>CM056582.1:95554093-96226593 GCA_029721435.1 Gymnothorax reevesii | reverse complement strand
TTCCTGCTTCCTTTGTTCAGTCTACCTCCCGCTCTCTCTCTCCACTCTGTCTCACAGAGGCAGTAGTGGCTCCATCTGAGGGTAGGACAGGGTGATGACTGTGTACGCGTGTGATTGTGTGCGCGCGCACGTATTTATCCCTCACCGATGGAGCGTGTGGGGAGGCTGCTGTTCGGCTGAGCGTGGGAGTTGAAGTGTCGAAGACTAAGTCAGGCTCGCTCTCCAAGTTCCACTCACAGCTGACTCACCCGGCAGAGACGTGCGCTTTTGAAGAAGAGGTTTAGCCTTTCTGGGCTCTAAAAGCTGAAGGAAAAAAAAGTGAATTCATACAAGGCAAAAACAGTGCTTACCGCTAGTTCAGCCTGTGCCTCTCCCCGCACTGAGCAATTCGGCTTTCAAGGGTTCAAAATTATAAATCCATGACATCAGGGTCCCGGTGTTCTGCATCTGCGAAGGACGGCGGGGTTTGTTCTGAATGGAGTGTTTGAGAAAGTGAGGACAGTTCAGTTCCTATTATCACCTCAACTCAAAAGCTAACCTGCAGCATAGATGGGAGATTCACTCTTAAAACCCTCAATATGTAGCCTCAACGAAAGTGAACCACAGCGGTCCGGTTTCATGCAGTGACGGTCATGGAGAAGGAACCAGGTTTGGTCAGGACATCAAGGATCATGTGATTATAAATAAATTAAAAAAAAGTCAGGATCTAAGTTGTATTTTAAGGCTTGTAACACAGTACCCTGCAGCACAGTCTATAGCAGACACATGAACGCAGGGTGAGCTCTGCAATAACAGAATCAGTTTTTGATTCTGCTGGTCAAATCAATCACCAAATCTGAATCATACTAAACATGCATTTCACTTCTGGTATGCTGTCGGAGGTAGAAAAGGCTTTCAATGCTTGTGTACTCCTAGCCTGATTAACAATCAAATTATTCTTTTGCTGAATAATCAAAACTACAAGTTGTAATACAAAGCCTATCCTGATCATGAAATGACTATGACGAAGTGATTGCCTATTGGCTACATTTTTATATGGAAAACTTCAAGCCTCATTAACAAATTGATGCAAATCAGTGTTGCTTCATCCGCTCTTTGAGTTAAGAATCTTCAAAATATATGTCCACGTACTCTACATTGTCGTTTACACACATAGGAAAATACCACATAACTTTGTGAGGCAATGTGCAATAATGCTATCAAAAATATACTGGCCAGTAATTCAACTAATTAATCCCAATTGGGCAAATCAATGTCTTGGTTGCTAACCAGGCAAAGTAAACTGCAACAGGTTCAGAGTAATTCAGTAGTGAAAGATGGGGTTACTTTTTAAAAGTGCTTTATGAAATATTTTGGCACATTACAATTTCACAACATTACACAAAACATATAAAAACAAAAAATTCTCACACACCAGGAAATACCTCTCATACTGCCGATGTTATGCAACTGCATGTTACAGGCTCAAGAGGAGACTGAAAAACAAAAAGTCCTCAAAATAAGCAGGAACTAAAAACAGCTGCAGTACGAGCCTGTCTGCGCATCACTCAGCATCTGGGGATGTCGGTGTGTCACAGATTTTAAGCAGTCATTGCATGCCCAACATGCGCAACCAAATTTAAAATATAATTCCTGCATTTTACCTAATGTGAAACTATCCATTATTTTTATGCGCCAAAAAATTGAGGGACTAAGAAATATGTGCTGTTATAACCTTGAATCAATTAGTTTTATTTGGATAACACCTAACCTAAAATTTAACCTACCAGTCTGCTTTTCAACTTAATTTTTGTCATTGTATCCTCTCAAGAGAAAAGTGTCAGAAACCAGTAACAAAATGAGGAATGTGCAACTGTCCAATAAATCATGGTGCTAACTGCAAATCATCTTGTATAAACTACCTACTTCGGAGGGTTCAAAATCACGCCCATGAATGACTCAGGTCAGGGCTGACCTGACCAACTGTCGATATACAACGTAAAAGGAGGCTTTTGGTGTCCTTATTTGACACCAGTTTAAAACGAACCCTACCCCCCTAAACCGTTACCCAAACCCTAACCGCAAGCCTCAAATAAAAACACTAAAAGCATCCTTTTGTGCCAAATATCGGCACTTGGTCAGGTAGAGTCACTATGAGTCGGAATGAGAATGTGTTGCTCAATTAAATGTATAGGATACAACAAATCCTATTTCATGAGTATTGAGCCAGTTTGACAGTTAGAGGCCAGCAATGAATTCTGGTGAAAGGATATTGCTCACGGCCCTGTTTTTCCAGCAGTTTAAGGCCGTCTTCAGGTGTGGACCCCTTCAGGCAGTTGGCCTCCAGAATCATTAAGACCTTTCACTCATCTCATGCCTCAGCCAATGAGAACCAGGCATTTGCTTTCTCTGCATCAAGTCTGGTCAAGAAAATCCTCCAGACAGTCCGTGTCCAATCAAACATCACACTTTTTTTCTCAGGCTTGACATGCCTAATCCATCATCAGCAGAGGCCAGCAAACTAAATCAGCATATCACACACAGCTGTGTTAGAGTGGCCTGTCAGGCTCTCCAGCCCCACACACACTGGGCTACAAGCATCAGCGTTTGTTTCTGTTTTTTTTCCAAACTAGCAATAGCAGTCCAAGCCGTGATCTTCACGCTTTATCTGTCTTGAACGAGCGCCGGCTCGCTTGTCTGTCTGTCATTGTAATGAATTTAAATGGCGTATTTGGTAAGACGAGGGGACCATTAAACTACAGGCAAACAGCTACGAAAATGGTGCGACATTTTTCGCGGAGTAAAAGTGTTTGACCTCCACTGTAACAGCTCGGGGGACTGCCAGGTTTTACCCGTCCGTTTTTGTCTGAGAGGCAAACAATGCTGCCTGATTCGCGGCATTGAATGCGCGTTTTTCTCCAGAAGCTTAGTGGTGTGTGATTTTTACTTGCGGTACATTAATGACTGGCAATTTTCAGCTTGGTAATCACGGCCTTTCGATGGTTACCGGGCTACGCGCCACAGCGGGAGCAGCTTGTCGGAGTCCAGAGGGAGATTTGAGCACTTTGATCACAGTGAGAGAAGAATAGCAGCAGGGCTATGCTTCCCAAACAGAGAAAATATGTCGAATGTTGGTTGAAAAAATCACTCATCATTATTATTCACAAACACAAAGCTCACTTTTAAAAGCACTGAAGACTGAGAGCAGGAGCAGAGATGCTCTGGACCCCACCTCTGCCAAACACTAATGCAGCGCCAGACTCTGGCCATCTGCTGACAAATATTACAGCCATTCAAAAGGTTTAATGTAGGTCCACATATCAGTCCTGTCTTGCATTTTGAAATACGTTAGTGCTGGCTTTAAGTCTTTTGGCCCAAATGAAATTTTATAACAGCAGATAACAAAACACTGGGAATGTACAGTGATGATGGTATAATATACTGAAGGACTTCAGTTCTGCATATATTAGTCACGGTATGATTTCTGACCCAACAATAGTTTAAGAACAAAATCAATTGATTTAACAAAATGTCAGTTTTATTGCGCATGTTAGCTGAAAAAGATCAAAGTGCCGAACTGCATTATCATTGGGTCAGAAATCACATCGCAATTAATATATGCAGAACTAAAGTCATTCAGTACAGTTCAACTTGAATACACGCTTTTTATAATTCAATCTCCTGCAGAAATTTTACTGGTGCACAGATCTTTTCAGTAGCCATTCACAAGGTTAATTTACTCTCTTTAAAAGAATATATAAGCTCACTAGACTGGGTGGGGAACCCTGTTCCCTGAGACCCAAAGCCCTGGAGTTTTTCAATGTCTCTGCTCTGTAACTCCTTATTCAAATGCTGGTTTTTTATCGAACCCTTGACAAGCTGCAATAATTTCCATCGTGTGTAAGAGCAGAGAGACATCTGAAACATGCAGACCGATGGCTCTGTCGCTCTATAGGCTTAGTGGGGTTATTTATTTATTTTTTATAGGTTCCCTGCAATTTATTTGATATGCCCGTATTGATTGTTTTTTTTAAGTCTTTTTTTTTTCTTACCATTTGTGATGAAAATTGTATTCAGGAAGATCTCCGTGCGCAGGATGCAAACCCAAAATTTATAATTTAGCCAATTTTTCAGATAAGGTCTGGAAGCGTCTTCCACTTATCGATTCATCAAATTGATTTGTTTTGTCTCTTGAAATTTCAGAAGTTAAAAGCACTGTCAGAGGTAAATGTATAATTGACCTCAATGGGCAGATTTCTTTATGAAATCGGGGGGTATGCAAATGGCAATATCGTCCTTAACCAGCAGAGTTTGCGAGCTACAGGTCGAATGTCAGTCTGATCCTCTGATTCATCACCTTTGCACAATTTCCATTTCGGTATCATTATAAAATTGAGTGGCAGTGTCCCATTTTCCTATTAAATTGAAATGTATATGAGCAGTTTGTCTGTTAACAAAGCCCTATATCTCCAGTTGATCTCTCATTTTACCAGGGCCGTTGTTCTTATGGAAGTAATGAAATAAATTGCAATTTGCTTCAAATGACAAATGAATCCTATCACAGTATTTGCATAATATATTCTGAGATGCATTCCTGTAATCAGCAGCTACTTGCACAAATCCGGGGTAATTTAAACAATCAAGAGCCTTTGTGGGCATCAGCCTGCGAAGAAAACATACAATTAATAGATAACTTTTCCCATTTTGGATATTGTGCGATTTGTTGCCGGTTTTGCTTTGATGAATTGAACCCCATTTAGGACCTGGAATTCTCATAATTACGTGAGCGACACTGGTTTCTTCCATAATGGTGCAGGTTCATTACTCATCAATGACATAAATTATAAAAATGTATTATCCTTGCGCACTGGAGTTGGTGCAGTGTTAGTTTAGCCCTAATGAGAGCTTAAATGAGGCCGTCTATCCATTATCTTATTTGCTCATTCCAGGCCCTGGTTACAGAAGGGTCGGAACCTTCCTGGTTTTCTGAGCGAGAGACAGGAGTATGTTCTGGAAGGGTTGCCAAAGGTTCACTCACCATTCCCTCACACACTCATACCTACGAGCAGTTTAGGCTTGTCCGCTTGATCTAAGCTGCGTGTCTTTGGACTGTGAGACGAAAGCAGTGAACCCACAGCAAACCTGCACAGGCAGGGGAGAACATGCAAACTCCCCACACGCTGGAAAAATTTGAGGATACAAGGTGCCTCGCAGCAATGATAGAGCACCTTATTCGATAGACAAAGAGATCAAAACCACTCTTTCAGATGTTGACTGAACACTGAACATTTTTCAGGGTGCTGGACATCTCCTGTGATAGTGTCTACTAGGTCTTTCATGAATGCTCTTGGAGCGAAAGAATATATCGCTAAGACCTGGGCCTGCAGATTCCGTTTATTCTGACTTAAAAAAGCACAGCAAGTGTTATTCAACTAACAAATGACTGTACATGGCTGAAACCTCTGTAACTTTATACATAATAACAAGTGCAAAAGAATCCTTGGCTGCACAGATTTGAATTCCTAACTGTACGCTTTTTAAATATGTTACTTTTCAAATAATGTCAATTTTGTATTCTGCCTCAAGAGGAAATAATGAAAAAATATTTTGAACACCTGCATCATTCACAGAAATGAGCTCAGTCACCGTACAGTTTATTTATATTCTTTTTGTGAGTGTGTGTGTGTGTGAGTGTGTGTGTGAGTGTGTGTGTGTGTGTGTGTGTGTGTGTGTGTGTGTGTTTGTGTACGCGTATGATGTGATCCATGAGGCTCCTCTACCCTGCAGCTGAATCTGGCTGTGTGAACCTTCCCAGTCTTGAACGGGAGATGAACCCGGAGCGTTAGTGTGAGATTCCGCTCATCGTGAACTTGACCCTGTCTGGCAACTGTCGCAGAGACGTACTTGAGACTGTGTACGGACGTTAACGAAGCACAAGTTTGCCACTTCTCTGAAGGGGTGTGTGTGTGTGGGGGGGGGGGGGGGGGGGGGGGGGGTGTAAGTAGGAGAGAGGATAATTAGATGTTGCTCTCATGGATGTCACTGCCACATTGAGCACTGGAGGCAATTTAGTGTAAAAATTCCAGTGACAGAAATATAAAAAAATATATATATTAAGAAAAAAAAAAAAACAGGGCTGGAAAAAAGAAACTTAAAACTACAGGCTGAACATGAGCTGCCAAGACGGCGCACATCAGCGTACCTCAGCGCTCCCTGACACTCAAGAGCTCCTCGTCGGGCGATGTCTCGCTTCATCGTATGATGCTCGGAGGCCGTGTCGCCGCCACTCAAAACCCACTCACACAGCACTCTGTACCCTAGCAACTGTCTCAGAGAGCGTCTATTCCTGGTAACCACCTCAGGCTCTATTACATACACACACGCACACATACCCCTTTTAAAAAAACTACCAGAATGTCAGGTTCTACTCTGCAAAAAAAACGACAGAGCGATGAAAAGAGGTATATGCCCCAGCTCATTCCTTCAAAACTGGGCTGAGGGTGTAACTGAGCGGTAGCCACTGTACGCTCGCAAAATACTTTTTTTCCAAATGTTTCTCTGTGCCTCCAGAGGGGAACTCTATATAGTTCAATGGTTCTTTGTAATGCAAAATGGCGGAATCTGGGGGTTTTCATTCTTTTCATTCTCACTATAGACGGTTCCACAAAGTACAAACATGGTTCCCCTATGGAGGTAAGCTGAAGAACCATTTTTTTTCTCTGAAATCACAAAGAAGTACTGGGAGATTTTAGGAGGGGGGTCTGTGGCTTAAAGCAGGAAACAGCGAGGGGTGCACAAATATTTCTTTGTTAACTAAGCAGGAGTGATTAGCTGCATGCTGAGCCGCGATGTTTCTTCAGCCTGCGGTCAGAGAGATGATGGGGTAAATCAATAGCGCCATGAGAATATATTTCTGAAGTGCTCGTGAACGAGCTGCTGGCAGCTCGAGTGGCCTTTCGTCAGTAGATTGAGGCGATGGGTCGGGTGTATAGAATGGGGAGATCTGCATCTCCTGAACAGGGGTCTACAAATTCCACAATTTTAGCCCCTTTCACAGACAGAATTACAGTACCTGTCAAAAGTCTGGACACACTTTGCTAATGTCGCAGCGCTCTGTTTTGAGAGGAATTTAAAGGGCTTAACTTCTTTCTATAATCTTAAATAGAATCTTGTAGAAGGTAAACACTTAGAAGTGAAGAGAATAATTTACTTGTTTGAGTATTGTCCAGAATTTTAGAATTCTCAAAGAAGCCATATTTTGCGAAGTAAACAGACAAACTCCTTTTTTCCAACAGCCGAATTAAAGTCAAGTGGTTTTGGGACTTATTGGGTGAAAAGCCACCTCAAGTGCAGCACGTCTTTGGGAAATTCACTATGGTCATATGACTATGCTTGTTAAAAAAAAAAAAAGTGAGAGAGCTCTTCAAATATGACAACAAATGGTGGTTAGTTTGATGGATTTGAAAATTAGATTTTTTTTGCAAAGTAAAGGCTTATTGCCTTATTTAACATGTAAGAAAGATGTGGGTGTATCCAAACTTTTGACAGGTAATGTATGTGTCTTATTATTACCTATTTAAAGTCTCGTTAGTGCAAAAAAACTTGTTGCAATAGAGGAGGCTGATACAATCTCGTCCTAGGAGCATGGGTTTTCCCTTGTATGTGTGTGTGTGTGTGTGTGTGTGTGTGTGTCTAAATACAGTCTGTATATATGATACTCATTTATATGTACATAGTCATTCGACTCAGTGTACAATATTCATCTCACACTAAAGTTGATGGACCTCATATTGTAATGCAGTGACTTGGATATGCTGGGATATGGATTTCTGTTTGAGAAGCTATTATTCAGTGTCAGAAGAGGACAAACACCACCTCCACGCCTGGCTGTTGGCCAAAGCAGTGACCTTGCAGCATGCTGCGCCTGCCACTGTTTTCTATAGCAAAGCAAAGTACCGATCAGATCAGCGTATAGAACGAATCTGTCTGAGGGGACATCTCTTGGGTGAATATATTTCTGCACAATATATGTCTCTAGAGAAAATATCACAGCAAACAACACATTTCTGTGAGGAGCAGATCCCCTTAAGGGAAAGATCCATGCACATTAAACATCTCTGCAACATCACTGAAGAATAGATATACATTTAGGACAGATCACTGCAGAATATAAGTCTATATAGAACAGATCATTATAGAATAGTATAGTGTATGCATTTGTTATGGCCCCAATTTGTTATGACATTTATGACAGCAAGGGATGACAGAAAAAATTTTACAAACTTTAACAGATTTAATAAAACCAAACTAACAACTAACCTACAATTTATACTACTGACCAAGATTGATTATATACAAGAAAAAAAATATTTACAGTCCCTTGAGATGGGGTTGCTCGGTGATGTCCTGGGACAGGAAAATGCTCCAACACAGGCAAAAATCCACAAAAAAACCTCACAGGTCTTGGAAAGAGTGACAGATCTGGTCAAATGTATCCTTCTGCTTGCAATTTCTCCTACAACTTCACTCTCTCAATTTCTCTCCATATATACTCTTTTGCAGCCCCCTCCCGCATTTTGACTTTTTTTTTTTCCTCTGGGACCTTCCCCTCTCAGACATGCCCAGGACATGCCCAAACCTAGCTCCAGACTGGGCTTAACAAAAAAAGGTAAATACTGCCATCTAGTGACATTTGTTCACATTACACATGCAACACATCACAATTAGATTAGATGTGTATATAGAACAAATTACAACAGGACAGATCTTAGTAGATATAATTTGCTGCAGAATAGAGGTCTATATAGAACAAATCTTCATACAGAACAGGAGTCTCATTTATAAACGGGGCGTTGGCGCAAAAATGATGCGTGCGCCTATATCTTTGCGGATTTTTTATTTTAAAAAACTCTCAGGATCTGAGACTGTCCAGTTTTGTTTTAAGTCTATTTTACATTTGTATTTGTTTTTTTTTTTTTCCATGTTTCACTGTTATTTTACCTGTTCATTGTATTACATTAGCCATTCCCTGCGTCAGTCACACTGCCACGTGTTTTCTGTTTGCACTCCTGCTCTCACGCCTCCTTGTTCATTGATAATTGTTTGATTGGTCTCTTATTCATAACCACTCCCCCTTTCACCTGCCTAGTTCACCACACCTGCAGCCCACTGTAATGCATCACTCTGCTTCCCTATACATTATACCTGTCTAGAACAATCCAGTGAGATTTTGTTCAGCCAGTTCTATTGTGCCTTAACCATAAGCGGCCTTTGGTTCCTGAGATTTCCTGGTCAGGATTTGGTTTGTTCCTTAGTTTTGATTTTAGTCCTGTTCCCTGGGTTTGCTTGTATTACCCATGTTTAATTTCTTTTTGGGTTTTGATTTTTCACTTTTTTTTTGCGAACCAACCTCCTGGTTTTTGACTTTTGGACTGAACTGTGATTATGATTCTGGATTTGTCCGATTGTACTGAAATATCACTGCTTGTTACCAAACCAGATTGTCTGACCAGCAATTATGCCCGGGATCTTTGTCTTCGCATGAGTTCTAATCCTACCTCATTTCAAGAAACAACGTGACATTAAAAAAAAAAAAAAAAAAAACTAAATTAATAAGATTATGCATATGTGAATAAACAGGCTTAACATGAAATTTATTAATAACTGCAATTTGGTTTGCTAACTACTCCCGGGAACGTTTACCACACTTCCATGTTTTGTTCATTTGTGAATAATGGTGCTTATCAGGGTTCGATGGAATCCCAGAGCCTAAGGGGCGGCTTTATGACCCTGTCCGGACTGACAGATGTCAACAACTTTGTTTCTCATCTGTTCTTAAATTTCTTTAGATTGCAGCATTATGCGCCAGTTTTTGCCAACTTCACTTAATCAGACAGGATCGATTAAAGTGAAGTTTAGATTCAATATGGTGAGTGGTAATTATGTCACGGTGTGTCTAATGAAATCAAACCCTTTTATTGACTAAATTTAATTGGTTGATTTAAAAGGGGACAATTACAGTTTCACTTAGGGCAAGGGAAGGTTGGATAGCTTCTTTCCTTCAATTAAAGAAATGATTTTAAAAACCACCTTTTGTGTTTACTTGGGGTAATTTTGTCCAATATTAAAATCAGTTTGATCTGAACCATTTAAAATGTCACTAACATAAATTCGGAAGGGATAAATACATATCAACAGCCCTGTATGTAAAACAGACCTGTGTAGCTGGAGTTAAATGAGTTTGTGGCTCGTGGACAAAAGCAGACCATAATGCAATGAGAAACTATGAAATAACTGTCTGCAACAGTGGGGCTGGAGTGCAGTGCACCCACCTATCGGCCCTGCTTCTGAGAGCCCCCCAACCCACCCACACACACCCCATCAGCCTGCTACTGATTCTCCGCACGTTATGCCCTGCAACCACCACTGCTGGGTTCCATGACCTGCTGCCACGGTAACCAAAGCACTGAGCATGGGTTTGTGACCTCATACACAGAGGGACCAATCAGTGTCTGCACTTGAGGTTTGAGAACACGGTGCTCAGAACTGCTCCTGCTTTTTACGCTTTTCTAAAAGTCCTGTAATTGTACAATCATCGCATTCAACATTTACACTTCATTTTACATCACAAGTATTTAGCCAGTGTGGTTTTCCAGAGTGACCCGCACAGCCTTTTTGAATTTTAAACTGCATGCAATTTAACCAGCTGAATGTTTTCCGAGAGCAATTCAGGTCAAGAAACAAGCGTGTGCCTAAAATAATTGTATCCTACCTGGAAATCAAACCAGCAACCTTTAGGTTACAAAGCAAGACGAATAACCATCATACCCCACCAGCACCTATATAAGTGGCGGCGATGCCACTTGGAAGAGCTGCAATTCCTTAGAGAATAAATTTAGATGGACGAAAATACCAGTCAGATTTTTTTTATTTGTGCACATATGCATTCATATGGGGTGTATCTTGTATGAATTAACGCCATCTAAAATGAGTTACAGTCCAAATATGGCACTTACAACTTTAACCACGCATGATTTCCATACATATAGGAGAGAGGACCATTTGCAGGCTTTTTTATTTTTACCTATTCATATGGTTGACAGCTACCATGGAATCACAGCACATCTTTGAAATTCTCTTGAAACTGACATGGGAGGGTAGTGGACAAAATAAGGAACAAACTGTATAATTTATAAGTGCATCCGTCAATGTGGAATTGCAATATCCTCTGAGATGGAGCGTGTACCCCATGACTTTCCAGGTCTGAATAATAATTAATTTCGATAATAATTTAGACCAAGATGAAAAATGTGGCATCGTGCAGGAAAGGCAGTGTATGCGTGCTAAACATTGGTGCAGTCAAGTCAAATTAAATGAGAGTGGAAGAGTAAATTAAATGTCAATAGGTTACAGTCAACAGCCACTCAGAGTTAAAAGTAGTCAGTAATCTCAATTAATTTAATAGGCTGCACACCATTTTTCAGGGCAGTCTGTAAGCTGCTTCCGTGGAGTATAATTCAAGATGGCAAAACTGTAATTGGGAACAAGAGAAACACTTTGCACTTTGGTTCAGATCATATGTAGACAGAAAACAAAAGGCTATTTAAACCAGAGTTAAAGCAGAGTGCATATAGTCCTTATTAGCCTCATTCTCAGTTGAATGTGCCCTGAACATTTCACTGTGAAACACATGATCCTGGGCAGAGGTAGTACAGATAGGCTTATATAGGTAAGCGATATTGGATAACCAATAGACTGTTTTTTTTTCCCCATTATGAGTTGACAGCTTATCCTGCAAAAAATGTGCAATCTTACCTTCTCTGAAAGCCTTGTTTGTCATTCAGACGGAAGGGGAAAAACAACGTTTCGATGAAACTCTAAACTCACATCTCGAACGCAGCAGTGTCTCTGTGCACAGGAAATGGCAGAGAATGATTCGCGCAAATGACCAGGTACAGACGCGTCATATTTCTGACAGACTTAAGACATTTAACTCGGAAGGATAATCAAGTCTTTCAGATGATATGCAGGTCGTTATGGGGCCTCTTCTGTGCGAAACAAACATTTTCCCACTTTTTTAAACCCAAAATCATCTGGCTGGTGTTTAGAAAGTACCCAGGAGTGGACGCATTTTTAATCAAGGACCATTTTAAAAATACAAACAGAAGTGAACATCTTTTGGCAAAGTAAATAAATACACAATTTCAGTAAACATATGGGCTCAATGCGTATCACGACTCTGACAGTTTGGCTTTTGTACATCAAACACACAAATGGATCAACATTTCCTCATCGTCTATTTAACTTACTTTCTTACCCATAAGCAAATTAGAATTCAAACTATGACAAAGGCTCAACTCAAGAATATGCATTATATGATGTGGAAATTTGTCCAGACTCCCCAAAATGGGACCATGTCTGCATGCGCTAATGAATAATGTTGAGTCTAGCCTAGGCCATAGCAGGGTATGTAAACTTCTCATCCTCACTGCTCACATAGAAGATTTGGCCCTTACAGCATTTGACAGTTTGTCTGAGGGGGCCACAAAAAAGGAGGCCCCGTCCCGAAACGTTGCCTCTCCCAAGTGCTTCATCACTAACTGTCACTCTATGGGAAGTATTCCTTGCAACCTTGGAGGGCACTTTTCATTAACGGGAAGGTATAAAGAAGCATATAAATGTTGGCACACCTTTGCCCTCTATCCACTGGGAAATGAGGGGAGTCGTGGCTAATGCTACCAGTGAGGGAGAGCGAAATGAGACAGTCAGCATCAATGAAGACTTGCTTTCGGAGGGCTTCATCATCCTCCCCCCCTCCCCCCCCTGCAGTGATTGGATATGGACAAACTTCACCTCGGCAGGTCCTCCGTGCGAATGTGCAAACTGAGGGGGGGTGTCGGCAGGGCGAGGGTGTAGTGGGAGGTATGAGATTGAGGCAGACTCTAATGGTCTGAGAGGTCATCGACTTGACAACATCAAAGAGACGAATCTGAGCAGAAACCAAGGCTGCGTTTCAATACTTTCAATTCGCCTTCATTCACTTATCCTCAGCCGTTGGAATAACCTAATGACATGAGCCGCAGAGAGGCCACTTGGAAAACAAAGTGGGCCAGGGAGGAGTGGGGGTACTAAAATGGAGTACCCCTGCTCTTGCATACTTTCAGCCCAAACAATCATGGATTGACTGTCAGCAGAAGACTTGGCACTACATTTATTTTTACAAATCATCAGAAATACCTGCAGACTCATTTCAATGAGGCGAGGGAGTCTTCTGCAGATAATTCGGCAAGAAGGCCGTGGGTTCGAATCCGGCCTGGGGCCTTTCTGTGTGGAGTTTGCATGTTCTCCCCGTGTTCCCGTGGGTTTCCTCCGGGTACTCCGGTTTCCCCCACCCATCCAAAAACATGCAATATAGGAACCCTCCCTCCTGTATGGCTGTGTGTGAATGTTTGGTGGTCGGAGGGGCCGTAGGCGCATACTGGCAGCCACGCTTCCGTCAGTCTGCCCCAGGGCAGCTGTGGCTACAAAAACGTAGTTTACCACCATCAGAGTGTGAATGAATAATGCCTCCATTGTAAAGCGTCTTTGAGTGTCCAGAAAAGCGCTATATAAAATTGATGCATTATTTATTATTATTAATTCCAATATGTTGGGATTTGGGAGCCAAATTAACTGCATCAGTTTCTGATGTAGAAATTTGTGTTTGAGATCTGTATCATGCTGTGGCGTGCTGTCAGAGACATGCAAGGCCTGCAGTAACTCTACCTTTCCCACGTTTCGGTTCGCTTGATTAAATCATTCAGTAAATAATTGATTGTTAAACCAATTTGAAGCCTATTATGACAATGACATACGATTTCCTACTGGCAACATTTATATTACAGATGTAAGAATTTGTAAGAATGGAAATGATTCAACTAAATGCTAAAAATCCAAAAGTTTCTGACTTCAATCTTGTTTCATCATTGTGTGCTTACTTCAGTGAAGCAGCACACTATTCTCTTTCTACTTCTTCTTTCTCTTCCTCCACCTAAATTCACCCGACTAACTCCTCCGACCCCGTTTAAGCTATTGAGTCCGTTAAAACTTAAAAAAATTCAGCTTGTTCTGAATTACAAATAAATACAAATAAATTCTGAATTACAAATAAAAAAATATTTTTCAAATAAAATATCTCAAAAACTAAAAAGTCATCTTTTGGGGTCCTATTTAATCAAGCCATTTTTTGTGTTGATTCAGTAGATTCAGCTATTTTCTGCCATTTCTTTACTCTGATACTTTTAGCTAGAAATGTCATTCAAGCAGCAAAATGCTAGGTTAAGCTTGTATAAGTTCTTCACTTAAAATTTTTCGTTACTTCTACATTTTTTTATTATAACTTAAAAAAAAAAACTGCATTCTGGGAACTTAGAGTGTGGTGACGTCACTGTTAGAGTGGCAAAAAGCTGAAAAACAGTCAAGAAGTCTTCTTTTAAACTCCCACAGTTTTAACTCCACAAATATTTTATATCAAAGTTGTAGCAGAAGTTGTGCTGGTCACGAAAAAGTAACTATACAAGCAACTGGACAGACGGTTTTGGCAGTATGAGCCGAAAAGTGACGAGAGCACAAACCGAAACTCCCATCAACTCCTATATTAAATGAGACCGAAAATTCTGCTGGAAAGCTGAAAAACAGACACAAAAAAAGCACAAAAACACACGAACATTTTTGACATATTTTTGCTCAGCAGACTCTCCTCTTTGGGTATCTCCATTTTGCCAGCAGCCATACCACTATTCAATCAGCTTCAGCTGCGTGGCTGAAGCTAAGCAGGTGTGGGCTTGGCCAGTACTTGGATGGGAGACCACTGAGGAAAACCAGGTTGCTGCTGGAAGAGGTGTTGGTAGGCCAGTAGGTGGCAAACTTCCCTCTGGTGGGATAATCCCCAATGCCCCAGTGCAGTGACGGGAACACTGTACTGAAGGAGACGCCGTCTTTCGGATGAGACGTTAAACCGAGGTGCTGACTGACAGTGGTCATTAAAGATCCTATGACACTCTTCGATAAGAGTAGGGGGTTCCCCGGTGTCATGGCTAAAGTCCCAACCTGGCACATTCAATCTGCCACCTAATCATCCCCTGATCTAATTGGCTGTGCAATTCCTCTGTCCCTCCCCACCTATTCCCCCAGGGCTCCCTTGAAAAAGAGATTTCAATCTCAATGGGACCTCCCTGGTTAAATAAGGGTAAAATAAATAAATAAATAAATTTGTAGATTGAACTTACCATCTTTGAGGTAGAGGCAGTAATATGGAAGAGACGCCTTAACTTAAATCTCCATTGGACTAAATGCTTAAACCAATAACTCAAATAGCTCAGTGAAATTGTGGCACAGCGGTACAGCAGCTCAATTCTACCCACTGCTGGACTTTTTCCTGGCCTCGGCATCATCGTTGTTCAGATTAAAATTGATATGACGGTTCTTCTGCGTAAAACTCAGTGAAAGAATTTTCGGTATGGCCGTTTGTACAGTCGCTCAAACCAGTTCCAAGAGAGCACATTTAGAGCAGCAAAGACCGGTCTTTTTGCAGGGCGGGTCCATGAGAACACGTGACAGTAAAAATTCCTGTATCTACAAGCAACTGTTCGCACGAGCTAGATATGTTTACGATCATATCTAAAACAGGCAAAATACTGCTATGAAAATGACTGCAACGGCCATCCTTGTTAATCCAGCAGACATAACTTTTCCACACTCAATGAGTATTTAAATAGTTAACGTCAGCTAACTATTGATTGTCATCTGCGGTGATGGAAATGTTAAAACTCAAGTTCGACCCGTTTCGAACACGCTCTGTGCACTGTGTGTTCACGAGCAAACTAGTTAATAATAGCACAGGAATAAAAAGGGAGCCGTAAATAATATCACAACATGCGTTAACAATGTCTTGCAGCTTGCTATTATTAGCTATATAGCTAGCTAAGAGACAGTGCACAGAAATGAACAGCGAGCCGTGAACAGTAGCATTTCACTTCTTTAGCCAGGTCAGCGTTGTATAGTTCGGGACTGGGGGAGACACCGACAATGAGCTATAAGCGACAACAGCTGGGGCAGTCTGCCAATGTGGCCTGCTACGTTTGCTCTGCCATAAAGCTAATTTCTCAGCATGCACTGTGTTGACCTAGATACGCACAGACCCATAGACCAGAGCCATGTAGAGAGAGAGTCGCGACAACTCCGTTCACTCTAATGGTTCAGTTTTTTTCACAGCATTGGCGGTTCGTGGAGGCTCAAAATAGTTCCCGGAAGTTCGCAAAAATATCTAGTCTCACCGTTCAATTGAAGCGGAATGGATGGCTCATGATGCACTTTCAAAGGGTAAGACTTTTAAAGAATTAGATTTCATATTAACAGCTCGCATGAATCAAATTAATGAATGCAGTACAGCTTTTTATCGGATTATCCCCCGCTAAATCAGGCAATGTATTGAACTTTGACGGACTACAAATTAAGCTGGGATACTAGCTAGATGAAGTCAGCAACACATTGCTAGCTAGCTAGCTCGCGTTAACCACGAACACTATTAATCGCAAATTTCGTTCTCTCGGTGTTCTTTCATTCGATTTTGGGGAATTAGATAAAATGCTCCCAAACGTGATTTTTCTACAGGGTGGGGTGAGGGAGTTAAATATTGGCGAATTAACTTAACATTGGGCTTGTCGTTCTGGGTGGAGGTGGTGAAGTCAAATGAGATTCAGCATGTTGAAATATGAGGCAACGGTAGCATAATAAAGTGAACGTTGTGTAACTGTAAGAGAGCTATTTTGTTGCCATACACCGCTATTGTTATTTATTTTTCAGTTTTTATTTTTGGCTTCTATACCATAAACGAACATAATTTATGGATTTTGGATTCTTATGCTTATTATCTGTCTGCATTATGTTGCCGCTGGGCTGATTTTGGATTGATGGCAAAGGGAGAGGGAAGCTGGAAGACCAAGCTCTAGAATGAAAAATGAAAAGTGTAAAATGTGCCAAAAAATGAAGAATACAAGGCTAAGTGGAGAATCACACTAAATACTAAAAATGTTAAGTTCCAGTATTATATCATTGATTATATTAATCATGTTTTCACTTAAGTTGACCTCTTAATGTATGTTAATGACCAATTGTGGGCGCGTTGGTTTTGTGAGGTCGAGGAGCTGTGACACCGCAGGACTTTTGGTCTAATCAAGCTTCTGAAATGCTGCAGGTCAGGAGTGCTGAAACACAGTACCACTTACTAACAACCATAAGATATAACGTTGTCTGACATGTTTGTGTAAGAAATGAGAAGCTACACACAGAATCAGTCAGAATTAATAGAATTATTTCCAGCTGAAACATTTTCATCACTGCAATAATGATTCAATCATTGTTTCTTAAGTATTTGCATGTTTAAATCCAAATAGTGACTTTTTGGGGGTTTTTTTTGCCGGGCAGTGTATTACCATCATTGAGAGTTGATCATTATTATACCTGCGCCACATTTCATACTATAGCTGTGATCAGCAGCTATCTGCTCTATATTTACAGGTCCAGTAGTGCATCGTGATGCTGGGGCCCTCCTCTTTTTCACCACAGGGCGATGCACAAAGATGGTCGGAACAGCATCTGCTCTCAGCCTGGTCTTGCCTTTTTTGGACTGGATAAACTGGTCGGCCTCAAAATGTGCCTGCAGAGTGACTTGAGTTTACTTCCCACGGGCAGCAACTCATTCTTTTATACTTGCATTCATATCCGTAGAGTTGGAATGCACAGTATTGGAGAACAATTTATATTTATTGAACCTGCGTATGCTCATGACTTGTTAGCAAGGTCACAAAGAACATGAGACAACTTTAGACAAATTCCTATCACATCAGTAATTGATGCTGCAATCATACCTTATTAAACATAAATGGCAAAAGCTGTTGATAATGACAACCACTGAAGTTCCATTACGTAAGTTGGGAAACAAAGACCGCTTCTCATCTTTCTGTGCAAAATCCCTTTCAAGCCTACATAGGTTTATGTAACCCTCTGTCCTGTCTTTTCTCTTTCTCCGCACTAGAACCACCATGGATTCAGTCAGAGATCGAGGACTCCGTGCAATGAGACTGAAAACACCCATGTACCCCAAGTCTCTACTCACAATGCTATGCTAGCCTTTTCCTGTATTATTTTGAATAAACTGGTCATAAAGCTTCCCAATTGTGTGGTCTTTACTTATGAAAAAATTGGAATGTGATTACCTCACATTTTTTTTTGTTGTTGTAATTTTTGATGATTTTAAGATTGCTCCTGCTGACTTGAGCCAACCATTTCTTTCTCCTTTCCACGTCACTGGGGAAACCATACATTCGTATTCCCCTCTCCCAGCGATTGGAGCATCCCCATGCAGCGCAGCAAACCATGGTGGAAACTATATCCAAGGACAACATGGAAGAAAGACAGACACTAACTGCTTGAAATGCTATTTGATCTCTGAGTTTATTCAAGATTTCCTCAATGAATTCACTGAGGTATAGAAGTACGAATATACAAGATACATAAAATGTATGCCTTCATATGAATATTTGTGTGCTTTAAGGTGACCTGAACTGACTATATTTGATACATTTTTATAAATTTGTAAAAACATTTCTGTCAATGCAAGCCTAAAATCAAATTCTACCTTTAGCATACAAAAGGTCATCAGCACGGTTGATTCGAATTTATGTATAGGTATATGTAGTAGTAAATGCTACATATTGTGAACAGATTATGTTCCACTCATTAGCAATAGATTTTATTAGATACCACATTTATCATCATGCTGCTGCTAATCCATTGACTCATGGTGCTGTCAGTCGATAAATCATTGATAGTCACCTGTCGGTGGTCTTCTGTGCTTTCTGAAAATCTTAAAAATTACATTAGTAATCATTCTGTTGATTACGAAGGTCCTCAGTTTCCATGTATTGTATCATGTCAAAGATGCTAAAACAGTTGGAATACTGCATCTATCGCGTGCAAATGTCATACATTCTGTGGTAACCTTTTTCGCGAATGTTAAGCGTTGGTGACGCTGAATTAAGGAGGCCTGAATGTGCGAACGAAGAAGAAATACCGCTCGCTCTTCACACATCAACGACTATGAATGAATTTAAAATGCATATAAAATGATGTAGCAACATTCACGTGTTGGGTAAATATGGTATATTAATGTAACTATTGGCTACCAATTTAAAAAATCGCAGTTATGTCTCTCTCTAGCTGATTTTACTTATGCATTTAAATTGCCCGCCAGCGACGTCCGGGAACTATTTTCCGTCTCCGTGAACCACGTGACGATCAAGAGTTTTGGACTTCCGTTGTCGCGACTCTCTCTCTACATGGCTCTGCCATAGACTAGAGAGAGATGCATCAACGTCATTGACTCCAATTCACCATTCCCCCCCCCAGCTGCGTTGAAGCGGAGTAGACTTGGCCATGATGCAGCTGTAAAGTCAGAATTCTTTAAACCATTACTTTCAGCTTTAAAGTCTTGTGTTTACATTTCAGCCATCTCCTTTGCCTCTCAGATTCGAAGCACCTTAATTTTATAAGCCAACCTCTTCAATTTTTCTCACTGAAGCAAGCACATAAATTTTCTTCAGAAAATTAACTTTTCTCGTTTTTTTTCTGCAATGTAATTAATCACAAGATAGTATTTGATTTCATCAGTGTTCAAAGCATTCAAAAGGATATGTCTGAAGGAGAAGATATCTTAGTTATATACTGCACTTTTGTACGAAAGGCTTTCATTTCAAAAAGCCTAATTACGCAAATCTGCATTTTCATGAGCTACAAGTTCTGAATCTCCTAAAACTATAGTGATGCTTTTCATAGTCATACATTTGCACAGGAAAACTCCTCATAACTTTGTGAAGTAAAACACAGCAATAAAATCAAAATAGATTACAGTAATTCTAACAATTAAATGAAACGGAAAGTGAAACCACTTACGCACAGAAAAGCGAAATTTGCAATTAACGTTTTTCTCACCGAATAAAAAAAACGTGATTAAAGGTTTGTTTTTGAACCATTTCTATGAGCAGCCATATCATAGCGTTCGCCAAGGAGAGTCCTGTGCCATTTTCTGTATGACGCGAGTTTACCTCCAAGAGAATGAAATGTGGTGTGAATGCAATGTGATCTAATGGCGAAGACATGTTCCATCTCTACTTTGGCAAACTTTACAGACAGGCCCAACCACAATGCCACAATGCTCCGCTTGTAAATGTGCAAAGAGAACATATGATTCAAATAGAGACAGTCCATCAAACTGACGTCTCACAGGCTTCCGATGTCAAGACCAGTCATACTAATGCCTGCCTGATACTTGCACGAATTTGGGCCCGCAATATGAGAGATACGGCGAGAACAAAAAGTGGTATCTGGCGTAGCTACCTCTTGCTGCAGAGTGGAATATACCAGTTCCACAGCCGTCTGTTGCGGCAAGGAGAAAAACAACATTGGGGTCGTCAGTGTTTAGCCTACTCACAGGACGGTCTGCGAAACAATCCAGGATGCCTTTAAAAGGAAGAAGTTCAAAACGTTTTACCTAAAAGAGGCCGAGAACGCAATAATTTGTTGAGATGTTCACAAAATAATGACAGTCTAGGTAGGCCTAAATGTCATAGTGCCCAGTGATTTATTTTTTAATTTACGCCTGGTATCACCAAATCGCGCATGAATGGTACGTCAGTCATCCTTGTCATTTTATGTATTAATACTACGCATTTTCTGCTTGTAGCGCGACATTCTATGCCTTTTACTTCCCATTGACTCATGCTGTACAAAGACGGTGTGTGATTTTACGCAGAAATCGCATATGAAGCATTATGCTCTGCGTATCATGGGTAGCGGTAAATTTTTTTTTATACAAGCTCAAAATGCAGACATGACATTTAATGTTGTTCGTGACGTATTATATGCCTTCCCCACTGGATCACGTTTAAGTGTGAATTGCAGTGGTATGTCTTGTATTCGTAATTTCACGAAGGGCATTTGGTTCACAAACAGGGCAAGGTTAAGCTAAACCTCTTACTGTTCAGTAGCCCATTTACACGAAATGACAAAACTATGGACATTGAAACATAAAAAAAAAAAACATAAAAGTACTTATGACTGGGTCTTAAATATTTCCGAGTAAAATAAGCCAAGACAGACACACAACAAGCCCCATATGGAATTCTAGGAAAAATGTTTGATAAAAAATTAACCCACTTCAAAATTCACTCGACATCCGGTTGGGATTGTCATCTAACCCAATACATATTTCCTTGGTCATTTTGGGCGTGCTGTGACTGGCTAAGAAACACGCCAGATACCCAGAAGGTACATAAAAATATATATATTATATTCGACGTCAAGCTGCGAACAGCCAGGATGGCGACGTACATGGACTTGCT
The DNA here is from genome assembly GCA_029721435.1 of Gymnothorax reevesii. Taxonomy (NCBI): domain Eukaryota; kingdom Metazoa; phylum Chordata; class Actinopteri; order Anguilliformes; family Muraenidae; genus Gymnothorax; species Gymnothorax reevesii. The sequence goes on along the minus strand of CM056582.1, from coordinate 96,205,177 downwards.
TACTAACTTTCGCGATCCTCCTAAATCGGTGAAGAAACGTGCCCAAAATTAGTAGTTGGTCAGTTCTAAAACTCCAGGTCATATTTCCGGCAGAGTATGCTTACATTTGTAGTATTTTAATTAATCAATCAATCAATCAATCAATCAATCAGTTGTCTCGATTAAAATACATTAATGGAAATAGCTGGAGCAAATCAATATTTGGTTGCCAATTGCATGCACTAAACGGCAGTGTTCCCTCCCATTTCTGAAATGGGGGGAAAACAAATATTTGTCAAACAAAAACTTTCCACCTGTATTTAATAAGCCATGGACACATGACGCGCCACCGCGATTCGTGACCAGGAGAAAATTCAAGAACTTAGCGTTTCATTCCAAACTCCCTCAAAATCACAAACCCCGCCGGGACTCTCAACAAACAGCCTTCAGATGCCATCCGCTGAACTGAAAGCTATTCGCCGTCAAAATGCTTTCAAGACGGATAAATGCAGGGTTTGAAGACAGAACCGTGTGTATACAATTTCAGTCTACTTCACAGGCCACACACACACAAAAAAGATCTGCTTTAGAGGCATTTCAATAGGCAATCGAGCTGAAAATTCTACTTTTCCATTCAATGGAACACAGTGCAGTGTACTGAAATGCATAATGAAGATCTAAGAAAAACGTAATACACAATATATGGAAAAATATGTAAATCTACCCGGCTCAAGCACGCCGTTGTGAAATACAGTACGTGCAATATTCATAATTAGGCTCATTCAATTCTAATGAGCGCGTCTGTAAAATAAACATACTGCAGTCATCTCCATTTAAGAACAGAACACTACACGGTTACGAAACCCTTAACAAGCTAAAGAAGCAAAGTTACATTAAGACCATAAGTACTTGGACAGCAATGCAATTTTGGCTTTCCTTCACTATCGAGTTGACAGTCTTTCTTCATATGTGGGTGATTATCGAGTGAGTATTGCAAGAAATGCTGTACTTCTGATAGTCATTGTCTAATAGACTGCAAGCATATAAAATGATCACATTTTATAGCCATTACGGTCCAAAAATATGGCACATATTAGGCTACTGGCCTGCAAATGAACGCCAACTTCAATTAGCACACATCATAGGATCATATGGCAACCGCTACATCAGGGCCAACACAGGGTTGCGCACGATGATTTCAGTGAAGCGCCATCTCTTCTGACTTTATTGCTGGTGTCACATCAAATAAATCACCACACTAATGCATTAATTAAGAGCATTAGATGATTTTACATCTCCCAAAACTGATTGGCCCCATGGTGTTGGTCCCCGTTGCATGCAATGAAATTCAGAGAAATACTGCCCTCTGTAGGCAGGCCAATGGAACACATACACCACGCACTCGCAGAACACATAACCACACATTCAAAATTTGGCCTCAAATTCCAAACAAACCAGTGTTCTTTGTTCCCAGTAAACATAAATTGGTCCTTCTGACTGACCGCACTATTCAGAAAGGTGGGACTTAAAAGTAGTACTTCTCAGACCTCAAAGACCATGTTGGATAACCCATTCAGTCGCATCACCGTAAGGCAGCAAGTGCAGATGCACCACAAACACTGAATAGGAAACCTTTGGTTTAAGCATTCTCGCAGGGACAGAAACATTATTCTGATCCCAAAATCCTATTTCCTTACACTCATACCCAATCTTGGCCTCTTTCCCCAACCCCAATCTTTACTCAAACCAACTAACCTAGCCCATAAATAACCCATTTTTTTTTACCTTAATTCACGGTAAAACATTCAAATGGAACCATATTGTAATATCTAACCTTCAAGCAAGATCTAGTCCTAATCACATGCACAATTATAACTGTAAACCTAGCCCAAGGTCTAGATCAGTGGTGGTCAACCCTGGTCCTGGAGAGCCACAGGGTGCACCAAGTTTGGTTTTCTCCACCCTATTAAAACCAGACACCAGGTGAGATAAGTTAAGCATGTAATCAACTGCTTTAATTCATCAATTAAGTACTGAGTGGCATCAAAAATGGTGGCAAAGCCACTGAGCCCGCTTGGCCAAACGAGGCCAAAATGGAGCACCCGCTAGGCCAAAGTACCGGTCCAATCGGGCTGAAAATGAAAGTTGGTCAAGACCTTATGATGGTATCTACACATGACATGAAAAGGATTGGTGAAAAACTGAAGACGCTAGAGCGCAGACAAGCCAAAAGTTTACGCACGCATGCACAACAGACCATCACTAATGACCCCAAGCACAGCTTAAGTCCCTTGGGCCTGTCGGCCAAGCTTGCTAAAAACCAGCAGACACTGCGGTTCTCCAGAACCAGGGTCAACTACCACTGGTCTAGATTTAAGCCCTCCTGTTCTAGGGACAAAAACCAGTCCTAACAGTGTTTTTTCAGATTTTAATTTGTAGAGTTCTGGTACCAGAAGTCCCAGCAAGGTCAAGTGCACAAAGACACGTACACATGCAGACATTCATCTCTCTCCCTCCGTCACACACACACTTACACACACACACACACTTACACACACACACACACACACACACACACACACACACTTACACACACACACTTACACACACACACTTACACACACACACACACACACACACACACACACACACACACACACACACACACACACACACACACACACACACCTAAAGTTCAGTAGCATCACACAGCTTAGTTACGGGTACATAAGGACCACAGAGACAGTTTAGCTACAAGTCTAAATTTAATTTAATGTGCCCTTACAAAATGACCACTCCAACTGCATACGGATTCTACACCACCACAAAAAAAAAAAAAAGAAAACAAAAAAAAAAGAAAATCTCTGGTATAAATGACAAATGCAATGCCCAAAAAACAATTCCTCAGAGCTGGGTTTCTTTTAATTCCTACTTAACTTTTATTTTTTTAAAATCTGTTTTGAATGATGAAACAACCACCCCCCCACCTCCCCCCCCCCACCAAAAAAAAAAAAAAAAACCCCACAGAAATACAGAAATATCAACCGAGTAGAACAAGCTGAAACTGGAAAACAGAATCTCGTTACTGGGAGACAGAGTCTTGAACAAGAGAGTGAACACAAATCTTTGTTTCTAAAAAGGAGTTTAAAAAAAAAAAAAAAAAAAAATCAGCCAAAAAAGGACTTAGTCATCTCTGTCTGGGCTCTCACTCCGGCGAGGACTTCCCGAAGGGGACCGGCTGAAAAAGAAAAGGAGATCATTTCAAATTTCATTTCAATCGCATCTGTACCGCCTTCAGCGTTCAAGTAATAAGATCAAGGTCACCCGTTACACTATACCTCCTTAAATAAAGACTTACCTCTGTTTCTGAGGTGATGATCTAGATTTTGACTGGCTGAGGAGAGGAGTAGGGGAATGGGCAAAAGTTTAAAAAGGTCACTCTTTCAAATAAGTGGCAGTTGAGAGTTTAAATAACGCCATATTGAAATTCCATGCATGGTGGCTGGATTAGTGTGCATGCAGGATGGGCGTAAGGAGCAAAGAGGCAGAATTTCAAACGACCACCACTTATTCCAAAAGGGTTACCTTTCCCACTATCAAGTGTTCACTGCCGACACCATTAATGAAATAACCGCTGATAATGGAAAATGCCCCTCTATTCATTAGGCCTAGGGACAGAGCGGAATCATGCTTTCCAGATAAAGGAAGAGAAATGAAGTGCAAACATTTTTTCGGTGGGTATTCCGAGTTAAGTATGATTTATGCACCCATAAGCTTTAATTGCAAGCAAGCTCCCAATATTAAATGAAAGCTGCGAGCCCCCCCCCCCCCCCCCCCCTTTCACAAGGTCCCAGCATTAGATCAGACACCATTATAGCCATAAACTACAGTCCACAGCTCCTGAGTGTCAAAACTGTTACTAGCCACAGCAGCTAAAGCCCCTCCATTGACGGCAAGGCAAACGTGGCAACCGCACTGAGGCCCAGAACCAGCTTACCTTCGTGCAGGAGAACCAGACTTGGATCTACCAACAGAACCAGACCTGGAAGAAACACAAAGCGGAATAAATGCAAGTGAAAATTCACATCCACATGCATACAGAGTTGAACGGACATTAAACGAACCCACGGCCGCAAGCAGGCAACCCCCCGAACCCGCATCATTCACTCGAACAAAAACTCTGTTCATTCTCACGAGGAAGCAGAGAAGCACTCATCTCGCTTCAGTTAATTTTCTTGGATCATAATGGATTGTAGGAAGGCAGGAAGAGGAAGATCCAAGCAGCACTCCTACGCCGTGATTAGGGCTGCATGATTAACTGAGTCACAGTTTAAGCACAATAAGAATAAATGTGGCCACAGGGTATAGTCTCACTCGCGGCTTTTCTTTCTCTTGCATCATATCTGTCCTGCAGTGGTCTTAAACAGCAGCTAAATACCAGAGGCCATGTGAAACACTTCTGGAAAAAGGCTGCGTTGAGGTCAGCAAATTTCCATGGTAGTACAACTTGTATCACCTTCTGACGCACAATGACTCTCCAACTGCTCTCCAGCAAGGTGCCCAACTGATAATCAAGCAATTTATTTACAGCCCAATGAAATCTAATATGTAGTCTTCTGTGATTAAGAAGTGATGACAAAAAACAGAGGCGCCCATCTGGGCTACCATGCAAGATCATTCAGATCACTGCCATTCTTACCATCAGAACAAGAAATTCATCTCCAGCTGTAGCATTACACCCCCCCTCCCCAAGAGATAATGAAGAAGAAGAAAAAAAAAAAATTTAGAGGTGCATTTTAAGCACTCAACTTCGTATTAAGAATTTAAAAAACATACTTTAAATAGGAAAGCATTCTGTAAAGCCTATTGAACATGACAAATTATTTTCACATTTGTACATACAGTAATGTATGGTTAATAAAATTATTGGCAAAGCCATTGCGCCCGCTTGGCCAAACATGGTCGAAATGGAACGCCTCCTATTGGCCAAAGTATCGGTGCGATTCAGCTCCAAATCGAACTTGTTCCGAGTCCGATGACCATATATACAATTGAAATATGAAAAGGATCGGTCAAAAACTGAAGGTGCTGGAGGGCGGACAAGCCAAAAGTTTACGCACGCACACGACAGACCTCCACTAAAGACCCCGAGCATAGCATAAGCCCCTTTGGGCCAAGCGGGCTAAAAATAAGGATTGTCCAGTTGCCTCAGGCAAGTAAAATACTTCTCTGGGGTTAAGTAAATCCAGCAACTTCATAACCATTATCATGACACTTGGAATTAAATGCATTGCTTTTTGAGGAGCTGATGATAGAAGTAGCCAACTAAGGCTGTGGCTCAGAGGGATCCAACTTCATCACGTGACATTATTTTCATCTCCTTCTGCTTGTGAAAAAAAGGAAGGTGCGAACCAAAGTTCTACTTCCAGTTTACACCGGTTAACTCAGCTGTCATTTGGTTACATGACAATTCAACATACAATTGTCATAGTAATTTTATTGGCATAAACTACAGCTAGCTAAGTAGCCAGTAATTTATCCTTAGTTATCCACTAAATTTTAACTACCAAGCTAACATTGACCAAGTTAGCTTCCATTAGAAATTCAAGTGACATCTCCAGAGGTTATTTCTACCCCGGCAAAATACTCCAATTTCGTGGTAACGTTAGTCAGCGAAGCATCTCGCCCGGTGAGATCCAAAAACACAAAAAATCATTTTCCTAATGGCAAAATAAGAAAACTCAGTGATGAATTCAGTATGGAAATGTACCCATGGCTCATTTGAACATCAACACAAAGAAACCCCTAGTATTTTTACTTGTTAAAACAAATGTACTGCCACAACACCCCCATAAACCTAAGATACAAGTCGACATGGTCTACAACATCCCCCGCCAATCGTGTGCTTATTTTCGAACACGATCAAGGCCTTTATGGTCTGAAGCCACACACCAAATTTGGTTACTGTATCTGTAGTAGTTTCTGAGTAAAGCTGTCCCATTTATCTCGGACAGACAGACCGACGTCAAACCTATATCCCCCTCCCACTTTGTGTTGGCGGGGGATAAAAAGGCACCAGTTTATTTGCTAATCAATACACCAACAAAATTTGGGACAGAAATTCAGCGATTTCTGAGTTATGGTCTGAGAACACTTAGGGAACACAGACGCCAACACTGACAGGAAGCCAGCAAAAAAAACAAAAAAAAAAACAAAAAAACTAGAGTGTTCAGGTGAACACGTGTCGCCTGCGAAGCACTTATGTGAAAGTGTGACTACCAACTGAAAGTGTGACTCCTGGACAGACGGACGGACGGACAGACGCCGGACAAAGTGATCCCTATGTGCCGCTATGCTTCGCAGGAGACAAAAAAATTAACAGCACCAATACAATCATTGATGGTCGATATATACACTCAACAAAATTATACACGCAACACTTTTGTTTTTGCCCCCATTTGTTATGAGATGATCTAAAATTCACTCCAGATACACAATATTACCATTTCTCTCAGACTTTGTTCACAAATCAGTCTAAATGTGTGATAGTGAGCACTTTTGCTTTGCTGAGACAATCCATCCCACCTCACAGGTGTGCCACATCAAGATGCTCATCAGACACCATGATTAGTGCATAGGTGTACCTTAGACTGTCCACAATAAAAGGCCACCCTGAAGTGTGCAGTTTTTGCTTTATTGGGGGGTCTAGGGACTCAGAACCAGTCAGTATCTGGTGTGACCACCATTTGCCTCATGCAGTGCAACACATCATCTTCGCATAGAGGTTCAGATTGTCAATTGTGGCCTGTGGAATGTTGGTCCACTCCTCTTCATTGGCTGTGCGATGTTGCTGGATATTAGCGGGAACTGGTGCGCGCAGTCGTATACGCCGGTCAAGCACATCCCAAACATGCTCAATGGGTGACATGTCCGGTGAGTATGCTGGCCATGCAAGAACTGGGACATTTTTAGCTTCCAAGAATTGTGTACAGATCCTTGCAACATGGGGCCGTGCATTATCTTGCTGAAACATGAGGTGATATTCATGGATGTATGGCACAACAACGGGCCTCAGGATCTCATCACGGTATCTCTGTGCATTCAAAATGCCATCAATAAAATGCACCCGTGTTCTTCGTCCATAACAGATGCCTGCCCATACCATAACCCCACCACCACCATGGGCCACTCGATCCACAACATTGACATTAACAAAGCGCTCACCCACACAACGCCACACACGCTGTCTGCCATCTGCCCTGAACAATGTAAACCGAGATTCATCCGTGAAGAGAACACCTCTCCAACGTGCCAGACGCCATGGAATGTGAGCATTTGCCCACTCAAGTCTGTTACGGCGACGATCTGGAGTCAGGTTAAGACCCCGATGAGGATGACGAGCATGCAGTTGAGCTTCCCTCAGACGGTTTCTGACAGTTTGTACAGAAATTCTTTGGTTATGCAAACCAATTGTTTCAGTAGCTGTCTGAGTAGCTGGTCTCAGACGATCTTGGAGGTGAACCTGCTGGATGTGGAGGTCCTGGGCTGGTGTGGTTACACGTGGTCTGCGGTTGTGAGGCCGGTTGGATGTACTGCCATATTCTCTGAAACGCCTTTGGAGACTGCTTATGGTGGAGAAATGAACATTCAATGCCCGAGCAACAGATCTGGTTGACATTCCTGCTGTCAGCATGCCAATTGCACGCTCCCTCAATGCTTGCGCCATCTGTGGCATTTTGCTGAGAGACAAAACTGCACATTTCAGAGTGGTCTTTTATTGTGGGCAGTATAAGGTACACCTGTGCGCTAATCATGGTGTCTGATGAGCATCTTGATGTGGCACACCTGTGAGGTGGAATTTGTGAACAATGTTTGAGAGAAATGGTAATATTGTGTAGCTGGAATGAATTTTAGATCTTTGAGCCCATCTCATGACAAATGGGAGCAAAAACAAAAGTGTTGCGTTTATATTTTTGTTGAGTGTACTCCTGTAGCTGATGGCTGAGCTCATCGATTAATTTAACCAGCGCTTGCTTACTACAGTCAAACATCACCATCAGCTCATGGTCAATTTAAAAAAAAAAAAAAAAAAAAGTCCAGTGAGTGTCTCATCACAGACAGCTGTTAGCTAATAGTTTGCATGCCCCTGCGTTATTTATGTTATAAAAAAGGTACGCTGCTATTGCGGTTTTCCTTCTCTGCGTCAACACGATTATTAATTTTGCCTTTTTTAACCATGTTAACAACTACTTTAACTTTCCAACTTATGCCTGCTCCAACAGACGTAGAAGTTACACCCAGGCACAACACAGAACTGGGCTTAGGACTAAGTGGTACGCTACTCCATAAGTTGGTTGTAACTTTCAGTTTTAAGTTGGGCATTACGTTACACGTAAGTGTACGCCTAACTGGTCCACTCTGCTCCTGAAACCTTTCTATTTGAATCCCCTATACATTTGCAACTGTTATGGACATTTTCAGCACGATAAATAAGGAGGCTCTCTGGGCTATATGCTACTGATTCTTAGTGTTCAACACATATCAATAAAGTAACTGCAAAGCAAAGAATGCTTTTTGTATTGTTTAACTATGTCTTTTTTTTTTTTTTGGTTGTGTTTAAATGGTGCAGCCCGATTTAAAAATGTTGCAACTGGCAGAGGGGAAACTTTTGCAAGCAGTAGCATAAACACGTTTAAATAGTTCCTTTGCATTAATGCCAATCTTATTTTTTAACCTCGTTTGTTTGGACTGTGGAGAGGTGGTTTCCAGGGGAGGGGCTGTTAGGGCACAGGCTGAAGGTTAATTGTGAGCACAGCTGCAAATATTCATGGTTTCTCAGTCTATGATGCCTATTCATTTCATCCTATTGATAACGCAAATCATTCTGAAAAGGTGGTGCCGTTTAAACAATTAAACAAACAGTTTTCATTAACTGTTCTTCTAAAATGTTGTCAGCTAGTAATTAGAGGAGAGGCCTTGCAACACGAACGAGAACGTAAAAACTGTTCAGGTCGGAACAAACCAGAACAAAAGACATTTTGTTGAATTCCTGCTTCAAAGTCAACCTTCCCTGGGTTGTTGGATACAGTGAAGACCACAGTACAGGTAGAATTAATGGAGGAAAAGCATTTCCCGTAATGTGGGTCCCAATTTCTTTTTGGCTTTCCATTTCAACAAGAGACAAGTATGCAAGAAGTACACCGGGCTATTAAAGGAAAAGGCCTTCACCTGCTCCGTGGACGGGAAACTGATCTAGACCGGGACCGAGACCTGGATCTAGACCTGGAAATGGGAGCAAACCGCAAAAGAGCAGGTCAGAACTCCAGGCACTCAAATCAAAGACCACAGATGTGAGCTTCAACAGCGACCAGAAACGTACCTGGACCGTTTTGGAGTCACAGACCTCGACCGCCTTGGGGTGCGGGAGCGAGACCGGCGAGGGGTAAAAGATCTGGACCTGGGGGGGAGGGAGGGGGAGAGTGCAAGGGTGGAGTTTTAAAAGGTGCGAGGAAATATTCCGATAAGAAGCACACCTGAAGTTACCCTGAGAATTCAATTCATGGTTACCCTGAGAAACATGGCAACTTTTAATGGACTCCATGTGATAAGCATTACACAGATTGATAGTTCACAACCGTTCTCAAATTCCGCTTAGAATTCCACAGATCTTGTTTCAGTTCAGGGTAGTGATGTAAGAGAGCTTTCAGAAGGAACAAACTTGTTGGTTTTATAGAGAACATATTTTATTTCCTGAATGTGACACTTTGTTCAGCACTAGCAAATCGTTTCATATATACAGTCTGCATCTGCATACATATACTCCGCACATATCCAGTGTCCACACCAGATTTCTATTCCAACTAGAGATGCACCGAATTTTCAGCCACCGAAAATTTTTGGCCGAAACAGGCGCAAAAAAAAAAAAAAAAGCATTTTCGGTTTTTGGCTGAAAGACTTTTAACACCGAAACAATACGGCCGAAACGATATGCTGTGATGACACAAGCAAAAACCGCAGCCAGCACGCGCCTGTCTGTTAAATCAGGGGACGCACACCACCATCACCACGTTATGGCACTAAAGTCCGCGAGTGCTGAATTGCAATTTCTGTTTGACACTGTCCTGATGCATAGGATAGCAGCTGGCGTTGTGTCCGATTCGGTTGCACATTAAATACGTACCACATAAAAACGCAAAGCAATGATATCCGTGAAAGGCATAGAGTATTCATAGACAATGGCAATATATTCTCAAGGCATTTGTGTACCATCAGTATTCCATAATGTAACTACAACCCCTGGAAAAATATGGAATCACCACTCGGATGTTAATTTACCTTTTTTCCTTCATAACAAAGAAGCAAACTAGAAAAGCACTCAGAGCGCAGAACCTCCGCCAGGGGGCAGCAAAACCCAGAAGCAAGGCGATTGGAACTCCAGCCCATTGGAAAGACTTGAAATCTTGAACTTTGGCGTATATCTCAACAGTACTTTGGCCTAGATATGTCAAAATTTAATCACCTGTTCCTTGACTTAATACCCACCTTCTCTGAAAATCAAAATAACCAAAATCTGTCCATTACTTTTTGAGTTATGTTGTACACAAACAAACCAACAAACAAACGCCACTAAAAACATAACCTCCTTTGCGGAGGTAATAACACATGATAAAACAATTATTGTTTATTAGCTTGACATGCAGGCGTCATTCAACATTTCACTTTGTAAGTGAAGGCAAAACAAGTAACAAACGCGCAAATTGCGGGAGATGGCAGAGTATTAGAATTTATCTCTTTACGATGCGTCATCTCATCTGTGATACCTTTACCTTTCCTGAGAACAAAATGCTGCATCAGCACCTGTAAAGTTATTCTCCGCGCAATATTCGTAAAATAGGGGCAGCATAATAACCTTCAAGGGGAATTGGGGAAACAGAATTGGGCACAACGCCGTTGCTTCTAATTTCGCTACGAACAGGATCACGGACAAAGAAACACATTTCATAAATGTAGCAGCTTCGGTGAACAAACGCAACCTTGTTTGAAAGGTAAGGCAACGCACAGTATATTTATCAAGCTGCCTAAAACAACACACGTTTCAAAACCACAATCTGAAGACCTGTGTCAGTGATGGAAAGTGAAGCCTGTTTCCTAGCCATAATGCGGAAGAGAGTTGGCTATCACAGCCAATTCTCTCTGACCAATCAGTGGGCTGCTGTTGTCGTCACGTAACATATTTTACAATTTTTCAGCAGCCAGTAATAGGCCAGTCAGTTATAGGCCTGTAGATTATTCATGAGTGGGGCCAAGTTAAACATTTTATTTATAATTTTATTTTAAATTGTGCTTTGTTATAATGTCAGTGGAAAATAAATATTTTCATAATTTTGAAATGATTTATTTTTTGAAGCGTGAATGTTAATTTCTGCCATTGCAATGCCTTGACTTTAGTTTGGTAAGTACACAGTCATAGCCATAAATGCAATGGTACTAAAAATTGGCATAATTTCTTTCGGCATTTCGGTTTTCGGCCAAGTGTTTCTCATTTTCGGTTTTCGGCCAAAAATTTTCATTTCGGTGCATCCCTAATTCCAACCAAACAAAGCGCACCTCTTCAATGGCACGTGATCCTCTACAGCAGAAAATTAGCAGCATTGCGCGCAGACTGCGCAAGCAATGACAAACTGAATGGAAATTGTACAGAACTGTTGACCTTCAGATACAGGGCAGGGCAGCCCTGCCAAACAGTAAGTGGCATATTTGTGCTGTTATTTATGGGTGAAAGTACATTTTACTGAACTGAACAATCTGCAATTTGACCATGAACATGTATTACATTGATTAGAAAAAGAAAATAATACAAAGCCAAGCCAATTCAAAGAGCCACACTGCCCCAAACAATCAGTGTAATTAATGGTTTACAGCAGGGCAACTCAATATTATCCTGTAAGGGCCGGCGTGGGAGCAGCTTTCATTCCAGCCAAGCACTTACACACCTGACATCACTAATCAAGCTCTTCAGCAGAGTCTTAAGGTTGATTAGAAGAATCAGGTGTGTAGCTGCTTGGTTGGAGTGAAAACCTGCACCCATGCCGGCCCTTTCTGGAAACTTTTGAATTGCCCCGGTTTACAGACTAGTTTTTTTTAGCATGAACTGAACCCCAATGTCACTGAAATGTCACAATTTTGATTGTAAAGCTCATAGGACTTGAAGGGCATTTCACACAATAGCAGCAAGGAGCTAGCGGGGTAACAGCTAAAACCTGGAGCGTTTCTCACTTCAGTCATCTTCCAGATTTGGGTTCCTGGCTTTTACTTAATGCCGTTATTCATCAAGCTCAGCAATTCTGCGTTCCGAAACAGAGCCCTGGTTTCCAAAAAGGTACCCGTGGAAACAGAAGTCGATAACTCACCTCCGGCTACGGCTTCGGCTGCGTGAGCGGGAATACCTTCTCCCCCGAGAGCGGGAATGCGATCTTGAGCGGGACCTGACCAACATTACGGGCAATGGACCAATCAGCATGCAGTTATGCAGCATTAGCACAAAGCTCAATATGCCTGCATCTACATCATCATACTATAGCATAGCTCTCGCTGTCCCTGTCTCACACCTTGCATATGGCTATGACAACAGACATACAGAAGAATTAGCATTACATAGCACAGGGTAGAAGAAAGAAAGAAAAAAAAAAAAAAAGAATCTCTTACAGTATACAGCAGCCTGTCTGGTACTGTAGATACATAGAACTGCATAAAGCAGTCATTTCATTCTCTCAAAATAAAAAGGCAATTCATTACATTACGATCAATTCATAAATACTTATGAAGAAAGAAAGAAACACATTAATCAATTGTTACTTGAAATAAACCTTGCAAGTTTGCAGGTCGAGCCTCTTTGGACCAAGGTCTAGCCGATCTAGAAGTATCTATCAGCCGATCTCTCTCTGCATCTAGTCGTGTTCTTCGCTTTCTAACGACGATCGATCGCACTGACAGCCAAATCGCTTGATTGAGAGGCTTGATAGGAGGCCCTTCTAGATGGGTCTGTCTGCGTGCTTGTCTCTCCTCCATTAAAATCACCAAAGGCCCAAATTGATAGCCAAATTTTATGAAGGTTGGCGATCATCTTGGTGCCGAACTCGTTTTTTTCTGCCCTTTGTGAAAAGGTTAAAGGTGCAGCAAGGAGTGGCAGGCAGCTCGAGGGGGGGGTCTGGCCTCTTTATGCCGATCACCTCAAGAAGGATCTAGATGAATCGTAAGTGTGGAATTTGCTAGATGCCTCATGAAATGGCAAAGGCTCGTGACACCCTGAATCAAACGAAGGTACCTGTAAGGTTTTGGACCAGGTGGATTATTATTAATCGCAAACAATACAATTTTTAAAAAAAATTATTCTTAAAAATATATTTAAAAGAAAACAAGGAAAATAGAGAACAAAAGACAGATTTTGTTGTTTGTTTCATTTTTATTCTTCATTCACGTCAACATAGTAAGTCAGTCAGTATTCTTCCAAGTTCAAGTCTATGTTACGGTTTACATTCTTACTGACAATAAAACAGTGGCTAGCAATGGCAGAGTGACGCCTCATGGACCAATCACTGGGAGTGGGCAGAGCCACGATCAGTGGGGGATAATTTTTCCACCAATGGAAAGCATTTTTGCATGAGAAAAACCCACAATGATCTCTAGACCGACAGCTTGCAGCTCAGCCAATGTTCGTGGGTTCTTTTGTGCCGCGTCATTCTCCCACTGCTAAGAGCGCCTGACAGCTGTGCAAAGACAGGAATAAAAGGAGGATGCGGCGTGTTCTTTGAGTGTGCTTACCGACTCCTGCGTCGCCTACTGTAGCGGTGGCAGTCGTAGGCATAGTGCCCCTTCTCACCACACTCGTAGCATCGGTCGTTGGGGTCGAAGGGCCGGCGGGTGGGGGGCCGGTCGTAGCGGGAGCGCCTGGGCATTCCTGTAGACAACTCAACACGAACTCGAGAGCCACAAATTACCCTGAAAGAGAGCGCCAATGGGTAGGGGGTGGAAAAAGGAGGGGGTAGGGGGAGGAGAAATTTCTAAACCACACTGAGGAAAAGCTTTCAAGTCAAATGCATACAATGCAGCAAGGCTTTGGGAAGCCTAGCAACATGCAGTACTCTTATTTACTGCCATGGCGCAGGTGCCCAGCGAATGGGCAAAGCCCTTCCAGAGGTAACTTTTCGCTCAGCCGTCAGCTGTGGAGACACGAGAAGTTGTGCAACAGTCTCCTGATTTAGCCATTTTGACAGAAGGGGAAAGAAAAAAAAAAAAAATGCTACAAGCACAATCCCTGACGCAAATGAACCAAGGACAGAAACTTGGAAAGGTAGGCAGCAGTTAATGACCTGCAGCAATCGTAACAGCCATAGATTGCTCAGTTAGGAACATATGAGAGATCTTACACCTTTACCAAAGGGACAGTATTAGATCTAAAAGACCCATTTTACAAGAGGCCATGGGCCCATTACACAAAAATGCACATGATACTTATGGAATACAAAGATCTTTCAAATACTTAAAAAAAAAAAATTGCTAAAAAAGTTAACAGCAGAGCATTTTAACTTCACATGAGAACTGGAACGAAAAGTGAATGGGCCACAGTTACAAGGCCACGTTTCCCCTTGCCTTCATTCTGCAAATAACTGCAAGCAATCCATTCCTACGGAACAGAAGGAACCACACTGGCTCATAATGTCCCTTTCCCACGACTCCGCAACCAGACTGGTTTATGACACTCCTTTACTACTGCAGAACTGGAACCAGGCTGGCACTGAAACTGCTTTTCTGCAGTAGAGCTCGAGTCAGACTGAAACGTGATTCCTCACTCCTGCTATAGAGCTAAAACACAGCCAGCTTCACCCCTTTCCCACAAGAGCTCAAACGAGAATGATTCATGATACGGTCAATTGCTGAGCAAGCAATGGTTTCAATTTTTGATTAAGTGAATCGCTAACTAAGGCTAAATCACAAGGTGAAACACAGGGACAGTATCTCAATTCAAGGAAGAAGGCACAGCTGACATGCGCACCAGGAGCAGATATCCAAAAATAATAACTATGAAATTTTAAACTGAGTAAAAAATAATGCTTATATATTTCAAAAGAGCAAATTACGCAAGTTCTTTTTCGGTTTGCAAACGTCAAAAAGAAACCCTCTGACCACTTTCAGTTCGCATGGGAAGGTAGAATTTAAAAAGAAAAAGAAAATGAAAAAAAAAAAAAAGAAAAAACTTCGGCATGAACGTGGAAGCTTCCAGCACCGACTGCCTACCAGCTCTCTTGAGGTCTGGACTAGAGCCAAAATGGAGTCTCACTGGCATTTTACAGACCCATTAGATACTCAACTCTTGTTTTCCTTCCACCGGCTTCACAAGTACAAGAGGTTCCGGTAGGTGACTGGAGTCTCTGGTTCTGTATTGCAATATAGAACATCCATTGCAACAATTGTTTTATTTGCACCTCCAATAAATTGTCACATTTGCAGAATGTGTCGAAATGGAAGGTTGTTGCAGGAACAGAAGTGACAGGAATTTGATTCTAAACCTATGGAGCAGAGTTTCATCTGGGTCTATATAATCCATGGTGCTTTAATTTGATGAGGGTCTAGATCGCTCAAGGACTAGAGCCAAAAGTGTCTTAGGGCTGTTCAATTAGTTAAAGTCCAGGTCGGTCGAGGTCTGGTCTAGAGCCGAAATGGGGTCTCGGTGCTGTTCACTTGATAGAGGTCCAGGTCTCGAGGTCTGGGCTAGAGCCGAAATGGCTTCTCGGTGCTGTTCACTTCGTCAAGGTCGAGGTCTGGGGCTGGAGCCAAAATGGAGCCTCGGTACCATTTAGACACTTACTTGCCATCCAGTCCTCGGACAGCATCTTCTGCGTCTCGGGGGTCCTCGAACTCCACAAAGGCAAACCCCGGAGGATTCCTAGCAATCCACACCGTTCTCAACGGTCCATAATAACCAAACGCCCGTTCTAGTTCTCCTTTCCCAGCACCCGTGCCAAGGTTACCCACGTAAACCTTAGTCTCTGGAAGGAAGAATAAAAAATGGCACTGCATTTCAGGCGGTTTTCAGATCCTAAGCACCGCAAAGAAAATGCTTCTCACTGCCTTCCTTCAGCACGAGGAACCTTCTCCTCACAGCTAGCTGCCAACACAAACTACGTCAGGCTAGAAGATCTGGGTAGGATCGAACAAGTCCGCCATTTTTTGGAGTCGATATTCATATTCAGGTCAGTAGCCTGAACAACAGAGTACTGTCCCCCGTTATTTCCCTATACACTGGACAGGAAAAATACGAATCCAAACAGGGCACCATACTGTAGTGCAAATTATTAGAGTTGATGTTCCTTCCTAACATCAAATTTAAATACTCAACTCAAAAACCAAAGTGACTGTCCGGCCTGGTTCGATACATCAAACGATTTACTTCAGAACTGGCTCATTTGATAGAATTCAAATCATATGGAAAATAAAAACCTAAATTAACCCCATATGCACAACAATCACTCTTAAAAATGAACAAAATAATGGTGAAGAGAGTCTATTTTTATCGCCTCTATTTCAAAAGCAAAAAAAAATTGTTTTTTTCCTTATTCGCATTCTTAAAAGAAACTTCATACAGGTTTTCCCTTATTTGCATTTTAATAAGAACCTTGATATAACGCAGAAAAGTAAATTGATGATTCTTCTCACTCCATTTCATTCTGTTCAGCTCATCTAAAAATGTTCACAGGGTTAGGACACGTGTTTGCAAGGGTTTCTGGGTAATTACCCAGGTAATTTGCTCTTTGAATTATAAGCGATCTGTAAAATTACAGCCATACAAGTTGACAATTTTGTTCTTCAATTATCCCCAAAAATGAAGCGTGTCTGAGGCTATTCAAATGGCATTTTCAAGACTCTGCTCCCAAATGAATGCTGACCAATCATGGCTGGAGCACCTTTTATTCAATCCTTACTCAGAACGCAAATGTGCTAAATCAAAAACACAAGGTAAAAGGTTTAAGAGGCAAGTGCTTCACTTCAAACATTTCCAAAAAAAAACTGAATTGCCATAAACCTGAGAACACAATGCATGTCAGTAACACTTGATTAAAAGGCAAAAGTTACAAACGGCACTGCAGAAGAATGACAGTTTCACTAAAGGGACGAAAAAAAATTATCCTCAAAAAACTGGTGATGCTAAAACATCCCCACAGAACATCTCTGCCATCTCTAGTTTTCAGAAGACCTGCCCTGTTGGCCATGATGAGCCCAATTACTCATCTGCTACTGTTGCCTTTACTGCCCTACCAATATAAGGAGGAAAAGAAATTATATAATGAAAGATTCCGTATAAGAACTTGATAAATGACAATCTTGTGTTTCATGTTATTACACAGAATATATTTTGACCGTGTACCAATGTTGTGTACTGGTCAGGATTACATTGTGAAGCACATGTATTGCCATTCAATAAATTCAGCAATTTTTCAAACCATCAGAATCTTGATTTCTGTAAAACTGGCACAACATCACTGCACTGAACCCTTCAAATGCCAATATTCCTTTACGGCAGAAACTGACAGTAAACATTTTCTAAGTCACACTGTCTAGAAGACCCCCAGTTTGATGTAAATCGCATTCACTTAGATGATACCTTGATCTAAAGTAACCTAACCTATAATAAATGTACCAATGAAGCATTAAATGTGACTGCAATTAACCATATCCTGCTCTGCAACTGCTGGTGTAAAAGAAGATATTGTTAGTATTGCTTCAAGGTTCCCAACATGCAATAGATCAAGGTGATTTACACACAAGTCTGCAGAGAATGCACAGAGGTCCCAAAGGGTAAACAGCCATCTTCTGCTGCTCGTTTCAACTCCCCAGCTAATGCACAAGGTTCTCAACAACATTACTTAAATACATTTCACTGACGTCATGACTCACGACACTGCCAGAATATGGCCACACTGAGTGATGGCCAGGTTATTCATCTTATTTCTGAGCCGAGAGAGAGCGAGCGAGAAACGTGCAGAGTTTCAAGTGAACCGTCCCAATTCCCCAAGACAAAAATCGACAAAATAGGTAACTGTATTAGAGCCGTACATAACCGCTAGCATGTAGTCAGTCTTAAGGTGTAGCGGTTTTCGAATTACAAATGGTAAGGGTCAGGTCAAGGTCATTTTCACAATGCGTCATTGCAAACCCAATAGGATTTCTAACACTTTCAGAAACAAATAAATTTCGAAGTCTGAGCTAATGAGTTAGTGTAGCATGTGCAGTCTGCTGAGGGGAGATCAGATGGGTCAACAGGAGACAAGCCAAGATGAGCAAACAGCACTTCACATTTGAGGCAGATGTAAACATAAAGAATGTTTAAATATAAGAGGGGTAGCAAAGATGCCAAATGTAACGTAATGCACTTGAGTGAGTACTCAACATTAAAAATACTGCTGTTCTTTCTCAGCGATGTCTTCTTGCTGCTTCTCAGACTTAAAGACTTAAGTTGCTTTAATCCATTAATGACCACTGTCCCACTTCTTGGGACGCTGGACATTTTAACCTCTGTAACCGAAATGAATGTGCTCCTGTGACTAAGCTGCTGTAGGCTGATCAAGGGAAGTAACTCGTATCCAGGAAAAGTCCCTATGAGAGTAGTCTCGCTTTACAGAAGTGGCAGGAGCTGACATTTGTATGAATTTCTTGAATCTCGAAGAGCATCACATAGTACCATTAAAGGTGAATGTGCCATTTTTTTCTGAGACATTCTTATACACCACTAAGAACAAAAATTGGACATTATAGCATTATCTAAATACATTTTTCTAAAAATGATCTGTGTACATTATTAATGTGACATACATATTTCGGGTCCTCAATGACAAAATTTTTCATCAGAATTTAAGCATTACACGTTCATTGTACACCGTATCTGATAAAATGTAACATTTACTTTGAAAAGAAATTTGGATATTAATGGGTAAAGATGAGAAGATTGTGCTAATATCTTGATAGGAATTAAAACTTGTGTACACAAGGCTAATCAATCCAATCTGCAGCAGTCTAAAGCCTGTGGCGAATCCCCGCGAACTGGGGGGGGATTATTTTATCGTCGTCATTCGCCTGTCTGGACCTATACACGAACGCCCCAAGATTGTGGTACGCATGCTGTAGGTATTTTGTAAGATTGCCGCAGGCATGTCGGCGACAGGGGTAAGATTGCAGTGAGAATGAACAAGAACCATTACGCGTGTAGTACGAATCGCGTACAAACTTTGTACGAAGCTGGCACCAAGAATGCAGTAGGAATGCAGTACGATGTAAAATAAATCGCACTTAGACCATGAATGTTTCGAACATTTCAGAACAGCCGTAGCCCCTTAGACTGGCCAAGAATGCCGGCGAAAGGGAGAGAATCCACCACGAGCCCAATACAAATTGCCAAGATTTTTTCACTTTTTCTAGTGCGCGGGGATTCGCCACAGCGTGACAGGGACTTTACCATGACTGTTGATTTGCAAATAAAGCAGCAGCTAGCCAGATGTTTTCTGAATCCTAGGGGTACAGCCTGTGATAGCAGTTGTCCGTTTCTGAGTGGCTGACTGAGTGAATGACCCCAACCACAATTCCGGAATAGTTGGGACGAAGTGTAAATTGTGAATAAAATCAAAATGCAATGACTTTCAGATCACATGAGCCAATGTTATTTACAATAGAACATAGTTTCAACATTTGAAATTAGGTCTGCTCAATCAATCAAATCGCGATTATTTTAAGCGCAATACAATGCAACTGCCAGCCAATATGAGGCAGGCAGAGGAGCTTGCTTATTACCTTTTCTATGACACATACCTAATGCGGTCATTTAAAATGTTTCCGGGAAGAAAACTGATTTGAAGTCCGCTAATTACTAGTGAGGTTGGACAGCCTCCATTGCCTTGGCATAATTAGCTCACCTTAAATCAATTCCCGTGTACTTTGCCTAACTTGCAATCAAGCCATTTATTCAGCCAGCTGACCAATCAAAACCAAAATGTGGCAAATAATGATTAAGAGATAATGAGAAGCAGACAGACATAACCAGGCTGCAGTGTGAGATTGAAAGAATGATAACTGACACATGATCACTGATAATTTGAATTAACCACAGACCTCTGAATTCCGCCTCTCGAATAATTTTTGCATAGCATAAAAAAAGATTTTTAAAAATAAAATCATTTTAAGATGGTCCTGGTTTTTAAGTGTTTCTAAACATACGCGACATAGAAAACATTTTGTGAAGCACATCAAATGTGAAGTGAGAGAAATGATTGTCGCATTGCACGCGATAGATCAATTCAGCGAAGACTTGGCAAACACATTGAGGTAAATTACATGCTGAACAACACAAAGATAAGGTCTGCAAAGTAATCATCCTCTACTCGAGAACAGCTCTTACCCCCTTCCCAAAACCCTTTGCTCAATTTCCATTCAAACAGTTGATTCACTCAATTAGGCTTCACAACATTCTCCACTTCACGTAGCCTATATTTTTCAGCAGTGGCAGGCGGTGTAGCTCCTCTCAGGTGTAGCCAATTGTCTTCGTTAAGACAAGAAATCAAACGCATCAGTTGAATGCAAAAATAGCGCATTTCAATCTTTTTCAATTCAACAATCATTACGCACAGGTTTGACGACTTGCTTAGGATGTGACAAAATTAACGCGGAAAATCCACGGTGGATTTTCAGTTTTTTCGTGAAGAGTTGCCTATTAAGGAATGTATTAAGGAATGTGAATCAACCATTTTATAGAATTTATTATTCACTCGCTAAAAATGTAATTATAAGGGAAACTAACATGTTGACCACGAACAATGATTGAAATCGGGTCACTAATCTCAGAGATTTACGTTTTGCGACTTACATTCTCACATCAGTCACGCACTGCGCAACGGACCCTTCATGCACTGTGCTCCTATTCTGGGCAGCAATTCACTCTCCAATTATCAGCCGCCGGCCGCAAATTTTTTTTCCCTGCAGGTCGGTCGGTACCATCACGTGGTGCCATCAGCCAATCACAGATCCGCTGTACTCATGCACCACTGAGATTGGCAAAGCATTCAACCTTGTCACTGTCAGCTGAGTTGTGCACGCGGCAAATTTGTAAAACCCTGTCTGACAATAACAACACAAATGCTCCACACTACGGGAAATTACAAGTACACTAGCTTGTCTGCTGCAGAAGTCCAATAGTCTTCGTACTACGCCTTGGCTTCGGTGACTAATACTGTAGATCGGAGAGCAAATTTCATGATATCAGAACGTGTTTTGATTAGTGGTTTTTTATTTCGCCATTTAGATTTTGCGCATGTCTAAGGGGAATTTAAACGCACCTGGAGAGTGAGAACAATGTCCGACGTCATTAGCCTGAAAACAGTCTGCTTCGTGACCGTAGACTGTTCATGACAGTTTTGAGTCTTGTTGATACCAGCTATGGGTTTGCGTCCAGTGGCAAATGGTTTTATTTAGTGTTTCAATATCAATCGCTAACCTTCCATCCTGATGGATTTGGTTGGATGCGCACTTCCACTCTGAACTGAAGTTCCGCATGGACATGATTATTCATGCAGTATGTATGAAATCAGTGACTGGTTGGTCCGAATGCAAGTTTATTTATTTTATTTTCATTGGAGTACGATAAAGATGAGAAAAGCTGCGGATCTTACAGATTTATAGTCAGTTTTCTTTGGGGTTCCGTTAATTGGCCAGCTGTCAGAGGAATAGTACAAAACCAGTGAAGTTGGCACGTTATGTAAATCGTAGATAAAAACAGAATACAATGATTTGCAAATCCTTTTCAACTTATATTCAACTGAATACACTGCAAAGACAAGATGTTTAATGTTCAAACTGAGAAACTTTTTTTTTTGCAAATAATCATTAACTTAGAATTTAAAGGCAGCAACACATTGCAAAAAAGTTGGCACAGGGACCTTTTTACCACTGAGTTACATCGCCTTTCCTTTTAACGACACTCCGTAAACGTTTGGGAACTGAGGAGACCAATTTTTGAAGCTTTTCAGGTGGAACCCTTTCCCATTCTTGCTTGATGTACAGCTTGGGTTGTTCAACAGTCCAGGGTCTCTGTTGTCGTATTTTACGCTTCATAATGCGCCACACATTTTCAATGGGAGAAAGGTCTGGACTACAGGCAGGCCAGTCTAGTACCCGCACCTTTTACTACGGAGCCATGCTGTTGTAACACGTGCAGAATGTGGCTTGGCATTGTCTTGCTGAAATAAGCAGGGGCGTCCATGAAAAAGACGTTGCTTGGATGGCAACATATGTTGCTCCAAAACCTGTATGTACCTTTCAGTATTAATGGTGCCTTCACATATGTGTGACTTGCCCATGCCTTGGGCACTAATACACCCCCAATACCATCACAGATGCTGGCTTTTGAACTTTGCGCCTATAACAGTCCGGATGGTTCTTTTCCTCTTTGGTCCGGAGGACACGACGTCCACAGTTTCCAAAAACAATTTGAAATGTGGACTCGTCAGGTCACTGAGCACTTTTCCACTTTGCATCAGTCCATCTTAGATGAGCTTGGGCCCAGCGAAGCCGGCGGCGTTTCTGTGTGCTGTTGATAAATGGCTTTCGCTTTGCATTGTAGAGTTTTAACTTGCACTTGCAGATGTAGCGACAAACTGTAGTTACTGACAGTGGTTTTCTGAAGTGTTCCTGAGCCCATGTAGTGATGTCCTTTACACACTGATGTCGGTTTTTTTTTTTTTTTTGGAAAAATTTGGCATCTCCAATCCCACCCGAATCTGGAATGCCCAATTAGTGAACTATGTACAAAGCTTGCTCGTATGCGACCCCTTGCTGCCAACTCAGGATAGTGAAGACAGCTCACGGCTCTCCTCCGAAGCACGTGTCCGTCAGCCACTGATTCTTATACACTCATTGGTCGAATCCGCGTAAGTTCCGAACGAGGGCGGAGGATACCCGGACGTGAACAAACCCAGGGTCTTCCTGACGAGCGCCCATCTGGCCAACAGGAGGCGCTGGAGCAACGAACAAAGCTGATATTCTTAACCCAAATCCGGCAGTCCCTTCCCAATTTGAAACCCTGTAGCGCGATCGCCAATTGTGCGCTACTCTGAAAAAGCTGCCGACCCCTGCTGGTGGGTTCGCCGGGGCTCGAACCCGCGACGTGATAGACACCTCTGCACTGCAGCGCAGTGCCTTAACCGAGTGAGCTATCCGGCAGCCCCACTGATGTCGGTTTTTGATGCAGTACCACCTGAGGGATCGAAGGTCACGGGCATTCAATGTTGGTTTTCAGCCTTGTCGCTTACGCGCAGTGATTTCTCCAGATTCTCTGAACCTTTCGACGATATTATGAACCGTGGATGATGAAATCCCTAAATTTCTTGCAAAAGCTCGTTGAGGAATGTTGTTTTTAAACTGTTCGACAATAAGCTCACGCATTTGTTCACTAAGTGGTGACCCTCGCCCCATCCTTATTTGTGAATGACTGAGCATTTCAGGGAAGCAGCTTTTATACCCAATCATGGCACCCACCTGTTCCCAATTAGCCCGTTCACCTGTGGGATGTTCCAAATAAGTGTTTGATGAGCATTCCTCAACTCTCAGTCTTTTTTGCCACTTGTGCCAGCTTTTTTGAAGCATGTTGCAGGCATCAAATTCCAAATGAGCTAATATTTGCAAAAAATTACTAAGTTTACCTGTTCAAACATTAAATAACTTGTCTTTGCAGTGTATTCAATTGAATATAGGTTGAAAAGGATTTGCAAATCATTGTATTCTGTTTTTATATACAATTTACACAACGTGCCAACTTCACTGGTTTTGTAGAAAGAAATTAATAGTTGGGATCCATCTATCATTTAGCAACCACTTCTGACAACAAAATCAGTGGCCACGTCCACTTAGGAGATAGAAAGTGTGACCAATTTCTTACAATGGGGGTCTGGGGGGGGGGGGGGGGGGTAAGGAGTCTTGCTAAACTGTCTTTGCAACAGCTATGAGTCAGTTGCGCCGGTTTCTGAGACTATTGTATTCTCACTGCAAACAAAGCGCTCCAGGGTTCGAATGGAGGCGAACCGAGACCACCCTTTTTTGGCGATCTCGGCCCGTTTGTTTTGTTCCGCATCAGAATGCATTTGCCATGTTAACACCAACCCAAACTAACCGTTCTCTGGGAAAAACACTCCCCATGTCGGAACAATGGCTCCAAACGTGCCAAGTGTGAACAATTAATCTTGTCATACTGTAGAATGTCTTAATACGAATATACATAACCTTGGGCAGATGTGCCAACAAAATCTTGAATTGTGGATATTTACTTAACCAATCAATCAATGCAGATCTGCAGATTCACCAGTTTTGGAGTGTGTGTCCTAAAATGTCTTTAGAGAGTGCCTGACCATCTAGCAAAAAAAAAGGTTTTCCCATGAATGCAGAATTATATAACAAGAGCCATCTGGCAATGGCGTATCCCCCCGGCCCCCCACATTTATGGATTAACGGCTCAAGAAATTCCTAAATACCAAAAGGAACATCTACATGGCATATCAGATCTACACACCAAATTTTGTGAAGAAATATTGAACGGTCTTTTAGTTATGCTCCGGAAACGAAATGATTACGGACGTACAGACATGGCTATCGCTATATCCCCCCGCATTACACGCCGGGGGGATTAAAAGAAATGGACTTGTGAATTATGAAAAGAAAAACTGTGGGCAATGAGTGAATAATTTGGCTGATTCCAGCATTCCCCAGCAATGTCCTTGGGAATACTAAATTTTGGTTTTTGCTTCAATTATAAATTGAAACAAAATTTGTGGCTTTTTAAATTGGCTTTTAACCCTCTATTAACCAGCGTAGCATATCTGCTACATGAAGTAAAAAGGTTAACAGCCTGGACACCCTGTTGGTTTTTTTTCTTAATGCCAAATAAATATTTGAATAACTTGAATGGTATGACACTAATATTTTCATTAGCATCATTACCGAATGTAGCAGATTTGCTACAATTTGGAAAGGTAGGCAAAATGTGTCAAAATTTGTTTGTCAACTGTTTTTCAAATAATGGCCCAAAATAAAATTATTTCCCAATGAAAAAATGTTTAACACAATTGGAAATGGGTTTGGCTAATAGAGGGTTAATTTGTGAAATTGTGGACACAGGGTCACTACATCTAGCCATTTATTAGATAATGGTAATTATCACAACTGGATAATTATTATTAAAGTACAATGAATTAGCAAAGAGCGTGTTCACAATGCTAGTCATCAATTCCAGTTTACAACTTTTTGAAGCTTTTGCAAAGTTAAAATCCATTTCTTGTGACAGATATGGGTCAATTTATTTCACACCCAATGCCATCAAGCAGCAAGGACAATTCTACGTATAATGCAGTTCTGTCTACCTACAGCAACCTACAGTCCAAAATATGACCATTTTCTGGCAAAAAAATGTAACATTTGAAAAAGAGCATCAGTTTACCTGTGTAAGAACTTCAGTTTTTCCACAAGTGAGAAATAGTGTTAACTTGGATACCAGTGGATCTGTAAAGAACTCTACTTTCCAGTGATATATAAGTTACATCTATGTTGAGATTTCAAGTACTCAAAATGCTTGCATGACATTTTACCAATTTGAAAAAATTGCTAAATTTGACCCTACCTTGGAAACTGAGCATTCCATTCAATTGACCAAATTACCTGCTTACAATTGCTTAGAATATCACTTTGTTCATCATAGATTTTGTAGAATCGTTCATTTTCTCATCACATCTTTTTTCTTCAAGCTTAATTTTTCCATCCCACAGTGTCCGTCCATAACAGTGCAAATTTCTCCTTATTGGAGAGTCCTATCGTAATTATACCATAGTGGGAGAAATATCTACTATTAAAGAATGTGTACAAGGTTTGCCCCCAAAATGCTGACTGGCCCCTGAACCACAGAAGTTTTACTCTTTCTGTCCCGCAAAATGTCCGTTCATCACAAGCGTGATGTACACTTTCACTTGTGCTTATATGCCTTATTTTTATGCAATATCTCTTGGTACAAATATGATTTCCTAATGGTTAAGAGAGCTTTTAGGATAAATTCAATAACGGTAACGTTCTGAGTAAAATGAGCATTGCGCAGACAGTCACGTTCACCTTCGACTGCAGCAGATGATCAGCAGTGATTCATACCCCAATTAATCCAACCTATTCCCAACTGATCAACTCAAGTGCGTTAAAGAATCAGAATCAGATATTCGCCACTTTTAAATTCCATGTAATTGCAAGCAATCAGCTGCCAACTGATTTGATGGATCCAGGGAATGCAAGGGTCCCACAATGTCCGTCCGCCAAAAATCCATCTACACGTGCAATCATTGCAAAATGAATACATTTGAACACTTTTACTTATTTCATTATATACGTGATAAATTGGCTGGGGCAGCACCCCAGTGGCATGTTTTGGAATTTCTTAAAATGTGCTGATGTCCATAAAACAGCTGTGATTGATGAAATTGACACCAAAATCAATTCTTTCAACAATTTTCATTGCATTTCAAGATTACATTATTGAGGTTCTTAGTTTTATAAGACCATTAGCTACCAAGATGAACTGACTAGTACTAACTCGCATCATAATTTCTCTCAGATTTTCAATCAGGATTGGATTTTAATTTGTCTTGTGACAAATTCCCAATGTGGGACTGTCCCGCAATGTCAGTCCACCACAACAGTAGAATGAACAATGCTGTGTTATGTGTTAAGATGTACTTTGATCCACCTGAGCCCTTTCACCTGTTTGGAGTTAATGTCGAAGTTAGCAGTTGTTGTTTTTATATTAAATGTCGAATGGGTCTTTAAAATAATGTTAAGAATTCAGTTACCGAAAAAAAAAAAAAAAAAAAACCCACACACATCCAGGCCTAGTGAGACCTCCCCTCTCACCCAGTCTGTGCCGGCCTGAAACAAGCCATTTAGAGTGGGCGGGGAGGCTTTGACAATGAGGCACTGCTCTGATTGGTTGCTTGGCCGCTTCAATTCCGGGGATGGGTGCAGACCCAAAAAAGACCAGGAAACAAAGATGGCTGACACTTCAGGACAGCTCTCCGTGGCATGTTTTGCTGTGAGACCGTACTAGTTTGATCCCGAATCTGACCCCAAACAGGAGGAGGAAGCCATTGAAGTATTGCAACGTTTGCTGCAGGATTTCAATGAGTGGCAAGTTGAAACTTTAGCGTTTTGTTCGTACTCTCTCGTCTTGCATGCATAGGATTGTAGCTGCACTGTTATATAGTCATGTTATATACCCACTTGGCTGTCTGGAGGAAACTTTGCTAAAAGCTCCTGTTCTCCATTTCCACCAAAACAAAACACAATTCCGACACCAAGCTACTACATGACTTTGGAACAAAAAACATGAACGGTGTAAGCGATGCTTCTGTGGAGCAAGTGACTCGAAAACGTCTACCAATAAAAAATAAAAAATAAAAAAACTGCATCCTATCTCCACTTTATTTGACTTTTTATTTGCCATAATTTTCAAAGGTGGACGAAATTCCACTGTGGCAATGCAGATAAATCGTTTGTTATACCAGACACATTATAGCGCGTTTCCTGATTGCATTCACCGTGGTAGCCTCATAGAACTAACCCACACAATGGCTAAGTACTCCGCTGATCCTGGTCATAGATAAGTAAAACGATCATTTCGCAGTAGCAGTAAACAAACCCGAACCTACATCAGGTTTAACTGCAGCCTTTTCAGCCCAACTTTGCAGGACACATACAACACCTCTCCAGTTAGCTTCAACTGTAGTGGCTATAATCTGGCAACGTTGCGATGAAACTGCCACATTGGTGCTTACCAAATTAACACAAGCATACCCATCAGAATTACTGCATATATGCTAACCAGGAGCATTTTTAAGCACACAGCAAGCAAAGTAATATGCAGTAGCTAGTTACCGAGCATTTATAACAACGATGGAAACAAACATTACCCTGCAATACAGGTTTTACAGACAGCAAGTTCCGTTATCGTGAACAGATGTACCAAGCATCTAAATTACAAACCAGTATAAAAAGTTAGCTTTATATGAGGTTTATGTTCACGGTCGCATTTCAGGAACTGGCACCCCAGAAAAGGTGGATTTGTAACATGACCAAAATTTTTGGTAGTTTAAATTTGACACTATTCAATAACAAGGCAATCAAAGATATCAGACCTGGCCCCAGCCACGGGCTGACAGACAGACTGACAGAAACACACACACACACACACACGATCATTGCTTAACCTGGCCCCCTAGGGGAGGGGCCAGGTAATTACAGGCTCATGAAAGGCAAACGATACCTCATTTTGTTCATTAAAATGCTCTTGAATATGAAACGATCCCCACTAATTTTGGATTATTAGTAAAGGTTCCAGGGGTTTTGAAAGAAAAAAAGGATTCGGTGGCAGGGCGGTGGCGCCAACTCATTATTTTTGATTTAGTGTCAAATAATTTAATTTTAAACCATTGTTTTATAATTATTTGGCTCCATTATCACCAGGTGTCACCTTTGGAGGTTAAAAGAAGCCACAACTAGGTAACCCAATTTAATGCTGTAAAATTCCGGATTTAAGCTTCATAAAGAGGAAAAAATGTGGCTTTACTTAGAAATGACACTTACAGCATTTAGAATTACATCATATTTTGGTTTATTTTCATAATTCTGGTAGAGAAAATGGACTGCAAACATAAAAATTTATCAGAATTCACCAATAAAATTGCACAAAAAAAATAAATAAATAAATAAAAAAAATACTGAGAATTGAAAAACTGCTGCGTCTTAAATCTATACATTTCTCGGACCATAAACTCCTTGACCACAAGTACATTTCATATTCAACATTACATTCTAGATTACCTACATGCTATTAGCCAAATTACACAGCTATCCAAGTGTCTCCCCAAAGTCTGAGATGTTACACTGTGAAATCATCAAATGACCATGTATTTAACACCAAGTTTTGAGGCATGAAATTAAATATGAACTAATGATTCTCTGGTTGAGTTTAGCATGAATTTATCAATATAAGTGCAGCTGAACATCAGTGGTCACCAGTAACCTTTCCAAACACAAAAAAATGACTTTTCTCCATAATAAAGTTTAGAGTTTCGCCCATTTTTCTTCTAAGTCCCCCAAGCCAGCACACACAGTCATTAAATAAACTGCTGATTAAACGGTCAGGGCATTCACTCTCCAATGACACCAGCTGTTCAGACATCGGAGCTCACAAACTCATTACAACACTTCTAAGGAACAAGTACAAATCACCAACTCCGTAATATCTGAATTCTGAAATATACCTCATTTTATCAGAAGACATTCCACTTTCAAGCAACATCAAACAATATATTCCCTCCCTGGATTCAACAGAACGGTGCAATGAACGTACCAGGGGGTCCACCCAAATGCACGGGCAGTTCACGTTTTAAATAGGAAAAAAAACTCGGCATTCAACTTTGTTGAATACAGTATCCAACCCAAAAAGAAAAGAGAAAGTAGCAGCCTAACTTTTTTCATGAATCTCTCCTCCAGAGACCGATGTATCCAGTAGAAAGAATCCTCTGGGCCCGTTTCATTCGAAATAATTCCCATTGACCATGTCCTTATCTTATTTAAATCCTGTAAATGTAACTGAACACTTCAAGGCCAGTTTTGCGAGCCTTTTTTTCTATAACTCGCGTCCATTTCAGCCGCGTAATGCTCGCAACGTAGACAGGATGCAACCGAGCATGCTGATACGTATAGGCTTGTATGCACTGTGTTTGTCCAATCAACCTGTTTCGCTTACCTTAGAATACTTAAACACCCGGGAACTGGATAAGAAATGATCCAATCAATAAATTTAGTGTTACCAGGAAGTTTCACGAGGGCGTGAAGTACAGCTGTGCAGTTACTGAGAAGAGCTTGAGTGCATGGTTGAGTGATTGGCTATCAACACCAGTAATCGGGTGGATATAAGGAAGCACTGAATTTGTTGATGACGGAATCTACGCGTAAATCCACAGTAGGGAACTACGCATTTTTTGTATGTGATGACTGTAACTGACAGTAGAATGTGAGAGAATCAATAACATGTAGAATTTTTTTGCTTCAGAAAACTGATTTTTCTGAACCACTAACTGGAATACCGTTAGCCACTGTAGCTAAAGTGGTTGCTACACAGGACAACGATTTTTTCTGTCGCAATAGATCATTTTTTTTAAGCTGTGTTTTCCAGTCAGCATACATTTTCATTGTTGTTTCGTTGCATTTTTGACACTGAATTTGGGAGGACATTTTTGCGCTAGCTCTGCTCATTGATTTCTGTGTGTCATATGACATTTTCTAACAGTCTAGGAGAGAGGACTCTTCTGAACATTTTGCAGCAAACCAGACAAAAAAATCTTCAGAAATAAGGGAGCTATGAATTTTTTGCCAAATGAGGTATGTTTTGAGAAAACGCTCAAAACGTTTTCGCACGCTAATGCATTTTCTATTAAAGTCATCACCTTTCAAGCTTATTAAAAAAAGCTAACACATTTGAGCAACTTTGAATGCATTTTCTGAAAGCGCCTATATGGATGTTTATTTGGACAAAATTTAGCGTAGTGGGAAAATTTTGCCATGTTACTTTTTTCTACCTATTCCTCACATGCGACCTCACACACCTCCTGTTGAATGTCTCCTTGATAACATTTACTCTTGGATATTAAGGACACAAACATTAGCAACAGTAACTTAGCTACATTTGCCGCAGTGCCACAGCCACATTCAACAGGCTATCACATTCGGTAGGCTTATGAAGTAAAGCAACTCAAAGCAACTTACTGCCTCTGTCTGCGAGTCACGGACAGCTACTATCAATCCAGGCTTCATCTTCAGATATTTTACAAGGCCGGCGACTGAGGCCAGCTGCTAGTGCTATCGTTAGCAGTCCTGCTAGCCACCCGTAACATACTTACGTGTCATTATTTACTGTCATATCACTGCTTACAGCTTGTAGCCCCGAGCACTTCATCGATGCCACAGCTCCAGGTTTGAGAAGCAGCTGAGACGCATATTCAGCATTGAATTATCCTTTATTCACAAAGCTGTCGTCGGTGAAATGGCAAACACAAACAGCTAACGTTCCCATTGTGTGTGGCCATTTGCCCCAGAAAACAAAAGCGCTACCCACTGATTTCTGGTGGCATCGTCTTTTGGAAGAGAAAATAGTTGTGCTTTTTTTTTTTCTCCATGAAAAAATAAACACAGACAAGCAGCTTTGGCAGAGATACTAAGGAAAGTACACCTCAAATGATCCGCGGTTGTAGTTGTTCTTTTCCATTTCCAGAAGTGTAGACACTACTAAGGCGTAATATGATCTGCAGCTGTTTGTGCCTGCTATAATAGTTCCCGGGGTGGGCAGGTCTAGCGCCGTGATTGGCTCTGGCTAGGTCTGTTATAATTGGATGGCACAACCTGACGTCAGGTTTTGCCCAGATCTCATGAAGATCTCGGAACAAGCTGTTCAGAAAGGAAATCACGTTCTTGGATTATGGCAAAACCCCTGTATCTTATGTTTAGAAACTTTACAGAGGTTGAGTATGGACATCCAACATTATAACATTACTTGTATATATTAAAAGAAGGATCAGCATAATAGGTCTCCTTTAAGACCAGAGATGAAAAATTCCCAGTGAGGGATTGTCCCAGAGTGTCTGTCCATCACAGTGGTATGAACAATGCTGTATAATGCATGACATTAATTGATATAGTTAGATCCACCTGAACCATTTCACCTGTTTACTGTTAATATGTCGATTGAAGTCAGCAGAGTAGTAGCTCTTATTTCCTCATTTGTATCTCAGTGTTTATTCAAAATAATGTGATCTCGTAACTGTTGATGAACCTGAGGCCACATAGTCATGTTGAAGGGTGCCAGATGTATGCACAGTGTTCAAGTTGTTGTTCTTCTGAATAAAATATCCTTTGCATACAAAAATATTTTATTTGTGGTGGGTTTTACTGCTGATCATAAAACTGTCCCACAGTGTCTGTCCATCACATGTCCACTGTCCCACAATATCTGCCATCACACATATTTCATCCATTTTGCCTGCTTTATGGTAGACTTCCTGGGAATAAAAGTTTTCCATGGGGCTTTAGTACTACTAAGTGATAGACCTGAATGAATTTTCTTCCTTTTTTCTGCACAGTAGTTAGTTGGAACATAAAATGAAACGATGCAGCTGCTTGCAAATGACAATCATGGAGTTGTCAATGCCGACTACCCAATATAGAGAAAAACCCCTTCATTTGATTATCTCCCATAGAATTGCCCAAACCCTAATCTCACTTCAAATGTTGAAATTATTCCTCTGGGTGAACATTCGGCTTTGTGGTTCAGCAATGACTAATGTGGCAGGAATATCGATTTTAAGCCTATTTTCAATGAACATGAAGCGCAAATTGATAGTTCCACTGAAAAAGATTGTTTCCACACATCTTGTTCTCAGTTGCATTGGCTATGTACTTAAAAAAAAATCAGTTTTTGGAGTATATAAAGATTTTTTTCTCTCTCCAGGTGTTACAAATATGATGACCAGCATTGTGAACACGCTCCAATGTTGTAGCATATTGATTCACCACATTCATAACAATGTTGTCTCCTCTGATGTCAATGCTACAATTACAGCCAAATAAACACAGTATGAACACCGGGGTTTTAATCTTCGTGAACTGCGAAGTCATTTTGTCAAAAGGCGTTTAAAAAGGGTGAACAATCCCTCGCAAGATGAAAATCAATTAATCGTGTAAAAATTAACAGCTTCTGAAAATTTTGAGATCACAATTGCGGCTGGAACAAAAACCCATTTTGGGAACCACGGGTATCCTACTGGGTTATAAAGATTAGCCATGCGCGTAGCGTCGACTGAAGCGCGCGCATCCCCAGAGCTCCGAGAGTAGCTGTGGCGCGCACACCCCCGGGTACGGACAAACAACCAATGTTTAAAATTCGCGTAAAACAATCAGCTCCCAATGAATTACTCGATACAACTGAGCGCACGCGCCGTAAGATTTAGACGCGTGCAAATCGGTTACTCATCACCTCGCGAACTCATTTCGGGACAACACTGGAGTACTTGCGCGCGAGCTAGCTAGCTAGCGTTAGCAACTACTGATATGCGCTTAAATCTGAATAAGCTAATGGATGTAATCTTTGTACCCAGAATTTAAGGTTCTGCAGACACATCTATCCTTGGTTACGAATTTTCATGGAAAGAAAGGGTATCATGGAAACGATACCCCAATTTCCCCATAATTGAATTATAACTGAAAGCCGCAAAATTAAAATCAGCAACAACGGAGTGAGTTAAAAGTAGCTGGCTGGCTAGCAAGATACTGGAGGTGTTAAACGTTAGAATTGCAAAAATTTAGCCACATTGAATGTTAGCCAAATGTAACCATCGTTTGAGCGGTCTGAAAAGCTGAAATTAGAGATTGGTAGACTCATATTTGATAACATGAAACGACCGAGGTAGCTACCTTGGCTAATGATGTAGCTCGCTAGCTAACGTTATATCAACAACTGAGGGATAAACGTAAATCTACCCACATTGGCGAAAGATAACTAATCAGCCAGCTAAGTTAGCTGACATGCTAGCAGGGCGCCAGCGTGCTTCCTTATAGCAATCAAGCGCGGTGGTGACTCTTCCCATACAAATCTAAACATAATTACAATCGACATTATTTTACGCAAATATCGGAGTCTGTCCCTTTCTGTTCGGATACCGCGCCAACAACCAAGATTTCGTGCGCGTGTGAGCACGCATGATCGCGAGCCCGAGTTCACTAGCATAACGTTAACCGCCATTACAGCCATCGCGCTTGCTAAATGGAAAGCTAACCGTTATACTGATATATTTCCACAACAAAATATCGTGAAATAGACATTTTATTTTCGATATTTAACTACACCGTCTTACGTATTGAAAGAGAGTTCTCGTTTTTAAACCGTCCAAATATTTTCACTTACCTCCGTACCGTCCGTATCTAGACATGACCCTCGCACGACAACAAGCGTAAAATCTGCGAAGCTGTGTTCGTTGTGCGCATGCTCTCTAACGGCTTTCCTTCACATTACAGTAGGCGTAACATTTGTAACTACCGACGTAGGAGGCAGGCGTATTTATTTCAGGGAATTGTCCAAACGAAAACCAATAATGAAAATCGCAAGCTGTAAAAAAAAAAAATTCAAAATGGATAAATTAAACATTAGACATTAGTTTCCAATTTTTAGAACATATACAAAACATTGCGTCGGTTTTTACAGGAACATTTCTACTGGCAATGTTCGTTTCCAACGACGTATTTTAATGCTACACTTGGTTTTTTGAAAATCCGCATTGAGCCCTGGGAAATTACACCACGTAAACGTGAGTCTTGTCGTGACGCCGTAACGGGTGATAGGTTTCACGAGTTTTTAAATTTGTGAGATTGTTTAGTCATTCAGGAACTTAATGTTGAAAATTGCTGCATTTTCGCAGTAAGCTAGCAGACACTATGAACGAGTGGTCTCAGAAGAATCCACTGGAGTGGAATGAATTCGTCCATAAAGAAGTAAAGGTGACAGCAGATGAAAAACAGGAGCATCAAGGATGGGTTTTTACCGTGGATCCAGTCTCTGCTAGGTGACGTTTCATAATATTTATTTGCGAGCACTTCCGTGAAGAAATTTGTCACACAATTTTAAGCCACTTTTCTGATGCAAATTCCCTAAAAAGCCTGCGTAAGTTGGTCAAGCTGGCTTTGGTTCAATTACTTCAGTTCAATTCAATTTCACTATATTGCCTTAAACATGTTTAGGGAAGACGTGCTGCGGCTCCACCAAGACTGCGTAAGGGCAGTTGGGGAAATGCATAGCATAAAATAACAACTGATAAAGTTACAGGAATATTTACATAATTCAGCTAGAATTTATTGAATTAGTTGGTATATGCCAAAAATACATCCCCAATTCTGAAATAGTTGGGATGAAGAGTAAATTGTGAATAAAATCAAAATGCAATGACTTTCAGATAACATGAGCCAATATTTTATTTACCATAGAACATAGACGACATTTCAGATGTTGAAACTGAGATATTTTACATTTTTATTCACAAAATGATTTATTTCAAATTTTCTGACTGCAACAGGTTTCAAAAAAGCTGGGAGACAGGCAAAAAAGGGCTAAAAATTAATTAATATATAAGAGAATCATCTAAGAGAACATTTGGCATGCAATTAACTGGCATCAGGTGTGTAACATGATTTGCTACAAAAGCAATTTTTTAGAGGCTGAGATGGCCAGTGGCTCTCCTACCTGTGAAGGCTTGCATAAAAAAATTTGTGGAATACTTTAAAAACAGTGTTCCTCAACATCAAATTGCTAAGGCTTTGAAGGTCTCATCATTGACCGTGCATAACATCATCAAAAGATTCAGAGAAACTGGAAAAATCTCTGTCCATAAGGGACAAGACCGAAGACCTTTACTGGATGCCCGTGATCTTCAGGCCCTCTGGCGCCACTGCATCACTCACTGGCATGATTCTGTCATTGACATTACTAAATGGGCCCAGGAATACTTCAAGAAACCACTGTCTGTAAACACAGTCTGCTGTACCATCCACAGATGCCACCTAAAACTCTATCATGCAAAAAGGATGCCATTGTTGAGCATGATCCAGAAACGTCGCCGTGTTCTGTGGGCCAAGCCTCATTTAAAACGGACTAGCAAAATGTGCTGTTGTCAGACGAGTATAGATGTGACATTCTTGTTGGAAATCATGGGTGTCGTGTCCTTTGGGCTAAAGAGGAGAAAGACCACCCCTCCTGTTATCAGCATTCAGTTCAAAAGCCAGCATCTCTGATGGCATGGAGATGGATTAGTGCATATGATGTGGGACACTTGCATGTTCTAAAAAGCACCATGAATGCTGAAAGGTATATAAAGGTTTTAAAGCAACATATGCTCCCCTCCAGATGACATCTATTCCAGGGAAGGCCTTGTGTATTTCAGCAGGACAATGCAAAACCACATACTGCTGCCATTACAACAGCATGGCTTCGTAGTAGAAGAGTCCGTGTGCTGAATTGGCTTGCCTGCCGTCCTGATCTTTCACCGATTGAGAACATTTGGCGCATAATTAAATGAAAAGTCTGTCAAAGTAGACCCAAAACTCTCCAGCAGCTGGAAGCCTGTATGGGATGCTACAGCATGGTAAACAGGCCCCTGTCCCAACTTTTTTGAGACCTGCACTAGCCATCAAATTTGAAATGAGCTCATTTTGTGGATAAAATTTTATAATTTCTCAGGATTAACATTTGCTACGTTATCTCTGTTCTACTGTGGATAAAATACTGGCCAGTGTGATTTGAACATCATTGCGTTTTTATTTTATTCACAATTTTCACTTTGTCCCAACTATTTCAGAGTTGGGGTTGTGTGTTGTGCAAATGCCATTGTACACATGGCAGAAGTGCAAAAAGAAAGCTGTAATGAGCTGTGGAGATGGAATTGTATACCTGGAGCACTTCCCTGCCCTCTGGGGGAGAACCCCCCATGGTTGGGGTTGGTGAGATCTCTGCCGATGCTGAGATCTCGGAGTAGGTAGTGTTTGTGGTAAATGTCTTGCATGGCTTGGTAAACTTAAAGCAGGTCAACCTTCTGGCCAGCTTGTTTAATCAAATTATCTACCAGCTTGTTCTACCAGCCAGTGGCCTCATTTTTTTTTTATTTCATTTTTTTTCCTCATATAAGATTTGTGAGGTAGCTTGTCGAAGGGATGCCTGAACCAGATTTCCACGTTGTGTTATCATTTAAAGGTGCACTATGCAAGTTTGTTTGTTTGTTTTGCGCGATTATATTTTTGTCTCAATTCGCCAACATCTCCCCACGATCCGCGAGCAGCGTACCCCTGAATTCAGTGCAAAAAACCTTGGGCTCTGGAGCCCACACAGGCATCACAAACTGCAATGAAACACAAGGGGTACAAGCTGTTTCCCATAACATAACAAACTGTTCCGGCCAATCACCGACAAGAGTTGAGAGTTACGGAAGCGTGGGAGGGAGGGGCTAGCTCTGTTTTGTTTGTCTTCGAATGTCAACGGAAGTGATGTCAAACAAACTTGCATAGTGCACCTTTTAATGTTTATGTAAGTCTTGACTAGCAAAAGAATGTACATTCCAAAACTGCAAATAAAAATCATAATGTGAATCCCACAACTTCAAAATACATGTACATATGCGCTATTGATGTGCAATTGTACCTTGAACATAAGAGAAGAACAGCTCACCAGAATAAACAATGCAGAGACTTGAAATGACACAAACTTTACATGTGCCGGTATTGTTTTTAACTGGTGAGTCTTTGTCTGTGTCTGTGTCACTATGGCAACATGTGGTCCCGAAAACACCTGTTGTAGTGGCAACCATCATAGAAGCAGTTTTGAGTACTTTGCCAGTTGTTTATATGTTTGTCTGTTGACAGATTATGTCGCCACAATAGTGTCACATCTGTAAGATGCAGACTGCAGTCACAAAGTCTTAGAGATGTCCAGCCAAGATCAAAATGAAGGCTGAGTTCAATGGTGGATGTGGTGTTGAGGAAGGGTGCCACAGGTCATGGGTTAGGAAGTTTAGTTTATTAGTTTATTTGAAAAGGGACCGCGTACATTAATAAAAACATTATGAAAACAAATGTAAATGTACCCCAGTTAGCTAAAAGCTAATTTTCATCGGTAGTCCCTCTGCCTGATATTAAAAGGCATCCTATTCAAAAGAATGAAGAGGAAGAGCGGCTGGCGTGATCCCATCGCAAGATTTGGTCAAGTTTCCCAATTGTTGTCATTGCAACTAACTTTTTTTTTTTTATTGCTCTATCTCAGTATCGTTCTGGTGAATTTCCAAAATGCTGGGAAAGCTTCGGTCGTGGTGGTGATGGGCCATGCAGTCAGAGAGGTGGAGGTCCTTAAGGAGTGCGACAAAGAGATGGAAACCTGTCTGAGCTCTTTGTTCATGCCTGAGGGATGCCAGGCCCTCAGCAAGGATGAGCTGAAACACAAGAAGGAAAACCTGCGAGCATGGCTGCAGAAGAATCTGATTCCTGTGACAGAGGAGGGCGAAACGCTGCGCGTGGCCGGGGTGCTGTCAGTGAACCCCCCATACAGATCGCAGGACTGCAGCAGCTCGAATGAAATCATACTGGCCAGAGTGCAGAGTCTGGTAGAGAGCAATCCTGGTCTAGAGCAAAGCCTATGAACAGCTCAGGTCTCACTTTTATAAGAATGAACTGTATGTCCTTGGACTCTTGTTGTTTCTATAATGATGCATTTTTTTCAAGCATTCATTTTGTATCGTTCAATACCCAACTTTAGAATTTGTATACTTTCGTTTGATGGATTGCTCAACACAATATGGTGTTGTATGTTTTTTATTTTGTAAAAGCAGTACCTTTCTATTAATCGAAGAAAAGAAAATCAGTTGCTAGTGACGACCTTTATCTGAAGATTAATTTAATTTAGGAGTACAAAGTTTCATGCAAAATTGAGTTTTCTGATTGACTCGAAGTAGTTGTTTTTTTTTTTTTGTTTTTTGGCTGCAAGACCGATTTGTTGCACTTTGTTTCCCTTATATTTATACTGCAGGAGTAATTTTGTCACATCAACACCAAGCAAAACTGCAAAAGTGATAAGTGTATGAGAATTCCCTTTTCGACAGAATATACAGTTTCAATTGTCAGTGCAGACTCATTTTGAAAAATCATCCAGTTCTACCCTAAATGCCGTTATTTCCTGATGCGTTAAACCGTAAATGCATTTTTGTTTTTTCTTGTCGGCACTGAAAAAGATAATGAAACCTGAGTTTAGGACTCTGTTGGGTGTTGGTAATTCTGTTTTGCAGAAGTAAAGTTAAGATTGTCTTTAATTCCGCTGAGTACGTTTTCTCATTCATATATTTTGGCATCTGCGCCATGTAATACTAGAGCAGAGGTGGGCGATGAGGGCCGGATCTGTCCCTGGTTTTCGCACCAAATTCTGGCCTTTAATTATGTTCATAATCTAATTTAGCCAAATTATCTCTGAAATCTGATATTGCAGACGCATTTCTTTAAATTATCATGAATGACCAAAGACTGTTATTGTCTCCCAACATAAAACATTTTTCTCTGATCAGATCTTTGCACAAATCTATATTTGCAGTTGCAACCAATTGGTACAAATAGTCGGGGTAATAGAAATAAAAACCTGCATACACACCGGCCCTGCAGGACCAGGATTGCCCACCCCTGTACTAGAGCCTTACTGTGGAATCCCAAAGGCACTGTACACAGTAGATACTACATTTCTGAGCACGTATGATGTTAGGAATTTACAGAGTGAGGTGTGCATTACGGTAAGAGCATCAGGTGTTTGGTCAGTTTTAGTCCTCAGGGTGTGTTAGAACTGCATGCTGCTTCCTTTTACGGTACCATGGATTCCAGTGGGAGGCTACTTACTCCTGAAGAGAAGGGCTGTACTGACACGGTGTTGAACTTTTCAGTCAGCTTTGCGATGTCCTAGATAAGGACTACAAGTTGTAGGTCCCTGGGGTAGCTTGCCTCAACAAATATATGGATATTATTATTACTACTACAGATAGTTGTAGGCATATTTGCTGCTACTACTTTCCATTATTGCATTGTCTGGTGTATAATTATTCTACGCAAAGGTGACGACTTTTCCGTTTGAATCCAAACAGGACTTTTTGGCGGTAATGCCAGCTGAGATCTTCTGTGTGACTTGCTGCTACAGCGGGCCAGATGGCCGATTTTGGCGCGAGCGCAGTCTCGCTTCTGCATGCTGGCTCTCTTGCGCTTCTTCGCGCGGGCTCTCTGTTTTGCGCTGGCTCGCTCAGGCGCTGTGGAGGGTTTTTTCGCATGGGCGCTTTCTCACTACCTCCAGATAGAAAGAACTGAACCCGAGAGGAAGGCATCGCTGTTGACAGCAGATTGGGAGGCTTACTTGGGGTGAGCTTGAATAATTAAATCGGAAGAATTTCTGCTGTTGCACTTTCAAGTAAGACATTTAGAACAGGATGTGGTGATATGGGCCTGTGCGTAATGTCAGTAATTTACAGGATATTAATTAGATTCTCCAAGGCCCATTTTTTAGAATTTATTTTTTGTCTAGTAATATACAAATTAGAAAATGTGTGAACATGCAGACTGTCTTCATTTCTATTTTTTCTCTCTTTTTCGGTGACAGTGATTGCTCTCCTCACATGGATTCATCATTGCGTTATTGGATGTTGTAATTTTATTTCTTGAGGAGACAGGGGGCCGTCTTAATAAAAATTTGCATGGATTTCATATTTATAGTGTGCGCTCAAACAAATGCACTGTGTTGTAAGAAATATTCATAGCATTTGCCTCCTTCGCACTTTGTGTCTATTTTTTACTCAACAGTGATTCAGATCATAAAACCCATTTTAATATCAGACCAGTGTAACCAGAGTAAACAAAAAATGGATATTTTGAATAATGATTTCATTTATTGAAGGAAAAAGCTGTCCAATTCTATCTGGCCCTGTGTGAAAAAGGAATTGCCCCTAATTAAGCAAATGTAATTGATAATTGGGCTCAGTTTCACTAGGCATACTGTGGCATGATTACTGCCAGCTTGTTTGAATCTAAATATCACTTGAATAGAACCTGTCTAGCAATGTGAAGTAAAGCAGCACAAGTTACTGTGATCTAAAGAAATTCACAAACAGATGAGAAACAGTCATTGACTTCTAGCAGTCTCAAAAGGATTACAAAGCCCTTTCTAAGACTCCAG
Organism: Gymnothorax reevesii; assembly: GCA_029721435.1. Taxonomy (NCBI): domain Eukaryota; kingdom Metazoa; phylum Chordata; class Actinopteri; order Anguilliformes; family Muraenidae; genus Gymnothorax; species Gymnothorax reevesii. The sequence continues at coordinate 96,164,292 of CM056582.1, read as the reverse complement.
TGAACCCTGGTGAGAGCAGTTTCCTACAAATGGAGAGAATTTCTTCAAAGGTGGCCCCCCTACCTCCACCGGCCATCAATTTGTCACCTAAAGCTCAAGCGCAGTTGAGTTATGTGGCAGGACAATGATTTGAAGCATTCAGGCAAGTCTGCCTATGAATGGCTCTAAAAAAACAAAATGAGGGTTTTGGAGTGATCAAGTCACAGTCCTGACTTCAATCTGACTGAGATGCTATGGCATAACCTTAACTCCTGAAACTTTTTTTTTTTCCCCACCCAAGTTTTCCCTAAGTTGGAAGCCAGAAAAAGCTTTTTTCAAGTTTAGGGTAATTTAACACATTTTGTTGCATCACACTTACATTGAGAAAAATATTCAAAATCAGGACACCATGACCACAATTAAATGAGCTCCTCCTTGGACTGCCACCTATCATCCTACTAAATTTTGTGCCAAACCATTCATAACTTTTTGAGTTATTCTATTAACAGACAAATTAACTAACAGGCAATTTACAAAATTTTGGGTATGTTAAACTGCATTGAATTTTTCTCAGTTCATCGAGATCAACTTGGAATTTTGCATATTTGCACAATCCTATTATTTTTGCATCTTATTCGTCACTTTTCTTTTCATGTATCCAAAATCCACAAAAAGTAGTGCATGTGCATCAATGAGGCAAAACATTAAAACCGCTCTTTGATTCAGCAAATAATTTTGATTATCTCATAACTATGGCACATATCGAGGTCTGCAAACAGATATTAGACTTTAAACAAACTCTCAGTTATCATATTCAACATGTTGGATGTGGGATAAATGGGAACTGACCAGCTTTGACAAAGCCAAATCATTATGGCCTGACAAGTGGGTTGTAGCATTTCGGAAGTAGCAAGTCCTCTGGAGTGCTCCCTACAGCTGATGTGAGACACTACTGACAGTGATTTAAGGAGGGACTAACTGAACTGGCGTCAGGGTTTTGGATGCCCAAGGCTCATTGATGCATGAGGCCTATGAAGTCTATCCGATTTGATCCACAGTGACAGAAGGGCGACTGTGGCACAAGTTGCTGAGAATTTTAATAATATTTTCAGAAGCAATGTGTCACAACACATAGTGCATCATACCCAGCTGTGTACTGCACTTTTTGTATTATTTTTATTTTTTCTCCTTTATTTGATGGCGCAGTGGGGAGAAGGGTGGGAGAGACACGCAGTAAATGGTCTGGGCCAGATTTGGACTCAGCCAAAGCGATACATGCACTTAACCCTTTGATGCACAGAGTACATACATATGCCTTGGACCATTTGTTGGGATTTGGTGCAATATTTTGTGTGTGTGTGTGTGGGGGGGTGCAAGTGGGTGGTCTGTCTGTCCATTATTTTGGACATTATGCTTGTGGGATGCACACTGCAATCCAGTACTTTGGACATGATGCATGCAGAGTGACAGAATTAATATGAAGTTGAAGAAACCTGGTTATTGATTTGCATGATGATCTATCTGTATTCTGGACATTGTTTATTTGAGGTATTTACTCGGCATGCATAATGTCCAATATTTTTGATAGAGCAGAGACTCAGATGTATTCCAACAAGTAGACATGCATTACATAGGTTATGTGTTTGCAGTTTGTGCTGTATAATGTATTTCCATCCCCCAACTTTAACAATATAAGACTATTTCTGACTTTCTTCAACTAACCTCTTACTTGTGGATGCAGCCATTCCATAAATGCCATCTCTACCGCTTTTGGGCCTTTTTTTCTCAATGTAACGCCCCGGAAGCGGTAGTTACCGCCAGAGGCAATAGAGTTCACATGTATGCCATTGTGATTTTTAGTGGTAAATCATGTGACTTATCAGAGAGGAACCTGTTGAGGAAATTATTATCTGGTAATGTCCAGTAAGATGTACATTTTGTGTTTTCATGGTATCTATGAGCCCAGTGAAAATAAACCCCAGTTAACTCATGTCCAAAATATTGGACAACATGCAACAAAGCATTAATCAGTCTGCCTCCGGGGCATTCCTGCGCTGCACTTTTTAGCTTGCAGACCAGTCTAAGTGCGCACTCTAATCCTGGTCCCCCTCTAAAATGGGCTCCTGAGCTTCAGAACTGGACCTTGGAACAGTTGGAGAGAGTTGCCCGTTTTCTTTTACATTGTGCTTTGGCTGGGTACGTGTGCACCATTTGCCTGACGAGATGGCATCAGGGTGCACCATAGACATGCTGGTTGAGGAAGTGTGATACTTAGGGAAATTTATAGCCAGAAAACCTTGACTTTGAGATTTAAAGTGACATCAGCTGATGGTGCTGTTTTGGCAACGCAAGGGGGACCTTCATCATATTAGACAGGTGGTTTTAATCTTTTGGCTGATTGATGCATCATTTCGGTGCTCCGCACTTTTCACGAATTGGGCCCAATGCCTGTTATCGAGAGATCCTAATGGATGGATGGAACTGAAAACAACACACGCACGATGAGGAATCTACCGCGGAAGATACCACCAAGTTCAGTGCCAAGCAGACCCGTTGAACATTGACAGCTCTTAATACATTATTGCATAATGGTGCATTTTAAATGACCAGTAGAGGGAGTCACCTGAGATTTAAATCCCTAACCGACATTACTTATACCCAGCAATGAGTTACAGTTACAAACCTAAGGTTTTAACGGCACCGTGGCGCGGGGGGTGGAGGGGGATTAAAATAACTGAGATGATTTCTCGAACTCCGCTATTGTCTCCAAGCATAATTGTATGAAGTATTCCATAGAACCCCTGTTTCACCCGAGCTTGCAAGAATTCACACCCCGCATGCGCAGTAAGCCTCTAATAAATAGCTTCAAAGAAGTTAAGCCGGAGCCCGTTTACAGTGCTGAACCTCACGATTGGCTGTGTGTTGTTGCTATGGGCAATGAAGTGTAAACATTTAGGAAAACAAGTGGCTGTCAAAATGTCACATTATGAAGTATTTATCCGACCAGTCTGTTGATTTCTGCACTGTAATTATGACGGGTGAGTGAACTGCTGGTCAATTTGTCTTGCCATGGAACGTAACGAATTGCAGTTGATTTTTTTAAGGTATCATAGTCTTATATTGGCTGCATTCGTAAGATAAACGTCATTATGGTGTTAAGAAGTGCATTACTTTAGAAACCGCAAACTAATGAGAAATAAAGTTACTATCGAAACTGTAAAATGCAATATGTGCTGCAAACAGCAGAATTAAGCTTTAATATTTTTTTGAACAATGCTCGTATTAAAACTGCGCAATGTAGCCTGAAGACTAATCTACTATATTGACTGTCCGTAAGAACAGTTATTATAGTTCCAAGCTAGTCATCCTGTAGCAAATGGATTCATAGTGTCGTATTGCTTGAGCAATGCTGTTGTGTGGACTATAGTAATATCATGGTACTGCTGACTGTGGTTAATACTCTAGTTATAATGTGATGGCTATAGCACTACTCTGGGAATGCCATGCAAACTGTAGTATTATGCCTTTATACTATAGTATTACTAAGAAATAAGTATGGGATATTTTGATAAGGGTGTTAATGAGAGCATGTGTGGAATAGTGATATCTTGCAAATTGGTTGCTGATTATTTTGGACAAATGCTTGAATTTTCTGATGAGGGTAAAACGTGTTTTTTCTCAGAAAAGAGAAACTAGGAGACCGTGGAACAAAATAGTTGGCCTAAGATGCAAATTAGGATCCGTGGCGGAAAATAACATGTTATTTTGTCTTTAAAGCGACATTCTTTTCTTTGTAATTTCAGAATCTGTGATTCTGAAGGTGTCATACATATTTCCAAATGGTGATAAATATAGTAAGTATGGATTCCCTAGATTATTTTCTTGAGCTCATTTTTAAAATTTTTTGGCCTGTCTCTGAGTATGGATTTTACATCCTCAGTTGGAGAGTGTGTTAAATCTCCCGATGGTATTATGAAGAGAGAGGGTGTGGGGACCCAAACCTCAGCAAAAGGACTTGTTTACTCAGGGGATTGGAAGGATGACAAGGTATAAAAATCACAGAGTAAGAATCGGCTCATTGTATTGTTCAGATGCTTCACCAGACAGGTACAGCACACATTGCTCACTTATCAGATCCAACTTTAACATGCATTTCACATACAAAAGTTGACACCCTGTGGACTGCAAAAAAAAAAAAAAGAAATTAAAAACGGGTGATTTGAGAAGTCTACCTGCCCTCTGCTGTATGTATGCGAGTGTTTATGTTTTCATGAACAATTGCATGTTTGTGTGTGGGCGTGCATGGCTTTTTGTGTGTGTGTGTGTGTGCGTGTGTGTGTGTGTGTGCGTGTGTGTGTGTGTGTGTGTGTCCCCTTGTGTTCTCAGATACACGGTAAGGGGAGACTGGAACACGCCTCTGGCGCTGTCTATGACGGGGAATTCAGAGACAGCATGTTCGAGGGCCAGGGGACCTACACTTTCCAGAGTGGCTCTAAATACACTGGCAGCTTCCACAGGAACAGGTGAAAGAAACTGAGCAACATGGTGCCCACGGAATGCCAATTGTCTTACCAACAATGCCCAGCTCGCTGTGAACTCTGCTTTTGAATGAGGGCGTCTGCCTATATTTGTGATATTGAGCCTCCGCCCTGAACCCACAGGTAGATGCTGGTAAAGGATGGATCCTCTTTTAGAGTCTGGTCCCTCCCAAAGGCCCTTCCTGTCTGTTGCTGTTTGCACCTGACACGACTGTAAAAGTTATCATATTGATGAAAAGGATTTGCTGTGATGAATGATGGAAGCATATATTTGGAATAAATAATTGCATGATGGGGACCAAAATCACACGCTTCCATTCCAAAAACCCAAAAAAGGGTTGCGAGCTCTCTTTTGATTGTGTAGTCTTGTGACCTTTTTAAATATTTGCTTAGAAGCAGTAGTCAGTAATGGATACAGTTTTGAATTTTCTGTTGATTGACTTTTTGAAAAAATCTTTTTATTCTTGGATGAACAGGTGAACCACTGCCCCCATGGGGGTGGGGGGAGGGGTCTGGGTTAGTCTTGTAAATTTGCTGTGACAAATGCCCTGTAAAATTCTGTGCATAAAGACATTTGACTAGATTTTCTCTGCCATCTTCTTCTCCTCAGGTTAGAGGGTGAGGGAGAGTTCACAGATGCCAGGGGTCTCATCTGGACCGGAATCTTCCATGGCTCTGAGGCTCCAGGCCTGAAACTGAAGCTCAACATAAGTAATGAGGATAGCCACAAATCACCATCCAGCTAACACAATGTTCTCACAACATTGTGGTTATGCTGTTAGTGGGTTATAACACTGGAAAAATCAAACATTTCAGTAAGATTGTGAGAGCATCTTGTGTTCGTTGGGCTGATCCTCTGGATGCCACTGCGTTCCAGACCATCAGATTAAAAACATTTAGCAGGTCACAGCAATGCGTTGTAAGTGTTGCAGATCCACATTATCGCAAATGCAGGGGCTGCCCCCTGGCTGGTGCTCAGACAGATGTGCCCTCATTCTGCTGGCAAGGTTCAATATGAGTAAGTCTTCAGCTTGGTTCAGATCATGAGCCTCCCAAGTTGTAAGTCAATGTTACATAATTTGTATACTCATTATACAGCGAAGGATAATACTCAGACATGGCTTTATATTCACCTGCAGTCAAGCGTGGCTATGTTTAATCAGACAAATCTTATCATCAATGGAATTTACCGGGGCAGTTATCTTCTTTTCATGTGGGTGATTTGTATGTTTGAATCCCCTCTATGTCAAATAAATGGTTTTGCGTTTACTCTAGTTAGCGTCATCTCATTTTACATTTTTATTAAGTAAACTGGTAGTTGACCTGCTGATTTATTAAGACGGAGTAAACTGTCACTTGTTGTTGGGATTCCGTCTTCGCCCTGTTCCCTTAAAAGTGTGTGTGGCAGGATGGTCATATAGATAAAGAGGCGAAACTTGGTGTGTAGGTTGTATACAGTGTGCCTCAACATTAATTTATGGGTTTTGATAACATTTGAAAAATTGTCATTTTGTGACCTTTGGCATTCCATCACCCGCTGACTCCTATTTGAACTACCCACAACCTCTAGCTGTCACAAATATTGATTAAATATTATGAAGCTTGGCATATCATCTTGAGGACGTGAAATAATTATATCCCGAAACGCCGAATGGCGTTCCGGGGATATTATATTTTTGGTCCAACCGCCGCCGCGCCGATTGACCTCAAATCAAGTGCAAATTTACTGACATTTTTTTCCTATTTTTCTTCAGTTGAGTCGCAGAAAAGGAGAGTTTGTGCATGGTGAACATTTCTGCTATTTGCTTTTGCTTGAAAAGTCTAACCAATAGCCCTGAATAGCCCTGCCTGGGAAAGTCGGTTACTTTGATATAGCCATCAATCAAGGAAGTGTGGAGTCAGTAAGTGTCTAGAACATGGGATCCTGTGATATTTCAGAGACTGTTCCTTCCTGCTCATATGCAAATCTATTCTCCTGTCGTGGGTCCATATGATTAAAGCCGAGAGCTCATATCAAATTTATTGTTGATGCTGATCAAATTATGAGGAAGGAACTGAACACTTGTTACAAACAAAAAACAACTTTCTCAAAACCTGAAAAAATATAATTTAAAAATATATGCTGTATATTATTGCTTCCTTACTCCACACCCCCCACTTGCTCTCCCCTCCAGCCTCCACCCCCGGCGCTGTAAGAAGTGAGTATGCCTCGTTACCTCAGCATGTTTTTAATCATCCAATCAAAAAAAAAAAGCTCCCCTCATGGCCTGTCACCATGCAGTGGTGGGGGAGCTTGTGTGCTTCCATGCCCCGGAGAGTTACACCAGCAGGGTGTCCTGGCAGATAACATCATGCCATACAGGTCAGAGGGTAGAGGCCGGACGAAAGAGCGGTGCCTGGCCCTCCAGGCTGGGGGTCTGGCGAGGGACCTCCATCCTGCGCACGAAGAGATTGATAAGTGGATAAATCAAGTTAACATTATATCCTCTATTTTGGGGAGGAACAGACAATTTTTGTAGAGTTGACACCTCAGCGTATGCTGAAATCATAGAATGCACGAGCATTTTTTTACAGTGTGGAAAAGGAAAATGAAGTCACCACAGAGAAACACCACCAGGGAGACTGACACAGGACCACAAATGATGTCTGTGAAAAAGCAGTTTGAATGTGACAGTATGATTCCCTGCCTGGGAGCCTCTGAACAGTTGGGACCTTTGTTCACGGATGCGCCGGCCTTGATTTCTCAGAACCGCGTGATCTTCGGCTAAAAACGCCGATGTTCTGTTGATGTCTGAAGCAAGCTTTTCATTCCAGTCCTGCTCCAACTCAAACTTGTGACATCAGGAATAATATCGTTATGGATGTGCCCCTCTGTCATAGAACCCCAGAGGGTAGAAAAGACCCAGAAACAACAAATAAGTTACAATAACATCTGTATTTTTCCATGGGGCGTATAGCTGTACCCGTGATGAAAAATGTGAGTGTTGTTTGTGTCAGATCTTAATAAATTGTGGGTTTTACATATTTTTACCTCCTTAGATGCTGGTAATTTTGAAAAAAAATACCAGCAGATTTCTGGGGCGTATCAATAACTTCAAATTGCAAAATGATAAATCTTGTTAAGGGAACAAGACAGGTTGCATTATCATCAGCCAAAACGTTGCTTGAGTCTAAAGGCGAGAGGCACTCAGATATTCAGAAAGGCCAATTACTGAGGACTGGAGGCTGTTCGCAGATTGATCATCTCAATGTCATCACAATAACTTGCAACTTGCCGTGGAATTTCATTTAGTCAAGGTTGGCAGCGCATTTTAAGTTTAAGCGTCTTGATTTAGAGAAAGCTTCCAGTTGAATATGTTTAAGCCTAAGGCATTTGTGAGTTATCTGAGCAGTACATAATTTAATTTGAATTTTGCCTGCAGGGTACGCTTTGTTGGGGGACAATGATCACAGTCATCAACATATCACAAATGAATAGACACAAGACACTCAGTATGAATCATCCACTGTAAAAAGCATGACTGCAGTTTTTGTCACGATAACTGTCAGTGTGTATTACCACACGTTGGATGCAGAAACAACATGATAACTGGGGTCATTTAAAATGAGTACGAAAGCAGCTGTATGTGCGATGTTGTCTCGGTGAAGTATGCATTTCAGCTGACAAATGTAGTATGACTAACGTCCTTCAGCATGTCTTCCATCAACTGCTTCTTCCGCTGAATCAGACCTGAGGTTAAACACTAAAGTTGATAAAGACTCTCCAGTAGTTTCTTTCCGCTTAGAAGACAGGACAAGTATCCACCAGCCTCCCCCCCCCAAAAAAAAAAGTACTTTAAAACAAGGACTCCGTTTGTGAAAGACATTAAACTCACATGGTAAACAGCGGATCAGCAGACTGTTTTCTCTTGGTGAAGAAGACAGCCTGCACGACTGGAGCTAAAGCAAATGATTTTTCGTGCCTGCAGAAGTACAGCGCGATATGGAAAACGGGACTCCGAAAGGTAAAAATATGGCTCAGATATTTTTGATGTTTTTTGTGCTAAACTTGGTGTTTACTCTCAATTGGACATGTTATGTGATTAATAACATTAATATAAGTATTTTTCATAATGCTTTTGGTCATTTGAATTATGAATGTCTTGATCCTGATAGAATCAATGGCAGGGTCCAACTACCGTATTTAACGGTTGTTTTTAGTTTAGCGAATTTTGAGCTCATTTCATCTGTATCTCTGTTGCCTGATGAAGAATCTTGTGAGGAATTTGTCAAAATAAATATGTCTTGATTTTCCTTTTTAAAATCAACGAATATGGTCCTTAGAATGTCCTCAGTATAACCGAACAGTAACTCCTAAAAAAGTTGTGAAATATGTGCTTTTCAAAAAACCCACACTTATGGACATAGGAATTAGTTTTTTGAAAATTCTAAAATCTTGAAGACCAAAGGAAGCTTTTTTTGAAGAACTCTGTGCAGTTCTTGGAATATGTACAACATCTTTATCCTTCTTGAAGTATACTTTGGAAATTATGAAGAAATATATGATTTTTGGTTAAATTTGGCTGGTTTTATTGTAAAATGTAAAACATACAGTATGAGTAAGCGGTGTCATCATTATCTTGCAATCATGCAATGTAGACTGCTTATTAAAGATTAACTCATTTAAAAATCTGGAATCTGATCACTGATGACAGTATGATCTGGACTGAATTCAGCTCGCAAAACTGTGTTTTTTTATATATATTTATTTGAATGAAACAGCAAATGGAGAAATGCATTTTTAATTGAGAACTGAAGGAGATATTAGAGAGTCTTATTGCAGGACTCCTTAAAGCCCTGATTAGTTATCAGTCAGTGCAATCAAGGCAGCTCATTTGCAGGTTTATTCTCTCATCTGTCTCCCATTGATTAGCACTTAATATTTCTACAATTAAGCATTTCCTCCAGTGGAAAAAAAATGTTTTAACCTGAGTACCTTTGTTCTGTTTCTACATTTAGACCTAGACAGGGACATGCTGGAGATGAGCGTGCAGATTGCACAGGTAAAGTACTTGGATTCAGGCTCTGCTGCAGGGGCCACAAAATCCAGTCAAGAAGGATTCAGTCTCTGTTAGCTTTCGTGATTTCCATTTAACTACCAGATAATTTAAAGCTTGGAGACTCTGCGGCCAAGAATGAGCACTCAAGTGCAGATATACAACAGATACAAATCTGTGAAGAAGTATTTGCCCCGTCCTGATTTCTTCTATTTTAGCATATTTGTCACACTTAAATGTTTCAGATCATCAAAATAATTTCAATATTAGACAAAGATAAATTGAGTGAACACAAAATACGGTTTTTGAATAATCATTTCATTTTTTGAAGGAAAAAACCCATCTAACCAGAAACTTGGCTCTAAGTGAAAAAGTTTATGTCCCTTCAGTTACTAAATCAACCAATAAACAAAAAGTGATAATAGGATTCAATTCCTGTCGACACAATCAAAAATTATATCTGCCAGCCCAGTTGAATCTAAATATCATTCAAAAAGAACCTGATTGGCAATCTGAAGTAGGCAAAAAGCAGCACATGATGCCGCAATCCAAAAAAATTCAAAAACAAATGAGAAAAAACATCATTGACATCTATCATTCTGCAAAGGGTTACAATGCTATTTCTAAGCTTTTGGAACGCCAGCAAATTACAGCGAAAGTCATTATTTACAAAGAAAACTAGATACAGGTGTGAATCTTCTCAGGAAGGGCTGACCTACCCAAATTCTTCAGAGAATGAATCAACAACTGCTGGCATCGAAAGAACTGTAGGTCTCACTTGCCTCAGTTTCGGTCAGTGTTCACAATTCCATCATAAGAAAGAGACTGGATATGAATGACATCTATGCAAGAACTGCGAGGCGAAGACTGCCGCTGACCAGAATAAACATATAGCCTACGAGACAAACTTCAAGACTTTTGGGGTGATATTCCATGGACTGATGAGTCAAAAGTAAAACTTTTTGGAAGATACAGTATATATCTCGTTGCAGCCAACACAGTATCTCACAAGATCATTACACAGTGGTGGTAGTGTGACCGTCTGGGGCTGCTTTCTGGTTTCAGCACCTGGGTTACTTGCATAATTGATGGAACCATGAATTCTGCTCTCTATCAGAAAATCCTGAAGGAAAATGCCTGGCTATCAGTTTGTGACCTGAAGCTCAAGAGCTGTTGGGTTATGCAGCAGGACAACGACCCAAAATACGCAAGCAAATTGACCGCTAAATGGCTATGACGAAGCGAAATGATGGTTCTTGAGTGGCCTAGTTAAAGCCCTGACATAAATTCAATTGAGATGCTGTGGTATATGACCATAAACAGGCAGTTCATGTTGGAAAACTCTCCCATGTGGCTGAATTACAGCAATTCTGTAAACATGAGTGGGTCAAAAATTCCTCCACAGCAATATAACAGACTCATTTCTGGGTTACTGTAAACATTTAATTGCAGTTGGAGCTGCCAAGAGTGGCACAACCAGTTATTAGGTTTAGGGGAGGAATTGTTTTTTTTCTGTTGGGTGATAGAGGTTTTGAACATTTCTTACATACACATATTACCTATACCAGCTTTCTTCCTTTATTAGAGTCGGAGGGGGGCTCGAGCCCATTCAAGCGGACTATGGGTGGAAGGCAGGGCCCCACAATGGACGGTTCGTCTCTCCATCCCACAGCACACTTACCACTCACTCATACACTCATACCTGTGGGCAATTTACCATCTCCAGTTAGTCTGATATGCATGTCTTTGGACAATGGGAGGAAACCGGAGAACTCGGAGGAAACCCATGTGAACACATAGAAAGGCCCCAGGCCGGATTGAAACCTACAATCTTCTTGATGTGAGGCGGCAGTGCCACCCACTGCGCTGCCTTGCCGCCCGAATATTTATTAACCTTTTGTGTTTACTCATGTTATCTTTGTTTCACATTAAAATTACTCGGATGATCTGAAATATTAAATATGACAGGTAAAAATACAACCCCAATTCCGAAATAGTTGGGACAAAAGTGTAAATTGTGAATAAAATCAAAACGCAATGACTTTCAAATCACACCAGCCAGTATTTTATTCACAACAGAACAGAGATAACATTGCAAATATTGAAAGAGAAATTTTTCAATTTTATCCACAAAATGAGCTCATTTCAAATTTGATGGCTGCTACAGGTCTCAAAAAAGTTGGGACAGGGGCCTGTTTACCATAGTGTAGCATCCCCTCTTCTTTTTAACACAGAGTGGAGGTGTCTGGGCATTGAGGAGAGGAGTTTCTTGAGTTTTGGCATTGGAATTTAATCCCACTCTTCTTCCAGCTGCAGGAGAGTATTGGGTCTCCTTTGACGGACTTTTCGTTTGACGGACTTTTCATTTAATTATGCACCAAATGTTCTCAATCAGTGAAAGATCAGGACTGCAGGCAGGCCAGTTCAGCACACGGACTCTTCTACTACGAAGCCATGCTATTGCAATAGCTGCAGTATGTGGTTTTGCATTGTATTGCTGAAATACACAAGGCCTTCCTTGGAATAGATGTCATCTGGGGGGAGCATATGTAGCTCTAAAACCTTTATATACCTTTCAGCATTCATGGTGCTTTTTAAAACTTGCAAGTGTCCCACACCATATGCACTTTTGCATCCCCATACCATCAGAGATGCTGGCTTTTGAACTGAACGCTGATAACAGGAGGGGTGGTCTTTCAACTCTTAAGCTGGGAGGACACAATGCCCATGATTTCCAACAAGAATGTCCAATTTGGACTCGTATGACCACAGGAAACTATGCCACTTTGCTGCAGTCCATTTTAAATGAGGCTTGGCCCACAGAACACGGCGGCATTTCTGGATCATGCTCAACAATTGCTTCCTTTTTGCATGATAGAGTTTTAGGTAGCATCTGTGGATGGCACGGCGGATTGTGTTTACAGACAGTGGTTTCTTGAAGTATTACTGGGCCCACTTAGTAATGTCAATGACAGAATCATGCCGGCGAATGACGCAGTGGCATCTGAGGGCCCAAAAATCACGGGCATCCAGTAAAGGTCTTCGGCCTTGTCCCTTATGCACAGAGATTTTTCCTGTTTCTTTGAATCTTTTGATGATGTTATGCACTGTCAATGATGAGACCATCAAAGCCTTTGCAATTTGGCATTGATGAACATTGTTTTTAAAGGATTCCACAATTTTTTTACGCAAGCCTTCACAGGTAGAGATCTTTCCATCTTTACTTCTAAGAGACTCAGCCTCTATTAGACATACCTTTTATAACATAACATAACATAACATAACATGAATGGAGAGAACAGGCCGTTCAGCCCAACTTCACGCGCCAGTTTCTTTATACTATTGTGAATATATCCCTTCAGATACTCAATGACTCAATGGTATCTAGCTTTAAGTCAAGCCTGCTCTTGAAAAGCCCCAAGGTCTCTGCCTCATCAATATGGTCAGGCAAGCTATTCCACATTAAAATTACTCTTTGGATGAAGAAATATTTATGAATATCAGTGTTAAATTTAGCTTTGGTCAACTTCCATTTGTGACCCCGAATTCTACTCACAAAATGAGGTCGAAGGAATCCTAAATAATTCACTTTGTTAATCCCTTTAACATATTTAAAGACCTCAATCAAATCACCCCTTAGTTTCTTTTTCCTAAGACTAAAGAGATTAAAGATCTTCAGCCTCTTCTCATAGCTTTCATCTTTTATACCTGGAATTAGCTTAGTGGCTCTTCTCTGAACTTTCTCAAGAGCCTCTATATCTTTCTTAAAGTATGGTCCCCAGAACTGTACACAATACTCCAGATGTGGTCTGACGAATGTGTTGTACGAAAGAAGCATCACCTCCTTCGATTTGTACTCAATACCTTTGGCAATGTATCCCAGCATCCGATTGGCTTTTTTAACTGCAACGGCACAATGGCTAGAGCCTGTGAGGGTTTAGTCAACAATCACGCGCAGATCTTTCTCGTGTGGAGCACATTCCAGTTTTAAACCTCCCACAAAGTAATCCTGTCTAATGTTTTTATTACCTACATGTACAACTTTACATTTTGCTACATTAGATTTCATTTGCCACATTTCTGGCCAATTCTGGGTTCTATCCAAATCATCCTGAATCACTTTAGTGGACCCTAAACCATTTGCCAAACCCCCCAATTTAGCATCTGCAAATTTAACTAATCTGCTCTCAATATTCCTATCAAGGTCATTAATGTAGAAGAGGTGGCCTCTTCAAAAAATTCCAGAAGGTTTGTCAGACATGACCTTCCCTTACGGAAACCATGATGGCTATCCCTCAAGATACTGTTAACATTACAGCCAATCATGTTCCACACCTGTTGCCAGTTAACTTAATTACTTGCTAAATGTTCTTTCAGTTGATTCTCTTATATATAAATAGCTTTTTCAGCCATTTTTGCCTGTGTCCCAACTGTTTTGAGACCTGTTGCAGCCAGAAAATTTGAAATGAGCTCATTTTGTGGATAAAAATGTAAAATGTCTCATCTTGTGTTCTATTGTAAATAGCACATTGGCTCATGTGATCCGAAAGTCATTGCATTCTGATTTTATTTACAATTTACACTTCGTCCCAACTATTTCGGAATTGGGGTTGTATAAGAAATAGGGAGGGGGGAAAATGCTGCTTCACAGCACTGTTCAGCAGCTCTACAAGATTTGTGGTTGATATCCCTGCTCTTCTGGGTCTCAGCAGTTACACCCCATAATCAGCCGCTGGTCGCAATACCAAATTCAAAAAGCCTTGCTAGCATTTGCAGCTGAATGAGCCATAGCATTGCAAGCTGTTGGCAGTGTGGAATCCAAAGATTGCTTTCACGTGATCAAGGCTTTAGAGGAGGAGAGGAAGGGAGGGGTGGGCCATCTGATTCAGATGACTTTCTTCTGCCTCGCCAGAGAGCTTATCTGTTATTAAACTGTTGTATACTGGTAGAGCTTATTATACTGTTTCTCTTTGCTGTGCATCCAATAACTGTATCAGTGCTTTGGCTCAACAGAGTGGATCAGATTCAACATGAGGCTGCTGTGCAAATATAAATTGGCAGTGGCAGTCAGAGCCCCAGAACAGCAATGATTAGAGAAAAGACTGGGAGATACTTTAATAAATTGCTGTTCGTTGAGACAGCAAGTTCCTCACTGAAATGATCCCTCTCTGCCCTTTCATGTGATGGCATTAGTCTTCTACCATTAACAGTGCATTTCATAAGTATTCGGACAAAGGCAAAATTTTTGCTTTTTTATACCATACTCAGTGGATTAGAAAACAACGAAAGCGAGGCCTTAATTTGTGAATTTTTGCATCCATACATTGTGAACAATGTGGGAACTGTAGCCCTTTATGTACAAGTCTCCAAATATTTATGGACTGTGCTGTATAACCAATGTTAGATATCTACAGATTGTATCCAAATGAGGGAAACGAATTAAGCCATTCCTGATATAATGAATGGAGTGACCACAGCCTGAAGCTACACCTTTGTCTTAGTTGCTCATACTTTCTCTCTCATTCATCCTCTGCCTCTCTCCTCTTTGCCCATATTATCATTCAAAATACATCGTCGCTCTTCCACAGCCTGTGTGGAGTACAATTCTTCCCCAGAAAATGGCTTTTCCCCAGCATTTCAGATTTCACTCACAATTGTCTTATCACTGCTCAAGTACATTCAGGAAGTTCAAAAATGTTCAAAGCATTAGCGTTTTAAGAACTCTGTTTTGCACATTTATGCGAGGAACAGCTAGCATCCAGACTAATCTTGGTAAAACCTGTCATGTGTATTTGCGCACAGTAGATAGAAATAAGCTGCATCTGTAGACCAACTAAAGTTCACTGAAAGTTTAATCATCCAATCACATTTCTATACTAAGGGGCAGGAATTGCCTGCCAAAGAATATAATGCTGGGAAGAATTCTATGCTACACCTGCCCTCACGCCCTTTCCTCTGTGACCTTTACCCTTTGACCTTCCACGCAGCTGCAGACCCTGACGACAGACTTGAAGTCTGGGCTGATGGGAGCCGTTCAGGATCTGTCTGCTCTGAAGAACAGCAGTTGTAGTTTGGAGGGCGAAATAAGAGGCTTCCACAGTGACATCACGGAGAAGGTGCTGGGGATCAGGAATTGTCTTGACTCCTTTAAGGTTTGCTTCTTAACCCTTTACAAGCTAATTATAAGCCTCTATCCCCTTTGTAGTCCTAGAGCTTGTAACATTCAGTAACTCTTCACAAGCGGGAACCAGCCCTGTTTCTGGAGATCTACAGTCAAAGACATGCCATCAGGTGAGGCAGTGACTTCACCTGTAGGACTACTCTCAACATCTTCCTGCATTCCTGACTTTTTTAAAAATAATTTAATTTATTTACCAAATAGTTAAGGCCAACATGTCGCTATTAATGTTTAAGGGGTGATAATGACAAAGAGATTCATCAATGTTTTTTCTTTGTGCAAGTTTATAAGGATGGCAATAAGCTGAATATCTCATTTGAAAAACTGAATTTTCCTCCTAAAAAAATCGTCAAAACGTTTCCCAAAAAATTCTATTTATTTTATCTTTTAACATGATAATGAAAGTGTTTTATGATCTAGACCAGGAGTCAAATGCGGAAGCAGAGTACAATCTAATTGTACGGTTTATTGACAATAATACGGTAGACAGTTGGTACAGATGTTACGAGTGAAGCAGGATGGACTTTGCTGATCTCCGGACTTTTCTGGGATGACTGCTGGGTGCAGGGCACACTTTGCCTGTGCTGAACTGTCCAAAGACAGAGTGGAGTAGCTTATGAGGAATGTGGTTCCAATCCTGATGACCATGGAAGGATTGGGCGCTTGTTCGTGAAGGAGGAACTTGCTGGGAAAGGATTGACAGGACCATCTTCCCAATCCTTCAGATTGTGATAAAGGCTTGGGAGCTTGTCCCTATTATCTAAACAGAGAAAGAAACTTCTGTAAATTGTCATCATTTTGGTTTATGTTTTACATTCTAAAGACAAAGAGTAATACCAGTAAATACTAACTGGTTCCAAGTGTATATAGCAAATTATAATCCAGCAACTTGCAACTCAAAAGAGGGGGAAAAATGCCTGGAGTGGGGTAACTATGAAACGAGACACAGCTGGGTATTAAGGGAGCACGCAAAATGCAAGCCAATCAAAGGAGACATTACTTCTAATAGACGTGCAAGTTGATGAATGCGCGGAGACACAGAACGCATTCACACGAGAATTGTGAGCGAAGTTTGAAAATAAATTACACGTAAATTTAAAACGCCCTTAATTCAGTTTGAATCATAAAATCATAATGATGCTCAATAGAAAACATCTGAGGCAACGACAAACCCTAGTTGCTTAACCGATCTTGAGAATAACCATGGAAAACACAAATTCAGAGAGTAAATGCCATCCCAAAGATTTTTTTAAATCACCTGTATATGCTAATTGGCACAATTCTTCAGGAGGGACCTACTTTTGTATAACCTGTTAGTGAAATGAATTAAGGTTAAAGACTGCATGCAAGACATGGCAGGAGTTTAACTTTCAGGCCCCTGGATTTTTATAACTGTGCATAACCTACTTTATTCAGGTTGGAACATGATTGCCGTGCCCTATAGACAAGACTATTGAGCAGCATTGCCCCATGGGTCTTGTTTTTGCGCTTCTGTGTTGCTCACAGGAGGACATGAGTGCCGCCCTATCCCAAATCAAGGAGCTGAACTGCAGACATGCAGAAATGCAGGAGGACATGGCACTGTTTCGGGAGGAGGCGGGGAGGCATCTAATGACCTGTCAGCAGAGGTAAGGGCAGAGCCCAGACCCCACTGGCCCATTCCTATCACATGTTGTATTCTTCTGTGATAGAGAAGTGAGTTAGCTAGCTGCCCTAATGAAAAATTACCATAGTTTCAAGCTGTAGTTATCCTATAGTAAATGGATGGCATTTTCACCACCGTAGTGTAGTATTACTATAGTGACACTATAGTTATTCAAACTACAGCAATACAGTTGTGTGGACTATAGTAATATCATGGCACTGTTGACTGTGGTAATACCATAGTCATAATGTGATGGCTATGCTACTACTCTAGTGATACTATGCAAACTACGGTAATACTATAGTCATGCCATTATGCTATAGTATTGCAAAGGAATAACGGTAGGATATTTTCAAAAGGGTGGTGAGTTTAAAAAAATCTGTGTCTATACTGTATCAATATAATTTGAATATCTTGTGAGTGTAACATTATTAAATCAATGGCTGTGCGGGAATCGAGTCATGGCCATGGGGATCAGTCCAATCACTTATTTCCGTGTGTCAGTTAGAGAAGTGAGTTAGAAATCTGGCGAGAATAAGAAATCCATCCGGAAGGGAAAACAAATTGACTATCTGGCCGGTGTAATGTAATCAAATCTGTGGCGGTGAGAGAATGGAGCCACGAGGGTCATCCCAATCACTTATTCTCAACCTCTTCCTTCCTTGCACCAGAACTAGTAATCAATCAGGGTCAGCGATCAATAAGGATACTCCACTCCAGCATTTTTACCTTCAAACAGCAGGGAAACAGGAGTTAAGAGTTTTTCAAAGACACACTGAGCAATGAATGTCCATCCTGTGGAAGTGTTTTTTGGGTTTTTTTTTTGGAAACCCTGAGGCATCAGTGACCCACCTGCGAAGGCACTTCTCCCTGTCTGTCACGAATCTGCAATGTCTGTCACAGACGCGCTTTCAAATTGATGCGACAGGATCTATTGACTCACACATGCTATTGTGCAACGTACCTCCCCTGAAGCTCATCCTCACGTTTTCAGGACACTCACCTGATACTTACCGCCTGTGATTCTCCTGACTTCTAATGTACAGAACAGAAGATTATATGAGACCAACCCATCCATCTTAGACTCACATACACTCTATTGGAGTTGAATTAACACTGGGATTTTTACTGTGAAGTAACCTATCAATAATGCATCATTGCCCTGACTACACCAGTAATGAGAAGATAAGTGGTGCATTAAGAATATATTTGAGTATATGAGTGTGTTTGCATTGCAAAATCCAACCACAGTCAGTACTGACCTCTGGGTACAGTTTCACCAACCAAGATGGCGCTGGTAACTGCGCCGAGCAACTTAGAACTGTCCCAAATCTGGCGCACAGACTCCAGTAAAAGAGAGGGTTGTTCCAGGTTTTACTTAGTGTGGTTATCCAAATAGCTCAGTGATCCCGCTTTTATAAAGAGCCCCCTGTTCGGTATTTGTCATGTGCTGTTTACTTCACTCTTCGCAGGAAAAACTCAAAGGACGTCTCTGCTGACTGCTCGCCGTGTTTCCCCGGCGAAACGGAACCGCACAGCCCACAGCCTCACCACCTGAGTTCACCCAACCGCTCGCCTGACGAAAGTAAGGCCTTCCGATCACATGAAATACCCGAGCGAGAGAGATAGAGCGTGCAGCACACGTGCCAGCAGAACAACACCCAGTCTAGCAAGTGTGAGCTCATTCAGGAGGAAGGGAAGACAGACAGAAAACAACAACATATGGCCTCGTGAGACCAGCAGAGGGCAGAACTCTCATCCCTTTGTTGCTGAGAAACACATTGAGAACCAATCGGTAAAGAGTCACGGCCGATGTGGCTTCCACTCGAAGAGCAAACGCGTCATGGTTATAAACTGCATAAACATAATGTTTGTGATCTCATAGCCTTCCCATACCAGAGATGCACACACTTTTGCTAGACTCCAAGCCACCATCCCAACACTGCTTTTTCCCCAACTTGCAGACATGAAACACCAGGAAGCAGGAGCGCTCCACAGTGTTTTTCCCCCAGCGGCCTGGGTTTGCCAATCAGTATTACTGTTCAGTGAGGAGATTACTGAAATTAAAAAAGTAAACTCAGTGAGTGCAGAACTTTTTTAGGAGCGTGTTTTGTCCCTCGTGGAAGAAGAAGATGGTTAAACAGAAGCAGCTGTTGATCTAATGCAGGCTTTATCAACTATTATATACATAATAGTTGTATACAACTATTATATACATATATTAAGAGTACCCTTATAAAGATTTACTATAGTTAACTATTGTTTACTACAGTAAAATTGATGTAAATTATGGTAAACTACAGTTTACTACAGTAAACTATAGTTTGTTGCAAATATACTACAGTGATTGAATTTCATTGCTATAGTCTACCATAGTAGAGTCTGACTTTTGTGATTTACTGTAGCATCACTATAGTAAACTACAGAGTTGTTTTCGTATATAGTATATCTATAGTATATCTATAGTAATACCTCAAAATGCCATAGTTACTATAGAAAAGTATAGTATTTTTACTGTAGTATTTTGTGGTAATTTTTCATAAGCGTAGTGAGGAGTCAGCCGCTAATCGCGGTATAAGACAGAGGTGTCAACAAACTACATTTTTCAAAAATTGCGAATCATTAGAACCTCAAGAGATCCATGAGAATACCGTCATAAATATGCACAAAAATATACAAATAAGGCTTATTGGTCCAGTCGTAGGCTAGATTAGCTGTGGAGAGTTAAGCTCATAGAGACATGGATAAACGGACACGCGCACACTCACAACCGAATGCATAACCTCCTCCAAGCTTTCGCTCAGCGGAAATCATACGCTGATTGGCTCATCGCTGGATGAGACATGAAGCAGGACCCCTGGGCTTTCTGCCTCTGTCCAGTTGTGTTTTGACGTCCAGTTTCAAACTCGAAACGACAAGCTGGAGAGTTATTGTTTTCATGGTAAATAATGGACACTTTAGAGCCGAAAGAAAAGAACTGATGTGTTGATTTGGTAATTAGCTGCCTCTTTTTATCGATTAAGTGCCAAAAGAAGTGAACAGACCCTGTGGTTCTCCACTACCAGGGTAGTCTACCCCCGCTGCAATAAGACTATACATTTCACAAGAATGAAAGGAGTGATTAAAATGACAAACACTTCACCTCCATGGCTTTGAAGGAGTGAAAAACTTCAGTCATCATTCCCTTACCCCCATTTCTCGCCCAGTTGGGCGCAAGCAATTATAGTCAGCAACTCTGCTCATCTCTGCACACTGCAGAGGACAGATCGCCCCAAAGGGATCAATAAAACATATCTGTCACGTTCATTTGTCTCAGGATCCTCTAGTACCGTCAACCTTGTTTCAATTTGTGTTCCCACAGAAACTGTGATCCTAAGACAAACCGAAGTTAATCTTTTCCCTCAGTTTCATTGGCACGCGATTATGTGCACTGCCAAGGGATTATAATAACATTTAAATTTCAGTTTTTTTTTTTTGTTTTTTTTTTGTCTTTCAGCCATGACTTCAGATCCGGATTCCAGCAATCAGCTACAGGATTGGCCCAGGCGTCAGGTGTGGGCAGGGCCAGAGAGCCCTTCAGAGGGACAGGGTGCTGAGGACGGGAGTAAGTGTTCCTCGTGATTTAAAAAAAGAAAAAAGCTTTAAGGGTTGCGGTCTGAAAACAGAACTTTCAAAGTTGACCCCTCCTCACTGGCTTAATGACACCAGAAGTGCTCCCCTGCAGTTCAGTGCTACATCCCGCCGTCACACCCCGTGAGCTGTTATTGGGTTGGGCCAACACCCCCACTGCCCAAAGCCTGATGCCCAGAAATGTCCCGTACAAAGAAAAATACAAAAATATAGACTGACAGCAGGGTTTCTCTGGATGCAGACGCTGTTGTGCACCTCAAGTGGTTCATAAGAGGTGATTGTGAGGACTTGTTTTTGTGTGAGTCTTTACTTTCCTTTTTTTAGGAAAATCCTACACAGTATAGCCTTAATGTTACAATAATTAAAAGAAAATTTATTTTAATTAATTTTGGCGGGAGCTTCCCAAGCTGTATGTTCTTTGAAATGCTGCTGGTTGAGAACACAATGCCACCCTGCGATAATCTAACAAAGGTTTTCATTCTCCTGTCATAGTTTATGATTACGTCACACTCGTATCTTTTTTTCAAATTATATCTGCAAGCTATATTTTTCCATGGCTGTTTTCTGAAGCACATGACGCACATAAAGGACCATCATTTGTTTATTTTAGCTTCAAACACAGTCATCCTGTGACCACTGACCCTTACTGATCACACTTTATTTGAAGTATTGCTCATAAAGGCTTTATAGAGCATGTACAAATGAGACATAATGCCTTCATAAATCATACATAAGCAAATATCATGCTTCATAAAGGGATAAAGGGTGAAATAGCACATCCTTCTTCAGCATGTGATGCCAGCTGTGATTTAACTGATGATGTCACTTAGCTAGTGACTAATTGCAATAAAGGGCGACATTGTTAGCTAAGTGATACTGTCATTGTGACATCTGGCATGACATGTTGAATATGGATGTGTTATTTCATCCTTTGCAAAGCATGGCATTCACTTATGAATGATTGATGAAGACATTATGTCTCATTTATGAAGGCCTTATACCTGCTGTATAAAGCCTTCATGAGCAACACTTCAAATAAAGTGTTACCAACTTACTTTCTCAGCATGTTGTTACAGCTTATTTAAGGCCGATTGGGTATTTCTGCAGTCTGCCGCATGACTTCACATGTCTTCATACCTGAGACCAAGGCTTCCCATGTCAGTCCCTCCCCCTGCTGCAGTCTTTCACCTCCACCTTAACGGGCAACAGGGGCAGCTCGTTAGGGTGAGGGCGATTGCAGAGTATAAAGGGCTGGTTATTCCCAGTCCTCGGTGCCTCTGCAGTCTTGTTTGTGTCCTGGTGTAATGTTTGGTGCTGCACTCTGCGGTTTAAGCTCTGTTCTGTTTAATTTTATTAATTAAACTTTTCAGTTCTTTTTTTTTTTTACCAGTCTGAGCATTTGGGTCTCCTTCTCTGCTTTTGGGCCCAGGGTCCCAGTGCCCGCCGGACTGCAGTTCGCATCCGACGGGACAAATCCATGACATCCCAACCCTGTTACTCCAGACCTACCACCATGAAGTTTCTCCATATAACCTGAATTTGGCACACCTGATTCGACCAAGTGACAGCTCAATGAGGTCCTTGCAGTTGAATAACTTGTGCTTTGTTACAGTTGAAATGAAACCCTACAGGATGTTAGATCTCTGAGAACAAGCTTTGGCAGCCTGTCTTTGCACAGTCAACATTCGGAATGTGACTGACCACCTCAGGTCCCACTCTTATTTCTCCACTGAAAATAGTGCATTACTATTGGCTAATGTAATGTTTGCCGATGTTATCCTGGTATCCCCTCTGCTTAATGAGTCAATAACCCCATTGCCTGCAACGGACAAAAACCCCAGCAGCCCTCCTGGAGACATCAAAATGGCAGAGGAGAACTAAAGTTCCTCTATAGCAGCATGCTTTTGTAAATTTAGCTGAGCATGTCCATCAACTTCAAGCGCAATTTGACGTGTGAAATCTTTTCTCTTCTACTTTCTGTTGAGGGGCTTCAGCAGGTGATGCTTCTTTCGCACTTCACAATGAAGCATCTTGCCAAAACTTTTTTGTAAAATGAAATTCACTTGACTAGACTTGAAGCCTACGACAGTGGGCAAAAGTCAGTCGTTCACGCTGTGTAAAATTTCTTTTGAAAATGGCTGAGGGGTTGTTGGCAGATAACCTTTTGAAAGAAACAAGCCATTTACATGATGCTGCTGTTTCCAGCCCAATAGACAGAGACAAGAGCACAGAAACGGAGCAGCGGAGCGGCCATAAACAGGTCTTAAATGGGCTTTAGGAACCCATCTCAGACACATTAGCGTCTCACGGTTCATTAACACACAGCGAAGACCCCAATTCTCCCGCTCTTTTTAGCCTCACTCATCTTCGCCAATCATTTTGCCATCACTCATCTTAAATTATATTTCGCGATTGTTAGAATATGGCTGTCATTTTTCTCCTGCAGATTTTGAACGATACTTCTCAGCACGACGCATTTTAAGTACCTCACATCACATTTTTTATGGCTTGTGCATTCAGCAGCTAATGTGCATAGTTTTGAAGGGTAAATACATCTTCCCCGCTCATCGCAAAATTATGCGCATCAATTTATAGTTCGGTTCGGCTGTTCCGATCCCCTGTCTCCCCATGTTCCCATACAGGTCCCTGGATTGAAAACTTCAATAGAGCTTATCCAGTCTATTCAAACTGATGGTCCTTCAATGAACAGTAACAAAATTCCTCTCATCTCATTAGAATTGACTGTTCATTATCAAGCCCCCAAGTTAGTCCCTGCATGCTTTGCAACTGACCTGCGAGTGAATGGCCCATTGTGTGACAGCACAGTTTCCCTTAAGAGTTCTTCCGGCAGTGATCACTGCAGCATCAATGACCTTGGTCTTTGTTAACCATGCATTAACTCATTTTGCGGTCCAATAGCAGAGGGGAATCTTTAGAAATGCAGCACAACTACCTGGGCTCCATTCTCCTGAGAGGGGTAAAGTTGCAGTTTTTCTTTTTGATAATGTAATGACCAGTCAGAAAGGCCTCACTGAATGTTTTGCCTCTGGTTAATGTCCACCAACACCCCTGACCCTCAGCTCAATCACCCCTGACCAAATAGTTAATGCCATTACGAAAAGAGAAAATTTCAAACACGCCTGAAACAATTATTTAATCTTAGTGAAATGGATTTATTTCAAGGAGAGGCATTTTTTGCGTAGGCAACCTTCTACTAACACTTATTTTTTCACTGAAGTGAAGTAGGAACATGTTGCTTTTCTTTCTCTGAGAGAAATATTCCTCCAGGATTCCTCCGAACGAAGCTGATTCAGTTCTGATTAATTTTTCACCAAAACTCTGATTCACTTTGCATCGAGGGGCTGAGAGCTACACTTCTAAATGGGTCTCAATAACTTTCACAAAATGCTATGTTTTGCTAGGAAATGGTAATAACTTGTTGAAACTCAAGTCCAACTCTCTCAAGGAACCCAGAGAGTGTTGGATGAAGTTACTAGCCATAGCTTGGGTGCTCTCATACCTGGATTAAGGCCCAAGGGCCCTGAATCACTAAATTGGAATTCTGTGTCAGCTCAATAACAGCACTAACTAAGACCCAGGACCCTCAGTAATCTGGAAACTGGACTGAAGTAGGAAGAGCAGGTCAGAGCTTTACTTGGCACAGTTATTTCGCTAATTCAGCAATCCTGCTTTATGCAACTAGCCACAGCCGAAATATCAGTCATTGTGGGGTTGTTTGAAGAGTTAATAGTGCTGACATGGTTGACAGTGGCGAGTATTGCTCTCAACCTCGTGCAGGGAGGAGTCTTTCCAAGATCAAAATGTCCCCACGGACAGATCAGGATTGGCTGGCTCACTGGTTTACAAAGAGACTGATGTCATTTTTGAGCGAGGCGATAACTCACTCACCTTTTCAGGATCTCGCCTGTTCCGTTTCTGCACAGGAAAAAGGTACACAGCCGGTCTCGAGCTTCTGGAGTCAGAGAGGCTGTACGTGTCCCATCTCTCCCTGCTCCTCAAGGCCAACATCACGTTCAACGGAGTCGAAGCCCTTCACCCTAAGGGCAAACGGTAACTGATGACTTATTTGACGAGAATCACGCTGAGTTTTGCCAGGGATCTCAATCTCCAGTCCTGGAGGACTGCCAGTGGCTTTCCATTCAATCTTTGGCCAGTATAGGCCTCAGAAATAAAATGTGTGGCTCCAGCCAATCGATGATTCAAATTAAAAGCTAAATGAAAACCAAGGCCTGCAACACTCTGGTCCTACTTTGCTGGGGTTTGAGATTCAGGGGGTATATGGAGTGAATGGTCAATAATGGCACAATTCGGTTTAACTGGGAGCCATTTTGCTCTCAGTTAGAATTTGTTGACTTGCTTGTAGGCCCAGTGATGTCAGTGGTGTTCTCTGCCGTGGCAAACAGAAGTGACATGTTGTGAAAAATTATTTGTACAGTATCTTATTCCTGATAATCTCTATTAATGCATTATTGTCTGGCAAAAGATTATCAGATATAAAGGACACATTTTAATATGATTATGTTATTTAGTCATAGTAAAGGTTGAAATGTGCTCTGTCGACATTTTAACAAAAGATTTGAAACCATGCGGCCTGATGATTATAGAGGAAATCATAGGGAAGTTTGCCACCTGGGTTTTTTACTTTTCAGCTTTCAGTTTCTTGTGTCTGTATTTATATGAAACTTGAAAAAGAACCGTCTGGCCACTGAGGAACACACAGCACATATTTTGCATACAGGTGTTTTCTGAGTACATGTGAAGACCACAATGGATATGATCAGAGTCAGATTTTCACGTTGTGGAGAAATTATTAATTAAAAATTCAAAAGGATCTTAGAAACAAAGCACTGAAAAAATATGCAAAAAATGTAAAATATTACAATAATATATCATATCATTATAAATATTATAATAATATTATATTGTGTATAAAATACACAAAAATGCAAAATTTGGACTCTGATTGTTTTTCTTTTGTGGTCTTCATGCGAGTACATGGGGAGAGAAACCTACAGACACCACTTAGGCGGCTAGAAATACCCCATCTTCATTATATATTTTTGTAACGCAGCAAATGAGACACTTTCAGGTAAATATACCCTTAATCTATGATAAATGATCTTATCTTATCCAAAACAGCAATTAAACTAAACATGTTGATGAATGTAGCTTGTAGAGACAGTACATAAGTTTTAGCGTGTATACATCAATATTGTATAAGCTTGATCCCCAGCGAAAACACAAGTTTGTTTGTTGGCACTTTGCTGGTAAAAATCTAATTAGTCTTATTGCTGGTGGGCGTGTTATGATTACTCTGGCCGATGAGCACCTAAACAGATTGATTGAATTTCAGCCCAGCTTGTTAGTATCAGTATACACACAGGCATCCATCACAGGTTTAATTTTGGTTGCCCCTGAGGAAAGGTCCAAATTCAGGGGTGTTTATCACAGGAAATTATGCATCAGAGAGAAAACAGATAGCTTTAATACCAACAGGCTACGTACAACTCATAATACTGCTATCAGGACAAGGACGTTTTAAAAGCTTAAGGTGACTAATTTCTATCTTAAAGGTCCCATGACACCCAAATTTTTAAAACATCGCTTTTAAACCCTTCTACATTACTTTTACCACGTGAATTTGAATCTGACATTAGTTTTTTATTCTAGTATTTCTGAAAAGTGCAAAATGCAAATTAAAACCTTGCATGGGAACACCCCTTGAAAATTGTTGAATGGTCATGTAATCCATCTAACGTTAATCTCCAGAAGGACAATGCTCCAAGGTGAGTTGGGGAAAGGGGGTTTTGCATGCAAATGAGCAAAATTATTTAGATCACATGGGAATATTAAAAAAAAAAGATTTTTTTCCCAACATAGACTGTAAGTAGCAAATTTCTCAGTGTTAATCAAACTTTATCAGAGTATACTCATGAGTCCTAATAGGGACCACTTGTACTCACTAGGAGTTGATATATAAGCAGACGGAGTTGCCATGCAAAGGACTGGATAAGAACAATGTCATTTAAGCTGTGAGAACTACGCACCCAAGTTTAATGGCAAGAATAAAAACAAGCAATGGCATGTATGTAGGCCTAAATTCTTTTTATTCATTTTATTTTTATTTTATTCATACTTTTTTAACCAGGGAAGTCCCGTTGAGATCAAAATGTCTTTTGCAAGCACCCAATATACAACAGTAACAAAGAGTGGCAGGTCAAGGACACGACTATGAAAACAGATTCTATACTATGTTGTATTGTCTTACTGTCGGTCATGCAAAATTAGAATACCTTACGCTATGTTGTGTGCTATGCTATGTTATGTGTTTATCTATGTTTGTTGGGTTTCGTGCTATTGTGTGCTGTACTATTATATGTTAAGCTGTACTATCTTTTGCATTGTTATGGATGTTTGTCTGCCTGTAGGCCATTTCCCAGCTCTCTGCGCTTCCTCATTCAGCAGCACTTGGAGCTGCTGCACACCTTACAGGAGCGTGTGCTTCGGTTCCAGTGGCAAGGCATCATGGGAGATGTATTCTTAAGGCTGTTCAGCAAAGAGGTACATTACCACAACTGCCATCGGATCCAGATTTAGTGATTAACCCTTTAAAAACATTTACGATTACTGTAGACTGCACACAGTATGTTATACCTCATTGGCTCTTTGAATAAACTATTTGCATTGAATATATTTTTATCACTATACCTTGCAAAATTCAATTAATGCAGGATTGTATATTTTGGTAAATTAGTGTGTTCATTAAAATGGAGCCTTGATTACAAGCCCCAGACCAGTCACAAATGCACAAAGTTATAAAAGCCGAACGGCCAAGCAAACAGAATGATATGTACTGTTACATTTGCAAGCTAATCTCCAAGTTGGCTTTATTTATTTGTGATACCTTTATTACTGCAGAGTGATTTTCTGAATTTCTACGTGACGTACCTGAAGGAACTGCCAGACTGCTTATCCGTGGTCAGCATGTACGCCTCCTCATCCACAGAGTCGTCTGAGCTGTTTGAGGTGAACTCCTCAGGCCGTTGCTCCAGCCTGTGATTGGTGCATCTCTTTTTCAAAACAAATTAAACAGAGTTATGGTTTTATAACCTGCGGCTATATGTCCTCAGAGCTGAATTACTTTCATGAGTGTTTGATGTCTTCCACTTGACCTTAACAATAACAAATAGTCCATCTAAACGACATTACCCTTGCTCGGTTATTCTTCCCTTGTCTGTGGGGCAACAGCCCTTCTGTTACTGCTTGGCTTAGTCATTAAATCATTCCACTATTTACATAAGCCCTTTCCAAGAGTGACTTACATAACTAGAGTTTTTTTTATTTCATATCACTGGGTATTTACTGTTGATATACTGTACATGTACTGTCATCGTACATCTAAAGAACTGAGCCATGCTTCACAGGGTCTTTGAAGGAGTGAAATGAGCAGATTTTGCACATTCCATAACCGGTCTTGACAGCTAACTGCAGTATACGATCAACGTCAGAACACAAAATACCTTGTGAACACCGTAATTCATTATTTGCTTCTGTCAATGAAAGAGCACATTTGTTTTCATGTGGTGATTAGATTAGACATCTGCTTTATTCTTGGATCTTCAAGAGAAATGAACAAAACAATTATAAGGCAAGCAGTACAAAGCTGTGAGAATTCTTACTCTTAGCATATTGAGTGTGCATTTCTGCAGTATCCACTCAGCCAGTTACCTGTCAGGTTTCACATATGGTCTCATGGTTCGTTGATTTTGCGAGTGAGTGGGGGTTCGTTTCTTGTTCCAGTATGAACCCATTGGCAAAGAAGCTCGGCTTCCTGTCCGTACTCTGCTCCTCCAGCCGGTCCAGCGCATCCCAGAATACCTCTCTCTCCTTCAGGTAGTCAGTATACCCGATCTCTATTGTTCTCAATTACCAGTACAGATCCTGACATCAGCATTAGAATTTTCACAGCAGAATTCTCATGTATGTGATCTCAAAAGAGTCGGGCTGAGTGCAGTTCCATTTAATTCGCTCACTTCATGAAATTAATTAAAACAAAGAAGAAAATCATTGATTTTTTTCTTACGTCTGACATTATTTGAAATCAAATGGCATTTATTCATTCGAACTGATGCGGTAGGAAAGTGAGCCTATTAAGCAGCCTGGTGTACCCTTTTCCACAATTCCACTGATTGTAATTATAACTACTTCATCTCAAATTTATCCCCAGCAATGGTTTCCTTGCCATGTCAAGGGGAGTTTTTATACATAACTTTTTTTGCAAAATAATCTAACAAACACCTTAATTGTGTGTGATTACATGACATACCGCCAACGGAAAGGCTTACTGAAGAGGAAACTAGCTTTGTGTCAGCATCAAAAACTCTAACAGATCATTCCTGAATAGGAGTCTTCGGCAGGGGGGTAAAATCCAGGTTAAGAAAAGTTTATTCCTTCCACTACTTTGGTCCAGTCACCTGGATTCACAATTTTTCAGCCACGATGTAGCAGTGTTGTTTCCTGCCTGAACTCGGGGAGAGAACAAAAACATGGCAGGACTTTTTGTAATGAAGCAACTAACCTGTTTCGGAGTTTGTCCTCATAATTACCTCCGTCGAGGAGGTCATGTTTTATTGTCGATTTGTGGGTACGTATGTTTGTTTGTTAGCAATATTACAAAAAAAAGTAGTGGACGGATTTTATGAAATTTTTATCGCAGGTGTGTCTTGGCCCAACTTAGAGGTGATTTCATTTTGGGAGAGATTCGGATCAAATTCTGGATCTAGGAATCTTTTATTACCATCACCAAGGAGGTTAAGCTTTGCCGGTGTTGGTTTGTCTGTCTGTCTGTCTGTTGTGTCCGGTTGTGTTCAAGATAACTCCAAACGTAATGAACAGATGTCTCTGAAAGTTTGTGGGTGGGTTGCTATTACTTCAGGGATGGACCCTATTGATTTTGACTGCGATCAGTCAAACAATATGGCCGCCACGGCAGCCATCTTGAAATCCCATGACATATGATGACTGAATTTCGTTCCCAGTGATATCACTCAAATTTTGTGGGTTGATGGGTCTCGCATCAGAGATGAAACCTGTAAGTTTGGAACGCGCAGTATCAAACAATATGGACGCCATGATAGCCATCTTGAAATCATATGTTGCAGATACCGTAAATTTCTTATGCGCCATGTTCACTCAGCAAGATTTCCACTGTGCTGCCTTGGTGGAGGTTTGCACCCTCGGATTGCCCCTAATTCACTTGTGTGGCGGTAGAGAATAATATCTCAGATATGTTGGGGACTGCTAGGCCTGAGCAGGGGTATGTGCACTCCAAATGTTCCTGTTGTGCAACATATAATGAACTTATATACAATAATTGTGGCAAACTTGTTAACAGGCTGGCAGCTCCAGTACAATTTTGTTATGGATATTCTAATTTGCGAATCTGGCCCCTGGACTTTTCACCTCTGCTCCCCAGCCTTGTGAAAACTGTATATGTGTTTGTGTGCGTATTTGTGTGCGTTTTCACCTCCCCACAGAACCTGCTGAAGCTGACAGAAGCTGACCATCCAGACTACTTCCTGCTCCTGGTGAGCACACAGCAGCTGCGAGCCTTCAGCAGCCATCACTCCCTCCTAATGCCGCGCAACCAGGAGCTGCTGCAAGGCTTCAGAGAGGCCAAGAGGTGAGCCACCCACAGCAGACCCGCACAGCACTCTGGGAGATGGAGTCCTGTGTCATGCAGCGTTAACTGGGGTGCGTCCCATTACTCAAAATACTTGACCACCTTTGCCTCACTTGCCTCAGTCTAAATAGTAGAATGTCGGTTACATTTGTCTGTGTAACTGGGCATATCCACACTCTTAAAATAAGCATTAGTGTTAAAAGTACATATTAGTTATATAGATAAAAAAATATTTGTACCGACCTTAATCATTTAGTGCTAGTAGTAGGATTTCCAGTTTGATAGTGATATTCTCATTTTTTATGTTTGCGTGAAATTTTTTGATTCCCAATGTGGGGCTGTATATACTCAATTCCCATCCAAAACTCAGTGATATTCTTAAGAATACATCTTTTCTTCATTCCACAAAAATATTATATTAGTAAGTTTTGTCTGGTAGCTCCGTTTTAAAGACGTGCCCGTTCTCCAGAATCAGCAAGAGCTTGTTTTAATTTTACCCCAAATTTTAGCAAAGATGAATGTAACTCTTAGAGATCTTCTCACCCATGCCTGGCCTGGCTCGGTGTGCAGGTCGCTGAGCGATGTTTTTACGCTCCAGATATATGAAACAGCAGTTTGGCAGCCAACACTTGGGAGAGCTGAGATTTGAAGCTGTTTCCAGCTGCTTCTCATTGCGAAGCATCAAATCAGCGAGTCCCCCATTAATCTCTCTCATTCAGCGTGTGATGGAGGCCATGAAGCGGCCCACCTGTTTGCAGGATACCTTTACTGAGAACATGAGAAGGTGTTTCTAATATCATTCCCAGGGGTGGATCAAGCACCTCACACGGTCACAATCAGCGCAAAGCAATTGTCAGACTTCCACTGGAGACGAAAAACAGAACAGTTAGTTTAAGCTGAATTTTGGCCCAACGAAACCCTGATCTCCAAAGCAATCTTTCTCTCTATTACTTTTTCATTGAACAGAAGAGTAGCGGAAACAGTTTTTCAAGAGCTATAAAACAGCGTCGCTTTTGAAACTGCAGTGATTATTGCGACATCAGTATCAGAATGTTCAGTTGTGAATGTTCTAAGCACCCTGCTTACCTGCCCTGTCTTTGTTTCCAAGGCAACCTCAGAAACCCGTCAAGCGGAAGGTTCTGGAGCAGAGGCAGAGCAGGGATCCCCAGGACTGGGATTTTGTGGGTGCTCCTCTTTCTCCGGACCCTGTTTTCAGGGGTGAGGCAGACCCTAGGCGGAGGTCCCCCGTCTCAGAGGCGAGGAGGGAGTCCAGTAACCGCCCCCCTGCCTCTAAGCCCGTGCCAGAGTTCCTAACCATGCCCCCCACTGAGACGCTAGGCCTGGAGATTCTCTACGAGGATGCCACTTCGCTCGGGAATGTCTCGCTCTCCCTTTTTGAGAATGGTTCCTTCGCCTCGTCCGACTCCAGTGAGGAGATGCTGTTTCTGCAGCACCCTGAGGCCTACGCAGCCGAACGAACCCAAACCAGGCTCCCCGAGCGGGACCGAGCCAGCACTTCTCCTGATGACGCAGACCTGACGCGACACCACTGCCCCCTACAGGCCATTCAGTGGAAGAGCAAGTCCCTCAATGGGCTGCAGCTCGGCAGCACTGTGTGCGGGGATATGGAGCCCCTCGAATTTCACGAGGCCCCCAAACCGCGCAGCCCCTGTAGGACACCCCATGCTCGGCTAGAGCGTCAGTCCAGCAGGGGCTCTGCCGGGGGAAAGGCTCAGTGCAGCATCATTCCCCTGCCGAAGCTGGAGCCCCAGGACGTACAGAAAGACGGACACAAGGGGCCTCCACCCTCTCAGAGTACCATCAAAAAACTCCAGCTCGCGACCTCTGCTGTAAGTACTACTGCTAAATCTATGACTGCTTCTATCACTGCTACAACAATACCGCTGCTACTACAACTCCCACTGCTACCGCAACTAATGCTGGTACTGATGAAAATACTACTGCTGCTACTACAACTGCCACTGCTACCACTGTAACTGTGGTCATTTGCCAATCGGCAGCGATTTTGAAAACATTAATTCAATTCAACGGTGTAACGCCCACTGACAGTCTGTAATGGATGGCAACACATGTCAACTTTTCATTTTACCCCACTGCTGTATTTCTTGAGTCAAATCGATAAAATTGCGTCTGTCTTTTCAATTATCCGACAACTTCATAGAATTTTGTGGCACCTGAGCAAGCTAACTTGCTTCCTGGCGAGGTAAAATAAATCAGTAAAATTAAAGGTGCCTGACAGCAATACTTTTGAGGTAAAATTGTTTGTGCTATGGAAAAATAAAATATTTGCTGAAAGTCACTCACAGCCATCACTTAGAACAATCTTTATCGGTTGGAGTTTTCAAAATTATCTTGAAATTTTGGAGAGTGACTCATGGTTTACAGCCTCCTAGTTTTGTCGTCATCTAGAAACACTGATGCTGCTGATATTTTCAAAGGGGGGTAAAGCATGTCAGGTAAATTGAATCATTGACTTTCCAAAGGGCCAAACTGTAACAAATTTGAGGTCTGCATATCTTATAACAAAAACGGGAACTTTCTTCTTATTTCAAGCAAAAGTATCCCAATGACACACTCTTGTAAAGAAATAAACTAAAAATATGTGGATGGACAAAAAAATAATTTTTTCCCTTTCTTGGAAGAGAGTTTTTCTTGCAGTTGCGCCCTTTGGAAACTCAAGGATTCAGTTTTGACATTTGATGCAACACTTTGCTGGCAGTGGGTGTTGCACTTCAGATGCATCTGAAGGCAGATTCTATAGTGACCCTTGCTGGTCTGTTTGCGAAGGATGATGATGGACCTCAGGCCTTGGTTGAGGAGCCCAGGAGGAGGCGCAGATCAGAGGAGAATGCTCGCTCCTTCAGCGAGAGGAGCCGCAAGGAGGATCAGAAAGGAGGATTCAGGAGCTCCTTCCGAAAGCTGTTTAAGAAGAAGTAAGGCGGACATCAAGCTTCACTTTTATGCAGCCAATATTCATGAGAAAGGCAGGGTGCGATGGAAGTTGGCAGACTTCCTTAATTTGACCTCAAAGTTGACATCAAAGTTGAGGGGCGTGTCAAGTGTTGGAGATAGGAGTGGCCTGGCCTAATTTTATTGTCTGTCAATATGTAACGTTCGTCTAACTAATGGAAAATGAGGTAGGACAGAATCTCAAAAAGTTCCCACCGGGTAACTTCATAGCCTGAGAAAATTGTGAGCTGACGTAAGATTTAGTGGATGGGATTTTTACAAGTGGCAAAATTGCAGCCCACTTCGATGAGACATTGTGAATGGAGCCAAAGTTTTGAGATGCAAGACCATCCATGGTTGAAACACAACTGATATGTCCATGCGAACATAATAAAAGATGGAAAATGACCAGATTTGATTGCATCTTTAATGAATGTCATGGTATAAATGACCATGAGTTTCTGTACCTTAGCTTGTCTCTCATTGGAGAAGCCAGAAGTTTGACTTCCACAATCTCAAAGGCACTGGCTGTGGAATGATGTTCTGAAATGGCATCAGCATGGCATTTAAAATCTGACTGCTGCCCTGTTTTCTACAACCCAACCACCGTTTTTAAGGTCCAGCGGAGAGACTAAGGAGAAAGCCAGAGAGAAGATAGCCGAGCTGGAGGTGTACAGCGACCACGAGTGTGTCAAGTACCCTCAGGTGGCGCACCCTACTGATGTGGACAGAGGGACGGCTGTGTGAACCAACAGCGCCCTCTGCTGGACTGTTTTTAAGCTCCGTGGTATAATCCACTGTAGAATGCCTTGATCACATGCCGCATAATTTTGTGTAACACACGGACTTCGAAGTGAAATTCTGAAGAGCTAACAGTGAGCGGTACAGTGCCAGCTGGTTTCGGTCATGTCCCAGCAGGAAAGTGCGTAATTTAGCGGCCATAGAGAGCACACATCTCACTTTCAAGGACTGCATTAGCTGCTGATTATATGAAAAGCCAACCAATTCAGCAGTGAGCACAGGGCCCAGTGATTGGAATTTGAGACCCTGCTATGCAAAGGATCAAAGTAAAATAACTGCAATGGAGACTTCAGAATAACACTCCAACTTAGAAATCATCATTTACAGCTTTTAACAATTTCACTGTGCAGGTTCGCTTGATCCCCTTCCAATATAATATATTTCTGTTTTCCTTTATAAATCAAACTTTCATTTCTGAAATCAGAAGACACAAGCTTTCACAAGGTCACGGGTCACCATCTCTTTTATGTTGCACTAAAACATTTTTAATTGCAGATTTTAAAAGCATGGAAATACAATCATGGAACTTGTTGGATTTTTCGTACAGTTCAAGTAGCTTGCAGTTTCCACAAGCTGAGGATATCTTTCATGGTTGAAAGGCTCTCTTTTGACGATTTAACCACTGTTTCGAGTCCAAGGAAACCATGTTTAGAGCGACTTCTGAATTGTCCTCCAGTGTGGAATGGAGACAGTTACTAACACTGAACAGACAGTTTGTGGTCTGGGCTAGGGTGGGGGGTGTTGATGATGCACAGAGTTCAAGGTCAAAGGTGAGAGTTCAAAGCCAGTCTCATCCATCTCTCACAGCTTGTACAGTTAATCCTGGAAGTGAAGCATTCCGATAAACAAAAAGGCAATGCACATATATACACACAATCAAAATAAATTATCTAACAATCCTTTTCATACCAGTGCTTCTCAAAACAACACAAATAACAGGAAAAACAAAGACAAATATTTTCTTGGGGACATCTTTGAAAAATAATTACCCCCCTCGTCCACCCCCCGCCAAGCAAGGCCTCAGGATTCAGCAGATATATTTAACCCATCATAAAAGAACACAGTTTTGTATGAGCCCAGAACTCAAAACAATGACAGAGGCTAAGAAATCATGTAGGAAAAGGCACGTGTTGGTAGCAAACGTACCCAACATCCATCTGCTGAAGGTCTGGACCGGAACCAGCTGAACCAAGAATCAGCTGATGGGAGCTAAAGAACGGTTCTGTTAGGTGTCCTTATAAACCAGAATACCACAGTGTTTCTTTACCCTATTATTCAGGGTCATGTGCCAGACGCTAATTAGCATCGCCTCACTGAACCTGGAGGCAGGAGCATTGCCCTTTACCCACTTCACCCAAAACGGACAAAAAGTTCCAAAATAAATTTGAAAATGTAGGGGCAGAGCTAAAAATTAGGAATTGTTTTTTGCCATTCAAATTATATTGTGCATAAGGCGGTCCTTTACAGAGCAGCTGAATGGAAAAAAAAAACAACAAAAAAGACAAACAAAGAAAAAAGAACAATCGAGGTTATGGTGATGGGGGAATAGTGTTGATGAGGAGTGTGGGGGCCGATTCAACACACTGGGCTGTTGTTTTTTCCAAATCCGATTAGTGGGGAGGAAGGAGTCTGTGTGTGTGTGTGTGTGTCGAGGTTATCTTCACACACACACACATACACGCAACTCAAAAAAACTTGGTCACATTTGTCACACTGGCATTGAATTCTGCCATAAAGATATTTCAAACACGGCTCTCAAATGTATAAAGCACGCTTAATTACTGCCAATTTGTTATTTCACGGGACATTTTAACTGTGATATGAAAGAAACTTTGTTTTTGATATTGTGCCACGTGCATAAAACAGGCCATTACAGCCCTGGAGTTATTTTTGTATTTGCAATACAGTTTCAAAACCTGTATGAAAAAACAAACTGGTTTTTGTTTATCTCCTATTTAACATTTATTTCTGAGTTTTAATGGTCCCCAAATACCCTTCCACGCGTCCCCATGTCTCCGAAGAGCCCTTGTACAGCACTCCACTGGTGCATCCGAGGAGACCTTTCTCTCTGGCTTCTCTTTAACAAGAAAACGGTAACTTCCAGGCATTTACTGATGCAGACATTAGCCTAAATAAAACTTCAAGAAAGAACCTATCAGATTTCTGTCTGATTTTTTAACGGAGCCCAGTTTTTTATGGTTCTATGAACCTTGTAAGCAGGGAGAGGAGCGGGTGCTCAGTCCCGAATCCAAAGCAGAGGACAGCTTGTGTCAAATACATCCGGAACATTCTGCGGAGGGGCCACTCACTTTCACTACCATTGAAAATGGGGCAGAAGCAGTGCTACACAACCTCATTCCTGAAGATGTACGTTTACAACTCACAAACTGCGGTTTTACATTTCAATGCCAGTTTTGCGCACCAAATTCTGCCAATTAGCAGAGCGATGCGGCCTGTAGCTGGTGAAGGCTAGGTTCTTTGTTGGGGTTGGAGTGAAAACCTATAGGAAGGTAGATCTCCAGGGCTGGGCAGCTGCACATTGCAGGTTTTGGAAATTCGGAGTTTCAGAGAGACAGCGGAGAGCACGAACACCCAGAGGGAAGATCTGAGATAGCAGACCCTCCCAGAGGCTTCTGCCAGAGGATGCCAAGTGATGGGATCTCAAATTCAGAATATATTATATGCACGGTACCCACACAGCCAGCCAAACTGCACAAACACATCAAACTTTGCTGCCAATTCTCAGCGAGTTTCGGACGTTTGCGTCTGCCAGGAGTTTTGAAATCGATGTGGTTTCCAAGTAACTACAATGGTGAGAGCCACTCGGGGGTTGCTGACGCGGATTCATGTTTGTCAAGCACTCTGAAGTACCAGCATCTGTAAGCTACATAAAATATCACGGAGAAGGCAGCAGAAACTCGCCTTTCACCTTCATCAGACCATTCCTGGGCATGTTTCTGAAAGCTGAAGCGACTTCTGACTTGCTGAATGGCAGTACAGGACTGTTTGTCCAGTGGTTGGCCCTACTCAAAGATGGGCCTTTTCTTAATCAAAATGTACGCAGAGGGGTATGGAGGGTCAGAGGGAAGCAGGGTATTGTGAGCATATTATAGCCTTCTGCAAAATTGACGGGACACGAGCCCCACTTAAATCGCACGAGCTTCAACCAACCACACACCCTCTGCCTCATATCGCCTCATATCGTGTTGTCTTTGCACAAATTTTTAGATAACAGCATAAGCATTAACAGCCACAAACTCTCTTTCAGAAGAATCAAATATGAAAAAAAAACAGATGGAATAATTAATCGGGTCTGGTTACCAGGATGAAACTGGCAACAGGGAGCAAAGGTGATGGAGATGAGAAATGAGATAAAGCGCCAGGCAAAAACCACAATCAACTGGAAACACCAGCATTGACTAAGGCAAAATCAGATATATTGGACTTAACCAGGGGAAGAGGGGTTCGTTCGTCATGTGTTCTTTCCTTTATCTTTTGGTGGGGGGTTGGGATGAGATGAGATGTTTTTGACAATCTGTCAACACTACAGGCCAAGAA
Organism: Gymnothorax reevesii; assembly: GCA_029721435.1. NCBI lineage: Eukaryota > Metazoa > Chordata > Actinopteri > Anguilliformes > Muraenidae > Gymnothorax > Gymnothorax reevesii. The sequence goes on along the minus strand of CM056582.1, from coordinate 96,126,254 downwards.
GTCCACTTTCTTCACCCAAAAAAACGATTCTACCCTCATCCAATGACATTCTGTGAGTATTAAGACATCGCAGACAAAACAGAAAAAGGCACAGCTTGTCGTGAAACGCACTGCTCGTTTTGTCAGTGTCATCACACACGACAAAGCAGGAACAAGGCAGACCAAGCAGGGCAAGAAATAACAGGCTGGTCCATTTCTGCACGGACCACTGCATTCATCTCATCTCATTTCCACGCCGAAACATTGTTCTTTAACACACTTTTACATCACTTTCAATTCCCTTGTTTAAAGAAGGCAATTGTTTTACATGCTTCTTGGCAAAAGAAATCAGTCGGAAAACCAAATTAAATAGAAAGAAAAAAAAAAAACAAAAAAACCAAAAGACCCAAAAACCAGACCCCCTCTTATTGCATGGCTGAAAAGTACCTTTGGTGTGCGTTTGTCCGTGTCCTGGTGCCACTGTTCATCCGTGCGCTTGTTTGGCCCATGTACCTTAAACCTGGGTACTCCAATATAACCGACATAAAATGCTTGATCCTTAAACTGAACACTGATGGATTTGAAACCCAAGTCCCTTTGTTGTGAGTTCAGGTGCTTTTAATGTGGACAGGGAGCTGTGTTCAGGTTCTAATAAATATGAATGTGGGTGTTCAGGTGTTCCTAATGTGGGTTAGGAGCTGTGTGACGGCGTTTTATATGCAGATGAGGCTTTGTTCCGGCGTTTTTAATATTTACATTCAACTGTGTTCAGGTGCATTGATTGCGCAAGGAAGGAACTGCTCAATGTTTCAAATGTGCATGTTGAGCGGTGCTCAGGAGTTTTAAATGCATTCAAGGAACTGCGTCCAGGTGTTTTTCATGAGCACGTTGTTCAGCAGTGTTCTGGAATTTCTAGTGAGGATTAGGAGCTTTGTTCAGATGTTTTAATGCATATGATGACCGGTATTTAGTGCTATGAACAGCTTAAGATGTTTCTGATGCATATGAGGAACTGTGTTCAGAGGTTTTTAATGCTTATGAGCAAATGTGTTCAAATCTTAATGCATCGGAGGAACTGTTCTGATGCTTTTTAATGCATATGAGGAACTGCATTCAGATGTTTTTAATGAGGAATTGTGTTCAGATATTCTTAATGCATATGAAGTTCTGGGTTCAGGCGTTTTTAATGCATATGAGAGCTGTGTTCAGATGTGTTGATGCATGCATCTGCGTTCAGATGTTTTTAATGCATATGAGGAACTGGGTTCAAGTGATTTTAATGCATATAAAGAACTGTGCTTAGATGTTTGTAATGCAAATGAGGAGCCGTGTGGAGCGGTTTTTAATGCATATGAAGACTGGGTCCAGGGGTTTTTAATGCATTTGAGAGCTGTGTTCTGGTGTTTTTCATGGAAATAAGGAACTGAGTTTGTATGTTTTCAACACTCATGAGCGGTGTTAGATGTTTTTAATGTAGTAATGCACGCGAGTAGCTGCTTGTGGGTGTTCTTAATGGAGGTAAGAAGCGGAGTTCTGGTGTTTCTAAAGGCGCTTTCACACTGGACGCGAAACAAAGTGTTTGCACGACATTACATTCAAAGTCAATGCAAAGACGCAAATACAAGCGAAACGTGTGCATTCACGTCTTTGCATTGACTTTTTATATCATCTGTCGAGTAAAAAAATTTGTTTCGCGTCCGGTGTGAAAGCAGCTTAATGCAGATAAGATGAGTTCCACAGTTTCTAATGCAGAGGAGGACCAGTATTCAGGTGAAAGCGCTGGGCATGAGTGTCAGGGGTCACCACTCCATGCTGCGGGTTTATGAACACTGGAATTCCAGGTCCTTCGCGTGTCCTCCATAAAGCAGTGGCTTCCATTCGCTTCTCTTACATTTAAAAAAAAAACAAAAAAAAAAACACGATGCTCGATTTTTTTTTTGTTGTTGGAATTTTTGCTTTTCTTCTGCCTCTTCTCGTAAGTGAGGTTGACTCGTTCCTCTCTTCGCTGCTCGTGCTCAAGACGGGATTCCTCTGGCCCCTCCCACCAACTTTGCTGAAATGGGTTCACTTTTAGAAAAAAACAAAAAACAATGAAACAAAAAATGACACCACAAAATGGAATAATTTCCAAACCAGGTCAGACAAAAAAAAAAAAAAATCCTTGGTTTCTTTTTGCACAGTAATAAGAAGACAATCAACATATTGAAAGAAATGTCTTTTTTTCATTAAGAGCATATTTTTGCTTTTAGGTAAAATCCAGACTGTTGTTTTTTTTTCTCTTTTTTTTCCATTTTATTTTATTTATTTTCATTTCATTTTTAAATTGCCTTTATTATTAATTCTTTTGTTTTGTGTTGGTTTTGTTGTTCTGCTCAGGTCTTTAGTGTTCTGTATTTATTTTGGCCAATCCCATGGCTCTCTTCTCCCTGTGTCCTCACAATAACCCCACCCCCTTTCGCCAAAGTCTAGGAGGAGTTGGCGTTCTCCAGGAGTGGGGGCCCGTCCCGGTGCAGGGAGGGGTGTGTGGGCTCCCTTTTATAGGTTTTGGGGGGCAGTTTGGGAATAGCCTGGGAGGTGGAGGTGCTCTGTCGGGGAGGAACTGGGGGGCCAGTGGCCCCCGGCTGGGGTGTTGGGTCATAGTCCAGACCCAGCGAGGGGGGAGAGGGGGAGGGGACGTGTTTGCGGAAGCCCAGCGGGGAGGGGGACGGGGTCTGGGGTGGGAGGGGGCTGAAGGGCGACGAGGGGAAAAAGGTTTGGGGCAGATCAGTCCTCCGGCCCTGCGGGGGGGGCTGTAGGTGCAGCGGTGAGCTGAAGAAGACGTCCGGTGACCTCACGGGCTCCCGCGGCGGCAGGCTGGGTGGGCTGTCGGGCGCGTCGGACACGGACGTGCGCTCCGATAGCGAATATCGCGGTGAAAAGCCCTTCGCTGGGGTGGGCTGCCTTGGTGGAACCGCTGGGGGGCTGTCCAAGCGCTTTGACATCATCTAGAATACAAGGACACAAAAAACATGAGGACACAAGGACACCTGTGTTACCTGCTCAGTTAAATTAGAGATGCCCAAGGTATATTTAAACACACCCAGTGTTACAACAGAGATGCCCTTGATCACCATGCAGAAGCCAATGGTCACTATATTAATGCCGCGGCTTCATCCTGTGAGTGACTGTTACCATGGAGATGCCCCCAGGTAACCTCTGACATGCCACGGGGCATCACAGAGACGCAATTGGTTACCTTGGAAGGCGAGGATTCGGCAGGGGCCGATTCGGGGCGTCGGCGAGGGGGTACAGGAGGGGGTTTGGGGCCGTCCTCTATGGGCCGGCTGAAACTCACCATGGAGGAGACGGAGGAGGACCCTGAGGGGGGAGTGTACTTTTATTATTTTAACAGCGTTCAGGGCAGCTAATATCCCATAACGCCAACATCACACATAATGCTAATGTCACAAATGATGCCAACATCACACGTAATGCTAATGTCAATGTAACACATAATGCCAACATCACACAGTTATAATTTTGTCTACGGAGTGAAAAGACATCTAAGGAATTTGCAAGACTTTAACGCTTTATTCCAGCAGGTAATATTTGTAAAAATTAGCTGCTCTATTATAAAAGACAATAAAGGCCCGATATATGAAAATAAGGGTGCGAGGACATGGGCAGAGTAGATTAAATATCATATTGGTCTTAAAGTGACAATAAATGGACAAAATTTCAAAGGCCGACAGTGAGCCGTGTATGTTTGTGTAAAATGGTGATTTCTGAACTTTTTATCACCATTCGGAAACAAATCTCAGTTCTAATATTGCAGATGAACCACCATTGCCACATGCTGACCAAATACGGATTCTGGTGTAGCAGGATTATGCCATCACGGCATTCTGGGCCTGGAATATTGAGCCTGTGTTTGAAACTGCTTCCAAACTGCTGAGTCCTAGAAGTATGTACACTATGGTTCGTAAACTGATCATAATAGTACTTGGTGGGTCTGGTGCTATGCACCCCAGTAAGAAAATTTTAGAATTTTTACAGCAAACTACATTGATCTGGTACAAATTCAGATGTAAACTATCGGATAACATCATTTGTTGCATTAAATGACCTAACAATAACTGCACCCACTGAGGATTAACATTAAGCCAATCAAATTGGTTAATTTAAGCCTCAAGCTTATTAAAGGCAACATGAATCCCCCTGTGAGGAGAACAGGCCCAGATGCAGCATATTGAAGTGCATCATATCATTATAGCCAAGACTACCACACTGAGAAAACAGCCAATCATTTTGTTCTTGAACTGTGGACACGGATCTGCAGTCAGCATCAGCGGAGACTGTGTTCTCTGGTGCGGAGAGTTATGGCTCTGGGATGGATGGTGCTCTGGCTTCTGTTTCTTTCGTAACATTACTGTAAACTCTAAGGTTTGCACTCATCCCTAAAGTTCATTTCTCTCATTTATTTGCACCACAGTTTTATCATCTGCTCCTATAATCATTCCTCCTTTCAAAATTAATGGAATTTTTTCCCTAATCACCACACAAGTTTCACAGGTCTGGAATCAATTTGCAGCCCTTCGATTTGTTATTGCGACCAAAGGTTGGGATTTTACCATATCTAACTTAACTGAAGACAGCAGTCAGTACCTAACCTAGGCTGGGTCATGTCAAAAAACACAATGAGAGCAGAAACATTTAACCTGTACATCAAGCGCTGAGAGAATGAAGCTGAGTATCATCAGAAACGGCAAAATCTTTTATCTATGCGGACTAAGCTGGGCTCAAATGTGGTCTAAGGGCTGCTGAGCTGTCATTGTAAGAGCTGATTTAACATCAATACGGTTAATGACTGGCAGATTGTGTTCTTAACAAGACTATTTGTACCATTAATAACAATGGTCTGATAAACTAATAAAAAAAAAAAAAAAAAAACGATTTTTTGAATATACTCACTGGATTTTGAGTTTAGCACTCCACTGAGAATCCAACTATTGAAGCGCAACCTCACTTACAATCTGTTAAACTATTTTTTTTTTTGCTGAAGTGTACCAGCAAGGAATCTAATGCTGATATGGCGTTCAGCTTACTTTCACCAGTCATAGTATTTATAATATCATTTAATGTTACCAACGTTATTTGCCTCTTAGACTTGGCGCTAAGGGAGTTAAAGGAGACACACCAACACAGGCTACAATAGCCAGCAGGATCCGCAGTTGGTCCTAAAAAGATGAGACTGACGCTGTAAATTACTACATAAATTAATAATCATCTGGAACATTCTTTGAAAAAAATAGGGACATTACTGGGGACAGGACCAGTCGGGGACAAGCTAACAAATGAAAAAGGTAGGTCTGCACACTGCCAAATGAGCTCCAAAAATAAACTTTATCAAATTACGGAGATCCAGGGTGATCGAAATGTTGCTTGTTTTAATTTAATAAAGTTTATTTTTGGAGCTCATTTGGCAGTGTGCAGACCTGCCTTTTTCAACTGTCTGACACTATTGTCTGGCACCAGCAAAAAGTGACTTTGGATGTGCGCACCCTACCCCAAACGGACAAGCTAACAAACCCCGGACTGTCCCAGCAAAATTGGGACGTCTGGTCGCCCTACACTGTGTGCGGGTGAAAAATTAACAAGATAATCAAAAAGTAAATATCAAGAGAAATGTTTGCATTTTCTGAAAGCCTCTATAGACAGAAAATTAAACAGTCCAGCCTGAACACCAACATTAGGCTGCGCGTCGTTACATTAAAGGCCCATCATCAGCGAATCTTTGACAACTAATACAGATTCTGAATGTGTCTAGACTACTGGACCCCACACACACCCAAAAAAATAACTACATATACATATACATATATATATATGCAGGCAACACACCATTTGCAAAATACCAAAAAATCCCATTTCAACAACAAGTATTCCATCAATCTTTCGGCGGTTATAATCTACAAACTGTTTTTGGGTCCACATATCATGCAATTATTTAACTGGCAGATGAAACTGATGGATCCTAAATTACTTTGCACATCATAGAATATGGTGTGAATACCAGAATCTCTCAATAATATGAATGTAATTTTCAACTCAGAACTCCATTTCATATAGTTACGAGATCATCATACCATTGGTTGAAAGCAGGCTGATGATGGAACCGATCAATTTAATTTCCTATATTTTCCTAAACATTTCGCCAAAATGCAGTTTGTCATGAACACCAAAAGCTGTCAGGTAGCCCTGAAACTGTAACATTCCTCTCTCTTCACCTACCAACTGGGGAGCGAAATACGTGAGAGTTACAGCCCCTTAACCAATAAAATTCTAAACCTCTTCTGCTCAAAGTGCTTTCAGAACTCACATCACAGTCCTTCCTCCGTAACGGTGCGGCACTAGAACAGTGATGCGGCACACGGATACGCCACACGGACACGTCTGATATGACATTATGAAACAGGAGTAAACACAGGCTACACAACATATCAAAAAAAAACTTATACACGCACATAACCTTTTCCCATGTGTATCTGTGTGGGTGCGTGTGAGTGTGTGTGTTAGTGAGTGCGCACGTGCGCATGAGAAGAGTGTGCACAAGTGAGCGAGCGTGCATACCAGCACATTCATGTGTGTACGCTAACAAACAACGTCACATGCAAGCAATGACAGCGCATTACAGTGAACACAAGTCGGACGAAAACAGCCAGAGCAGACCGGTCTGAATGATGGAGAGTAACAGACTCCCTGAGACACCATGTTTAGCAGCTGGTCTGTATCAGATACCGGCTAGGATTAGATATAAAGAGCACACCGATACTGACAAGTCAGATGTTGCCTTGCTGATTTAAATAATAAAACAGCCAAGCAGGTGCATAGAAATCCCAATTATAATCTTATGATGATGCTTTTGAATCTATTGCAACATTATCGTCTATTACGAACACCAATACACTTGCTTACAAGTATAGGCACATGACTTGAACTGTAAATTTTAATTCCTGAATTTCTTCGACCTTGGCAGGCACGGAAACAAAAAGAATAGGTGATTGACAGATGGAGCAGGAAGTGAGCGAGGTCATGCACGCTGCAAGATGGCGGGGTATGAGCGGATCAGAGGCACGGAGGGTGAACGGGTGGTAGAATGCAGAAGGAAGAGCGCATACTAACGTGGACCATGTGGCAGTGAGACCGGGGTAAAGATGGTGTCACTGTCTGCAGGAGAGAGAAGAGAGCACCTGAGAGGCGGGGTCAGGAGTAGGCCAGCCAATCACAGGCTGAGCAACTAAGTGAGGGCCAATCAAAGAGCGTAAACATGTGTATGCACTAGTGTCCCAACACAAGACACAAAAAGTCACATTCAGAATGTGAAAAGCTGCACTTAATTAGTTTTGATGAGGAACAGGAACAGGTCTCTTACAGCCCCATTCATTTGATGTGACTAAAACGGTGAGCTCATCCATTGGGTTGAATGACAATTCAAAATATGTAATGGCAGATATAGTATAAGTATTAATTCTTACAAAATGTAGTAAAGGGCCTCGGGAAGTGGAAAATATTGTGCAAAAATTTATTGAATGTACATTTCCAAAATGACATCTAAACCAGGTTTGAAAAGAAATGTAGCGCTTCGGGCTAAAGTAGCGCTGCTTCACACCCAGCAATCATCGGTGTCTGAAGTAGACAAAAAGCCCTTTGTGTGCATTTTGCTAATGCAGAACACTTGCGTAAGCCTGACCTGGACCGGTCTGAGGGAGGGGGGTGAGGGGAAATGGGTTAGTGGGGGTTCTGGGCTGTACTGTTAATAACGGCGGAGCGGATGGGCAGGCAGGAAATTTGGGTCCAAGGAACTGTGCCCCCTTTCAGCTTGGGTCACTCACTAACCAGGAACCCCTACAGCTGATCTAGGATCAGTAAGCATTTTGCTTGTAAAAGCGCAAGGTGAGGATAGGACCAGACCAGGGTTCAGACAGTATTAAGGATTCAAATGCTTCTCTGCTTCCATTCAGTGTACAGTGTACTTCAGCCTGTTAAAAGCGGCAGACGGGCACCCTAACACTTCAGGGATCATCATTTCATTCATTTTAATTGGCCAGTCTTGCTCAGACAAATGCAGAAAAGCAGCTGAATCCGTAACAAATAGCACGTGCAAGGAGGTCTGGGAAGAGCAATCAGGAACCTGACCCTGGGTCAGTATTATGGAGGACATTCGCTCTCTGAGCCTGGGTTTTTGACCTCGGAGTCAGTATGAGGTTTTGGCGGGGGTTTTGCAGAGGTTTCTCATGATCTTTTTTTGAAGAGGTGTGGAGTTGTGGTTTTGGGGTGCAGGAGGCGGGATGGGGTTGCGGTGGGACCCTTACTGGAGTGGAAGGGGCTGGAGGGGGCCTGAGGGGAGTCGAAGACGCTACAGATGTCTGTGGAGCTAGAGGCTCCGGACGCAGGGGGCGGCGTGAGAGGGGTCCGAGGCGAGTTCGGGGCGGATGCCGTGCTCTCAGTCTCACTGTCCGGGATCCGGCTATAGCTGATCTTTCGCGGCTCGTTCTGGAGCGGCGTGGGGTGCCGCATGGTCCCCGGCCGGACCGTGGAGGGGCGCACGCCCGGAGACTTCAGGGGGCAGTTATACCTCTTGGGCTGTATGGGGCAGAAGGGCAATCAGACAAAAGCACAATAAAGTCCTGTCCCATCCTATTACCCTTTAATAAGCAATAATGTCCTCTAGCAACTCCCACAGTTTACAGGGGTTTACATGCAATACACTTTCAGTTTGATGAAACCGATATAACCCAAGTTCACCATGTAAATGTCCTAACCACTACTTTGCTAATTTGCTTTTTTTTTCCCAGGAAGGACAGTGAATTGGCAAAATCAGAAAGCCAAGTTCATAGACAAGAAATACATTGCAGGACTTTCACTTTCTGTCCCCAGGAATAAACACGCAGGAATACAGGGTACAATGGCAGAGCCCCTCCAGGGAATCGATACAAAGTTACAGCCCAATTTCCTTATTTAAACTTGCTCTAAAAACCAAAACTCATCCATGATGAACACTCTACTGGTAAGGGGAACGACTTTAATGAGTAAGATGATGTTGACTGACGGCCAGAGAGAAAGGGCACTTACGAATCGCGGTAGAGACCTGGCGTTGCGAGGCTCGATCTCCAAGGACTTGTTGAACAAGTAGTCTGCAAACTCTTTCTCAGTTTTATCCTCCATGGGATTCAAGTTCTCAAAGAACTTCTACATTTCCAAGAGAGTGAGGGAGGAAGAGAGAGGGAGAGAGAGAAAGAGGGAGGGGGGGAGGTGAGGAAAATGAGAAAAGAGAATGAGCAATTAATGCCACTGGCTGTTAGAAGACTGAATTCTTCATAAAAAGAAGTACGCAAAAGAACAAAAACCCAGAGCAGTATACATATCCACAGGCAAAGCCTTAAGACCTTATCAACAAATGCTCATTTCTGTTGCCATATTGATTGATAGGAGTAATGCAATTTTCCTGAGAGGAGCCCCAGGCTTTGCCAGCGGACATGACCGAATGCGTCCAACAGCAGATAAACACAGAGCAGTAATTGATAGAAGGCATTTTACATTGCTGCACAAGAGAATTAACCCTTTTTGGTGTCAAGTCACAAATGTTATTGGCATGTTTTTAACTCAAGATTCCAAGGCTAAAGCAGAAATTACTACTGAAAGTGCTGAGGATTATATTTCATCACTACCATTATATTCACCAGTAATCACAATATTATATTCACCAATACTAATAATCAGTAAACCAACAATCATATTTAGCAATCATAATCAGTATCCATATTATGTATGCAGATACACACACTCACACACGAGCAGTGCACACATACACATGCATACACATGCATAGGCACAAGCAGCACACATGTACACGCACACAGACACACGCGCACACAGACACACACACACACACACACACACACTAGCAGCGGGCTACTGCAGTTTTGGTTCGTAAGCAGGCTTCTGTTTAGTTGATTTGAAAACATAATCATGTGATGTATTTGATTTTGATAACTTTGATCAATATTTGTTCAGTAAAATCAAAAGTTGTTACTGAAAACATAATCAAATGAATCAGTTGCGTATCTATTTGTATCCTATTCATCTAACTGTGTTTTTCCACTCTTAAACTGTAATTTTCCACTCCATTTTAGTATATATTCTTTTATTTTTTAAAGCCAATATACTTTTGTGCACCACCATGATTTAACAAACAAAGCTAGAGGATGAAAAGAACGTTAGAGATAAGATGGTTATAACCCCTGCATTGTGATTGGAGCAGAGTTGATTGAGTTTTTCCTAATAAATATTGCTCTGCAAAGAACGCCAACTTGGTACTTCTAGGCCAGGACTACCCCCCGGGTTTGGATTATTCCACATTATTCAAGGCTGGAATAAAAGATGACCTCTGAAGATTTTGTCTCTCTCCTCTTACTTCACAAAACAAGGGGACTTCAGAAATACGCGACATCTGGTCCATCAGGTTGGGAAGACACAACAACAGCAGAATGCCGTGAGGTTACAAAACAATGATGACAACCTTGAGGGCAAAAAACAAACAAACAAAAAAAAAATTCTGAAAGAGTTAAACTACATCTTCATGAACTGGGCTAAATGCCAGTGAAGAAGATGGAGGGTCCTTTGAACACTAAGGCTGGAGGGGTAAGCGTTCCAACAATGCTGGTCCTTCAGGGGCTTTGACTGAAACATAAAGCCGTTAATCAGAAATCTCTAAAAAAATCTACTCTTCCACGAGTGTAAGTTCTCTACAGATTGGATGGTTAGGGTCTTACTCGAATGTCGTTTTCCACCCGCAAGCAGTAGGGCTGGTTCTGGTATTGCTGGATCTCGCCCGTGATCTCCGCCACTTTCCTCCGCTTGCTGAAGTTGATCAGATCCTTGCCGTGTCGCTTCAGGAAGTCCGGGTTCCCCTCCTCGGTCTTCAGGATGTTTGTCAGGTAGATTCCTGGGAGAGGGGATTAAATCACCCAAGACAGATGTCAAGCAAGTGTTAAGTGTTCGGGAAACAAAACTAGCAGGGCCACGAGACAGTGACAAACACATTTGGGGAGGTTAAGTACAAACTTGAAGCAGAGGTGAACTGGTCGCAATCCCCAATTCCCGCAAAAATACTGGGATTGTGTTTCCGCGCTTAAGCTCTTCATTTTTTTTCTTCAGCGATTTGTCGAAGATAACATTCAGTTTGATGCAAAGAGAATAGGCTACTGATTTAAAAAGAAACCATGAAAACCAGTGAATGCAGCACCCCTGTGGGACTGGAGTCATCCCAGCATGAGTGAGGGCCCTCAGATCCATGACTAAGTCTGTGAGTATATACTAAGCCTAAAGGGACTGAGCTCCGATCATTATTTTTCTTATAACATTCAGCAGGCTAGAGAGGAGCGGGGGAACATACCAAAGAAAGGCACACAGGGCGGGTTGATGGACCTGAGTTTGGCCAGATACTTCTTATAATGGTCTTCGCTCAGCTCGTGGGCCTCTTCTAGAATCTTCCGTTGCCGGCTGGGGATTTGCTGCGAGAGATGGGGAGAAGGTGTCACAATTTCATCCTTTTAAAATAAATGGTAGGTGAACTCGGCAATCAAAAAAAGAACAGAAACAAAAACAGCCATTCTCAGAGGTCAGATGAAGGACAAAGTCCTGACCATTTTCAGTAACATTGCATATCGGGATTATTGTGAAGTTTCGACTAAAGTACATGACTGTATGAAGGAATTGCATACTAAATATTGGTGAAAGTGCCCCACTGTGAGTTCTGACTTCAAAAACATTACCCTTGCAGGGGTCATGACCTTTGCCCTCTCGTACCTCGAAGGTGTGGTCCAGCCGGTAGACAGGTGAGGAGTTCATGGCGCTGACCACCTCCAGAACTCCGTTGAAGTTGTTGAGCTCCTGAAACACCTGCAGGATCTCGATGATTCGGGCCACCACTGCTGCCCGCTCCTCCAAGTTCTCCGCCTCAACGATGCACCTGGGGAGTGAACCAAAGTACAACTGAAGCCCCAGGCTTTGGGCCTCCACCATCACAGAAACAACAAGAACTCTAAGGGAGCTTTCTGAGAATCTTCCACTGTTTGGACATCTGCTTTTAGACAAAAATAGCGTGCTGTTTTTGTCTAACCCCCCAGCCTTGTGCTTGCCCAGCCGTGGCGGCCATATTGACTATTGCAGCAGGACAGAAATCGATAGGGAGCTTCCTCTAACCACCCCAACATACCACCAGAAAATGAAAGCATTAGGCCAAGGCGTTTTTCAGCTATCGTCCGGAAACGAGAAGTTAACGGACAGACAGACGGGCGCCGCTCGCCACGACAATACTCCTCCACGACTTTTGTCGGCAGAGGGATAAAAAAAACCTGATGGTTTGATTGACAGTGTTGTACGGGAAATCTCCAATTAAAATCAAATTCAGTTAGGAACCAGGCTAGGAATTAGCGTCTCTGACTCTGGCACAGACACACATTTACAAGTTTAAAAGAGGGTTCTACGGGTTAGATCACATTCCGTAGCAACACTTTCATTTAAAATGTAAACAATGGAAAATAAAAGCAAAATGACTGGAGCTTCCTCATAACTGTTGGATAAGAAGACATTATGGGAGAGCTCCCAGTACGACATTAAATGTGATGTATTCCCCTCAGCTGCTCTGGTGATGTGGACTACGCATCAATTCACAAAGGAAAGAGGGATAAGAATTACACAAGGAAAGAAAAAAGGAGGAGAGAAGGAAGTGGCGGAAGAGGACAGAAAGAGGAAGCGGCTGGAGGGTCTTACTTCTCGAACCAGAGCGTGAGGTTGGTGGTGTGGCGGATCATGCGCAGGAGGTTGGAAGAGTTCAGCTCCTTGTCCTCTTTGGTCCAAACGCTTCCCACGAGCTCCGACGGCTGGACAGCCCTGTGGAGCAGGGGGGGGGGGCAGGTGAGGTCAGGTGACGAGGCTGCACACATGAGCATATCTTACAATTCAACCTGAGCAGCTACACGGTAAACTGTGGGTGATCCTGCTATGGAGGTCCGAGTCCATTACAGGCTGGGAAAAGGGAAAAGGGAATTGAAGGCAGTTGTGAGAGGGGTAGCTAAACTCTGATAGCAAAGATTAAAAATACTTCTCATCATTTTTCTGCTTGACCCCTGAACTTCAAAACATTGTGAATCTTGAGCTGTCAGAACAAATATCTATAACCAAAGAGCAACTGATATATGATGGTCCATTTTTGGCGCTTAAACTCAACCGAAGGTCCCACAACATACAATACCTGCATTCTGTCTACGCCAAGCGATGCGAGACCAACTGAATTCTGTTACCCCGTCTACCATTACATCTGGTCAAGTGCATCGCTAAACAAGAGTCCATGCTGCCCTGCACACCTGGCGCACTTCAAAGACCTTGGCTGCACAACAGCTGTGACAGAACCACCTTCTGCTTGCTGTGAGCCCCAGACGGCCACTTCCTAATGGGACAAAACAGGTGGAGAGTGGGGGGTGGTGTTTGAGGTGATGTGTGTGGGGGGGGGCCTGGGTCCAACTGAACTGGACTGTTCCCACGGTAGCGTGATGTCATAAAGGTGGGGTGGGGGTGGGGTTAGATGTGTGCACTGGTTTCCCCTTCATTTGTAGAGGAAATTGCACACGTGGGTGCATCTGAATATGAGAGGTTCATTTGGTGTGTGCGTGCGTGCGTGTGTGATTATATTCATGTGCGCGCACATGCAAGATCGCTTATTTGTTTGCTGCTTTTTTTCTGCCCATTGTTTGTGAGGCCAAAAATATTGAAGTAAGAGCCGGCGATTGTGTGGTGAAGGTTAAGAGAACACAATGCATTGTGGGAAAAATCCTATAACTTTAGTGCCATATAAGTCCTTGAGTGAGACGGCAACTCTGTTCAATGATCAAATAAAAATCACAAGATAATTTGACACAGTCTCCGGAAACAAAATTAACAAATAACTCCAAATGCTCCTAACAACATAAAAACCATCTTGAAAAGGTCATTTCAACAAAAATGCACTGAATACCTTCAAACTCAGCCACCAGTAATCAGATGGGGATGTCCGCACAGGAATGTAAATCAGCAAAGCAATTTCATTTAACCAGACTGGCCAGAAGCTGCTCTTTCTACAGTATTAGCATTTACAATCCCCATATTTCACACTGCAGTGTGTGCGCGCCATTTTCATTCCATCAAGAAACGACAGCAGTGAATCTCTTATCAGGTCTACGGAGGACTGCAATTATTAGCCAGCTCATTTATTTCAGGGGAGAACCAAAGAGAATTCATCACTAAAGGTCTTTGTTACCTGATGAGCTGAGCTCCAGAATACTGAAGCCCAGAGAATAGAGAGGAGACCTGCAGCATTTACTGTAGCAGACTTCAGTGACACCGCTCACTATCTTTACATACAATCTATTAATACAGATACAAACAAATTTTTCAAATTTGGTTTGACAAGAACGCACTTTCACACATTTCAAATGCAAAGAACATTTCCAGAAATGAGCCTGAGGTAACCAGAGGCCATTTCCATGTGTTTGGTTTGGGCACCATGTTTGTCCCCGGCACGAAACTTTAGTTCCCTGTTCTCCAAAACCACAGTCCTCCAGGTCCATTAACTGCTGGTTTTTCACCTTCCCTTCTCGGAGGGATCAGGTGAGATGACAGCAGGCCAATCAATAGCAATAACTGTTCAATAATTTGCCTTGGAGGAAAGAAAACCAGAGCTGGATCTGGGGTTGTGGGCTGATTTGGAGATCCCTGCCGCAGTACTCCGAGAGAGCCAAGTGAACACGAACGAGACATGCTAACACCCGGCAGGGGGTACCATGCCGGCTTTCGTATCCAGACTCGAACTCTCTCTAGCGAGACAGTAGAGCTGAGCCCCTGTGGGACAGGCGCAGAGCGTACCTGTAGAAGTCGGACTCTAGCAGTGTGAGCTGCCGGGCGATCTCGATGGGATGAAGGGTCATGAGGTCGAACTGGTCGGTCTGCCCAGGCTTACTGATGTGCCATTCGATGGGGGGCGGAGAGCTGCCGAACGTGATGTTGTGACTGGGCCCGTTGGCCTGCACCTGCTTCTTCCGCAGGATGATCTTAGTGATGGACTCCACCCACTTTTTCATGGCCTTACCTGGGGGGTGAGAGCGGAGGGGCAGAGATGACCCAACACACCTGAGGTGTGTTACTGCAGCCGAACACAAATCTCATCCTTCAATGAAACTACCGTTGGTAAAACATTATTCGAGAACAAGAAAACTCCTAGATTTAAATACCTACAGCTAAAGACTTGAGTTACAGTGCAAAATTACTAGCTTTAAAATGTACTTCAGCATTAAAGGTACATTAGTTAGATGTATGATATTTCACAGTGCTTACACTTCTGTAAATTTAATCAACCTCCCGTGATAAACAACCCTGTTCCTGGATCTACAGTCCTACAGATGCTCACTTGAAATATAACAAAGCAGGCCTCATTCAACAACTAGAGCGAGGCTGCACCAGCCCAGTCCTGGAGGTGCACCATTCTGTTTTTAATTTCACTGCCAATTTGGCACACCTTATTCCGCTAATTTACAGCTAATCAAGATCTATAGCTGTTCAATGAGGTGTGCGTCATTAGCAAAGGAGTGAAAACCCAATTATTGGATGGTCAGTGTCCAGAAACACGGTCGGCTATCTGTTACAGAGCAACTGAAAAACTCGGGAGACCACAGGATCACACAGCCTATAGCTGCCTGTCTGAGGGGCTCATCAATAACTGTGGCCAAAACCTCAAACAAACACCGGTGGCTGACAGACCACTGCAGACACAAGTTAACATCATCCTCTGAAAGATAGACAAAGTACAGCTAATTGCTTTAAATTATATTTTGCCAGCTAGCCATCTGCCCTACTTTAACTGTATTTTCCCGCCTCATACATCGGTATCGTTTTAATGGCATTATCTTTGTAGTAATTTGTCTCTGAACATCAGAGGTCAGTGAAAATAAGCCTGATAGTTCCAATAGGTTTTCGTCCTCAGAAATTTTAATGAATTAAGTTCCATTTCTGATTATGTAATATTTTTAATATCACATAAATTTAATTAGTCCAGTTCATTTGTGCATTCATTCATTCATTTTTCAAACATATTGGCCTTTATAAGAGTTCTTAAACCATGTGATATGACAGATAACCCAAGAACTCTCAGGATTTACAGCCAGATTTACAAGCTGTGGCTCCTGCCATCCTAACACTGAACTTTAACTACACACTTAGGATTTCAGTTTGCATTTGTGTGGTGACTGACAGAGCTCACAATTTTACTCATTACTGCCACAGGATGATTAACACAACCAAAACTGCTGCTCCGGTTCAGCAAATAATGCCGGCCATTTTCCATTCACTAATACTGTATACACCCAACCCTTCATGTTTGCATACAAATTGGATGGTGTCTGGCACCTTTCCAAGGCTGACCTTGACATTCTTAATTATTTCTGCTCCACTTCATGACCTAGCAAGCTATGCCACCCAAAGACTGCACTGACTGGGGAAGAAAAATAAGCTTTCTAATGCCGGTGCTGAAATCATCACTCTATTACATTTCACGAAGGCTTCCTCATTTTTCCAAACAATCTCTTTTCACAGTTTATCCAACACAACACTAGAGCTGGATTATGGCCCCTGCACCCTGCCTGGGATTTGAACCTCTAATCTGTGTTGCAAGCCCAGTTCCCAGAGCACAGCAGTACCAAAGAGCAGGCTGTACCACAGAGCGGGTTGTGCCACAGAGCAGGGAGTACCACAGAGCAGGGTGTATCACAAAACAAGCTGTGTCACACATCGGGCTGTACCACAGAGCAAGCTGCGTCACAGAGCAGGCTGTACCACAGAGCGGGCTGTACCATGGAACAGGCTGTACCTCTGACCATGCCGATGAACTCTTCCAGTCGCCTGAGCAGCTCGCCGTCTCTCTCAAAGTCGTAGAAGTGATGCTCCACCCAGTGTCGGCACACATTCAGCACTCTGCGGGAAAGCAGGGAAATATGATATTTTTAAAAAAATCATTTGATCACAACTTCACCTGAAAAGTCCCAGTGAGACAAATCCTGTTTAAAAGACAGACATTCCAGTTAGAAAACAAAATATAGCATCAAACAACATGTCCAAATATGGTACTAACAGGACAACTATCACGGGGTCAGATTAAAATGCATGCGCAGACAGAATGACAACAAGCAAACGTGTAACCAGGGTGACGGGACATAGAGAAGGGGGGGGGGGGGGGGGGTAATGGAGGGTGTTGGTGTCAGGAAAGGTTAGTATTCAGCAGGCAGGACATGTCCGGTTTTTTAAATTTCCACGACTGGCATGTGCAGAATGGACTTCATCAAAAGCACAGAAACTCGTTTAATTTACTAGCAGCACCGGATCACACTGACAGCCTGAAAGCGAATAGAAAGAGACACTCAGGTAATGAGTTGGCATGCAAGGAAATGGATCCAATTCACGCTGAGAAGCTGGCTTCATTTCCCTGTTTTAACCACTTTTGCCTGACTTTACTAACACTTTCAAGGGCAGATGGCTTAAGTGGGAGGGAATAAGTTGGCAAGTAAGGTTTGTATCGTCATTATTTTCTCCCGCTTTCCAAACATGGAGGGCCATTGAACTCATTTTCATTACTTTCCTGGGATTTTGAAAACTCACAGCAGCTGTGCGAGGCCCGGTGTTGGATGGGCTTGTGAGAACAGGGCTGTTTAGGTCTGTTTTTCTTTGTGTTTTATTTTTTAACAATGATACAACAGAGGGAGGTTCATTGAGAACACATACCAAGGGCTTTTGGGAATTGAAGTTTCAAAGATGCCCCAGGAGCAGCTCAAGATGGAACACTTCTGAGCAGAGAAGAACAGGGTTGAGGCCCCTAGAGGGATTTTGGGTGAAAGGCCCTGCTCAAGGGCTGATGGGAATGCTAACAAATATCGTCCCTGAAAGTGCAGGTACAAATCCCAAGCCTCACCAATGTTCTTGAGGCAGAAACTTGACAGAAAAGCACCCAAAGCTCTCGAAGCTGGTTTGTTCGGTATCGAGCTCGTTTGGGACTTGGTCTGGTCCTGGTTCTGGACGGGTGCAGGTCAAAACAGTACCTTAGTTGGACGGGCTGGACGTATTCTTTCCGGAAGCGTTTGAGCTCAGCGCTGAGTGGCTGGTCTCCGTTCTCCAGGGCCATCTGATCCGCCTCTGTGGGCTTCGGCTCAGGAATCTCAAACCTGGAGAGGGACGGGTTCATCGATAACAACATTACATCACGAAAGAGTCACGCAAAAGTTTTTCAAAGGCCCCGTTAGTAATCTAGCTATATCAAGTGGCAAATATCAAGATGCTACCATGTTGCCTGCCCCAGTCATTTTGAAAGGCCCAAGGAGTTCAGCCAGTAGCCTCTGAAGATATAAAATATGTGAGGTACACAGGCAGTCTCACCTCTCCATTAAGAGTCCCAGCAGCTCCTGGGGTTTGCAGAAGGACCGATATGTGGTGAGAAACGTCCTAACAAAGTTTGGATCTGAAAAGTAAAACCAAACAAAACTCACTCAGATGGAGGAGGGACCTTTGAAGCACTGCTTTCACTGAAGTAGCATCACGTCAAAAAAAGAAGAAAACCCCAAAGGCGGAGGCCAAGATCATGTTATTTGGTTTTCAGATCAAACAGATCTTACCGCACATCGGTCCCGGGAAAGAGGTTTCCCTGGCAATGTGACCTCGTTCCAGACGTGGAAAATTCATTGATCTTATATAAAAAAACATCATGAACCAGAAACGCCCGCATTTGAACACCCTCGGCCTGACTGTGCACGCACGGACAGACAGACAGACAGACAGACAGACAGACAGACAGACGACGACCTGATGACAATACCCTTCGGCCTGAAGTCGGGCCGAGGGTAAAAAAACTATGCTCACCTTTCTTTGCAGGCCACTTTATGGCCCAAACCGAGGTTAAGTAATAGGGGGGTGGTCGTTGATTGCCCATCAAGATGCAACAAAAAATATAGCTCCATAATTGTTTTGACAGCCAAGTACTTGAAATAATGGTCTCAATTCCTGCCAACGAATACACTATGGATTGCAAATGCCTGCAAAATTAAGTAGATAGTGTCTAATTAAACCTCTTATTGATTTCAAATCCAATGTAATGACATAAAGAGCCAAAATCCACAAGCGCAGCTGTCCAAAACCTTAGCTGTCCACAAACTGACTTGAAAGTCACTTCAGTTCTATAACAGAAATAAAAGACTAATTCAGGGTCAGGTCTTATAAACCCATGTGCCACTCAATCTACCACCGCTTACATCACAGTTAGGCTTCAAAGACTTTAGATAAAGTTGAAACACGAACAATTCACCACCCACAAAATAATCAGCTGGTCACCATGGCTACAGCACGGACAAACGACAGCCTTCAGAGAACTGGAAGATGAAAAAGTTATGGAAAGTACAAATAATTTTAGAGACAAAATGAATATTAAAATAAGAAAAATAATGAATTAATTGAGCCGCCAGACCTCAATCACAGCATTTTCAGAGCAAGAGCAGCACAATAAAAGGCAGATTACTCCACTCCCCCAGGTTCAAACAGTTTTAGGAGTTAAAAAGGGGGAATAATACAATTTTAAAAATTCTTTGGGAAAATGAACAGGAAAGTGATGCTAAGCACTACAGATTCATCACATTTAAGTCCCATTTACATGATACATCAAGCTCAATTAATCATATTCAAAAACCATAAGTGTTACAATATGTAGAAAAATGACCGACGATGACTACAGTTAACCACTTAGCGCTCGGACTCGCGAACAACTGGCGAAAGTGGATTGTGTCTAGAAACGGTGAACAATTAAAACAAGTCAAGAGTTGCTTGTAAAACTCAGGCTATTAGGCAGACCTTAATCCCGACCTGACCGGGAACAGGCCTACTAAAGAAAATGGCCAAGCTGGAACAAGTTTGTCAGATTTCTTCCCTTTTCAAAGAACCGGCAACACGCGATTGAAAACTCAATAGGTTCATCTCTGGGTTTGTTACAGGCCATGCAACTTTTTTAGTTTGATGTAGATACATTTTCACCAAAACCAAAGTGTTGCGGTGCAAAGTTAAGTGAGAATGTGGCATGTTTTTGATTTTGTGTTGCTGGTTAATTGAAAAAGCTAAACATATAACAAGCATTAGTTACCACTTGGCCATTTTCTTTGGTAGGTTTGAGGAACATCAGGCCAAAGCTTCATTCTGTATTGTTTCATTGTCATGATAATCGGCAGGAAGCAGGGCAAAATCCGTTCTTCCGAACCCACCATTCAAGAGGCAAGGTCTCTCACCGTTCAAGTGCCCGACAGATTCACTATCAGAGCGAAAATGTGAGAAGTGAAGTGTACAGGTCTGCGTGCCTGACCATGTCTTCTCAAGTGCTTGTGTGTTATTATGGATATAAGAGGCAGAGGCCGGTGCCAAACCGGGTGAAAAACCTCCAAGCAAAAGCCATTTGAGGTGAAACGTACCCATGACACCCATAAACGGACAAATGGAGTAAACTGGGGCCAAACTGGGGCCAAACGAGGGCAAACAAGGAAAAATATAACATAGCTGAAGGGGCCAAACGAAGCACAACACGAATATTGTGATCCGTATGGGGCCAAACAGAGCAGAAGGGAGCATGACGGGGCCTGACATTGATACTCTGAGCCAAACTGGGCTGGCAGGTCACATGATGGATCTGCGGCAGGTCTCTGGGCTTCTGCAGGAACAATAGCCGCCTCAGTGCAGATTTACAAACAATCAGCCTGGAGTTTAACAGGGAGGAAACCGGGCTCTGACGCACAGAGGGACCTGCACTTCACACACTCTCCTAAAATAGAACAACACATGCATATACACACACACACACACACACACACTCAAAGAGTGAGACTCTCGCACAACCACAGAGAGAAGCATACACACGCTGTCTTACACACAGATGCATCATAGTGAACCGACACTTAAGACATTATACTGACTGGCTTTCAATCTGTACAGCCATTCCAATCCCCAACTGTATTACGCCCAACCATAAGCCTTATGGCGCTTTTCCACGACACGGTACCGGCTCTGTTCCTCTCGCCTTTTTTGCCTTTCCATTAGGAGAAAAATATATGATACCAGGTACTAGTAGGTACTTTTTCTGGTACCTGCCATCCTGGGGTTCCAAAAAATGGCCAACCAGGTACTAAAATGTGATGTGCAACATTTCAGCCCCCTGATTGGTCAGAGAGAATCGTCTCTGCAAAAGACAACTGGCTTCCGCATTATCGCTGGGACACTGGCTTCACTTGCCATCATTAAAACAGGTCCTCAAATTGTGTTTTGAGATGTGTGTTGTTTTAGGCAGCTTGATGAAAATACTGTGCGTTGCCTTACCTTTCAAAAAAGGTTGAGTTTGTTCACCGAAGCTGCTGCATTTATGAAATGCGTTTCTTTCTCTGTTCATAGCGAAATTGTGTCCAATTCTGTTCCCCTCATTGCCCTTGAGAAAGTTACTGTGCTGCCCCTATTTTATGAAAATTGTGCAGAAAATAACTTTACAGATGCTGATGAAGCATTTTCTTCTAAGGAAATGTATCAGATGAGATGACACATCATAAAGTGATAAATTCTAAATACCCTGCCATCTCCTGCGTTTTGCGCATTTGCTACGTGTTTTGCCTTCAATTTCGAAGTGAAATGTTTCACAAAGCCTGAATGTGAATAATCTATGCCTTTTACGTATATCATTGCTTTGCGTTTTCAGGTGGTACGTTATTAAATGTGCAACCGAATCGGACACAACACCAGCTGATATCCTATGCATCAGGAGAACATCAATTACAATTAAACAGTGGCGGGCAGTGGACGGAAAACTGAGGGGGCGGAAAACATGCCTTGAAACGGATGGGATTAGTGACCCAATTTTAATCACTGTTCTTGGTCAATGTTAGTTAGTCATGTTAGTTTCCCTTACAATGAAATATTTAGGCCAGTGAAAAATAAATTCTATAAAATGTTTAATTCACATGCTAAATTGGCAACTCTTCACGAAAAAACCTCTGGATTTTTCGTGTTAAATTTTGTCACATCCTAAGCAAGTCGTCAAACCTGTGCGTAATGATTGTTTAATTGAAAGAGATTGAAATGCGCTTTTTTGCATTCAACTGGTACGTTTGATTTCTTGTCTTAACAAAGACAATTAGCTACACCTGAGAGGGGAAAGTTACAGTGTCTTTTACCAGGGAAATCGACTGAAAACAGATCAAGACTAATAAGCAGTTTAAAGACATGTTCATCGCCCTCCTTGTTCTCTGTCCACCGCCGGCCACTGCAATTAAACACTCGCAGCCTTTAGTGCCATAAAGTGGTGACTGTAGTGCGCGTCCCCGGATTTAAACACATAAATATTTAACAATATCAATGGAAAGAAAAGTTAAAATGATATAACGACATCATTGCGGCAGTACATGCTGCGTAGCAACAACGAGCAGGTACCATGGAGACGGCACTATCCTCTAATAGAGAAGCAACCCCAAAAAAGTACCCCGTGCCGAGTAGAGTAGAGCCGGTACCATGTAGTGGAAAAGCGCTATTACTCTGCCCCCAACTCAAACTGCAACGCTAACTTTAACCAGTCACATATAATCCACTATAATCCTCTCTGAGGACCAGGGGTCTTCAGGGGTGCTACCGGTACATAGTGGTCAGTACTGACCAAAATTGGTCTCAGAAAGGACAATCGGTGAGCCGGTAACAGGGTCACGGGCGCCCATGGCTCATTGATGGGCACGTGGAGGCAAGGCAAGGCTGCCTGGTCCATCCAACAGTGTAGCTAGTGCTGCTCAAACTGCTGAATAAGTTAATGCTACAACAGAAAGGTGTCAGAACACATACACTACAGGCCAAAAGTTTGGGGCTACCCTCAGATTAAAAAAAAAAAAAAAAAAATCACATATCAACTGTTCTTTCCTTACTTTTTCCACATGAAATGACTTTAGTGCATAAAATATAGGAAGCCAATAGGTTTTGGGTAAATTCCAGACCCAATTCCAGATTTTACAGCTATCTTGACTGATTGATCACGGATCATAATGTTTTATAATTGAGTTCCAACTCCTTTGTGTTACACTATTTTATGGCACAAGGACGCGAACAACTTTATGTAACAAGAAGGCATGCAGTATAAATGCCTTCCCCAAAACCAAGAGGTTACATTGCACTTGGTGCACGATTAAAAATCTGAGTGGCCCCAAACTTTTGGCCTGTAGTGTAGTACAATTGCAGCTCGCTAAAAATGGGGCTGCGTCGCTGCAGACTAGTCACAGAGGCCATGCGGACCCAAGTCCACGACGAAAAAAGCTCACTATGGGCACGAGGGCACCAGAAGTGTGCCACGGAGCGTGGGAAGGTTGCCTTGGCTGATAAATCAAATTCTCTTTCACATCGTGCCAAAGGCCAAATGCATGTGTGTCATTAGTTTGGAGATGAGATGGCACCAGAGAGGACTGTACAAAGGCAGGAAGCCAGAAGAGGCGGTAGGATGCTTTGGGGAAGTAAAATGTGTTTATATATGTGTGTATATATTCGTTTAAACAGACGCCCCCCCCCCTCGGCCATTCACAATAATGTCCCCACGCTGTAGGAAAAAAATTGTTTTGTCCTCGATGCATGCACCGCACACACACGCACACACAGTGCATTAAACACCCTTAACACATCTGTCCCCATTACTCTTCCTCTCACACACACCCCAATCTCCATTTCCCACCCTCTCCCTCGCAGCGAGGCAAAGCAGAACCGCAGAAACAGTTCAAATCAAAGCACCTTTGTGTATGCAGCAGTTAACCCTCCAGTTATGTTCAGATTAATAAACCATTTTTGGTTTGTGGTTGCTTTGATCCCCACAAATGTACAACTACATGAGCTGTTTGTAACTGAAAGTGTGACCCAATATCCTGTCAGCTTATTTATCCCTTTCTACTGACCATTTTGATAGCCAAGCAAATAAAACAGGACTCCCCAATCCTCCCCCGACACATCAAGCATTGATTTTACATGATGGCAAAATGAATGAGACCAAATGCGAAATGAATGAGAAATTACTTTGAACATCCCCCAGTCTTAGGCATCAGAACAAAAACGAGATCAAAATTATAGTTTTGTGCAGTACCTGATCCTGAATGACCCAAACACCAGTGATGCTCATAACAAGTGTACAGAACATAAAATAATCTTTTTTTTTTATAGTTAAATTCATGTGTTACCTGTAAAGCTAGGAAAAAATTTAGCCGAAAAACGTATGCTTACCATGTTTTTAGAGACACTGAACACTGAGTAGGGTCAAATTGACCCTGAACAGAATAAGAGGGTTAAACCAGTCGCACCGCAGGATCACTCCAGAGCACCCTGATGTTTCGAACCCCAGCATCCCAGGAAGGGAACTCAGGCAGATAGAGGAGCACGAGGGGGGAGGGGGAAAAGAGTGGGTGCGCAGACAGGACGCACCTTTTTCCCTTGTCCAATTAAAATAACCTCACCATTCATTTTCCTGAAAAGAGCCCTGGAACCTTGACAGGAAAGTGCCGGGTCTATATTTATTCCCAACGTTTTTTTTTTTTCCCAGGAAGTTTATTTTGGGGGGAACCTGACAACACCCAGAGCAGGAATTTCAGCTCCTGTGGATTTAAATTACGACTGGTTTTTTTTTTGTGTCACAAAAAAATATAAATAAATAATCCACCAGATGAGAGACTAATAGTCCAACGGTAGAATTCGAAACCGACCAATGACTCAAGATCATTTGAGAAAATGGTAAACCCAACATTGGAACCAAAAACCAGTATTAACACAAGTGTGGAACACTGCACGGGATGACTGACATGAGGACTGGAGACAGGACACAGCGGAGAGCTGGACAGACGGACAGAGGTACGTAAAGGCCCGTCTACACATTAAGATGCTTCCATATATAAAACCGCACTAAGACATAATGAACACTTAAGCAGTTCTGGCCCGTAAGAGAATGGGATGGCTGAAAGCTGGATACAAAACCTGGTGGAGAGACTTTCAAACTGATAGGATGAGGCCTGGAAGTACAAAAAAAAGGCATATCTACGCAATAAGATTCAATATGTGAAATAAATGAAATTTCGTAGGGATATTTTGAACAGAAGCCTGCTGTATGGATGGACGGACAGACAGAAACGCGGAAGGACAACACTCACTCCAATATCCCCATCCACCGAGTGGTGGGGAAATTAAAACCAATATTCAAATTAAAACTGCAAAACAGTGATGCACTAACTTAAAGAGTATGCAGATTGTTGTACAGATTGCGCGTGATAATACATAATTTTCCACTAAGAATGTTTTCAAAGGTACAATTAAGCAAATACCTTAATAAATTGAATTCAAACAGAAATACAATTCCATTCTCAAACTAAATCATATAAGACCTTAATTGATAAATGTCATTAACCTTGCTTTAGGTTCGTATAGCAAAAGGAAATTAGTTTGGCACTTGCCTCAGCTGAACTGAAAAGAAATGAAATCTACTTTCGAGGCATTAAATTTTGTATGAGCTTTGGCTGGGGCAAAGCTATGCTTCTGCATAAAATTAGCATAAGCTTACATAAACCGAGTTCAGATTTGCACCCAAAATAGCTTAATTATAATATTCGAGACCTTAAGAGCCAGGTTAGGTAAAAACTGTTTTTTCAAAATGACGTAATGTGTCTGCGAGAGTAGGAGGTACCTGCCTGTTTGGATTTAGGCCAGCTTGTGAAGACTGGGTTTATGAAAAACATGCTCCGATTAAACAACTCCATTGCATTTAATTACCAGTCCTGATTGTTTTATCATTTGAAAATTCCTTCATGAACATTGTAATGACGTACTTGCATTGCCACTCAATAAAGACTGCTGTCTAGCCGCAGGGCCATTAACAAACATGGCAATTAGCACAAACCTCGCCAACGCAACAGATCGTCTGTAAAGCAAGACCGAAATGGCATTTTATTTTCAGAAGGCCATGTTATCGCTGCGTCATCACAATCACAAAGGAGGCCACCTTATCCTGGCTGCTGACGTTCGGATGCTTCCCAAATATTTACGACAGCGCTCTTTAAATAGCGCCACGGAGGCAAAAGGAGGAAGTAGACCTTTTGTTTTCTTCCCGAGTTCATTCCCACTGCAAATTCTTTTTTATGTTTAGTCATTATCAAAGACTTCTCAGTCCTTGGGGTGCAACAGAATGGCCTGGTTTTCAAAGTCGCTCAGAAGGCCCAGCAGAGTCGCAGTGTGAGAGGTGTGTGTAATTGTGCTGTTGGCCAATAGAGTGCAGCCACCGAAACGATTACCATGGGGACAAAGTGAACGCGCCACACCCTCCTGAGAATTGTCCAATATAGGGGAGGAGGAAGAGTTCCTGGTCTATGAGTGCCTTTCCACCAATCACAGAGCAGCCTTCCCCTGCACTGCAGAGCACCATTTTATGGGTGCTCTTTTTTTTCCTTAAATGTTGGCACCGAATGTAACAAATTACCATCTCATTTGGAACGTCAGACTATTTGCAGCTGCAGCCAATTTCTTGAATGAATCACACAGGAGATTCAGGATAGTGAAGACATTAGCAGTTCTTCAGACGCTGCAACTTTCAAATAAGATTCCAGAGTCAGAGGGATTATACTGGGACTAAGCCTTTTCATCCCTGGATTCCACAAGGACCTCTACTGAATGAATCCTTTAGTAAACTTGGCAACAAAACTGAGAGGGACTAACACAGCTCACAATCGTCTAAACAGCAAACAGCCCCTCCACACCAATCATAAAATATCATCATCAGGCCCCTCCCCTCCAGACTTAAAACAGTAGTGAACTAGTTATGTGGTTAAGTACTATTTTGAATTTGACTACACATCCCTAATGTATTAGAAATAGATAACACACTCATGCAAACCCTGATCCCCAAAATTTTGGACAAAATGGCCGCCTGCAGCCATTTTGGACGTCCGAAACTCGCGAAAATCGGTCCTGAGCATTGTCCAATCAATATCTTTGTCTGTGTGAAATTTGGAGAAATTCCTGTCATAATTGTGGCTTCCAGAGCCCGAAACAGAAAATCTCAGCGGCGGCGGCCCAGGAACAAAACCATAGTATCTCCTGACTATTGTCGTCAGGGAGATATAATAAATTATCCAAAGTGAGAGAGCCCCACGCATCTACTCCTCTTCATTGGCTCAAGTGCACCAAAATAGAGCAATAAAGCACAGAGAAGCATTTAAATCCAAATGACACTTTTGAGACACTTAGTAAAGTTGACATCTCAGAATTGCATGAAATTTGGCGGAATGGTGCCCAAATACAGGTAACAGAAAATCCCAGAGTTTGAGCTCACACTTTTTATTGATAAGGCTATAGCGCCACCTAGAACTGGACATGGCAGGTACCAAATTGAGCATTTTTGGAAAAGTACCCATTTTTGAACAAATATTGTGGATAACTGCTTCACTGTGCAAAAGAATTAATGATTGTATTTGATACTGGGAAACCCAAATTTTTTAAAATGTGACCAAATACCTCAACAAGAGGCCATTGGGCCTTAACGGTCACCTGAGTTTAGTATATCCAATGTTAAACCTTGGCCATTAGGCGTGGCCCTAATTTTGACCCCAGGGATCAGACTAATGGAAACCAGTATCATAAGCAATAGAGTATTCTAAATTGTAGGTATATAACTTGTGGCTATTTTTTGTAAGCAAAGAAGATTTCTCAAGCCATTTTGACCCTTGGGCCCTGCCCCTTAGCCCCCGGGTAAGGGAAACTGTCAAAAATATCATAATTTCATCTCATTGTTGTAATGTCAATCAAGTGTGAATGATTTCCAGTAGAAATTAAACAGAATATACCCAAAAGTATCATTTTCCTATATAAACTATAGTAAACTTGACCCCCTCCCCCAGGGGCAAACATGGAGCCTGGGGGTCATGAAATTCACAATTTTCATAAAGCACCTCAAGACACTTCCATCTATAAAGATAACTGGTTTCCAGCATATCCAGGTATAAAAAAGTAAATGCAAGACAATAGGCTTGCACTAACAGAGTTGACAATACATAGGTTTGGTCGCTGCGGTCTGTGAATTTGCTCATAAAAACTTCATTTTGCGTTTAAACAAAAAATGCTTCAGTGAAAGGAAGGAATAATACCTTCATTAACATATGTCAAGTTACTTTTCTACTTCTGAGGTAAAACCGCATCCCGCGGGGCATTTTCCCCTCAAACTGAACAGGCAGTTGCCAAGTACCAACCACAGGTTGTTGGTTTTCTCCAGGTATACTCCAGTTTCCTCCAAAACCTAAACATGACACATCCTTAAATGACCCTTACTTAAGTTGTTGTGTTTCACAATGTGGCTTATGATAATAATACAACAAAGGGCAATAACTCCATCAAATATGATCGAATCAATCTGGTTTTCGAACTCGTCCAAGATCTTATGGATATAAGCCTGCATACAAAGGCTCATCAAAATTGGTTCATAAATACTTAAGTTATTTTGTTCACAAGGAAAAGTTTACGGACAACGGACGACGCACGACGCGCAAGGACGGACAAAAGGGGATCGCAATAGGTCACGCCTTCGGCTCAGGTGACCTAAAAATGTTCTCACCTTTAATGTCTGAAAGGGAAACAGGTAAGGTGAATTTGGCACTGGTCTGGTTTAGCCTGAATTTGTATTAATATTTTTTTCCCATTGTACACAGATTTCTTGTCAATGCACATATAACCAACATGATCACCAGGAGGCATTTTCACATTTTAAAAATGTGGGTATCCCAGTATCAACTGGAATGGTTTTTACACGTAAAAACAGACGTCTCCCCCTTCCGCCATTTCACATTTTAGAGTAACGGTCCGGAAACGAGTACCAGCCTTCAATATGCCTAAGTCCAAATTGTTGCCATGGAAACAGAAAAAATAGAATTCAAAAGCAGTTCAAACCCTCAAAAGGCACATCTATCTGTTATGGAGAGACACTATATCAAATTTGGTGAGAATCGGTCGAACAGTTTCAGAGTTATGCTCCGGAAACAAATGGGAACGCCGACGCCAACGGGAATTCAGGCAAAAACAAAGCCCCCCCCCCCCCCCCCCCCCCGCAGGAAGGGGGAGACATAAATACAGTTATAATGCTTTTGGCACATTGAAGCAGTTGTCCACAATATTCCTTCAAAAATGGGTATTTTTCCTCAAAAATGCTCAATTTGGTACTGGACTTTTCCACTTCTAGGTGGCGCTGTAGCCATATCATAAGAATTGTGAGCTCAAACTCCAGGATTTCCTGTTACACATGTATGAGCACCATTCTGTCGAATTTCATGCAATTCTTAGTAGTCAACTCCACTGCCACTCTCAGAATAAGGCTCTTAAATACACCCAGGTCAACCATCTACCTGGTCGGTCCCACCCCCAGCCCCACCCCCTCTCTCACCTGCATACATGTGGTAGGTGAGCCTCTCGATGAGTTTGAGCACAGTCCCCGCCTTGATGATGGGGATTCCCGACTTGGACTGCACGTTCTCCTCGAAGACCACGTTCTCCTCCGAGTCCGGCTCGGCGAAGCGGTACAGCTCGGGCCCTGGGAGGCGAACATTCTCCTCCTTCTCCTCCTGTAGCATGGTGAGATCGAGCATGCGCTCCAGCGTCGAGCGGTACTGCAGCGAGATCAGTGCCGCCATCCAGCTGCTCTTCTCCTCCGCCGACTTCGCCGCGAAAACCACACTGTTCCCGTCCTTCAGGATGATCTCGAAGGCGTGCCGGTACTCGCCCTCCTTGTCGTCCTTGTCATTGATCTGCACTTTCCGCATCAGGAACTTTTCCTTGAGCCTGTACTCCGCCGCGCTGGCTCCAGGCAACCGCGGCTGGCCGTGGTTGGACTTGCAGCAGATCATGAGCCCGTCGAACAGGAAGATGTGGCGCTCGTGCTTGGCGCCGACGCGGGTCAGCGTGCCCTCCATGATGAACTCGTTGCAGCACTGCCCGATGTCCTTGCCCTCCCATCCATCGATGTTCTTCTGGATCTCGCTCATCTTCTTGATGGCCAAGTGCTTCCCC
The DNA here is from genome assembly GCA_029721435.1 of Gymnothorax reevesii. Lineage (NCBI taxonomy): Eukaryota > Metazoa > Chordata > Actinopteri > Anguilliformes > Muraenidae > Gymnothorax > Gymnothorax reevesii. Next base: position 96,096,095 of record CM056582.1, on the reverse strand, counting down.
TTCATCTGCTGGCTGTAGAAGCGGCAGGCCGACTCGCTGGAAGCCCCAAACGATCGTTTTTGAGGCGAGGGCAGGAGAGAAGATCAGAACAGAATATAAACACGAGTGATGGGTTCACAATGCCCACACTAAAGACTGAAGTTTAGCCAGCTTTACTGAAAAAGGTTAAATCAACTGCTTTCACATGACTAATATCTAAAAACAGAAATGTACGGTTTTACAAAGAAAAATTAGTCAAATGGTTCCACACAACTGATGCATAAAACCAGAAATGAGTAGATTTGTAAAATAAAACCAAGCCAATTGGTTTCACACAACTCTAAAAACTGGAATGGCTGGATTTACTTAAAAATGCATAGGTAGATGTGAACAAGTACATGCTTAATAACTTTGGCCTGATTTTCACACACACAGATTATGCAAAGACCTGGGTTAAACAGAAGTTTGAAAATATAATTGCATGAGTACAGCTTTGAATCTCAGAAGCTACTCAGTAGTTGTTTAAAACTGTTGACAAATACATTTTAAGTAAATCCAACACTTCATTTATTGAGTTTATCACCACAATCCCAATGAGAAATGAACACAAACAAATCATTGTTTTGACTATTCTCAAAGATTATTGGGGTCAGACCACTGATCAGAGCACAGAACTACACTTAAATCTGCAATAATTTATTTTTTCAAGACTGTTAAAACATTGCTAAGCCACAGCTTATCAGATAATTCGTGCTTTCCCCATGTACAGCTCAGTTTGAAGATTCAGAGCTTTTTCGGGTTATACAATCAATCAAATAAAAAGGATCAGGGAGGGTTTAAGAATGAGACGGACATACTGAACAGGCTCTATGTTAGGCTAGGTTGCGTAAACAGCAGGAAAAACAGGCTTACTTCTTCGTACACAACTCTGGTCAGAATTCCAGCTGACTAGCAGGGCCGCTCGATTTGAGTGCCTTTTCTCCCAACACCAGCACCTCAAAGCACAGCGTGACCGTCAACCTCCGGGAATTAACTCCACTCATGGACACGGGAGAACCGTGCGTGTAAAACGGAATTCGTTTTACGAGATGTACTTCCCACTCATATTGCATAACAAACATTACAATCCGAAAACATTAACTTCATAAATACGCTAACTCAAGAAAACTGACTCATACAATTTCAAGAAATCCAAACTAGTGGTGTGATTTTTTTTGTTTAAACTAAGCTGGATGGAAATTCCTAGTCGGAGTAAACAGATCCATAGAAAATAATGCATATAAATATATAAATATATAAAGTTGAGACTTTTCTGATGGTCACTGGGCGCCTTGAACAAAGCCTGTGCTGTTGTCGGAGCGCAGTGTGTTAGTACAGGCGTATTCCCAATCAACTCCTGAGTTTAACTACCACACAAAGGAACAGCTTCAGAAAGACAGGAAAAGCATTCCTGTTAGGATAAAACCACCAAACGAGCGACGCGGCCGCGATCAAATGCAATTCGGTTCCCCAAATCTATCCATCCCTTCCCCTCCCCGCAAAACAGGAAAAACATACCATAAGACAAGCCATGTTTTCCCCATAAAAACACCAAATCACCACAAAAAACAGCCACGAAAGAGAGCCGGGAAAAAAAAAGTTGTGTTAAACCCTAGGTCCTCACAGATGAAGCCATCCTCACTGTTAACAGGATCAAGGAAATAAATCAGGTAAAATGAAGCTGATCCGGAAAAGCACGAAAAGACTGACGAGGGTCTGGGGAGACGGGCGGTTCCAGTGTCGCCAGAGGATGTCTGTCTGGTTTTCCCACTATCCGTCCGTCTCTCTCCCTCCTTTTTTCTTTCTTTACCCTAAAAATGAGAACAATAGCGACGGGCAGCAGTGGTCTGCACCCTGACACAACTTCCCTTCAACAACACAGCGGGACAGCCAACAAACCGACACCGCCCCCGCTCGCCCTCCCACCCCCCACGACTCAAACACACCCAAACCTCCCTCTCCCTCAACAACAATCGCTTTAGAGGCCAAAGGGAAACAGGGTTAGTAAGAGCGAGGGTGTGCGTGTGTGTGTGTGTGTGTGTATACACTTGCACAAGTCTGCATGTGGAAGTATTTGTGTGACAGTGTTCACGTACGAGTTAATGTGTGATACGCATGCATACGAGATGCACCAGTGTGTCCGCGTGTGCGTGAGTATGCGTGCGCCTCTGTGCGTGCGACCGCGGGTAAGACCGCATTTATTCATCGTGCGTGATTGTGTCCAAGCACGGGCGTGCGTGAATCTGTGCGTGTGGATGCATATCTGCGAGTGCGCGCGCACGCGTGTCTGCACGCGCCTGCGTGTTGGTGTCCACATGCTTGCGCGCGCGTGAATGCACCGTGAATGCGTTTGTGGACGAGAAAGTGTACACTTGTGTGTGCGCGTGCACGTGTGTGTATACAGACGTATATATTGCCGTGTGTGTGTATATAATCATAAATACATTAGTGAGTGTGCACATATGTGCATAAGCGTGTGCATGTGGGCACGTGTGTATACACACATATATATTGGTGTGCATGTGTGTATAATCATTAACACACACGTGTATAAGTGTGTGTATGTGCAGGAGCTCTTACCTAAGCCTCCTCTTGGCCAGGCTCTTAGAGCAGATTCTCTCGATGCCACACTGCAGGTTGAGGAGGGCAGTGATGGCCTGTTTCAGACACTCCTTATCCTCCTCATCCTGACTCTTCTCCTCCAATTGCTGCAGAGGAACAAGGGATCTTAATTTATGCTCGTTTTTTACATGGAGTCAAAACCCACTGATGAACATTTCCATAAATGCACAGGCTGTAGACCTTGGAATGCATGTCTCTGGATCAACAGAGAGAGATAGAGAGACGGAGTGATGGAGGGAGTGGGGTACAACAGAGGAATAACGGAGAAAGAAGTGGTGGTGAGGTGGGTAACGAGGGGGGGGGGGGGTGAAGGCTCAGGGGATAAGGGCATTCTCATGAAGCGGATTACAGTTCAGAGAGCATGTTCTCCCTCGCTCCGCCCCCCCACCACTCTCTCTCCCTTCCTCTCTTTCTCTCCCCCGTTCTCCCTCCCTCCCTCCCTCCCTCCCACACCCATCCTGTTTCTCTCTCTCCGACACCTTTTGTTCTTTTTGTTTCTGGTTCAGATTTAGCTGCTGTAAGGATCTGTGCTGTTGAGTTAATGCGGTTTATCATGGTTTGTATTTTCACAGGTTTATTCCTAATGCAGTTAAGTGTGTTTCTTTTTCATATCCATCCCCCTCTTTCTTTCTTTCCCACCCATTCGACCCTTCACCTTCAATTCCAATACGGATGCATCAGGGTGACAAATAAAAGGTGGCCCAGGCACAGTAAACTCTAACAACTACTGAAGATGATATATCATACAGTAACTGTATATTGCTGGTTTAGAACACCTCACCACACACAACCTCACATCAGTACAACAGGACCTCAGCAAATGAAAACGGGCAGCGGTCTCATAATAACTTATTTTCAGATGAGGAAAATCTCATATAAAGAAAGATCTTATAAAGCAATGCGGTAAAAATGTACCCCTTTATCAAATAAGCATGTTTAGATCAGACAAGTCTTAATTAGGTAATGACCATTTAGAGCAAAAGCAAATGTGCAAGCCATTTTAAGTGCGTACATGCATAACACTGAAAGAAAAAACTGAAAGTAAATGCGACCATTTCAAATTTCATAAACAAAACAATGCTGCCATTTCTCTCTTTCCAATCTAGCAGTTTGAAATGTGCAAGAATTGTGCAATCATTTTGCATTCATGCAAATGCTACGCATCCATTATGGGGCAGTCGGGCCATTTCTGGTCAGGTGAGATGGGAAATAATTCTAAGACCGTATTAGGGGGGTGAAGCACAGCTATATCAGGCCCACAAAATTCCAGGGAATTATTCCTCCAATGGCAGGAGAATTCCTAGTGACACCCTCGTCAGACAGGAACACACACCAGCGCAAGTGGTCACTACCTGAGCCTGTTTTGTATGCACTGTATTCATTTTGGCTCGTTGAGAAGAAATCGGGAGCTAAATAAACGGACTCATCAGTATGCAAAAAGATCTTAAGGAGGCCATTCTATAAAAGTTCTGTTCTATATTCCTCGCCTCCATCTCCCATGAGGCCATGGGTCCATTGTTTTCATGCTGACCGCATCCTCAGCTGTCTGGAAAAGCAATTTAGCAAGCTGCTAACCGCTCTTCCACGAACAGGCCCCTAATTCAGCGTATTTTTCACTCAGGCACATTTTATTATTGGATGCTTATACAAGAAAACATGAGAAGCATAACAGACCTTTTTTTCTGGGAAATCAAATTATTTTTCTTTATTAAGTGAAAAATGAAACTGAGAATCAAATCGGCTGATATTCTTTCGGAGTTTTATTGAACAGGCATGCATTTTAATGACATTTATTCTGCCTTTTGCTAAAGAGTTTCATTAACCAAAGTTTATTTTTCAAAATTTCAGCATTTTTTTAACCTCTTCAACCCAGGATTTTCAGAGCCTTGGCTTTGAAGGAGTAAAAGCCCTTCAGTAACCTTGCCTTAAACTGCATGTGAGCTCAAAACCATTTCAACTTTTCCGAATTAGGAGAGAGACCGGACAAAGCCACGATGCGAGAAGAATTAATTTATTAAATTACCACCGGTTTCCACACAGGTGTTTTTCAAAGCACTGAACTTTCATTAAATGCCTTGAAAAAACATGTCAAAACATTGGCAATTTTATATATTAATTATCATTGCAATGTAGGTACAAGTGTGCAACTGCCCATCTTCACCTGTAGTCAGCAACTAAAAAAATAATTTGTTCATTTGCGAAGATTAAACAGGAGAACGACCAACCAATTTGTTTTTACTCGGATTTATTGCTCATGGCACCACAGTTACCAGGCTTTTTCCTGTCAGCTATGACATGAAACGTTAATATCTTCTGAAGCTAGTCTTATAAGTGACACAGATTTGTCCCAATGTTCATAATTCAACACAATTAAAAATATGCTCCCCATTTTAGAATCTTTTTAGCACGAAAATTTTTTTAAATAAGTTAAGATAAACGACACTGCTGAAAAAAACCGTTACTACAACAGAGGGAATTCAAAATAAATTCTGGACTAATTATTTGTATCATTGCCATCCCTACAATGTCGCATGTATTGCATTTATATTGAATGTGTAACCTATTGGAGATCACATGTTAACTGAACATTTCTCAATTGTTATTAATTAATAATTTCTTAATTATTAAAGGCTTATCTGTAGATCGTGATCTTTCAGTAAAAACGTTGTTTGATAGTCAATCAGGTGATCTCTAAAGGGAACAGGTTGACAACAACTATGCACAAAAAGATGAGATGCTTGTACACCTCTGATGGCAAACCAGAGAATATCGGTCAGAAAACCGTGGTTTATTCAGACGAGTGCGAAGGAAGGGCGAGTAAACGCAGAGCCAAGGTAGACTTCGACAGCTCAGGGGCGTCTGTCCAACGACAGGGTTACTTACCCAACCCTCCCCCCATGTTGAAGGTCCTGTGTAATCTGGGCGCACGACTCAAGGCATTTCTGAGAAGTATTTTTGCAGTGTTCCATAAAGCCGATTACAGACCAAATCCAGCCCCCACCCCAAATACCCCACGAAATATCCCCCCTCCTCAAAGTCTCAGGCCAGAGATCCTTGTGACACCGACTGAAGCTCCTGATCGTGGCCGAGTCACATCGACGCCACGCGCCGGGAAACCACGAAACAGCATTTGCCGATCTCAGGGGCAGGGAACCACGCTCCTGGAGTCGCAACCCTTCCTTTTCTAGTCGTCTCTCTGCTCCAGTGCTCCAGATTCACACAACTGCCTCCTTACCAAGCCCCTTGAGAAGCAACAATCATTTGAATCAGATGTGTTAGAGCAGAGAGACAACTAAATCAGGAAGGGCTATGGCTCTTCAGGAGCCGAGCTGAACAAATTAAGCAGCACGGAGAGCCCATATTTCCGGGGAAAAAAAAAGTTATGGCGTGTCTCCACAGAGGAACCTCATTTAATTCCGCCATCATTGCAGGAAAAAAGCTTGAATGCATTTTGCTAGATCAACAACCACTGAAGCAGGCTGGTCTCTTCTTCAGAATCAAAGGGTTCCTTTTACAAACCATGTTTTCTTTGCATGTACTTTTGAGCAATGAATACATTTTCAAGGAATTAAAAATGCTATTATCCTGAGTTGTTGAAAACCTATCATGTGGCAACTTGTTTAAAAGATCTCCCCTGCGGGAGCTCTTTTAAACAAGTTGCCACATGATAGGTTTTCAACAGCATCTGATTTTGATAACTCACATCAGTGAGCAACAACAGTTGCCTACAGCGCCCCAAGGGTAAATGGAAAAACAATGCAGCATCACTATGGCACAGTCAGAATCATGGGACGTCTTTCAGCTGCTGGGGACACTTACCTTCAAGATCTCAAAGTAGTGCAGACAGTGATAGACAGGCGTAAGGAGCAGGCGGGGTAGGACATACTGGACAGCCTCTTTAAAGCCTTCACCTATGGACTGAGGAATAGACCAGGCCATTGCTATATCATAAATGCACAAAATGCTTACACAAATGGCAGTGCGTTCAATCATAAAGGGAATTTCTTACAAAGTCAGCAAAGTTATGAGAGAGCTGGGGGGGGGGGGGAGAAATAGTGGGATAGAGGAACAGGGTCAGAGAGATTGTGGGACACGGGACAAAAAAAAAAAAAAAAAAAAAAAAGATTAATTGCAATGCAGCACAGAGCGAGGTGGGAGACGACAAAATCTCACCTGGAGGTAGAGGGCGGCTCCAGGCTTGGACAGCTGGCTCAGGAAGTGATCATGAAAGCCCGTCCTTAGGATGTCCTGGGCATAGGACTCATACGGATCAAAGGCAAGTTCCTGAAAACACCATAGAACAAGAACCAAACACGAGGGGGATTAAACCTGTGAACTCCAGCACAATTACCAGCAGTTAATAAACAAAAACTGTTTCAAATATCAAAATCTTTGCTTTAATTCAGTAACAGGTTTGGTTGGAATGTATACATCAATATATTGGGACTTGCAGAAATATTTTTAAATATCATTTTTCTTGGTAATTTGTACCAGGAATGAAAGCCTTGGAGAGGTTTTTAGAATAAGGTATTAGAGCCAGGCCAGTTCCTACGCAGCTCATGATAATTTTAAACATTCACTGCATTCTCTAAAGAGAGATTCATTTGAACAAATAGTGATCGAGGCTTTTTTATTTGTCATGAAGCTTTTAAGATAAAATGGAACTTGTTCCACAGTCCAAACCTCAATCTTGTCAAGACCTCATAAAACCAGGAGAGAGGGCTCGTTTGTGCATGTCGTCAGCCTCATAATTTATATCTGAGGCCAGAATGCTGCCAAAATCTTTTATAAAAATAGCAGCAGGCAGTAGACCACAGACGTCGTAAATACTGGGAGCTGATGTTTGACTAATTCCCAGAAGAAGCTGCGGATTCATAAACAGGGCAAAATCGTCCTGATTAAAGGTCACACTACCAAGGTGAAAGGTCCAAATTCCTACAAACCCTCAAAAGACACACCAACGGATAACTGCTTTCATCTGAGCCTAACATCAAGGCTATCATTTTAGTCTTGACTGACAAACGCACCGGAAACAAATCTCAAGGTCAAGGTAATTGTGCCAAGATCAAAGGTCAATTCGCTCCACCTCAGGTATACATGCATGCATGTATCGAAGTAATACATCACCGATGGCGTCAGTATTTTTCGAGACATCGCCCCGTGAAATAGTTAGCCGCCCACCCACACGGACTACGCAGGGGACAACAATAGCTCACATGACCCATCGATCCGTGGACTAAAAACCACATATTTTCTGCCAAACCAGAAACCTTCATGTCAAGCACTCCGCAGGAGCTGCTGGCATTCAGCTGAGGGTTTTGATGCGGGTAAAAGGCCAGATTCAATGCTCTTCAAACTTTCCCTGTGATTTCATCCATAAAACTGCAACAATTTCTTTTCAGTGACTCAGCGCTTCAGTGGTAAATGAAGTTTTATAGCGCAAAGAGGTTCAAGGATGCAAATCATGCATCTTTCATGAAGTGCTTAGTCCCTGGAACAATGACAAAATGGGGAAAAACACATTTACTAGATGCTCCAAAAAAAAAAAAAAATCAGATAATGGTGTTATTTATTAAGCCATAAAACGGTTAACACTTCACTGTTCATCAGCCTTCATCAGAATACTTGGCCGTGGTTCAAATAGGTATATTTGGAATAGGAGGATTTGTGCATGCTCCTATTGGCTAATTCATGCACGGGAGCCTTTTTTCCCCCACAGGCACACATTACATTCACTGACCGGTCAATACACCGGCTCCGGTCCAATTTAATTTCAAACAATCACCATTATTTTGGTTTAACATGAATATAAACAGGGGGGCTTAAATAGCCAGCAACTGTAAACACAACAAAATGACAGAGAGCACCACAGGAAAATAACATTCAAACAATTATGCATTCAAACAATTCAAGCATGCATTTGGTGTTTTTTTCAATGCTCTACCAACCTGGAAGTTAAACAAAAAAAATTCCAAATCCAGTACGGTAGCTGCTGCTGATTAACTACTCCAGTGTTAACAGACTGTCGACAGACGACAGCAGTGTATAACCCCAAAACAACTTTCTTCCCACGAGCAAAATTCATTGTTTGGCCGAGACGTAGAGCCACAAGAATGGGTAGAGGGTAAAGAGAATCAGTAGGGGAATACTATTGGTTCCAAGAATGTTCCCAACAAATTTTACCGAATTCCTAAAAGAAGTTGTTTCACTTATTGCATTTTTGTAACAGTTAAGTTTGGCTAACAGGAGTGGTCAGTGTCACCAGAACAATAGGATTGCTCCTTTGTGCACCAGGACATTCAAACCAAAGTTGATCTGATTCTCATTAGAACAGTTTGAAGAGTAGCTTTTGAAAATGTATCTTCACCTAATAGTGGTGCATCAGTAAAAGTATTACAGTCATAAAACTCAATGAGCTTCCTCCTCCATACACCAGGAATGATGACAACAGATTAGACAGGATTCTAATTAGAACTGTTCAGGCCATAACATTTTTAAAAACGAAAAGTCCGGCCTGGTGGTGCAAAACTTGAAGAGTTTGGGAGACTAAAAGCTATTCTCCAAGAACAATCAGAGAGGGCTTGATATGACTCTTGTCAAAATGTCCGAGTTATTGCTTTTGCAAATGTTAAATTCGGCCGAGGATTTGCATTAACAATGTTTGAGTTAATGGAATTTCTCCAAATAAAAAGTTTGGATTGGTTGTGGCGCTACAGCAAAGGTCATAGGGTGACCAACATCAATAACAGCCCTTCTCTATGCACCAAAAATGATCACAAGAAGTGACATAATCCCAATCAAAGCAGTTTGAGTCACTGCATTTGTAAATACGAAGATTGACCTGGTGGGTGACACTGCAGGAAAAGGTCATAAGGTCCCATAAAATGATAGAGTCAGTCCTTCATGCAACAGAAATGAATACAAACAGTTTCATCTGATTCCCATAAAAACTGCTCTCCATACGGTACTAACACTAAGGATCTACAGTGGCGGCCGTGTCCAAGGTGTATCCATCACCAAACACTCCATACTGGGGATATAATCAAGCTAAAATCAGTATTCAGTGTGTTCCCACATCCACCCACCTCCGCCAGGTCCTCGAAGCAGCTGCCCACCAGAGGGTGGGGACTCCCCTCGTCCGTCATCTCCACCGTGTCCTCAATCAGCCCCTGCAGCTTCAGCGTCAGCTCGTGCACATCCACAATGCGGCTGAAGATGTTCTCCACGTCCTACAGGGGGCGCCAGAGAGGGGACAGGTAGCACAAGGGGAGGTAAGGGAGCAGCATTGAGGTGCTGCGGCTTAAGGCTGTCAAGTTTTCTCCGCAAAGATCACTAGTACAAATGCAGCCCTGGGACAAACACGAGCACTTTGCCAATATAACATTCTAGCAAAGAGGAGCAGCTCATTTCCTCTGAATGAGGCAATATAAAGCCAGTGCACAAGGGGGCAGTCTAGGCAATAATGCGATTCTATTGAACAGTCTTCTGGCGCTTTTCCACTGTGATACCGGCTGTACTCAACTCTTCTCCATCCGCCTTGGTACCAGGTACTTTTCTAGGGGTCTTTCCATTGGAGGATAGTACTGCCTCAGTATAGTTGGTCGTCATAGCAGCGCAGCACGAAATTCTGCGACGTCATCCTCAACACAACACACAACGTAGCTGCAGTTATATGAATTTTACATTTATTCCGTCAATTTTGTGGAAGATTTAAGTGTTTAAATCAGGGGACGCAAACTACCATCACCACGTTATGGCACTAAAGTCCGGCGAGTGTTGAATTGTATTTTGTGTTTGACATTGTCGTGCAAGATTCAGTGGCACATTGAATTGTGTACCACCTGACAATGCAAAGCAATGATATCCGTAAAAGGCATGGAGAGCGAATGTACATTTCATCCTGAATTCGACGGCAAACAAACGGATTGTTAAAGCACTGGATAATCAAGTGATCATTGCAGAGCAGAGTTCCAAGTTGCAAATGCGCAAATTGCAGGAGATGGCAGAGAATCAGAATTTATTGCGTTATGATGCGTCATCTCAACTGTGACAACTTTAAATGAAAAATGATTTGTCAACACCCGTGAAGTTATTTTTCCGCACGATTTGCTTAAAACAGAGGTAGCATCACATAACTTTCCCGTGGGGAATTAGTTCGGGAACATAAATGGACACAATACTGTCACTTAATTTCGCCACGAACTAGGTCACAGACGAACAAACGCATTTCATGAAAGTAGCAGCTTCGGTGAACAAGCAAAACCGTGTTTGAAAGGTAAGGCAATGCACAGTATATTGAGCAAGTTGCCTAAAACAATATAAGTTGATGATCATAACTACGCTAATCTTGACTCGTCAATCTAATTCGAATGAGATGTCTCGCGGTCAACGATGAAATCGTCTTCCGCAGTGACGATTCTCTCTGACCAATCAGTGGGCTGCGAGGTTGTCACGTCACATTTTAGTACCAACAAGTACCTGGTCGGCTTTTTTTGGAACCCCAGGAGAGCATGTACCAGGAGAGGTGGTACCAGGTACCAAGTACTAGGCTCTTTTTCCAAATAGAAAGCAAAAAAGGCGAGTAGAGTAGAGTAGGTACCTCGTAGTGGAAAAGCACCATTAGGATAAACAATTATAATCTCTTTGTTGATAGCAGCCTGTAAAAAAAGTTTTTATCTCACATTGAAGCACAGCTATTTTCGTGGAAACATGTTGAAATGCATAGCATGTCTGCGCTGTATTGCTCTGCAAGGACCCAGAGAAGGCCCCCATCTGAGCCCCTGTGGTCTATGCGCTTGTTACTTGAGTGGAGTACGTGATGGGCCTCAGGCTCATTACACCAGTATGTCAGGGAAAATATCACACAGAAATTCACTTGATTAATTGGAAAAAGAAAATCACCACGTAGAATATAATTGGAATTTTAATCATGGATCAATCGCTTTAACTTGACTGAATTAATTTTAAACTCAAAATTACAATTATTGACCTTCTACGTTCTCAGATCCTTCTGCATAACAAACCAAACTATTTATTTTTGGGAGAATATTAAAACAAAACCACAGCCATGAAAAAACTATGCCAAGCTAAGATGAGAATTTGTAAGTTCAATCTGCCATCATTATCCCAACATTTTTTTTGCCATCTTGATCACATTTTAGGGTTATGCGCCCATCCACTATAAATGACATCTGCTCTACAGTCAACAGCATTACAGTTCGGTCGAATTCAGGGCGGTAGAGTGGCGCGTACGTGATGAGAGAAGAGTTTGGTGTTGGAGGCGAAGGGCTCCCTGAACACTTTGATGATGAGGTTGAGGTCGCGCAGATACTGCCGGACATCCGCCAGGAAGGTCTTCACCAGGTCATAGTAGGTTTGCTCCCCTGAGACAGAGGGTTCCTCATCCATGAGTGGGAAGCCACTCAGATCCTCCTCATCCTGGTGGAACATGTCCATCAGAACCTGTAAAATGAGGGAGCAATTAGGGTGCGCATCCAGAAACACTCCTACGCATCAAATGCACCTCAAACTTCGAGCATATTCTTGTTGTACCAGTAATTTTATCTCGCCTCACTTAACTCTTGCACCTTCAAACACTTTCATCTTGCACTTATGTCCTCATCTAGCCCTGCTTGCATTTTTATAAGCATCTGACACTTTTGCACAAACATTTTAATCAAGAAGCATTCAACGAAACATCTTTAAACCGTAGCTCACCTCCAGTTGCGACATGTCAATTTAAACAACACGACCTAGTCAAGGCTCAACAAATGTTCACGTGAATGATGGTCACTAAGTTGACATGTTTTCTGCATGTTCACAGTCATGATTGACTGTGACGGAGCGGTGCAGTTGGACACGCCTGCCTCTCACCTTGTCGGCACACATGGCCACTTTGATGTCCTGCTGGGAGATCTCATAATGACGAATGTTCCTCACATAGTTTCCAGCCAGCTTGAGGATGTCTGCAGAGATGTATTCCAGAACGGCCACAATATACACCGACACCTGGTGGTCAATCTTATACCCCAGCACCTCCTAGGAAAAGGGTGAAATGTATTGTGGGAAATGGCCATGAAAGTATTCCCATCTGGTGGAACAGCTCTGCGGTATTACTGCTGAGAATGGCTCCTCGGAAATGTTGTGAAAAGGAATAATCAAATATTCCCAGACTCTTCATTGTGGATAACTACACTGCTAGTTTACACACAAATTTCCCCAAGTACACATCAACTAATCAGAGAACAAAAACAGGTTTTGCAATCCTTTCACAACACCGTTTTCCTTGTGCAATCAAGCTCACATGACAAACTACGCACCACAAAAACTAAAACATTTAAAAGCTGCCTCAGTTGCATCAATATTTGCATATTTGTTTCCTTTCATGCTCCTGGATTCATCTGTGCTCAGTACATCACTGCAGTTTGAGGCTGTTTCAGTGATAGCTTTATGCCTCCCTCCACTGGCCTATCCTGGAATGACATCCAGCCAGCCAACAGTTCCAGGAGCCAATAAGTGACCAAAAAAAACTATTGCATCATGTGATTACAAGCAATAACACTAACCATAACGGTCAACATCGTGACTCTGCACCAGTCATGCACAAGTAAACTCACTAGAATTTCAACCAAACTGTTGAGCACGAGTTCCAGGTGCGCAACATCAAATTTTGGATCTGGATAGGTACAATGAAGGAGGATTGGGAACCACTGCTGAAGTCAACCTCAAAAACTGCCGAGTAACCAGAATGAGTGGATGGGAATGCATTTATGGGCGCTACTACAGTGATGACTCAGCACTTTTTTTTGCATATTCAGCAGCGCACCTTCAGTAGCGGGTGGATCTTATCCACAGGCAGAGCGAGGGGGTTCCTCCTTCTCCTCTTCTCGATGGCGGCCTGCGCATCTGCAATCGCCCACTTATCGATGGGATGGGGGAAACTCTTCTGCACGCGCTCCTGAGACCGGGACGAGAAAGTGAAAGCACAAATGTTTACACAGGATAAAGCACCCAAGGGCCGTTCATAAAGCAAAATAAAGCCACAGCCAATCATTTACACAAGGCATTTTAATGGTCAAGACACAAGGAACGGTAGTAAATACTGGGCCAGATAGAGCATCACTTCTCAGACCTCTCCTGGAGTACCAACTGTCCTGCATGTATCATATCTCTCCCTGCTCCAGCACAGGTGTTTCAAATGATAACCTTGTTATTAACCCCCCAAACCCAATTGATAATAATCATACAATTTGAATCACCTGTTACTAGTAGCACCTAAAAACCAAGAAAGTGCACCTTTTTCCGAGGAATTCCCACAAAAACTTAGAATAAACCTTATACATAGAATACATGCTAGCTAGCAAATTATTCAGGCCATTGACCTGAATAAACAGCAAACTGCAAGCTAATGCTAGCGATGGTCACCTGTTACCAGCAGGAGGATTAGTAACATTACTGTGTTAGCCAATGAATGAAACCTGACCAATTGCGGCGTGAGATTGAATTTCCAAGAAATTCCTACAAAAACTTAGAATACACAGAGGTTTACTGAAGATTTGAGGCCAACTCTTTTAACCCCTGAAAAATTTTACCGAGGTATCCCACAGTCTGAACAGTTTACTTCAGTTTGGACAACACCTTAGTAATCCTTGGTTAAATTTTCCTACAATATACAGAGGATTCTATGGCCCGCTGAAGGTCAGAGACCACATCGGTATGCCTTGGGAAAATTTTACCAAGGTAGACAGAAGTTTTTCTGCTAGGCCTGTGCTCACACCAGAACAAAGGGGAGGTGTGAAGACAGTCAAAACACACGCATCAGTAAAGACCTCCCACCAGTTCTGCAGTACTGCGGTCTCTAATGGGCTGAGCTTCCTTCAATTCACACACTGCTGCAGAAGAACCAGTTACGCTGGACTGGTCATGTTGTGCGGACGGAAAACACAGGCATACCTAAGCAACTCCTTTATTACGAGTCAACATCTGGGAAACGAACAGCTGGAGGCCAAAAAAAGCGCTACAAGGACAGCTTGAAGGTGACACCAAAAGCCATGAGTAGCGAGCACAAAATAGACATCTTTGGCGCACCCTCATCAACAATGGGGCAGAACTCTCTGAAGAGATACGCATCAAGACAGCTGAATCAAAACGTCAACTCCGTAAAGATCTGTCAGCCAGCACCTCTGTGGATGTCACAGACCACATGTGCACTACATGTGGCCGCTACTTTCTTGCCCATATCAGCCTCATCAGCCATCTACGGACACGCCGGACCCAAAACAATTAAGCAACAGCAAAACAGTAGTTATGGTCCTCATCGATCAACGATGGGCGAACAGCACAGAGGTAATTTTCACTACTCCTCGACGAAGGCCCGGAATAGATGAAAATTACCACTCTCGTTTCATCAATTCGACATCTCAAGCTCACTCATTAGAGATCCTCTCTTTATTACAATAAAACTAACTGAACTATACCCACAAAATATTGACAGTCAGTTCAGGAAAATGTCAGTACACTGCTTCTACCTCCGTCCTCCATGTTAGCACTGTCGCTACACCAAAGGCTACATCACGATTCAGGATTACTCGTTAAGCTGGGAAACTGGGCCAAGTAAAAGCCAGATCAGTTGTTTTTTTCCTTCTTTTTGAATTTCAGTCCATTTTGTAGATGTGGAAGCTCGTCCAGGTTTTATTTGCATCGCATCCTACTCGGTTCTTGGAGATCTACCATCCAGAAGGTTACATTTGAACCGCAAAAAGGCACACCTCATTCAACCGAGATTTCACAGGGCTGCCTATTAGAACAGGCAGGGGTGCCTCGTCTGGGCTGGGCTGAACGCTGACAGTGCGGAAAATCTCCATGAACGGGGTTGGTCACCACGATTCCAATATGTGAAGTTATCCAGTTACCTCAGTAATCGTGCTTCATGAGCCAGGACCCCAGGGTAAAGCTATACATTTAAGCTGGATGCAAAACACAAGCAGGGATGAGTATTTCCAACTCACAAGGAAAACAGGGAGGGATTTTGGAGAGGGGGGGGGTGAGACCGAGGGGATACGCTAGATAAAACATCAGTAAACATCCGTAAATCCAAAAACACAGATTATAAGTTATCTAAAGGGCTGCAGCACCCTCTATTGGTCAACACCAGAAAAGCAAGCTCAAATTCAATTGTAAGTCTTAATATTATTGTATCCCCCGAACGAAGGTCGGAGGATACTATGGATTTGGCCTGAACGCTCTACTGCCCACATAAGTGCACCGATTATTTTCAAATTTTGCACGGACATGTATAATGGCAAGTTCACGACACCTATTGATTTTGGGTACTCTGGGACCGTCTGGGCCCAACTGGGGGGCCTTCATGTGCTCGGTTGCCGAGTGCTCTGGTGAACTTCACAAGGAGGGGGGGTGGGGGGGTGGGAAGAAGCAAAACTTGATGATCGAAGACAAACTTGGTTAAATCAACAAGAAAATCAATTAATAAACAGCAGAGAATTTCCAATCAAGTTTTTAGGGTGTTTTCAATGAATAAACTAAATGGGACTTTAAATTCAACCACAACCACAAATTGGAACATGCACAATGTCAATAAAGGCAGCAAGCAGTAATCTGCCAATCCATTTTAACCAGTATTTAATAGAAAAAAAAAAAGTAAAAAGAAAATGTGACATGTTTTCACTCATCAACTTCACTGTTTTTTGAAAATAGTAACCATTTTGGGTAATGAAGTCTGCAACATTCCAATGAAGTTAGCGCAGGTGACACGATGACCACTGCATAATATGACCACTCCTTAGCACTCAGTAGTCAGTTATAAACTGAGGCCGTGAAATGCACTTCGTAATCCGCCGTGTTTGTAACAGGAGACTGGCCTGGGCCACGACCAGTACCACACTCAGCGACAACTAACGCACGCTGTTGTAATATGTGAAGATTGTGGCTGGCATTTCAAAAAACAATTCAAAAGATGGAAGTAACACCACAGCACTTCCTTCCACTTCATCATCAATCCATTACAGATGAGCTTGAGCCAAGATAAGTTAGCAGGCCTGTCGATGGTGCTGATATATGGCTGCATCTTACTGTTGTCAATTCTTGATCCAAGTTAGATTTGATGATGCCACGACTAACTGTTAACTGGCAAAGGTTTTCTGTAGGATTTACCACATATGTGGTTATGTACATTACAGAAGCATATCAATTCTCAATGAAGTGCCCATTTGAGGGATCAGGGGTCACACGCATCCAATACTGGTATCCAGCCTTGTCTTGGATAGGAGCAAATTGCTCCAGTTTCTCTCATTCCTTTTCATACAACAGCCTGTTGATGCAGAGATGCCTAAATTCCGTGAAACTGAATGATTGAAAAAAATAAAAAAAATAAAAAAGGACAGTTTGACTGTATTTATGCTCGCAAAGCTTTTGACAAAGTGGTAAACCCTGAACGCTCCTGCTGGTCAGAGACCATGCCTTTGCTGACTGCTCATTTTATACCCAATAATAACTGAATCACCTGCTACCCATTCACTGGTTTCCTACTGGAATGTCCAAAACAGGTGTTTTTCTGAAGATTCCAGGACTTCTCAAGTCTTCCCATTCCTTGGTCCCAGTTGTTTATGGAACACGTTGTAGGCATCAAATTCAGATTAGCAAATATTTACAAAAAAATCATACAGCTGATTGGGTAAAATGTTGCCTATTTTTTCCGCTGTTTTTAAATAAATGTAGGTAATAGAGAACTTGGTAATCACTTAATTCTGTTCCTTACATTTTACATACTGTCATAATTCTTATGGATTTGAGTTGTGATGGTATGAGGGTGAGACAGAGAGACAGGAGGCTTTAGCTGAACATACACAGACACACAGACACACAGACACAGACACAGACACAGACACAGACACAGACACAGACACAGACACAGACACAGACAGTGGGTTTTCAGGTCTTGTGGGGACATTCCAAAGACCTGCATTCATTCCCTGACCCCTTTCCCTGATCTTAACCCAGTATATACCTCACCCTAACCCTTCCTTAACCTAACCTTAAAGGAGAATTACAGTGTGAAATTGACTTGGGGTGTATTGAAACATGAAAATGAGTACTAACTATTGTCAAATACCCCACCTCCGTACGCACGCAACATTTCAAAATAAATGGCTTTTTAGCCGAAGCTCCCAACAGGCTTACAACAGTAGTGAATTGGGCATTGCGTTGCCATGCAAAGAAATCGCCATTTTCTTTAACATTAACAAGGCTCAAAGTAGCTCCACACTTCACCGGTAGAATTCCGAGGGCCCTGACATTTAAAACGAGGCACTGAGAACTTTGAAAATACACAGGTAGTTTATTAAAAAAATACTATTTATGTAAACATTACCTTGAGGTAGTTTCCAGTCGCCTCCATCTTGAAAGTCACAATAAGTCAATTGACGAGCACAAACGAATAGGAAGGATAGGGGAACAGATTGCAATCTTCGGCTAAAAAGCTATTTCTTTCGAAATGTTGCCTGCGTACGGAGGTGGGGTATTCGACAAAGGTTAGTACTCGTTATCATGTTTCAATACACCCCAAGTCAATTTCACACCAGAATTCTCCTTTAACCTAACCCTAACCTTATCCCAACCCTAAACTTAACCCCCAACTCTAAAATGGCTCAATTTCCTCACGGGGACCTGAAAATGTCCCCATTAGGATAAAGCAATCTGGAACTCCATGTCTTGTGGGGACATTTTGTCTCCATAAAGGTAGGTAAACATGGACCACACACACACACACACACACACACACACACACACACACGCACGCACGCACGCACGCACACACGCACACACGCACGCACACACGCACGCACGCACACAAGCAAGCACACGGCTCACCTCCACGTCCAGCACAGAGCGAGGCTGGGCCTGACAGAGCATGCTGAGGAGCAGGAGGATGAGCTCCTCGATGTGCTGAAGCGCGTCCTCCTTCGACGACAGCTGCGGATGGACCTGACTCAGCACCTGCGAGTGTCAGAGGGGAGAGAAACCACTCAGCTACACTGCAGTGCGCCGCATATCTGACACACAAAGCTTCACGGTCAGTTTGGAGAATAACCGGACATACAGAACGAACACTAAAGGCAGCTACACGAGGAGAGACCACATGGCTGGGCATCGCAGATAATCACTGCGTTATAACGTTTCAATAGGACACCACACAGCTGTATACAACAAAAACTCAATGCAACAGAAAGCTACAACAGCTCTGTAGGCTACACTGTAACGCACAATCACCAGCTGGACACTAAAAGACTTCAGTTTGAGAATTTTAGGGCTGGGCGATATGACTTCAATCCATATCGCAATAAAATTATCACTGTTGCTCATAAAGTTGAAATTATTTTGTACTCAGATACTGCATCGAGAATTAATCACATTGTCACAGGCAAGTCATGAGAAGAGATAAAAAAAAAAAATTATTACAGCTTTGTGAGCAACAGTTTACATATTCTTTTAATTATTGATACGTAATAACTGATATTTTTTCTAAAAAAATTTTCAGGTACCGTTTGGCCCTTTTCATTAAAACAACCGTCAGAAAGAGGTTAATTTACTGCAAATTTCAAGAAATGTTTGGGTCCCGGTATGAAGAAAAGAGAATCCACGATGCCCAGGAACTGCAAGAATCCAGGTTGTCTGTACATACTACATGTGAAAACGGCTTTGGGAGTAAGAAAGGCCACGGGCTGTGTAATGTCCCGAAAACATCCGGAGATTCTGTCATGCAGCAGACCTCATCATGGTAGTCTGTGGTGGTGCAGGTGAGACATGAGCCATTCCAGCTCAAATGGACCACGGGGTGACACCACCCAGTCATAGATTTAGTTGATTTTTGCTCCAATAGTTGCTGTATGTACAAGGACAAAAATCCCTAAATTTTGGCTGCCAACTCAAACTGGTTACAAAACGTAATGGCGTGCCCTCCCATTTTTTTTTTTCAAACCCTTTCTTCGCAATAAATCAAAAACTTTTGCACCTATTGGTACCAAAGTCTTATGTAATTTTTTTCATGCTGCTTCTGAATCTGCAGTCAAATAAGTGAAAGCTTCTATGGTTTGGAAACTATTGGACAAAAACCCTTTTTGGGGGTACCGAACTTTGGCCCCCTTAATCTCAATGCTGCCACTTGGTATCAAGACGGAAATTGTTTCATGCTCATCACCATCACTTCAACTCTATAATATCAAAAAATTACAGAGGTGTTCTGCTTTGTTAGGACGCAATTCTCCAGAAAGTAAAATGGATATTTTGTGAAAACAATATCGCCATGTATACACACATGTGCAGAGTATATAGTAGTATTTATAGGTATACTGCAAAACTATGGCAAAAGGCCAGCAGTTTGTACCCAAGTAATCTAGCATGGATTTGATCTGCACAATCTGTACCCAGGAAATTAAATATAAGACTGCCAATAGGTGCAAAAGTTTTTGATTTATTGCAGAAAAAGGGTTTGAAAAAAGTGGGAGGGCACATTGCGACACGCATAACAGGCAATTTTTAAAATGGCTGCCATTTTGTAACAAGTTGGAGTTGGCAGCCAAAATTCTGAGATTTTTCTCCATGTACATACAGCAACTGATGGTGGAAAATGAGGACAATCTGAGAGATGGTGGTTACAAATGCCCAGGCTACTGGTCCATTTAAGAAGGAATGGCCCACATGTATGATGCTGGATTGGGTGGTCTCAGCTCAGGCAGTAAAACACATGATAAACTATTGTCAGAATAGATTTCCTACAAACAGACCACGGTCATGTGCAAAGTGTCAGATCTTTAAAAAGAAACCCAAACCCAAACCCAAAGAACTGTTTGGCAAACCCATGTTGCCCATTTGTCTAAAATTTCTTCCCCTGCATGCATCTTGCCTTCAGCCACACTAGATGAGTGCCCAGGTGCATGCACTGTGCAACAAAAACATGAGCCGTCAACTGGATGGATGATCGTGACTTTTTCCTGAGTTTTTTCTGAGACATCATGTACAGTGCGCTCTTCATGAGTTGAGGAAGGTGTTCCCCATTTCAGCTCAACGAAGCTTTGTATTTTTTCAGCTTTATAAACTTATAAAATTTTATATTAAATGTTTTTTTTTTTTGTAACTGAAAAAAAAATTATTGCTAATATCATCACTGGTTGATCGCCCAGGCCTACTTGAAATGCCAGTCAAGAAAAAAACACTTAAAACTCCCCCCAAAACACTGAAAACCTAAAACTGAGGGAACACAAAGCATTCTCACAATGGCAATGAAATCTTGCAGCTGCAAAATTGTGATTCCGTGGCAACAATTTTGCGAAAATGCATTGTTTTTTTTGGGTGTTATAACAAGAAGCAAGATTGAGTAGTTATCTGGATAAACTTATCAAAGAAAAAGCTAAAACAACTCCTCTTACTTCAGTCCATGTTCCAGATTTCAGAGGTTTCCAGCTTTCACTCGGTGCAATTCCTCAACTAACTGAGTAATCGTGCCATATTAAACAGTGCTAAAGTCTGTAAACAGAGTTAACTGAAGGTTTAGCGACCAGTATTTTTCACCAGACTAGTGTGGGACCAGATATCTGTTCTTTAAAAAATTTCCAAACAAATATCAGGAAACAACAAACCTAAGTTGGCCAAAGAACATGTTAATCAGCAAGCATCTGAAAAACAGTAATGAGATGCACCAAACTAGAAAAGAACAAGACTACATAATCCAGAGCATCAGCATTTGCCCATTTTGTGTGTCCTGGAGCAGACACATGTGACTTGGGCCCCATCCCTTGAGTAATTCAATCGGTCACACAGATTCTGCGTGGGGAGACCGTTAAATTCAGAACCCCCACTTCACTTCAATCTTTAGCAACAACATTGACTCAAAACATGCGAAAGCAAGTCCTGCAGTTTGATTCATGCTACAGTCATATACGCCTGTGCTTCAAAGGTCAAATTACCCTCACTCAATATTCAAATAGCTAAATATCATCCACAATAAAAAAAAAAAAAAACCAATGACTGAAAACATTACACAAATATCTCAAAATTAAGGGCAATGAATAAATATCATGGAGACATGTGAGAGAGGTCAGCATGTTAAAGTGAAGTCTCTCAGCCCCATAACCTTGGCAGTGATCCCAGTAGCCAACAGCAGAATAGCGAGACAGTGGAGAAAACCATGTTCCCGGAATGCTGAGTCAGTCCAGGCAACAACACCGCCAGCAGCTAAACTTCAGCATGACTAAGCAAGGAATCTCTCACTGCATTTCAGCGCAGACTCCTAATCTTTCTCCATCTCTCGCTCCATCTCATCTCAGACTCCTAATCTTTCTCCATCTCTCACTCCATCTCATTTCAGACTCCAAATCTTTCTCCACCTCTCTCTCCATCCCATCTCAGACTCCAAATCTTTCTCCACCTCTCACTCCATCTCATCTCAGACTCCTAATCTTTCTCCATCTTTCGCTCCATCTCATCTCAGACTCCTAATCTTTCTCCACCTCTCGCTCCATCTCATCTCAGACTCCTAATCTTTCTCCATCACTCACTCCATCTCATCTCAGACTCCTAATCTTTCTCCATCTCTCACTCCATCTCATCTCAGACTCCTAATCTTTCTCCATCTCTCACTCCATCTCATCTCAGACTCCTAATCTTTCTCCATCACTCGCTCCATCTCATTTCAGACTCCAAATCTTTCTCCATCTCTCACTCCATCTCATCTCAGACTCCTAATCTTTCTCATTCTCTCACTCCACCTCCATCTCCCCCTGAATCTCCGGCTTTCAAACCATCTCTACTCTACTTCAATCTCTCAAATGACCTCCACCTTCTTCTCCATCTTTCACTCCACCTCTCCCCAATCGGGATTTTTCACTCCATTGCTCTCTCTCAGTCTCTCAATCCATCTCAGTCAAGTTCAGAATCTAAATTAAGAGGCTTTTCATTTGCACAACATGAAATGTATTGCAGAGAGAAGTTACATACAAGAACAAATACAACACTAAGAACCGTGATAAACAATGCAGAAATAAAACGTCTTTCTCTCTCTCTCTCTCTCTCCTGACCCAGTCCTTTATTCTCCTTCTCCTCGCTCTCCCTCCCTTTAGAGAGTGAAAGTATTTCCATGGAAAGCTGGCAGGACTTAAAACAACAGCTTAGAGCATCATAAAACCGAGAGTGCCATCTCAGCACGACTACAAACATGCCTCCTCCTCCTCCTCCCCCTCTCTCGCATTCTCTCCCTCTCGCTCCATCTCTCTCCCTCCATCTGTCCCCCTGCCTGTCACTGTCTGTCCGTCTATCTCCTCCACGCCTTTTGCCTTCGTTCCTCTCTGTCCCCGTCTTCGTTCTCCTGTCTGTCAGAGAGAGGGCAGTCACATGACCCACTCTTGGGAAAGAGACTGTGTGCTGGGGTTGAGACACAAGTGCTGACACAGCACTCTTACAAATGACTGAGTGGGGTAAGATGCAAGCAGATGGGGAGAGAGATGGAGGGAGAGCCGAAAGAAAGAAAAAGAACAACACTGAGAGTCAGATGTTCAGTTCTGCACTGTACCGAACCATCCTGACTACTGGGAGGACACACACACACATACACACACACATACACACGCACACACACCCCATCTGATTTACACTGACATTATATCATTATCATCACCATGTGGGGGATTTCCCCTTCTGCGTTGTGTATTTTAAGTATTGTAAGCAATAAGTAATAACACACTCAGTCAAAGGCAGTTGATATTAGTTTATACGTGCACGGGAAGCCACACTTCACAGACAAAAGTCCTAGGTGGAGACTCCCTAGAAACGGGGGTGACCACATATCTTATTCACAACAGGAGGGGAGGAGTTACAGTGAACAAAGAGAAAGGGCCGGAAGGTTACAGTAAGCAAATCCTTATATAAACAGCGACACCTACAGTTCAGGAGGTACACACTATGAAATAAGAATTTCCACCACAACCATTATCATCATTAAAAGGACATGCTGCTCCTGTCAATCACCATCATTGGATCACAATGAACAGAATCTGATTGGACGGTGCACAGGACCCGAGAGGGTTACCTAGGACATTATGCAAACAGTTATGTGACTGATAATGTGACACAATGCAAATTTCCTAACATCTCTGAGCCTGTTAGACTTTTCCTGGGGACCACAGAAACACAATAGGATGACAGAATTTTAAATGTGTTTGATTATTATGGCACTAAAAGGGCTTCCTGACAAGTGCAGTCCATCATAGTTTGGACAGGGAGACTGTACTAAAGGGGCTGCAACTCTAACACAGTTCACAAACATGGATACAAAGATACACAATTTAAGATCGCAGTCTCGATTCAGCCTTCAAACGTGATGCATCTGCAGAGTGCAGACAGCACAATATGCTGAACCAGCATGGAGATTAATACAAAGCGCTCAAACACACACAATATGCCATAACTCCACCCTCTCAGTCCCAAATATTCTGACACTGAGGGGGCAGAGAGAGCGTTCATATGGCAAACAGGAGCACAGCGAGACAGGCAAAGCACCAAAATAAACAAACAAAAAACCACGAGCATTTAAACTGCCAGCGGCGCTGAAAGTGAATATGATTACAACATTCCCGATTTGCTAATTTAGCAACACACTGCTTGCGCAAGACTGGCATGCTGGCTCTCTTCACGGCCAGCGCTGTCAAAACAGAGACGCACCGCCACACCCTCGTTATGCAGAATCTAATGACGACAGGACACGAAGTAACTGCTAATTTCCAGAGAAGTAAGCCAAAAACAGTAAAAAGAGAACACTGGTTAGTCATGCTTGACAAGAAGGCAGTACACCAAAATTTTCGGAGGAAATACAGGAGGAAAAAAATAAATTGTTCGACAGAGCACAAGAGATGGCGCAGGTAACTGCTCTGGAAATGTGATGCCCCAACTGCAAGCCCGGAGCACCAAAAATAAGTGATTATGCAGACATTCGAAAAACAAAACCATCCATCTTTTCAGGGTCAATGTTTATGGGAACTTGGGTAAGACGCGAGCAGAGAAGGCACCCTAGACAAAACACATTTAATTTCAACTCTGCCAGGACATTGCAGTTTACACCTTTGCTTATGCAGCAAGAAGAGTAACACAGGCAAAGGCAAAATTAGCTCTACCATACTGCCAGAGGTTGACTTGGCATTGACATTTAAAACCCCATTTCCACAAAAAGTTGGTAAACTGTGTAAATGTACATAGAAACCAAATGCAATGATTTGCAAGTCAATAAGAATATTTAATTGGTAATAGAACAAAGACATCCTATCAGATGTTCAAACTGAATAACTTTTTTTTCCTTAAATATCCTCATTTTTAATTTGTTGCCAGAAACAAGTTTCAAGAAGGTTGGGACAGGGGCAATTAACACTGTAAAAGTTGTATGACGCGAGAAACACCGGGTGGAACATCTCACAGCTAGGTTAATAGGCAAGAGACTGATAATATGAATGGGTACAAAGAGTGTGTCTCAGGTAAGCGGAGTCTTTCAGAAAAGACGGTGAGTGCCTCACAACTCCCATAAAATCTACACAGGCAAATAAATCAACAATTTAAGAATACCAATTTTCAATGTAAAATTGTAAAGAATGTGGATACTTCATCTGCGGTATATATACAGTATCAGTAAAAGATTATGAGAATCTGTATGCAAGGGACTAGGCTGAATACAAGAATTAAATGACCTGGCATTAGATTTGGTTGAAGAAATCACAGCTTGAGCTCAGTACACTTCTGAAAACCATTGTCAGCGAACACAATTCCTTGCATCCACAATTGCAAGCTATAACTCTACCTTGAAAATATAAAACCAAATGCTGCAGCTTTCTTTGAGCTCATTTAAGATGGACGGAGGCGACGTGGAAAACTGTTTGTGGTCTGACAAATGATAAAGTAAAATTATGTCCAGGCTACAGAGCAGACGGACAATCTGGTTTTACCACACGGTTCAAAAGCCAGCATCCATGACAGTATTGAGGTGCATTAGTGCATACGGCACGGATAACTCGCTCATCTCTCAATATAACATTTATGCTGAGGGATTTCCACAGGCTCTGGAGCAATATATACGGTCATCCAGACATCGTTTTCAGGGAACGCTTCTCTTATTCTGCAAGACGATGCTGAATGATGCTGAGTGTGGGTGCTAAACTGCCCTACCTGCAGTCCAGACCTCTCACCCAATGAAAAGGTTTTCCACACGACGAGACAAAAGACAAAGAGGACCCCAAAGCATTGGGCAGCTGAAATCCTATATCAAGCAAAAATGGGAAAACATGTTGCTTTCAAAACTACAGCGGTTGGTCTCCTCAGTTCCCAAACACTTCCATAGTGTTGTTGAAGAGGTGATGCAACACAGTGGCAAACGTACCACTGTTCCACCTTTTATGAAATATGTGACAGGAACCATATTCAAAATGAGAAGATATTTTTCAAAAAATAATGAAACTTCTCCTTTTCAACATCTGATAGGTTTTCTTGGTATCATTTAAAATTAAAATGGATACAACACTAACTTTTTCCCTTGCTCTCAGTTCTTTGATGCATGTTAAAAAAAAAAGCACTCTGACATTAAAACACTTCTAAAATTTAATTACGCCCATTTTTTGCGCACAAGAAAAAAAATGCTTTTGACTTCATATTTGTTGCAAGGACCCCAACAAAAGAAGTCACTATTTACTCGTGAGGTCAGTTGATTTGACTCAAAAACATACCGCAGAAAGCAAGAGGAAGGCGGTGAAGAAAGGAGGTGGATATTGCGGCCAGAGTGCCGAACGACCAGAGTTGTCTGAACAGGGTTTTATACACCGGGCGTATCGATATCGATGCATGTATTCTGAGGACAAAAACGAGTAAAATTTGTGCAGAGGCACTGCGTTGATTTTGGCCAGCAAATGAAAGTTAAATTTCTCAAAGCAGAACAACGCTCAGCCTGCAATCAACTGCACTGACGTTTCGAGTTAGGCATTCTGGGACCCAGACTCCAGAACAATTTCAGAGGGAAAATCATGGCATTTCGGGCAGCGGGAAAAAAAACAAAAAATATTTTTTTGTCATTTCGAAGAAAAAAAAATTTCATTTGTAGCATATTTCAAACAACCCAAAGTGGGAAACAGATTGTCGTATACACTTTCAATGCAGAGTTTAAATGATTCGCAAATCATTGCACTCTACTTTCGTTCACATTTTACATAGCATCCCATCTTTTTTGGAAAGAGGGTTGTAAGCAAAGGCTAAACTAGCACTAGCGCGTTCGCAAAGGCTGAATTGAAGCACGAGCGCAATTGCAATCAAGTTGCCTGATGACCCTTAGAATGCTGAAACAAAATTTTTAATTATCTTGTGCTGTTGAAAACCTATCATCATGTGGCGACTTGTTTAAAAAAGCTCCCGCGGGAGCTCCCGTAGGGAGCTCTTTTAAACAAGTCGCCACATGATAGGTTTTCAACAACTTTTAACTTGATATCTTACATTGATGATTTAGCGCGCCAAGGGTTAAAATGAATCTCGGCACCTGACGCATAGCAACAGTCCCTCCCTATCCACTTTGGGTTCGGCAGCACAGTCTGACCTCTCGGAGCCTGCAGTGTTCCACAGGAATTTTGACAGGGATTTTGCCCATTCACTCACTCAATAGAAACCATTTAACAACACAATCATTTCACCCCTCTAGCATAAGCCTGACTCTACTCTCACTTTCAACTTGCATCTCTCCCCTCTCAGCCTCAACTGGTGCTCTCCGACACCACTACAAGCGGAGGGCTCTCTCTGGTAGCTCCACCTAATCCAGAACAGCAAACACCCACAAACACCCTCTCACATGCTCTTCTACTCACTCGCTCATGCAAGAGTGACACTCACTCGCCCCATCACTCACCCAGTAATGCACTAGTATCAACTTAAGTCGATGGACGTTATGGTCCCCTCAAGAATCAACCAATCAAACAAATGCAGACCTTCAGCCGCCACATAAGCTGATGTTACCGTTATCAGGGTGCACAACTGCAGTTATTCACATGACCTGTTCATTACTGCAAATCATTTTCCCCAAATTTCCCAAAGAAACGTTTCATTTAAAAAAGGATCCCTGGCTAAAGATAAGCCTACCATCATCCAACCATCAATACATAAATCTCTTTCCAGGTCAAGCTAGTAAGGAGACTGAAGCCTATCCCAGCATGCACTTGGCATGAGGTGAAAAACGAAGTGAGAAACTTCAACAATCCATCATGGGGGAGAACCTACTTTTAGCACTTTTAAAAAAGGTAACTTAAAAGAAATCCATCAAAAAAAAAAATCTGACTGGAAACCAGGCCCATAAAATAGATAAAATAGATAAAATGGACTCAGTCATAATGATAACCTTAACGAGAAAATGTGGAATCATCATCACAGAGCTTTGAACTGGTCTGGCTTTGAACAACCCGGGACCATACAATGTACAAGACTGCTCTGTCACTGTACTTTTTGCATTGAATTTTCCATTGGATGGGCTGTGTCAACACTTTCCCAAGCAAAACAAAAAAAGTCCAAGAGACTAAGCTACATGTCGTTCCTATCCTGACAAGGATTTCATTATAGCGCAAAGCAGAACCTCAAAATAAAGATGCCATGCACAGCAAATTAGCTCGTGTTGATTTAACACCCATGGTGTTAAATTTAACACCCATAAAGTGTCTATATGTGTCCACACTGTGCAGTGTAAAATTAACACTTCTGAAAGTGTTACATTTTTAACACTCAGTTTGTGTTGGCTTAACACTATTTGTTGTTAAAAATGGCGATGGCTGGCTTGGAAATTTTTCTTCAATCCCTCAAACATTCTAGAACTCTTAGAGCTACGTAAGACATAAGGACGTGATTTGATCTACACCTAACAACATTACTTTGACAAAAGCACCACGCACAGTGTTGTTTTAAATCAATGTGGTGTTAATACAACACCCATATTTGCTCTGTAGTCACACTACAAACCAAGATAGTATTCATGTGAAATGAATGCTAACAGTGAACAAACACTAGCCTAATCATTTGGGGACTTTAGCCTAAATTCATAGATGAACCCATTTTAGCCATTTATAAAATCATCCATTATCTGACCAAACATGGAGGAGTATATACATGGCTGGGGAGTGCCTGATACATCTCCAATGTCTGGGCAAGCTCTCTGATACTACCACTAAAAGCAATAGGGAAGCACACAGGCTATAGCGTGTTTGGTATAACACACGCTGCATTGCCATCGATTGAATATTAAATTCTTTCCTGCAAAAGTGATCGATTCGCTATCTCCACATAAGCAACGGTTCACGCAAACGGAACTTACGGTCTGTAAAACCTGAGTAATGTTCATAACATAACCAGAGCTCTGTCTAGCTCTAGCACACTATCAATAATGTGCCCATTTTCTGCGAGGAAAAGCTGGTCATTCCGAAGCAATAAGTAAACCACTACCACGGGCAATTTCCAAAAAGGCCATTTAGCTTGGAGGTTTCGCCTCTCTGTCAGATATCAGCGCGGAAGCTGTTCGTTTCTTCATGCTAACAACACAACACAGCTATGTACACGAATCAGCAGGTCCCAATACACACCGAAGCTGTCCACAAGCTGTTGGTCCACTTTTAGCTGCCCCTAACCGTCCGTGTTTCCCTCTAAACTCAGACCCACCGGATTTCTATGGTCTCTGGTCTACATTTGGGCATGTCGACCCGTTCTACAAATGTGTCTATATGGAGTAGATTCTAGCTTCCCCTGCATCCTAGCTAGGAGTCGAAAAACCGCTGTACCCACCAACTGTTACCAATAGTAAATTCGTGCTTGAGCTACCAGACTTTCGCACAGCCTCCTCCACTTTCGCCGTTGCGTTTATTAGAAAAAGTTAATTTCATTAGATCAATACACATTTACTGCGTTTGATTGCAGAATTTCCCCGCCAATTCCTGAGCTCAGATGGCAGACGCATCTCACGTTTCACTCTGAGAACTGGAGAACTGTGTTCTGCTGACTCGTCTCGCCTAGATCCGCCCTCCACAGAGCTGGCCAGTCAGAAGAAAGCGGGCACACGGGGAGCGGGGGCCATAGCGGAAGAGCCACCCCAATGAGGCGTTTCAGGCAGAGACTACTATGGACTACAAATGGGGTTTTTTGAGGATGGCAGTACAAGCAAAATAAGTACCCTTTTTTTACTTTGTGCGATCAGGAGTACTCTAGGGGAGTCAAAGACCAAAATATAAACTTGGAAAAATAGCATATTAGGCCCCCTTTAATGCATTTCTGTTATCGGCACAGAGATTGAATTTCCATCATCTACAGGAAAACCTGCAAGCAAGTAACTTGAGGTGGTGGCAAATACGTAGGAAGTGTCAACAGTAAGTGCGTTAAGCGTGAAAGCTCCCAAAAAAAAAAGAGCCCTTAGACTGGATAGAGTTCTTCTCTGGAGTAACATGGTTTTGAAATTGGACTCTTTCTTTTCTAAGAGCAGGATTAATTTTAAATGATCAAATAAAACGTCAGAAAACAAACAAAGCATGCAGTCAGGCCTCTTCGGGAGGAATCGTTTTAACTTCTCCATTCATGTCCAGATTTGCGGCGACATAACGAAATAACGTTTAGAAAGCAGACTCCTCCAACCTTGATTCTGTTCTAACAGGCACAGATTCTATTAAATCCACTCCACCCCCCCCATAAAAAAAAAAACAAAAACTCTACAGCCCTGTATTAGAACACACCTAGCCTAAGTGAAACCATCACTGGCAGACCAATTCTGATGTCTCTGATCTTTCAAACCAATCAGGAAGCAGAAACCCAGGGACTCTCAATCCCGCTACCCCGCTAATAGGTTGCGGTAAACCCACATTCGCTAGCACGTTAGCACTGTAAGCGGATGTGGAGCACCGTGCAACGTTAGCCTAGCTCACTCTACCGGCCTTGCGGTCTTAACTTGGGTGGAGGCCTGTAGTAAATTCTAGACTAGCCGAAAGTTATGCCAGGAATTTCATTCTCACAAACCGCTGCCAGTGCAGACCTGCAGAGCCACACACAAGAGATGGAATCACAGAAAAGAGCAGAGAGAAGGCTGAGGACGAGGGACTGACAGAGCTGTACACACTCCAACAACAACACTCAGGGGGTCTGTCTCATGCAATTCAGTTCAGGGACTTAAATCTGCTAAAAATCATCAATTTAGTGCCCTCCTACATCCTGACAAACCGCTCACTAAAAAGAAAATTTTATTAATATACACAAAATTTCTCTTGTTCAGTACAAGTCTGTTTATCTGAACCTAAATCAAAAGAAAATATTCTTACAGACAAATGTTTGGGGATAATTAACACATCTTACATGCTCGCAGTGCTGAGTGAAAAGGGCAATAAAAAAAAAATTTAAAAGACTAGTTTAAATCAAATTTTTGGACAGCTCTGAACCAAGGGTCCTTCCCCTTTAATACTTTTAAATCAAAAATTCAAAACAAATTTGATCTGGATACCATCCTGGAGCAATCAGCAGCACGGCGCCAGGATGAGAGCTCCAGAACAGCCTGGAGACCAGAGGCTCCCAGATGCAAGCGTGCTGCAGGTGGTGAGATTTGTACCCCGCATTCTGATTGGCTCTGCCAAGCTCTAACCAGCCTTATATTACAAGCAATGTGACAACAGACTTAAGTCAAAGTTACATCATGAGAAATCAGGGCTGAATCAGTCCAGTGGGGTGAAGGCGGAATACCCTAGAAAAGTGGGGCTAGCTGACTATCATCAAGTAAGCTGGATTAAAAAAAAAAAAAAACACACTACAGACCCCAACTTACCAATTTCAACCAATTTCACTTCACAACCTGCATTCTGCAGCCAAGGTTATTCAGATTATTAATAGATTTTTACATCTCATGACTGCAGCCTTGACCCAGCATGAGCAGTAATGGAATGAGGAAACCGTAAGATAGAGAATGGTCAGACTTGGATCTGAAGGAACCTGAAGATAATAATAACCACAAAGGCCATTATTAATAACACTACTGTTATAGCTGCTTCCATGACATGCATCACTAGCACCATTTCACCGAAAATCAGTTATTTACTGTAAACTGTGATCTGCTTTGGAAACACTTTCTCACCATGTCGGTGGACTGCCTTTGTGTGTCCCGAATAACGACAGCGAGAGAGAGAGAGAGAGAGAGAGAGAGAGAGAGAGAGAGAGGCAATAAAGTGAAAATCTGTAAAGAATTGAAAAATAAATTGATAACACTACTCGGTTTTGAAAGCAGATAAATGCAACTACTGTATCTCAGCAAATGTGTGACCCTATCAGCCCTGCAATGGGCACAGACATCCTGCAACACCAGCCAAAGGTCGGCAAAAAAATAAATAAATAAATAAAAATACTTCTCTTTCTGATATTTTATGGCAAAAAAATTAGTATATTTTGTATATTTCCGTTATCCGAAGTCATTGAAAAAATGTGGAATCTGCCTTACAACAGATTTCGGACTCCACAGCGAACAGTGACACTGCACTGCATTGTGACCATTCAGAAATGAAATGAATAACATTGATAATTTCAGAACAACAGTACATGTCAAGGTCGGTGACTGGAATACGTTAGATGGCGAACAAACGGTAGGTCCTCGTAGATGACAAGTTGGACGCAGGAAAAATTGGCATGCATGAAGACCCGAGCGACTTTGACATGGGTCAAGTTGTCATTTCAAGACAACTGGGTCAGTCTATCCGCAAAACGGCGAGGCCTGTAGGGTGCTCCTTGTTAGCAGCGGTGAGCAGTTACCACCAGCGATCCGAAGAGCGACAAATCTCACAAACTAGTGATAGTGAAGAGACCCCAAATCTCGTTAATAAGTGACGGCAATGAAGGCTATCCAGACTCAACCAGTGTCTGATCCGTGTCCACAGAAGGGTTACAGGAGCGCAACTCCCGGAAAATTTTAATGATGGTTACTGGCAGAATGAGCCCCAACCCTCAGAGCATCACACTCAGCAGCATATGGGGTCGAGGGGTCAAAGACTGGTGAAAGTGTCCCAGTGAACACCTGTCCACCTCCAAACGAGCCCGCAATGGCCACGCTCGGCCCTCTCAACTGCCGTGTCTCCACCGAGAGGGCGAAGTAACAGGAAGGTTCCTGAAAAGTTGTGAGACAAATGCGACCGCTCGTCATCTGCTGAGTTTTAAAAATGCTGGCTATTTTGACGCTTTCTGTTGACGTCACATCCCGCCGAGACTAAATCCAATCAGAGCCAAGTAAACCTCAAGTCCCATCAAGGAGTTTTTCGGGGCCGTTCAAAGTACCTACTCCTGGGCAGGGACTTTTTTAGCCCCTGTAAAAGTTGCGGTACTCTGTCCTTCGGGGGTGGTTCCAGCGGTGGAGATATGCAACAACGGCCCCGGCCCCGGCCCCGTAAAATTACCCTGAAGTTCCTGCAGTGGAAACGGGCCTCATGCCTCGAGGAGCTGTAGGACCCATCGCATACTCTGTATGTAGTCATAATGCTTAAGCTCATTGGACTACAGCGCACAAGCAAATGCAGCATTATGGCCTTTTGTACATGAAGTTCTACAATTTTCCCCCCCCCTCAATTTATATTTTCTCTGGGACCCACTACTTCACTTAAAGAAATTAACTGCCATCCATCTTTTTTGAAACACTGACGATCCGGTCAAGAGCTATTTGTCTCTTTTGAACACCCACCATTAACATGTGATCCCACACCAAACAAAATCTTTGCGTCCTGACCTGAATCCCTCCAGGTTTTTTAATCTTTATCATCATCTCTATTGGCTGCATATATAATTGTTTATGACGCTCTCCCTGTCGTTCTGAAAAAGGAAACTCAAAGCACTAGGTGAGAGGTCGAGCGAGTCGTGTGAAATGCGTTCGGCTGGAAATGCACAGCTTTGCTCACAAGAAAGGCAGCAAGGGAGGAAAAAAACTGAAAAATGCTGCCTTCTGTCGTCACGGCAACTTGGTGCCGTCACTTCGCCATTTTTAGAATTAAGTCTAAATCGGGAGAACTGGGTAAAATTAGACGTACCCACGGAGTGAAGCGTTTCCCCTTTGGTCCGGGAGTTTCCACCGTCATGACTGTCATGAGTCATGACACACTGAATTCAAAAGTTCAGTCACGACATCATACACCTCTCTTTCAGGCCATTATGCAAGCTGAGATCCTGCTGATGATTCGCAGTTCAGCTCACACATGACCCGTCCTACAGGTGAGAACGGTGACGGTCATCACTGTACTGACCGCGAGTAAGACCAGGAGCAAGTGAGGGAGGCAAGGAGTTCAAGAGACAGAGAGCGTGAGACAGACAAATTATGAGCGGGACAAAGGATGAGAGGGACAGAGAGAGAGAGACTGAGAGAGCGCGAGGATGCACGCGCGTGAGAGAAAGAGATTGTACAGGAGACAGATGACAGGAGACTGAGAACAAGGCTAGTGCTAATGCTAAACAGGGACACAAAGAGGGAGACCGACCTCAAGACAAAAACCGATTTGAGAGACAGCACATGAGCGAGAGCTGGAGGGGCAGAGCACGCAAAAGAGCGAGAGAGAGCGAGAACGAGTGCGGGAGACAGAACAAGACAGAGTCAGCGGGCGGCCACGTCCGGACCCTTCTCTCCTGCTGCGCCCTCGCCCCGCCCCAGCACCCCCACCTCCAGCAGATGCCCACAATCCAACCAGCACCCAACACACATCAGCAGTCACATGCATGAAATATCACACAAGCTGCCCATATTTCATAGGCGGCGAGGGCTGGGGTGGGGTTTCATCGTGTCAGTCTTTAGAAAGTTGGCGCATCCCATTTCCCAAGCCCAGATTGGCTGCTGCGGACCCCAGACTGCCAGCACTTTACAATGTTTAACCCAATCACAACAAAGCACTGTTAGATTCTGGCATTTAGCTTCCTCTGACCATTGAGACTGCCACAGACACTCGCACAAAAACATAAACACGGGTATGTTTATACTAACTGCACACGCATATGCATGTTTTCAGCCAATCAGAACAACTGATTGATACAAGTCCATACGGAGGGATGCAAATGTCACAACTCAGACACAGACTTGCCCAAAATGAAAGACAATATTTTAAATGTGCCAAGGAAATGGGGAAAAATCAATTTCATCAGTCCGTGCATATGCCAAAGCTCAATCCCCATGTGCACTTCCAGAATGATTGGCCAACTGACTGCAGAGAAAAGCAGAATCAGGCCGACCAAGTTTTCCACCTTTTTATAGTAGGGTTAACAATGTTCAGCAACAATAACTACTGAGAGAGTACATTTGAACATTAAGGCCAAAACAATATTGATCATGCTTATTCTTGGGCTGTGACGGGCTACATTTCTCCTTACTGCGGTAAAGCAATGATTCATATAGTGCATACCTGCGGTTTGGCAGTTTACGTCCCCTCCACCACAAAAAAAAATAAGATCATGCTCCTTCCTTATGGACTTAACAGTCCACCAAAGAAGTGCCAGCAACATAAGAGGAACTGTGAACCAAGCCATTTATCCCATTAGGAAATAAATGAAAGGTCAAGAACACATGCAGCTCGTAAATGAAAATGGACCAGTAGTAATTGAGACGTCTCCTCTCAGTCAGCTGCAATACCACCTTTTAATACAGGATTACTCTCGACCTGTTCTTAATTAAAAATCACAGAAGTCATTTACTGACAAGCAATACGTTGCCAATAACGAGCAAGTCTTGATAACAATGAGGTAACGAGGCACATCTCTGTCGGTAAAACAGTCTCAGATTAACGATCATTCTTCAAACAAACGACACACACCGATCAGCCATAACATTTTGACGACCAGCCTAATACGGTGAAGGTCCCCTTTTCACTGCCGTCCTAGCCTGTCGGGGCATGGGCTGCACGAGACCTCTGATGCTGTGCTGTGGTATCTGGCACCAAGATGTCAGCAGCAGATGCTTCAAGTCCTGTAAGAAGCGAGGGGGGGCAGCCATGGATCAGAATCGATTATTCAGCACATCCCGCAGATGCTCAACTGGACTGAGATCTGGGGAATTCGGAGGCCGAGTCATCTGGCCATCCCCATGATGTTAACGATAATGTGATTATTCAGACCTAGTGGTCCAGTTCTGATGCTAACATGCCCATCTGTAGGCGCTTTTGGCAGAGCAGCACGAGCGGCTTGACTGGTCTACGGTTACACAGCCCCATACGAAACTGCCCGCACCTTGTGTTTTGATGCCTTTCAATCAGAGCCAGCATGAATCTTTTTTTTGCCATTTAATCTACAGTAGGTCTTCTGTTTGGACCACATTGGCCAGCTGTGTCTGCCTCATGCGCATCACTGAGCCTCGGCCGCCTATGACTGTTGCTTGGGCACCGGTTTCCCTTCCTTGGACTACATTTGGTAGGTACTGACCACTGCAGACTGCGAACGCCCCATTAGAGCTGCAGTTTTGGACTTGCTCTGACACAGTCATCTGGACATCACAATCAGGCTCTTGCCAAAGTTGCTCACATCCTTATGTTTACCCATTTGTCCTGCTTGCAACAAATTAACTATTCACTTGCTGCCAAATATATCCAACCCTCTAACAAGGACATTGTGAAGAGATAATCAATGTTATTCACCTTACCTGTCAGTGGGAATAATGTGACGGCTGATCAGTGCACAACAGATAAACTTAAAGCGATCATGAAAATACATGGGCTTTAGCTTTATGAAATATCTCAGGATCACTGCATGCGAGACTTAAGGATGCGGTTGAGCTGTTCCAACCTGGGCTTCTGTGCAATTGTTTCCCTGACAGCTTTGTAATCCAGCCATGAACTGCAGTGCCTTTTTTTTTTTTTTTTTGGAGATTTTGCATAATAAATCCAAAATAATTCCATATCACATGCCATATCGAGGGTTTGGAGCACAATGGTTATATGTCCATTTTAGAAGTTGAGAAAAATTGATTTTTAGGTTTACAAATGTACCATTAAATCAGGTACATCATTTTTATCCAAGTCACTCTTTCACTGCATGGTTCAGAAGTTTACTGAACATGTAAGTTTTATAAGTGTGGTACTGCAACAACATGGCCAAAATTGCCAAAATGGACGTCACCCCCGTGCTGACAACAATTCTAGCACTTGATGTGAAATAACACAATGGTGATGGATTGAAGTTAAGTTTGTTTGCGATGGAAGACAAATGATTCTGAAATACTATTCATGTTTATTCTTCAAAATATCACTGTTTAGTTCATATAAGCAGATTTTGTTGGACACACCACAAAATGAAAATCAAAATTTGGAAACATCACCACTGTGCTCCAAACCCTCGATATGCAGTCCTGCAACTATCACTAACAAAAAAAAATGACATTTAAAAAAAAAAAAATGGCAGTGATGACAGTAATTAGCTCAACCCTGAAGTAGGCATCAGATGACCACAGTACAGTGGTCATGCAGTTACCGTCACAGCCACAGTTGAAACACTCTTACAACTCCTAACATACACACACTAATGCAACACTGTTGTAACTACTGACAGAGCACTAATGCAACACTGTTGTAACTACTGACAGAGCACCAATGCTACACTGTTGTAACTATTGACATGGAGCACCAACACAACACTGTTGTAACTACTGACAGAGCATTACTGCAATACTGTTACAACTACTGACAGAGCACTAATGCAACACTGTTGTAACTACTGACAGAGCACCAATGCAACACTGTTGTAACTACTGACAGTGCACCAATGCTACACTGTTGTAACTACTGACATGGAGCACCAACACAACACTGTTGTAACTACTGACAGAGCATTACTGCAATACTGTTGCAACTACTGACAGAGCACTAATGCAACACTGTTGTAACTACTGACAGAGCACCAATGCTACACTGTTGTAACTACTGACATGGAGCACTAACACAACACTGTTGTAACTACTGACAGAGCATTACTGCAATACTGTTGCAACTACTGACAGAGCACTAATGCAACATCGTTGTAACTACTGACAGAGCACCAATGCTACACTGTTGTAACTACTGACATACAGCAGTAATGCAACACCATCATTCTAGAGCATCACCAAAAGGACTACCACTCTCCTCAGTCTGGAGGGCTCGATGGCCCCAGAGAGTGTGTCCGAAACAGGGCCCAAAAATACTCCGCCACCCCCAGTGTTTTAACACAGCTCAAGCTGAGTCAACAAGTGGCTCCGCACACTTCAAACAGCCAGATGGCCGGCCCACCTCCTCCACAGTCCAGAACGTTCTAGAATAAAAAATTCAAAGACAGCACACCCCTTGGTGCTTTATTGACTTTGGCATCAACTTCTTTCGCCTCCAAAAGAAAAAAAGATAGATGAAAAAAAGGGTCAAATATGGCTGGAATTTGCTGACACTATGATGTGAAGGGAGCAGCAGGATTACAGTGAGAACGCAGGTCACTGCGCAGTGAGACACTATTAAAAGGCCTAATTCTGGATCAG
The DNA here is from genome assembly GCA_029721435.1 of Gymnothorax reevesii. Taxonomy (NCBI): domain Eukaryota; kingdom Metazoa; phylum Chordata; class Actinopteri; order Anguilliformes; family Muraenidae; genus Gymnothorax; species Gymnothorax reevesii. The sequence continues at coordinate 96,057,916 of CM056582.1, read as the reverse complement.
ATCATTTGAAAGTAAACATCTTTAAAATGCCAGCATTAATTTCTGGGTAACATTGTCAGTGTCCAAGTACTAAAAGGCCTCTTTATTTTCAGGTGTGAACTGTCTTACGGCCAAGGTTTGAGTGTCGATGTCTTTGCCTTGATATTTTACACAATTTGTGAAATTGTGGCTGGGATCAAAAGGCTGTAAATTCCTTCACCGTTCATAAAAACGGATGATAACACTGACAAACAAATGCAGCCAGCCTCTACTTTAAGACTTGAAGAGTAAACTATATTCAGCCTTTCAAATCCAGCATAATGGAATTTCGTCGATAAGCGAAAACTGTTCGTGTTCAAGTGCTCACTGACTGCCCCCTGTGCCACGACAGTATTTTCCAAACTGGAGTGTAAAGAGATAATTACCCAACCAAACTCCAGCTGTTGAGGTCAACAGTTTTTCAAAGTTCTAAATCCTGACGTTAAAAGTGAGGTCTCCGTGTGTCCCTGTGGACAGCAAGGCATTATTAACAAGCCCACAATTTCAATAAGGTAAGCTAAACATGGGCATTAACAATATACTTTAGATGAAGCAGACAGTCTCAAAGACAAAAGTCATATTACCATTCAAAGACTGCACATTTACCTGCATCTCGAGTGTCACTCACTTGAGTGAGAAAGATGGACAGACAAGACAAGATGGCATTACTCAGCATTCCTGCAGGTCAATCATCACACAAACCCTGAGCGCGCTCAGTTTGGTAGAGTTTAGCGTTAGGAGTGTTGGGCACCAGCGCACAAAGGTAAGAGGACAGCCGATGATGTGAAAAGGGTAAAATCTGAAAAGCCCAGAGGTGCAGCACAGCGAGACTGCAAGCACAGACATGCCAATCGGTCCACAAAACTCCACATCACTCCCCATTACATTATATTAGCAATAAAGTTGACACTTTCCACAGAGCCTAACAGTTTATAAGGCTCAGCAGGGGCCAATCAACCCTGGAGAATTTTTTTTTTTGGTAAGAGGCCTTGCTCAAATGTCCAACTGCAGGTCTCAATCGTGGACCTTAAAGGGACTCTCCATGCTAAACGCAAGCCTTGTGATGACAATGAATAAAAATCAGCGGACAAGATGCTAATTAACCTTTTTTTGCCTTGGTCCATTGACTTCCATTCACTTTCATCACTAAGTTAGCATGTAGCATGGAGTGTCCCTTTAACTACCTGACAGAAGGCTGCACCCTCTCACCATAATCAGCAACTTGCCTAATCATGGTAAAAACCAAAAAAAAAGAAAAAATCCAAGTGGTTTAATCCCATCATGGTAACTAATGATACACACGTATACACAGGATTCTCTATTCAATAAACAAGTCAGGGGATTTCAGTTTAGCATTCATGTCATTTAGAAAGCAAATATTTGAGAGCAGCTGCATTGCTACGTGTCAAATCAAAATCTCACTTCACATTTCCTGAAACACTGTATTTAAATGAGTTTAAGTGGTGTCAGTTTACAGAGCCACCAAGAGTTCATTTCAGCACAGGGTAAGGCCCTGGGCAATTCCAGCGTTACTCTTGTTACATTTACTGCATTAGGCTATAGTATAAAATTAGTTCACAACTTATTCAATGGACAGACCTTCAGAACTTCTACAATGTGACCATCTTCTACAACCTCTGACCATAACTTTACGAGAGAAAACCCCACACGAACCCCCTCAATGGTTATACCGGCAAACCGGATTTTTCAAGCGTTAGTCACGCAACTCAAAAGTAACATGGCTTTTTTTCCACTACCCTGTCCCCACCCCCCCCAGAAAAATGTCAAACTCTTGGCCCTTAAGCTGCGTTCCATTTACCTCGGAAGTCGGAGGTCGAAGCTGGGAATGACGTCACAGCCGAGTTATCAGCGTTCCAGTTACAAAGTCAGAAAAAAGTAGCCAACCGCCATGAACCGGGAAGAAGAGTAGTAAAACAAGATGCTCACATCTACGAAAGCGATTCTCGCGTTTGCCTTGTCCGAATATTAGCAACTTCAGGACAAACATGGGGTCCTTCTGCGACCTTCAGACACTGAAGATTTCCATATATATATGTCGAACAATGTATACGGCTGATTTGGTGCAACAAACACGAGTCAGAAGTAATAAACGGAAAATTACAGGAGCTTCTAATTACGGTTTACACCTGGGGCAGCCATCTTTAAATGTTAACTCAGGGGTAGTGAAGATTCTCTGACTTTCCGAGTCGGTGATCCAACCTCGGGGGCGTTCCGACTCCCGAGTACAAATGGAACGCAGCATGAGTTTCTCAGAACAACCAGTAACATTTTTTTCCCCCCATAATTCAACCAACCATGTAGTCTCTTCACAACTTCAGTATGTGAATGATGTCAAACTTTTATATAATATGCGTACCAAAAAAATTCGGTTTGCCTCAGACCTTCAATTTCTTCTGAACCATACACCTGGATATACTAACAATACAGCCATACATAAATTGTTTGCCATTTCATATTTCAATTTACAGTGGTCATGTTACACTTCAGCTGGAATTACCCCACTGGAGTTTTCTGTCCAGTTCTGGTTTTGACGGCCAAGTTGCACAAAGTACGTGTCACTCAAAAAAAAATACTGCTTTGTAACCCATACTGAGGTCTGCAGATTAAACACAACACGTTGGTTGATGGAGAAATGTCTCCAAGGTTTCAGCAGTGGCGTCTTGGCTACACCACAGCACAGGAAAGAAAAACAAGTCACCAATCCGGAGAAGGGAGTCCAGCTAATTGCATACCAGACAGAACTCAACATCAGATAGGCCTCAGGATGCCACCTCAGCAATGGAGCAGGACCTCACCCAGAGTGAGTCTTTATCAGAAGGTCCTGGCACGAGGCTCACAGTGCAGTTCACTGGGGGGTTTACCAGTAGCCTGATAGCAGTTTCCCTGGGAAGTGTGTTTGAAAGCTCTTGCTCGGCTCTGCATCACCCGCAGACTCTCTCGGCCTCCGTTTCTCCACAGCGGTGACTGCTTAATTCCGACAGAGCAACTGAAGTCAGGGAGGCAAGGTGTAAACAGGGGGAAACACAGCTCTTTGAAATTTGGTTACTAGGGAACCAAAGTCATCTCCCCACCATACTCGATGAGGACTCGAATCGGACAGCGGACGAGTTGAGCGATGGCACCGTCAGCCGTTTCCTCTCATTACATAATTCTGTTTGTGGTGTAAAAATAACAGCCTTTCTTGGAATGTTAGACTAATGGCAGAAAAAAAAGTCAGTGCCAGTAAGTTCTGCCCTCAGACTCAGGCCTCTGTTTATGTTGCAGTTCCTCTTGAGAAACTGCCGGCTGACAGTGCAGTTGCAGGCTATTAGCGAAACACCGACGGACAGCCTCAGTTTTCCCCTCGCACGGGTCAATTGCTGCAAGCACCAAGAACGCGAGCAAAGCCTTGCAGAGCGTCACTTTCAAACTGCACGTGTGCATCATCCCTTCTGCCAGCGCGTCGAGCCCAAATTCAGCATTCCTATCTGATGACAGGAGCATGACTGAACATCACCACGCTTCAGCTTTCAGCCCTACTAGCGGTTTCGTTCCACAAAGGCCGTAAACCCAAGGAGCAGTAGGGTCTCAAATCAGACATACGTACAACTTCACGATTTGATAAGAAATTAGATGTTGTGCAATCCCAATACATCTAGACCTCTTTTTGGAAAACAAGCGCGTGCACCATGCTTCAGACAGCGGCATGCAAAGGACAGCCAGGTTCTGTGCCCAACTCATGAGTGCAGAACCTATCCTACCTATCGGGGTAAACCAGCAGACGAGGTTTAATTCCTCAATGTAAGAGAGCATAACTGAAAACTTGAGCTACTTGTCCATTGATCTAGAAATCAATATCTTTGAGTTCTGTAACACACAGTCAGCTCATGTCAACCAAGGGGCCACAAAGAGTGGTTTTAAACCTTGTTTTTGGGTCTTCTTGAGACATTGTTTGATAGTCTCAATGCGGATGGTTCCAGTCTAGGTCAGGGAGACTCCATTCTCCATTAAAGTCAATGGAAATTTGATGTAAAACCATGAGGTTGACACTTCTTTCTCTCAAGAACATGTGCACAATAGGCACTTTTTCTTCTGATATTGGCATACTGCAAGTCGATTTCTTTACTACAATGCCATTGGAACCACAGAGGAACATTTTACCAATGAATCAGGAGCAGGTTGCATCTCAAAATAGTGAACAACTCTGACTACACATCGAACAGACTATACATTGGCTCCACTTAGTATGACAGTGTTCTTCTCTTAATATCAGTATTCTGATTTTCTGCATGTCACCGTGACGATTTGAGACATCAACAGCAAATCAAACAAAATTGTTTGGCAAAATCGCAATGACTGTCCTTCGGTCAAGTCTTGTTTTTTTTGATAAATTCCCAATAATTTCTCATACATTTCAATTTTCACAGGGAGGAAAATTCCCATAAGCCAAGAGAATGAATGGTAGGATGTTGAGTCTCACTGGCATTGTTGAGATGTAACGCCCTCAATCGACAAAGGGCCATTTCATGGTAGCATAAGAAATATAAATGTTTAAATCTGAGCAAAATACCAATTGGACGTTAGATGTACATCTGAACTGATTATAAAACAAAAATCTGGGCCAAAATTTTTACCCCTTGATTATGTAAATTAGGATTTAATTAGGAAATGATGAAAATCAGCGTGTCGGACAAGATACGTTTTTCTCATCTCTTTCCCGTCGCAATTCATTTTTGACAAAATTTTCTTGCTGAGAGGACAAGTTTCAAGTCAAAGCAAATAACCCTCAAGTGTAAAGCCCAGTTAATTTCACTTCACAGGAGTTGGATATCCTGTCCGACACGATAAATGTGCAAAAGGTTTAATTTATTTCCAAAGTAAATGACTTGTGAAGGCAAGAATCATTTTTCTCTTTGCTGATGTGGTATAAAACAATGTGAGTAAGGTTTTTTCAAAGAAATAGAACACACCTCATAGGAAATTAAAAATCTTTTTTGTCCTGTCTGACACAATTGCATGTCTGGCTATATTTTTTTCAACTAAGTGTGTGGTTTCGTTGATAAAGTAGACTGTTTACTGGTGCATTTCCGTAACTTCTCCGTCAAGAGTAATTGGGATGCAAAAGGACTGCATGAGAAACAACAACATATGATCTGTAGATCCAGAATGTATGGCTTTGATATTGGTCACTTCAAGGGCAATATGCAGGTGTGCATTTATCTCACCTCCGAGGGTCGGCTGTAATTTTATCAGCATTATACACCGCAAAGCCCTGCAAGCCTCTTGAAAATCAAAAAGATCGCCCATGTTGTGAGGCAATTGAGTAGTCACAAAAATAATGAAGGCAGATCATTTCTAAGATTTTTACATATTTATTTTCCATTTCCTGAAAACAGCAAAAAAAAAAAAAAAAAAAAGGGGTATCAATAAATCCCTACTGTGCCTTTAAGGGCAGCCAAACCATATCATCCTGCCTACTCACTACCACATAAGAGGCAAGCATAACAACAAAAAAAAAATCCAATACACTGCAAACCTGAAGCATTACCATCACACACTGGGGTGCTTTGAACAGTAATACAGTGTATTACTGAGGAGTTATATCTTATTTACAAGCATTCTTGCAGCACACCATCCCTAGCGCTGTGCTTCACCTCCCGAAAATGTAGAGGACATCACACAGGAAATTGCGTGACATTGTTTTGCATAACCCAAACAGGCTGCAATCAACAGCTTATACAACTGATGAAGGAATAAAAAGCATGTTCTTCTATCAGACACAATCGACCCTTTGACGCGCCGTAATTGCGACTGTCCAAACTTGCATACTTACATATGTGTATAAATAAGGGTACTTATTTGAGGCACGTGTAGGATCCAAATGTTTTGTCCTTGCTCAACAAACTTCAACTCCAGTGACAAAATGAAAGCTGTATAAGAAATGCATGCTTACGACTGTAACCCTTACTGAATTTCTATGGTTAAACTAACGGAATTCCAGTAACGGAATTTTTGAGTCAATAAAAAAGCCAATGAGTAGATGCACATTGAAGATCAGTAGCAAGAGTAATCAAAACAACTTATTTGAATTTCTTGGTTTATGACTGAAGCTCCTTTGGCCAAGCACCGCGGGTATCATTTCCATATTACATGCATTTATTGAAACAGCTATTTTGATTTGCCTGGACCAACGACTACAGCGTGTTGCTCTGAAGGAGACTAAGGGCCACATGGAAATGTGTCGCAAATGTACTGCTGTCACTGTGTAATTTAGCTCGTCGGGCCTGAATTGCGGGTTTTTTCGAACACAGCAGGGTGGTAAATGTGGTTATTTTGTGCCATGAATACGGTAGCAGATTACAAAATCAAACAGAGCCGCAGAGGGTCATTTTGGAGTAAAGAGCAATAAACCTTGACAACACTACTCAGAAATCTCAACCCCGACCTTAGCACATGTTGTCTAGCCTAGCTGAACACATTCAGCCATGAGCAATACTCTTCGTCAACACCAGCAACCGAGGCGTGGAATTTTAACAACAGTGACATTCAGTCTAGTAAACAGTGACTTTTTTTTTGCATTGCCTCTTCACACCACTCTTTCGGCGGGGCACTTTGGCCACTCGTTCAGGGCGGAGCTGTAAGTGTTGCTCACCGCACCATCGCGGCTGCACCAGAAGCACTTTCAGAAGCGGTTTCAGCAGGGCCCTCAAGTCTCTTGCATAATTTCTACATTATTTTCATGCCCGTTTCGACTGTTTGTGTTTTCTCACTATGTGTATTTAACTTTCATTTCTGCTGTCTGTAACTTAATTACAAAAAGATTTATAGCCATTTGATAATGAAAAATGGGATTAAATGAAGGTGCATACACATTAATATGCATTTTAATTTTAAGCTGCGCAATTATCTACTTGAATCAAGTTTGTCATGTCTGGAGGTTGTACAGTAGCCCAAAATTTTTTATTATCTTCCCATTATTTTTATATGTAGGAGGTAAGGTCTTAGGCAATATCTGTCAAACAATCCCCAATAAAAATGAGGTGACCAGACAAGTGACATGATGAGCAATAGGTCAGTATGTTTCTAACTGGACCAATAACCAGCTGCTCCTGTGGTACAGCGTGTCTGTGTCCCGAGCTCCTATCCTTATAAGCTCTACATCTCCTTTCCCTCTAATGATTTTTGGTTTTGTATCAACACTATTGCACCTACAGAATAAAACAAAAACCACTTCAAAACAAATACAGGATTGGACACAGCCAAGGCTGCAATAGCCATTTTGACTACACTCTGCTCAATAGTAATAATACTTATATACATATATAGCGCTTCTAAGAAAATTTTTTAAAAGATTCCATTGACTGAAGCAAGAGGAAAAGGCACATTTTGCACATTTAAAACAAAAAAGACAGGCAATACAAGAAAATAAAATCAATGACAATGAATACAAGAGAATAAAGTATTTAACTAGCACAAGGCATTTTAAATAAGAGTAGATTTTATGAAGGCTGCTGATCTGAAAGTTTGGGAAAGCATTTCAAAAGTACCCAAAGTGATGGATCTTTGTCTCGGGCTGCGTTCAAATAGTCTTCTTTGCTTGGGGAAAGTTCCTAACTCCTAGAAAATGACCTGGAATTATTCGTGTGGATGTGGCAGCCATGATAAGTGTGTTTGAATTCTCTACATGTAGAGGAAAGGTGCTTCAATGCTTCCTAGCTTATCACCTTCAGCATAAGGTACACTGAACCATCCTTTGGAAAAAGACAGGAGAGAACACCGCCCCACAATACCGTGCGCCGGGCAAGAGACAAGTGATCACGTAGTGTAGTGGAAGTGCATCTGGATTCTCTTAACACGTGTGGAGGTAAAATATTCTAAATTCAAAGTAAAACCACAATCGCAGTTTAACAGTAATAACTGAGCCAGGTTCATATGGCCCTTAAAAATTACTGGAAGAGAATAGAGCTGAGAAGAAACAAAAACTGCTCAAAAAAAAAAAAAAAAAAAAAAAAAAAAAACCCCAGATAGCAAAATCCTAGCAGGCCGATCAAGGCCGGCTATATGAGCAAGGCTTCTGGAATTACCATATTGGCAGCCAATCAATAAGAGGTGTCATTATATAAGCTGGCGTGCTCTGGTCTATTCTGGATCAAACCGAGAATCCAGCAAAATTAATTGAAACCCTGAGAAAATCTGACCCCCAGGGGAACCCTAAGTTTAAGGAGAACAGGCGCAGTGCACGAGCGTCCCCAGAGGTCTAAAATTAATTCACATTATTATATAAAAGGCAATTCCGGAAAACTAGTAACTAACTATGTAGAATTACAATTACAGCAATGTACCAATCAGAAACTAATGTGTTTCATAAAGTAAAAAGTGTCAGGTGAATCCACGCCTACGGAGGAGTTTGAAAAAAATCTATAAAACGGGAGTTCAGACATAGCTATTAGAAGAGTGAAAAACATAATTATGTGGCTATTTGATGCAGATATTGTGCATACACAATGCAATTCTGAAACTGCACATGCAAAAGCCCAAAAAAATTCCATGACACGTCCACGAGCCATCAGCCCAACAGCTGTGCAGGTGCAGTTGGTGAGAATTGCAGTGCTAAAAGGGGTCATATTGAGCCCATTTTCCAGCCTATTTACAAACATTCTACATTTTTTAATGGTCAAAGAGCACCAAGTTACAGCTGTACAGGCTGTGTATGCAGCACCTCGGGCTCACTCAGCCTGAAATGGGCTGTTTTGGCTGCCGTCTCTTTAAAGCCCCGCTCCCTTAAAGCCCACTCTGTTGCGATTGATTAATCACTAGGGAAGCACAGCTCACAAAAGTGAAAGAACACAATGGGGTTGTACTGTTGATGTAAAGTAGTTACAATCCTAACCACTTCTTCACATAGTCTTCCTTTGGAAGTCTGTGTAAATGGAAATTGCCTGAGCATGTTGGAGAACACCATCTTCTCAACATTGCAATATGCACAAACGAAACTCTGCCCGGCCACTGGTCCACCTAGCTTAATTCGATGGCATGCCAAACTAGCCACTAGTTGCGCATTCTGCCCATTTGTTATATGTTCAGGCAAAGCAGGTGCAGCATTTTCTGTTGGAAGGAATGACTGCCATTGATGTGGACTTGGGCAACACAACTTTGTAGACTTTTCAAATGTACAAATATTATATTACTCACAAACGGAAAGACCAAAAAAAACCATAATATGACGCTTTACATGGGAGCAGGAGTCAAGTGCAAGTACGCCTGTGCACATGCTTGTGTGTCTGGTGGGTCTGAAGCGCCCCTGACATTCCAAACCAATTGAGCACTAACCATGCGCCTCAATTACAACAACGGTACAGGATCGATTTCATTTGTCTCTACAGAGTTTTTTTTCAGCTTAGAATTCATTTAATGCGCATGAGAACTCGGCTACCCTCGCGATTTCCCACTTAAAACATTAAGATTCATAAATTATCATACTTGGGGAAAGCCTTCTTCGTACTTCCAGATCAGCCTCCCTTCATAAAATCTGCTTTCATCTAAAATAGATTAGCTTGTAAAATACCTTTGTCCCTTGTATCCAATGCCTTTTATTTCATTTCCTCATATTTACAGCCCATCGATATTGTTCAAACCACAGCTTTTTTCCCTTGCAAAAATAAACTGAATCTTTGTTGTATTTTTAAAGTGCAAAATATAAGATACCATCTCCATACCTATTTGTAAATATTATTATTACCATTTTTTCTACAACCCAAATTCCAAAAAAGTTGGATGCCTTGTAAATTGTAAAAGAAACCAGGATATATTTATTTGCAAATCTTATAAACCCGACATATAATTCACAATAGAACAAAAACAACATATCAGATATCGAAAGTGAGACATTTTACCATTTCATGAAAAATATTAGCTCATTTTGAATTTGATGGCAGCTATAAAAAGAATATTTTAGTGAGGCAGAGTCTACCAAAAGTAAAGATGAACAGATATTCACCAGTCTGCAAAAACTGTGTCTAAAAATTGTGGAACAATTTCCCAAAAATATACCTCAATGCAAAATTGCAAAGACTTTGGATCTACAGTACATAATATCATCAAAAGATTCAGAGAATCTAGAGAAATCTCAGTGCGCAAGGGATAAGGCCAAAGGTCAATAATCGCTGCTCATTATCTTACGGCACAGCATTAAAAACAGACAAGATCCTGCACTGGAATACACTGCAGGGGCTCAGGAACTCTTCTAGAAATCATTGTCTGCGAACACAGTTCACTGTGCCATCTACAAATGCAAGTTAAAGCTCATGCAAAAAAAAGACCACATGTGAACACAATCCACAAACACCGCCGTCTTCTCTGGGCCAAAGTTCATTTAAAATGGACAGAGATAGAATGGAAAATTACTCTTTGGTCAGATGAACCAAAATTTGAAATTCTTTTTGGAAACCACAGACGCAGAGTCCTGTGGTCTAAAGAGGAGGGGGACCATCCAGCTTGTTATCAGCGCACAGATCAAAGGCATCTGCATCTCTGATGGTATGGGGCTGCATTTAGTGCCTATGGTGTAGGGAGCTTGCACATCTGGAAAGGAATTATCAATGTTGAAAAGTATATAGAGGTTTTACAACAACATATGCTCCCATCCAGACAACATCTCTTTCAGGGAAGGCCTTGCATATTTCAACAAAATAATGCCAAACCACATACTGCATCCATCACGACAGCATGGCTTCGCAGGTGAAGAGTCTTAGTGCTGAACTGGCCTACTTGCAGTCCAGACCATTAATACATAGAAAACATTTGGCGCATCATAAAATGAGAAAAATCCGGCAAAAAAAAGACTCAGGACTGTTGAGCAGCTAGAATCCTACATCTGACCAGAGTGGGACAACATTCCTCTCCCAAACCTTCAGCAACTGGTCTCCTCACTTCCCAGATGTTTACAAAATTTTGTTAGAAGAGGAAATACTAAACAATAGTAAGCATGACCCAATCCCAACTTTATTGAGGTGTTGCTGCCATCAAAATGCAAAATGAGCTAATATTTTTCATGAAATGATAAAACGATATTTTCATTCACAATAGAGCATAAAAAGCATCAGTTTATGAGATTTGCAAATCATTGCACTCTGTTTTTACTTAAATTTCACACAGCATCCCAACTTTTCTGGAACTGGGATTGCATTAATAAGCAGAGTTTAAATCAAGCCGATACTTGCAAGTTTGGATTTATGCGAGCCTGTGTGCGTCTTTAACTAAGTGCATGCCGTTATCATGACAGGCCATTCTACTGTACGTCCAATATCTAAATCATTAGAAGGATTAGAGGCGGAAGCAAAGGCCATTCGGACAGAAGCCTGGGCTCAAGAGCACACGACAGGTGACTGGTCCAGTTGTCAACGAATTAATATATTGCCCGTTATGTCACTTCACAAGTTAGTGCATTAACTGGAAGACAGATGAATAAAAAGGCGTATAACATGCTGCCATCTCCTCTGTCTGCACAGCAGGATCTCGCCTCCAATTTGTAATGACTGGTAAAATAATACAAACTAAACTAGGCCACAGTACAACCTACAGACGTGACATATGTAATTCAAATATTATTAATTTTATTAATTTAATAACATTTATTAGAAGATCACCAAATCGTAACATTTTTTAAATTATTTTACAAACAGCACGTGAATGCAAGGTAGATACCCACAGCGGAAAAAAAACTCAGTGGAAAAAACAGGAAAACAACGCAGAAATCAAGCAGTTGACCCTAAAGCTGCTTTCACACCGGACGCGAAACGAATTTGTCGCACGACAGATTACATTCAAAGTCAATGCAAAGACGAAACGCGTGTATTCGCTTCTTTGCATTGACTTTGAATATGATCTGTCGAGCGAAAAATGCGTTTCGCGTCCGGTGTGAAAGCAGCTTTAGTCGGACACCGCCAGCATCAGCAATATGCAGCTTTTGAGTCCATCGTGACATCAGAAATGATTTGTCACCGCTGAGCTCGCAGGCTGGCGAAACATCACCACCGCCGCCAGGGCGTGACGCTCCTTCCATCCCTCCCCCCTACAAAAACAGCAACCCACTGGCATATGCTAAAACTGAGCAGCGTGTGGAACAGTTATGAAATATTGTCTCGCAAAAACAAAGCAGCACCTTTGTTGAGCCCTACCTTGTTTAGAGACGGCACCAGCAGCCCCCTCCATTTCGGTGCGTTATCCTCGCTGTAGAAGTCGTACTGGAGCGGCGGAGCTTGCATGGCTGGCTGACTGGCTGCTCGATTCTGGGAAGCGATGCTTGCCGTTTTTACCCCTTCGTCCCTCACATCAAACAACGAGGAGCAGATGAGCGAGAGGCTCGTCGAAAAAAAATATGCACGAAGGAGTGTGATCAGTGCGCCAGCGACAAATGACCACAGACGAGCGGGTCCAGGTGTTTAGGAGTCCCTCAGAATAGAGCTCATAGGACTGCGTCTTGCAGGACGGTCATCGCATCAGTGCGACAGCAGTTAGCCAGCGCTACGGATGCTGGACACAGTTAGCCGAGCCAGCTGTCCTACACCTCAGGCAGCGGATGGCTTCTGGTGACGATAACAGTGATGAGGTTTGCGCAATAGATGGATTTAAAGAAGTAGTAGTAGTGGTGGTGGTGTAGACTTTCGCTCGCTAGCGAATAATAAAACAGACAACAGTGCGCTAGCTTATGAGCTAACGTTAGCCAACAGGCAATCGATCCCTTCTTTATCGGGTGTTTTCTGTGCGTGGCTGGCTGCTAATAGCTAGCCAAACACACGCAAGTCGAGGTGAAACATGTCTCCAGCGAGTTCCCGGGAACGCGGTGCTCCTTCTCAGTGGTCGAGCCGAAGAATTCCGCGTTGAGTTTGTTTAGGGGGGAAGCCCCAGTTCTGTACATAATCACCCATTTTCATCGAATTTGTCCGGGAGGAAGAGAGGGAGGCTCGCCGTGTTATCCTCAATGAATTTCAAGTTATTCGTACCATCACTAGAATCGCGCCTTCGGGTGTATGCGCCTCTCTGCGGGGGTCACATAGTCCAATTCCACGCGCAATGACCCCTTTAATGTCGGTATATTCGGCCGAAGTGATTGAGTTCAGGCGATTGTTATGGCTCGAGTACAGTTGTTGCTGGAACAGGAAGCGAGCATGCGCAGTCGAGTGTCTTCTGCGTCGCCTGCGTTGGTTCTCGCCCCATCGCTCTCGCGCCCTCCCCCCCCTGCACAGAATGGGAACGAGACTGAAATGGTCGTAGACCTGAGTAATACATCCCGGAGAAATCAAGTGTTGCAACTGCAGAGGCCCGTAAACAGCATTACCAGCTTGCAGTAATCTCAGACTCCTCGTCTTAAGGGCCGCAGGGTCGACGGGTTTTTAGGAATTTCTATTCCATCAGCTATTAACTCTGACCTTATACATAAGGTGAGCTGAGTTCTAAGCAAATCAATGACTTACATTATACACTAAAGTGCAGGAACAAACCGAGAGCCAGCAGACACAGCGGCCCTGTAGGACTACAGTTTGAGCTACATAGTCACTTTGCTGAGTTGCAGCATTTGGCTTCATCTGAGATTTAAGAGATAAAAGCATAATTTTATCACATAATATTTGTAGAGATTCAACATTTTTGGTCACCAGATAGTTTTCTTTCTGTGATGGTTTGCTGTATAAATTTGTGTTGCATAGTACATATCTCGGCTCTCTTCTCAGAGGTGCACATTCCAGGGGTCAGAATGTGAATGTCTAGCCATGTTTTTCTTCCCACTCTTGGATTCAGGCAGCTGACTTGACCCCTAAGTTCAGGTTGCTGGCTGAAATTGTTGTTCCATTTAGCAAATTAGGAGGTTGGAACAAAAACCTTTTTGAGGACTTTTACTTTCTAAATCTAGATCATCTCTGTCTGTGATCCATAATAATTAAGCAACCCACCGTGTGTTTATTGATTCAGTAAACACCATTCATTTCTTCTTTGTCTATTGAGGTCTTTTAATATCCAACTTACAGAAATGTCATTTGTAATTCAGGTGCTCCATCTTAGGTTAACCAGAAGCATAAATGGAATATAGAAGAAAGGGGTGGCTCAAGTAATTTTAGGACTTGCTTCAAAGTGCTACAATGAGGTCCCCATAAGAATGTCACTGTTTGGGATCCTTAACTTCTGGAGGTAATCAGCAATTTTTCATTAAAATATTGATTCCCTCTCAAGATTCTCATTTGGGGTTTATTTTATTTCAGTTTTTTCTTTTGCAGACAATAAGGCCAGTGGTGAATGCAAGCTTGAGGGGATGTCACATTTTTCTCAAAGATAGAGCTGTCCAAACCTGTTCCTGGAGACAAACCATCCTGTAGGTTTTCAATCCAACTGTTACAAAGCATTCCTCATCTGACAGAGAGAGATCCTATTGAGCGGCTAATTAGTTGAATGAGCAGGGCTAAATTAGGACTGAGATCCCTTAGAACTGGGTTGGGTAGCCCAGCTCTAAGAGTTATATGTGATATCGAATGCCTTGTCCGCACAAATGTGTGTATTTTTAAGAACAGGGTTTCCCTCCTTGATTAAAAAAAAAACCAAACAAATCTCAGTCAACACAAAGACACAAAAACACAATTAAAGCGCTGCACAGGTCATGCTAAATCAACAGACAACAATAATATAATTCATTGTACAATGTAAGACCACATAGGTCAATCATAAGCTTTAAAAACTCGCTGTTGGGTACACATACTCTGAGGTCACTGGCAAAAAAAATCAGTTTTCCCTGTCAACACGTAAATTGTGAATTAAAGTGTCTGAAAATCTTCACCTTGGAAGGCACAGTCCAAAAGTCTTGTTACCAGTGGCTGAAAATGCAGTTTGCATGTGGACTAAAGGCGAAAAATGCGCAGAAAATGCTTTGTTTTCAAAAAGACCATGTGGACAGGGTCTTAAAGCTCACCTATCATGTCAACAGGCATGCAGCTAATTAGCCATTACAAGACATTTCAAAATCTTTGTTTTGAGACATCTCAAGGGGGCAGGACCACCCAGAATATTCAAGGATCTGATTGGCTGGTTGGTTGAAGTTCTTCAGTTCTTTGAGTCTCTGGTCAGTCACTCACTCTTGTGATGTCACAAAGGACCTGATTTTAAAATGACTTGTAATGTCTAGATGGCTGTGCACCTGGTGACATGATAGGGGACCTGTAACAGATGTGCTGTCTGGGTACGCAGCAACCTCATCTTTAAATGCAGCATTACTCTTGACAAGTTCCTGATTAAGAATCACATAATTCATTTTCGAAATAGCAAATACATCGCCAATAATGATTAAGACGTGAGAGCAATAAAGGAGAAATCAACAATGAAAGGTTATACGGGAAGCAATTATCTGAATAACTAATTAAAAATCCAAACATTCTCTGAATTTCACTGACTGTAGTGCCGCTTTTTTCTATCAGCAGTTTAACACAATATATACTGTTGTTTGAACAGTCTGCTGTGCAAACATAAATCTGTGCTGTTTCATGAGCATTTCATGAATACAATAATCCATCCATTCATTATCTTCTGTATATTGACTCTTCCTCACTAGGGTTGCAGGGCTGCTGCCTGGAACCTATCCCAGCTGAATAAGGGAAAAAACCAGGAACACACCCTGAAGAGCACACCAATCTGAATGCAATAATCCTAACTAAATATCAATTGCCCAGTCATCTTTCCAATTCGCCCACTCTTAGTACTCTTAGTTATTGAGCAAATCAATTGTTGACTGCTAATCAAGCACAATGAATGTGAACATGTTGATCGTAATCATGCGTTGAAAGATGAAAAGTTTGTCCACCCTGGCAAATTTCTGATGGCACATCTCTGTCTTTCAAAGGAGCTGTTCACCCAAAAATGAGATTTATTATCTACTCACCACCATGGCAGTTGAAACATGCGTGAGTTTTGTTAGTTCATACAACACAATGGGAAAAGGCCAGCTCAACTCCATAGTAGCCTTCCGCAAACAACTGAAGTCCACGGTGACTAGTTCATTTGAGATAAAGTCCAAAAAGCAGCCAAAAATGATAAAATATTACTTCATGCAGCTCCTAGAGCATAATCCAAGTCTCCTGAAACCAAATAATTCTATTGTGACTGAAAAAGACCTGAATCACACTATTATAATAAACTTTTCCTGTTTTTAATTCAGCATAGGATTGAGTACACAATGGCAGAATTTTCATTTCAATTAATTTCAAAACCAGAGTACAAAGTGAGACCTCCGGACCGAAGTCGCGAACCCCTGCTGAAATGTCACCTCTTACATGTAATACACTCCAACTCCCATGTGCAACGCGGGAACCCGTTTTTCTGTCCAACCCAATTATAATGTTATGATTGGTTAGGCGTGCAGGCTTCAGGCGAGGGAACGCATGCGCAAATATAGTTCGCATGCTTGTGCTTCATATGACATAGACATTGCTTTACCGATTGCAATGAATAGATATATCGTGCCCGCGTCGGTGGTGGGCACAGTTGTTGGAAGTGCTGTTTTGTTGAAGTAAGTTAACGTCACAGTTGTTGGTAAAATAGCCGTGTAGCCACTTGCACTTAGCTGCTGTCTGCTTTGCACTAAATGACAGCATACTGGGTGGTAAGCTAATGCTAGCTAACTATACCGTGTTATAATAATCTGACTTGGCTTGCCCTCTCCAAAACTCTTGTTAAACTGTGGGAGACGATAGCAGCACCGCTTCGTCAAACAATATGACGGTCCAGTGATGATTAGCTACTAATTTTTTGAAGCGAGAATTGTATGATGACTGTCATATTGGTGTGTTTCTCATAAAAGATAATTCACAGTGAGAGATTTGGTCACCTACGGGGATTTCAGTTCCTCAATCACCGGTTCCGCTCGGTAACCCGATTCTTTTCATAAAATGAGTCCGGCAGTTTATGTTTAAATGCCTGAAAGAGCCTTTACTGCTCTGTAAAAGCTTTTACATCACTTTTTTATTTGGGGGGGGGGGGGGGGGGGGGGGGTCTATATTTCTCTTCACTTTAGTCAATTAATTTGGGACTGCCCTGACATATTATAAATATTAATGGAATTAACGTGAAACGCAATGATTAAATTATTGATTTATGTCATTACATATTGGACATTAAATGATTAATTACGTTCTAATATTTTCTTTCTTGTCCACCAAGGGACTATGTTACTGGAGGAACTTGCCGAAGTAATGCCAAGATTAACGGGAAGACTGTTGTGATAACCGGGGCAAACACGGGAATAGGGAAAGAGACGGCTCGGGAACTTGCCAAGAGAGGTAAATTATGGCCAGCAGTTCGAGTAGTCAGCGTCGATCACAGGGGCCCACTGAACATGCTGGTTGTTATTCCAATCACAAGTGCAATTGTAGGGTTGGATCAAGCTGTTAATTTGTCTTCATTAGGTGCATTTCAATGTTTAGTGCAGTTATTTTCCCTTTCAAGCCACATATTGACACAAATGTCCATCCATGCCACAGAAGAAGAAACATTCCATTTCCATATTGCGGTATATTGGGAAGAAGTGTGTAAAAAAAGGGGGGGGAGGAGAAGAATGTAAATTTTCAAATGAAAGGATCTATGACTTCCTAGTTGGTGAAATTTAATCAACACATTGTGGCAAAAACTTTTTATTTGGCAAACAAATTGGAGCCAAATCTATTATGTGTCAAGTTCGTTAACGCAAGGTAGTGTGAAAGACTGAGGCCCTGTCCACAGTGATAGGGGTATTTTTTAAACGGAGATTCCCCCCCTCTGTTTACCACAAAACGAAAAATATGTCCACACAACCTCGCTTTACAAAGGCTGCTTCTCCGAGGCTGTTCCATTTTGAAAGCACATCATTGGGCCATTATGGTAGCAAAACTACTTGCAAATTTGTGTTGGCAGCTGCGTATGTGTATTTCAATCCGTGTGATGAAATCCCCAAATAAGCATTCAAATATGCAAGTGTATTGAGATTTCTGAATGTGTAGACAATCTACACATTAATCAATCACAAATAAACTCACAGATCATTTTATATTGGGCTGCCCTGGACTAGGCTTTTCTTACTGCTGAGGCAGCACAGCAGTGTACAAACTCAGCCTTGCGCCCCCCAGTGGAATAAACAGATGTTGCACTACACCTGCCGTTTTTTAACGGCCACTTGATGTCGTCTATCAGTTAGTTGGAAAGGTACGTAGCAGGGATGTTCGAATCTAGACCTCGAATCCAAATTCAGTCCAGGTTTTTTTTTCATCCCACGTGAGTAAATTAACATTTAACGCCTCTGATTGGACAGACTGTCATTACACCTGACTCCCTGGAAAAGGGAGGGTGGAAAACCAGCTGTTCTCGGCCCTAGAGGACAGTGATTTGAGGACCAGAGGTAGAGAGAGACTCATGGGATGTTCCCATTGGGTCTGGATATGAGGAGAAGCCTGTCCATTTTTGAACCCGTTACAGTCACTGTTGTTTTCTTCTGCCTAACTTTCCCTCTTTCTGGAAAGGGGGTAGGATTATTATGGGATGTCGGGACATGACGAAGTGCGAGGCTGCTGCCAAGGAGATCCGTGGACAAACGTGTAACAGTCATGTATATGCTCGCCACATTGACCTTGCCTCAATCAAGTCCATTCGCAAATTTGCTGACAGGATTAACCAAGGTGAGAACTTTGCATCAGACACACTGCTAAATGCAACAGCACTCCTGTCTTCCAAATATTTCTGCTTCTGTCTTCTGACCTGCTTCTTCCTGGTTAGGCCCTGTCCCAGATTGCCTGAGGCAAGGGCTAAGACAGGCGGACCTTTTCGGCAGATTCCGCTGCTCTTCATCAATTATTGTAGGTTAAACTGCATAGAAAAATGGCATAGGTGGTTTTTTTTCCCAATATTAACCCTTGTACAGCCATTTATTAGATGAACTTTTAATAGAAAATGCATTACGGCCAGAACACTATCTTGCCGTTTTCTCCAAAGTGACCTTTTTTTTCCCCCCAAAACCCCATAAAATCCTTAATATTGGTCAAAATAAGACCTGGTTTGGATCAAAATGATCCTTAGATAAAATGCTATTCAATAAACTAAAAAGAAATCCTGTTTGATTTATACTAAGTATTCAAAAATTTGATGGAAATACAGGATTTTTATTACGATGAAGTTAGTGGTTTTTGACAAAGCGAGGCAACTTTCTCATAAAATTTGGGTGATGGCTGCATCAAAACTACACACATGCTTATTGACTTATAAAAACTGCTCACATGATAGATTACTGGTTCTAGAATACTGATCATTAGGTTCTCATACAAACAGGACACAGTATGTCTTCATGATCAGAATTCGAGAGACAGTACGTATCTGGTAGCTTCTCGTGGCTTTTCAGTTCAACTCCTATATACAAGATGCAATCTTTGTGCACAATTGCCAGTTTCTTCTCTCTTTTGTTCAAGTGACTGCCCTCAGTAGCCTTTTGGAATTCGTAAAAGTTACCCAAAATTACTTCAGACCCCTTTGGATATGATTGGGCATAGCCAGACTTCATACTTTCGTCAAGCATTATAACTCCATCTGAAGTAACGACGAGCAAGTAGCAGTCATCCAAAGACTGGGCCGATGGTGTAATAGCCACAACTGTACCCTTACAAATCAATGACAGATGTTCACCACCCTCTGAAACATTCATGCCATTTGCTTCATTAACCCCTTTGCGCAGAAGCCAAATTTGGCTATTTATGGGTTACCCAATTTGATGTTTTATAATTCAAGATTTAAGCTTCATAAAGAGGAGGAATGCGGCTCAACTAAAAAAAAAAGACACAGCATTTAAATTACAACGCATTTCAGTTTATTTTCATGATTTTGGTAGAGAAAATGGGCCGCAGACATAAGAAAAATCTTCATGAGAACTCACCATTGAAACTAAAAATAATTCTGAGGATTGAAAAATGGCAGGGGTTTAAAACAATACATTTCTGGGATAATAGACTCCTAGACCACAAGTACTCCTCATCTGAACATGAAATATTAAATTTAGCCCCTTTTTATAAGCCAAATAAGATGGCTATCATATTTTTAACGCAAATCAACTTTGTACTTGTGAAGTTTAATATGAATGGATGATTTTCTGGTTGAATGTGGCATGAGTTTATCAATATAGGCGCAGCTTGACATCAATGGTCACCACTGACGTCTCCAAACCAAAAACATGCCTTTTCTCCGCAATAAAGTTCTCGTCCATTTATCATCAAAGCTGCATCAGCAAGCACACATACTCATTAGTGGAACTGCATATTTTACAGTCAGAATGTTCACGCAGGCGGAAAGCTTGCTGTTTACAATTCCGATCATCCCAGCGAGAAACAAGCTTGTAACAAGGTTCACACACTCTACTCTATGGAACAAGTATAACTCAGGTCACAGTAATAGCTGTTCACACTTTGAAAGAGCGAAAATGCAAAGCATTCCATTTCATTGAAAGTGGAATAGATTCTAAAACTGATCACCTCGTCAAGAAAAATGCCAGCACACTGCAGTATCGACTACTCTTTTGTGACAAACTAGCTCTGTGATCACGGTGGTAAACCAAAAATAAGAAATAGCTGGCTAGTTAGCAAGCAGGCTAAAAGTAAGATAGAGCTACACCATACAAAGACAGCTTTACTCACACTTCAATAGCATTGATACTTTTGAGGAGCAGCTCAATAATTCTGTCAGCCCTCCCGTCTGCTCCATTCAAAATAACTGCTATTTTCCATCTCAGAATCACATTTCCATCCCACAAATAAGCTCAGCTCTCCAGGCTCAGTTCTGCAGGTTCCCATGCAATCACGTCAGTCTGAGCAGCGTGAAGTGTATTGGATACAATGTAACCCTATTACGCAAGTATTTTAATATGTTTTTTAAGGTCCAATCAATGTCTTTCACTAACTGAGGAAAGCTCATACTGTCTGCAGTTGGATAAAAATCATGTCAACCAACTGGTAATTATCAGAAGAATTTCACGTGGCCGTAAACTACAGCTGGGCCTTCACGCAGATACCATTGAATCACTATTAAAGTGATTGGATTTCTGTGAGAACTTGTATGAGGCTCTAAAAGACAGCTAAATTCTTCAACCGACACATCTACGCGTTAATCCACTGTAACTGAAGTGGTTGCGACAGAGGACATAATTTTTTCTGTTGCAAAAGATCTTTTTTTTTTTTTTTTAAACTACTTGATAGATACTCTGGGCAAGAATATTGAGTAGTTTGCACATCAGGCTTAGCTGAGGAGTTTAATTCATGCAACTCCTGAAAAATAGGGATAGGAGTAAACTCATCAATATTCTAGACTGTGTTCCAGCTCTGCTGGCTTGTGAATATTCAATAACTGATCGCGATAGAGTAGTGCAACTGCTTACATAAAAAGAGCTGCTCTATGTCCGCAGGCGTCTACATCTGCAGAAAGGTGTTAACAACATCCTCTATTTCAACTGCACCCCTCTAACCATCTGAGAAGGCAACCTTCTTAAAAGCATCAACATATTCTCGATTTTCACTGGCAGTGTAATTCTCAGTAATACAGAGAGTGCAGTAACATGACAATTCATTTGATTTTACCACCCCATCTACACCTACTGACATCAAGGAATGAAGTTTCCTCGTATTTGGAACTGTGTTGTACATACTGTCATTGCGTTTGTGATTCACTGAATAGAAATGAGAAAGTTTACATACCTTCCATGAGTTTGTGGTGCAAAAAATTGTGGTGCAATCTTTCCACTCAACGAAGCAAAAGATGGCTTCTCCAGAGCACATGGAACTTACTTAATACTAATTGACAGCAGACTGACACTAATTGCCAATTAGTGGATTCAATAGAGACACCTGCCATGATTTTTAGGAACTACAAAGAGCAGTGGGGATAGGTTGATGCATTAGCTTTCAGTTCAGTGTATTTGTCCTCTACCTCCGCCACATTGGCCACAAAAAATCCACCCCTGAGTTTTTTGCTTCATCAGCCTGTAACTGTAACATAACAAACTGAAGGCCAATCTGTGTAATACCATCTATACCACCAGAGATCCAAAACTAAAAAATGACTCCTTATTTACTATTATAGCCCTGGTTTTTGGGTATGAATTTTTTGGCGAAAAAATTCAGGTGTG
This sequence comes from Gymnothorax reevesii, assembly GCA_029721435.1. Taxonomy (NCBI): domain Eukaryota; kingdom Metazoa; phylum Chordata; class Actinopteri; order Anguilliformes; family Muraenidae; genus Gymnothorax; species Gymnothorax reevesii. The sequence continues at coordinate 96,035,736 of CM056582.1, read as the reverse complement.
ACAAATCCACCTTTTTTGGGTACCCACCTCATGATACAACTTTTTCTTTAGAAGGGTCCACGGACTGTATGCCCAAAAACAAGCTCAAAAGGACTGAACCCAAGAGACTCCTGAAAAGCTTCACAGGCAGCAGACAGAAGAAGATGGACACATTCATCCCAGTCTCTCTCTGTGTTAAGGCAGTAGGTCCTTATCATGTTCTTTAGGGTTTGATGGAAACTCTCCAAAGCACCTTGACTCTCAGGATGGTAAGCTGATGACCTGTATTGTTTAATATCAAGCTAATGCGTAACTTGTTGAAATATGCCAGACATGCAATTTGACCCTTGATCAGACTGAATAAACTTGAGGAGACTAACAATGGAGAAAAACTTGGTAAGAGCCTTGAAGTCAGTAGATACTCACAACTAGATCTAGTCTTCGGCAATGGTCCAACACAGTCAATGATGATGCGACTGAAAGGTTCTTCAAAAGCGGGAATGGGCTTAAGTCAGGCCTTTGGAATATTCTGGTTCGGCTTCCCAACCATTTGATAAGTATGAGAGGATTTGCAGTACTCCTGTACATCAGACCTCATGGCAGGCCAGAAGAAATGATTCCTGACACGTTGAAGGGTCTTCTTGATACCCAAATGACCTGACATTGGATTTTCATGGGCCAGACGAAGAGTTTCTTGATGATAAGACTTTGGAAGAACAATTTGATGGGTGATCATCCACTCTTCATCTGCAGAAACATCAGGTGGATGCCACTTTCTCATAAGCACACCATTTTTGTAGTAAAAACAGACAGGAACTTGAGTAGCTTCTTGTTCACTTGCAGCCTGTGGTAGAAGATGCGCTAGATCACGAGCTTGATGTTGCTCTTGAATAAATTGTTTCCGAGACAGAATGTCATTGGAATGACCAGACAATGACATGTCTGAAGATTTCCCAGACATCTCAGGCCTGGAAGGTTCCTGATGAAAAGACTGCCCAATGAAGGTGTCAGCCAGGTTGAAGTCCTGGTCAGCATCATCTTGAATAGCCTTTTTGGCCATAGAATGAGTAACTGCACATGAAGGATAGAGGTCTGGAATTTCCTCCTCCTATAGAGTCAGATTCTTGATCGATCAAAGGAGTGTCAGTTACAATAGGGTAGGGCACAACCTTTTCCCCAGCAAGATCATTACCGAGAAGCAAATGAACTCCTTTGAAAGGAAGAGAAGACCTAACACCAACAGTAACAGGCCCAGAGACCAAGTCTGATTTGAGATGAACATTATGGAGAGGTACACTTGTAAAACCACATTCTACTCCTTGAATAAGGACATTAGCCTGAGTAGACGATTTGTCCGAAAAAGGCAGAATATCTGCAAGAATAAGAGATTGGGAAGACCCAGTATCCCTTAGAATTCGAACAGGAGCAGGTGAGGAAAAATCATGTGAAAGTGAGACAGAACCATCGGTGATGAATGGCTCAAAACCCTCCATAACAGGATCAGACACAGAAGGTAGAAGATCAGGTGAACTGACCATTGATACAAGAGATTCTCTCTTAGTGAAAGCAGTTGGCTTGGTTTCTTCTCGTTGTTGTTTTTCCTTGAGAGCATAACACTCAGAAATAAGGTGACTTTGCTTTTTGCAGTATTTGCATGACACAAAGGGTAAAGAATCAGAGGATTGCTTCTCACTGGAAGGTTTCCTCTCAGAAGTGGCCTTAGAATCATTAGAAGTGTTATTAGAAGAAGTCTTGGACTGAAACTTGCTTTGAAATTTAGAAAAAGTGGATTTTTGGACAAAAGAAGACTTATGAGTCAATGCATGGCTATCAGCCAGGGTGGAAACAACTTGCAAAGAAATGGCTTGTTTCTCCTCAAGTCAATTCTTGATATCAGGATATACCTTTTGAATTCCTCCACCCGAATATGTTGCCTCATTCTGTCAAAATCTTTCTCAACTTTCATGGAATTACACCACTGATCAAACAACTGTTCCTTCAACCTGCCACATGCAGCATGAGTTTGACTGACTTCCTTGCGAGAATTCCTACATTTTTGCCTGTAAGCCTCAGGGACTAATTAATTACCCTTTAGAATGGCAGATTTGACAAAATCATAATTGGACAGGTAACTGGTTATAGATTTTCTTAGCTTTATCAGTAAGAACACTTTGTAACATCATTGTCCAGTGCTCCTTTGGCCATTTCAAATTTTCAGCAATTTTCACAAAATGGGAGAAGTTTTACTCTTCATCATTTTCTAGGGAAGGAGGAACAAGTCTGATGTGTTTAACTACATCAAAATGATCAGAAAGTCCAAAAGATTTTTTAACCGTACCTGCTCCTATTTTTTTCATTTCCAGTTCATGCTGCATCCTTTTTTCCTCAAGTTCTTTCTCTTTCTCCATCCTTCTTTCTCCATCCTTTATTCCAGTTCTAGTTGTATCTGGTGCAGCTGCATCTTAAGTCTTTGCAGCTCCGTTGCAGGCACTTCCACATCATTAATTAGATCTGCTGCTTCTTCCCCAAAGATATCTTCATCGATGAAATGTTGCACCAAAATGTTGAATATTTCTTGTTTCTTCATTGATGATTTCACATCAGGTAATCCAAGGGTTGAGGCTATTTGCAGCAAGTCCTTCTTCTTTGCCAGCACAATTGATTCTGGGGTTGCAGTTTTCAAAAAAATTTTCAACATCAAAAGTCATGATTGCTGGTTTTTCAAATAGTCACAAGATTTAAAATAATAGCTCAGCTTTAATCTTTGGTGAATCCAGTGGTTGATCCAATGAATGGTTTATCTCAGTAGAACCTCCAATTTGTTATGACTTGAAAATCACAACAAAGAAAACCAGCAATGACAACTTAAACAAATTTATTCTTCACTGATTAGGTCCAAAAATTTCTACAAATAATCCATCCAGTCTATAATCTTGTAATAACACTAATGCCACTATGTAACTCTGATGCCAAAACGAAAACTTTCTTTAACTGACCAAAATCACAGCATTTATATAGACTAGGAACATTCTGGAAAGATCTGCAGGAGTCCTGGGTGATCCAGCTCCCTCCAGGCAAGAAGATGCCAGAAACCTCTCAAAAGCACTCGTCTATTTTGTCACAAAGAAGTAGTATTGCATCAGATTGTTTTTCTACAGACACACCACCAGAGGGTGCTAAATGATGAACAAATAGCTGACCAGTAAGGCAGCAAAAATAGTATGTAACAAATCTCCATTTACAAATGATATACAGTGCTGTACATAAAACACTCCTACATAACAAGTGTGAAAAAATAGATTGGGGGTGGGGGGGCGGAGAGGAACTGGATGACTGCATGGCAGCCACCGGCCGTTCTGGAGTAATGGCCGTTCTGTGATTCTCCAAAACACACAGATGGCCCGTTCGCCCCTGGGTGTGGTTTAAGGGTCACACCAGCTTCATAACGGTTCTCTGTAGTTAAAACAAGCCCTTCATAATTATTATCCCTTTACTGAGCTCATGGACTGCTGGTACATTTTTGTGCCCCCATAGGAGATGTTTATCTCCAGTTTAATGTAGAATCTAATTTCTGTGGTGCCATCAGGCCAAGGTCAGGTTTGCTTTATGACAGGGATGTCCAATCTTATCCGTAAAGGGCCGGTGTCGGTGCAGGTTTTTGTCCTTTCCAGCAGTGCTACTGCACCTGATTCCATTAATTAACTAATCAGGGGTTTCAATCAGGGCCTTAGTGGGTAGAATCAGGTTTGTTAGTGTTGGGCTCAAACAAAAACCAGGACCCACACCGGCCCTTTCTGGATGAGATTGGACACCCCTGCTTTATGAGATGTAGAATGCATTTAAAACTAAAATGAAGAGATTCTATTCACAAAACTCAACATAAACATCATTAAATGCATACTGTTTAATGAAAGCTTGTCACGAAATCCCTCACCTTTGAGAAGTTGATGACATTATCAGTAAAGTGAGCCTGTGAAGAGCTGTGAGAGAGCGGTGTTTGTTTTCAGAGGAAGAGCGGGTGGATATACTGATCAACAATGCTGGGGTGATGAGGTGTCCTGACTTGAAGACTGAGGATGGCTTTGAGATGCAGTTTGGGGTGAATCACCTGGGTAAGCCTGCTTAGCCTTTTGGCCACCCTGTAGGGCTGGCTCTGAAAAATACAAGCACTCCTTTCAAGATGACCTGTTTGTGCATAACACATCGGTAAAATTTATATTTTTTCCCCTCTGATGTAACCAGGATCTTCAAACCTGATTGATTCAAGATCACCATTTAGCCAGTGATAGTTTGTTCATTCATTGAGTCACATGTAATAGGGTGGTCTGAACTCCAGAGACTGTATAAAAAAGATTGATGAAGCAACGGTCACGTCACCCGCCATTTAGGAAGCCTCGATTTTGGCAATTTTAAAAGCACCATTTTGTCACTTTGAAAACGGATGTCATTTCAATTGGATGAGAGCATGAATTGAATATCCAGGGAGGAGCGAGGGGTGAATCTACAGGTGGATCTGACCGTATCTGACAAGGACTCGAGGATAGCCACCCCACAAAAAGCATATCTGGGTTTATCCTTTGTTCTAATCTATTTGGGACCATAGTTTACAAAAATAAACATGGTGATATATCAAAGGAGACTTGAAACTTGCGATAGATGCCATAAAATCGTGTGGAAAATCATTATTGAAATCATAAATCAGGCGGGAAAGTAAGGTCATTCTCTCAGATTTCTATAGCCTTGAACTTTTTTCAGCAATTACCAACGTTGCCATCTGCTGGCGATTAAATAGAATGCAATTTTCATAGATTTCCGCATGGGCTTCACTTTTCAGACCTGGGTGCTGCGTCTATCTTTTTATACAGTCTTATGGTGAACACCAATACTCCACAGATTTTCAGCTGCTGTGTTTGAAGTTGAGTGCTCTCAATAACAACACTGTGCTGGGTCAATTCAGAAAATTAATCTTCAGAGGACCTATCAAAATGTGAGATTTTTCTCTGCTGAAACAAGGGAATGTGAGATTTCAATGTTAAGCAAACAGTTTAGCATCTAGTGCATATATGGCATCTGATTTTAGGAGAGGACTGAAACATCTTTAATGGGCTTCTCTTTGTGTTAGGCCACTTCCTGTTGACTAATCTGCTGCTGGAGAAGCTGAAGAGCTGTGCCCCGAGCCGAATCATAAATCTGTCCTCACTGGCCCACATCGTGGGAGAGATGGACTTTGACGACCTCAACTGGGAGAGGAAGAAGTACGACACCAAACAGGCCTACTGTCAGAGCAAACTGGCCAACGTTCTGTTCACCAGAGAACTCTCCAGGGTTCTGCAGGGCAAGTTTTACAAGCTAACATCAAAATCTGAGAGCAAAATGAAATATAATTTGAGTCCCAGAGAAAGTCTTGCAGTGTTTCATTGATTTACTGAAAATTTGTCAGAAAACTGCAAAAAACAATTTTAGGTTTTTTACAGTAAAAGGGTATTGATTTTTGCTGTGCCTCTTTGTTTTGTTTTTTAGGTTCTGGAGTCACGGTGAATGCGCTGCATCCTGGAGTTGTGGCGACAGAACTGGGGCGACACACAGGGCTACATCAGTCCCAGTTCTCCAGCTCTGTCCTCAGTAAGTCCTCCATCTGGACATAAATGCACTCAAACATGCAGGCGTTTATCAGACTTGCACTCTTTATGGTTATTGAACATACGCAGCAGTACCTTTTGTATTTTGACCACCACTATGTGTTAAAACTTGCTGCAATTCCACTTGAATTATCACCTAATACGGATGTTAAGTGCTATATTAATAAAGTCTGATTGATTAATATGCATGATATACTTTCCTCGCCTTGGAGGGAACTGGATGGCAGTTTACATTGATGACTAGTCAACAAACAGCAACAGATCGGCAAAATAGGAAGGGTGTTAGTGTAGCTACAGATCAATTTGAGATTAACATGAACCATAAATAGCCTGGTAATAGTTGCGCACACATCTGTGGTAGGCTTATTTGACCCCATGGGTGGACCAACAGTTCCCAGGCATCACTGATACAGGGAAGTACTGCCACCAATAAATGCTGAGGAAACCTCCCATGAGCCTTTGCGTTCCCCACCCTTCCTCCTCAGGTCCCCTGTTTTACCTGCTAGTGAAGAGCCCCCATCAGGGGGCACAGCCAGCTGTGTACCTGGCGGTGTCCGAGGAGCTGGAGGGCGTGTCCGGCCGATACTATGATGTCATGAAGGAGAAGGACCCATCGCCTCGGGCGATGGATCAAGACTCTGCCCATAGACTGTGGGAGGTCAGTGCCAGGCTGGTAGGGCTGGATCAGACTGTGACTCCACCCTCTGAGGCACCGGCCGCACCTACCACTGTAATCCAGACCACTTCCCAAACACAGCCCCTGGTGCCCCGGCCCACAGTTACCCAGCAGGCCTGACCCATTCCCAGAAGTACACTGAAGAGCAGACCCGGAGGAAATCTAAGGAGAAATTTACTAGCAGGTTGGGAACTTAACATTGTGAGTTCAACCACATTGACAATGTACAAAAAAACTAAGTCACTGGTCAACTCTTTTTGGAACCCCCAGCAGAGAAATGCCGGGACGATGCGGTAAACTCCATGACTCCAGAACCGTTTCACACATGCACTGAAACTCTGAACCCATGCAAAGTCTGTGCACTGGCAGATTGAGCCCATGTTTGACCAGAGCCGGTCATTGTCTGCTGAATTCAGTGAGCCAGCCTGCTGTGTTTCTCCGACCCAGTTTAGATGAAATCACGCCCACTTCAGCATGAAGAAAGCTTTGAAGCTATGACGTAAGAATCGTGGATAGAGCAGATCCTTGCTACGTCAAATTTCCGTCAAATTCCACTTTTTTTCCAAATCAGAAAATGTTGGAGTTGTATGTTAAACTAAAACTTCAGCTGAAAACAGCGATTTATAAATTATTTGTTGTGTATTTTGTTGAAAATGATGCAAGAGCACATAATTTGATGTCACCACATTAAAGGTCCCATGTAATCAAAATAATTTTGCTCATTTTTACCTGTAAATATGTATGCTGATTGATTTTTTTTTTTGCATGCTTTGTCTGTGAAATTACTATATTTTTATTTATTTATTTTAACTTCCCGCCCCTAAAAAAGGTCACTCACTACGAATGCGAGTTTTGCGACCGTATATGTCATCTCAGGAACGGAAGTTTACTGGTGCAAAGTCAGTCTATTGAAACAGTGTATCGAGAGGTTGATTTTTTTTTTTCTTTTTTGTATAACATAAAAGGTGGCCATTTCAAGCTTACATGCTGCCTACACTATGGCCTGAAACTACCATCTCATTGCTGCATGCTGTACTTACACATTTGTTGTACATTACTCAGCAGTGAGAGGCAGCGGGCTTGCATTGCCGTCTGTATGTAATACCTATCGGGTTGATGCAACTTTGCAAGTCAACATATGTGCCATCACATGCCAGTCCGCAAGAATAAACGTCAATAATGTGACCTTGTAAATCTAAGTAAGCAGCCACTAGCTATGCCGCAGACACCGCCATGGTCATACAAGTGCTGTACACCAGAGACGGACGGTGAAATAAAAATTGAAGCACTGAACATCCCTTGATGATAATCATTGGTCTTAAACTGTTTCAATCATTACTTCAAACATTGCGTATACTCCAAAAACGCTCAAAATGATCAGGTCGAGTTTTCCTCAGTAATTCCACACAAGGAAAATTTGTCATTTTGAGATGAAATTCCGTTTCAATCATCGTTATTCAGTTGCAGATTTTTGTTGCCAATTTTCGCTTTCTTTGTTGTAATTAATCACGAAGCTAAGATTTGATAGAGCGTGATGTGCTTAAAGCAGACACAAAAGACAACATCATAGTTTATCTTTTTTTGTGAAGTGAATGAAACATTTTCTCTTTAATCGTTGCAACATTGCATCATGAAGGAAGCTGTGCATTTGACTCGACTGCAGATGGCTTATTGTGGCCCCTGGACGAAGTGGCCAATTTTCTCCGGGCTATTTCTCTGTAACCACCTTGGGTTAGGAAGTTCATATTGCATATGTGGACTCCCCATGGGGGGTGTGCCTGTCCGAGGTTTCGTCCCAGTTTGACCTTGACCTTGCAGCAGTGACCTTCAGGGCTGAGGGGTCTTGCCCGCTTCAGCGAGGCCCATTTTTTTCCACTTTGTAATATAGCCTCTTCACAGCATCTTAGAAATATTTAGGGACTGTGGACACTCAAATGTGTCTCGAGTGAGTGTCCCATTTTTCATGCAAACTAGACTTTAGTTGCGCTACTCAGCACAAGGTGCCTGTCATCTTTTGCGTTTTGAAATATGCCATAAATTCTCCATAGAGATCAAGTCTAGATTGCAGACAGGCCAGTCCAGCACCCTCATCCTCTTTTTTCGCAGCAATGCCTTTGTAATGCGAGCAGACTGCAGTTTACGGTTAAAGTTAATGGTAGCCGAACTTATCAAGTTCCAAACCTGGAGCTGAGATACCCAATTCGATTCCAAGTCCTCAATTCTGAGGTACGAGCCCAGTGTCAGCTGCGTTTCAATGGGGCCAACCACATTTAAGAGACCCGTTTTCTGTGAAGCATAAATTTATACTGTGAGCCTTACCAGGCTGCTCATAATGGCATTTACTATGAGCCTAAACAAGTTGACACTGGTTGAGAAGTCCACGCAATCTCCACAGATATGCTTGGCAAAACAAGTGTGGTCTGCGGAAGTATACCTGAAAAATCAAGACAGATTGTGTTCAGAAGGGGCTTCAGTCAAACTAATGATTATGAAGGATTATTATCGATCGGTTTTGGTTGCAAGTCTTGCAAAAAATATTTTCTGAAAGCAAACTATCCTACAGTTCAGTTTGAAATTGTGGACTGACTCAATACATGGCAGTAAAATATGCCTTTATCTCAGATTTGTATTTTTAATTTTGGACCCATTTCTAAAGTGATATACGTTTGCCTGAGAGTGCTACCATGGATAAACTTGTAATTTATGTCCAGAGCATCTAGATTTGTCAAAGTCAATGAGTGCCTTATGCAAACTATGTAAGTAATGCAAGTTTGAGAAATGAACCCTGAAAACATAGAATTTACAGTCTGTTATGCATATAAGACTGTGGACGTTATATAGTCTTGAATCTGCCTTTTAGGATGTTTGGGTGACTTTATACCTTCAACGAAAGCACAGAGTCAAACTGTATGTAAAACCAACAGATTTTTTTTATTTTACAATTTTTACATAATCCTTCGCATTATGAAAATGCTGATTGAAAAGAAATATTCTCTTTTAACAGAGGGAGGAGCCCAACAGAAGAATTCTACAGATTAGGAAAAAGACACTTTATTCACCACCAGTAACTGATGGAATCTTTTTTCATTTTTAGATCATTGCACGAGGTAGACGCCTAAATTAATTTGGCCATAACTTAACAACACAATGAGGAGGAAAACAAAAGAAAGCAAATTTTGGCAAAAAAATGTAAAACAAAGGTAAGATTGTGTAAGCAGGGGAATGTCTGTCTTATCTGAGCTCTAACTGCCGAACATTAGTCATTACTTGTTGATAAAGTCAGACTATAATTAAGACGAGTGTCATTCACAAGTACCACCGGACCAAAACAAACAAACAAAAAAAACCCTAGAAAGAAGTCATTTGGAATAGGGTGTTTAGCACACTTTCATCTCAAAATGTCAGTAAAAATGAGCGATAAACCTCTAGTGCCACGGCGTTTAAGCATGTAATGTGTATAGATGTTGTGTTCATAAACAGACCTGGATCATCTACAACATCGTTATGGGTTCAAATGCTTTTCCGTGCTCAACTGATTTGACTTGATGCAATCACCATCATGCAATCACCACCAGAGGGTGGTGTTTGTACTTTTTCAGAGCGTTTTGTTAGTTTCAACACAGCACACAAGCTCAGTAAAATGTTAGAAATTACTTAAATATATGACTACTCAATTCACCCAGGTCTGGTCCATGAACATATAATACATATGCAAATCTACTTTTACACATCCTGCATGTGTGGACATCCTCTCTGCACGCACGTACACAGATATAGACATTAACACATCATTGCTTAAAAAATACCTTTTAGTCTCTGTTCTTGTGCAAAGGTTTAAAACCAGTGTCTACCACAGAATTATAAACAGGCATTTAAAAACTGTGATGAAAAAAACCAAGTTTCAACACTAAAAAGAAGCACAAGGCTCCACATATGAAGCAATAAATCTCTCCATTGATATCCAGAAATAAAATGTCAGCGTTAATAGGATGGGCACTTCTCTCAGTTTTACGTTTTTGGGGCATCCGTACGGAAGACTCCCAAAATATGAGCTGGGAAGACAAGCCCTTGTTAAAGCAGTACCCCAAATATTTACCTCACTGCACCTTGACACACCTGTACAGCCCTCATAACTGTACAACACAGATTATCTACATGACCAGTCTTTAGTGTACAACTTCACATCCGCTAGCATCGAAAAAATACCACATTATTATTTACAGCATTTAAATAGAAGTCCAATGGAGCTCTCATGGCAGCGTGAGATGCTGAGTGGTGGCAACACTGCTAAAAATATATATATTAGAAAAAGAAATTCATTCTTTAATGTGCCACAATAAATAAAAAAATACATTTATAAAGTCCCGTGTCTCTCAATCCATGATTATGGGTTGCGTCTGAAGCCGAGCCGGGATGTGGACCCCAGCCCAGCACAGACGCAGGATGAGATTCACTCAGTAACTGTTCTCGTGTCCAGCCAGGATGTAGAGGTTGCTCTGCGCCGTGGGATTATCCGTAGGTCTGCTCTCCAGGACCACCACCCTGCAAAGGAGAGGTCATAAATCGCTAACGTGCTAATACGCTTAAAGCGTCCAAACCACTTCTGAGGGATTTGAAGGTCCATCAGTTTACCTGCTCAGCAAGTCAACCATCCTGCCTCACCTGTTATTCATCGAGCAGCACCGCCTGCATTCAGACTGTCTGGTGAAAGTGACCCAAATTGGATTTTTTGGTGTGCGTGTGACCGAGATTTATTTTTTTCTGAATAATGTTTACATTTTTTTTAACAGGATAAGGCACAGTGCAATGCAGTCCAAGGTCTGTTACACATCTGATTTGTACGTAATCTCATAGAGAACATTGTTTTTCACCACAAACATCCATATAGTGGATTCATTCATTTTTACTCAAGGTGATCTGATAAATATCACTGGTCATATACAGTTCCAGTCAAAAGTCTGGACATACCCATATTTATCTCAAAATGCATGGTAAATTAAAAAAAAAAAGCACCCTTTATTGAGCAAAATAAATAAATAAATAATCTAATTCTTAAATCCATAAAAGTAACCAGCATTTGTGGTCATATTAACAGAGAATACTCATCGCAATTTTTTTTTCGAGGGCAGTTATAAGGCCATAATGAGTCTGCAGTCAAGCAGCCGTCTAAGTTTCCAAAAATGTGCTGCGGTTGCGGTGTGCTTTTCATCGATCTTTTTGCCATATAAGTCCCAAAACTGTTTAACTTTAATTTAACTGTTAGCTTGTTTGTCTGTTAACTTTGCAAACATATGGCTTTGAGGATTCCAAAATTTTGAACACAATTCAAACAAGTAAATTATTGTCTTTAAACTTCAGACTGTTTCCCTCAGCAAGATTCCATTTGAGATTATACAAATAAGTGAATCCATTAAATTTCTCGAAATCCAGAGTGCGGTGACATTAGCAGAGTGCGTCCAAACTTTTGACTGGTACTGTGTCTCACGAATGAGCCTGTTTTGGTAGTTGAATGTGTGTGTGAGGCATGTTTCAGGAGCAGAGGTGTGTGCAAACTTATGACAAATATGCAATGATGAACATGAAAATTCATGGCAAAATGATCATATCGAGGCAAATGATCAGAACTGAGGCAACACGTCATGTGGACAGTCACTGAGACCCCGATTATCGAAGGCTAAAATGCTCCGCCCAATATAATTCATTTGCACAAACACTAGGTGGCAGCAAAGTCCTGGAAAAGTTGGTCTATTTCAGCGGTTCCACTTCCGAACCACAAAATGCAATCCAATTTACCAAGCAGTTAATTTCTCTCAGTGAGGTGCATTTCATGTTTAGACCAATTATTTACAACATTTTGACAGAAATATCAATACATATACACGAATGCACGTCTTGCATTTATTTTTCTATATATTTTTTCAAAATCATCGTTGGGGAAAAAACATTTAAAACGGACATGACGCTGAGAAAATCGTAAACTTCGCATTAGGTTTCTGAACACAAGTGTTTTAAGTTATTTCAAATACGTTGCTTGAACTTAAAACTGGCTCACACCAACAGATCTTTGAAATCTTAACCAATGTTTAGATGTGGGGGAGACAACATTTGACGCAAAATTGCACATTTCATAGTGTTTTGGTCCTCTGGTGTGTGGAGACCACACTCACTTAAAAACTTGGACCCCACACCACCTCATATTGGATTGCAAATATTTACAGTGGGGTGCAATAATTTGGACACGCCTGGTTTAAATGTCTGTTACGATTAATCTCCAAGAGATTAAAAGCAAACCTGAACAGTAAATGCTACAAAGTTCAACATGACACCTTTCTGCATATTGAAAAGCAAAGTTTCTTTTTATTTAAATTTTTCTGAGTTTTTAAATGAAAAGAACAGAAAAAGGGCCCTTTGCAAAAGTTTGCAAACCCTTTTGGATGATTCTTTGTTACCTTTTAAGAACATGATTACTGAGGCCCAGACCCAGGTGAATTATTCATTAGGGCTTCAGTGCGCCAGGTGAATATAATTCCAGGGTTGAACTATATATTCTGAAGTAACTTCATGCTAAAGTATTTGACTATGGTGTCTGGTGTTAAGAACCTTGTGTTCCTCTAAACAGTTGTCCAAGGATGTCAAAATCAAGATTATTCACTTCCACCAACAAGGAGAAAAACTCTAGCAATGTTTCAAACTACCCATTTCTACTGTCAGAAACATTGTAAGAAAATGGTAAATAGGTAAATAGATGGAACAATTGAAGTCAAGGCAAGATCTGGAAGACCAATAAAAATTTCAGATAGAATGGCCTGAGATGTGGTGAGAAATGCTCAGAAGAACCACACATCACTGCAAAAGAGCTGCAAAAAAGAGTATCAGACACAGGTCAAGTCGTTCACAGGACAACAATACAGCGCATCTTAAACAACAAACCTACATGACACGTTCACCTTTGTAGCATTTAGTGTTCAGGTTGGTTTCAATCACTTGAAGATTAATTGTAACAGACACTTAAGCCAGGGGTGTCCAAATTTTTGCACCCCACACTGTAACATTAATATTGCTGACTAGTAATCTATGAGAGCCTAAGGGGCTTGTGGGTAAATCCAAAGACATCAAATTTATTCTTAACACACCTCACATCACAGGAGAATCAGGCGGGATAATCCACAGAGTCAAAAAAAAGAAAGAAAGAAAAAAGGGGCTTTGTTAAAGAAGAGGGGATTGAGCTGATAATCCGTCAGACTGTCCTTTGATGAAAGCCTAGCTTTAGTAACACAATAAACATCATACAAAACTGTTTTGACCATTATTTGCTTGCCTAATTAGTTACCACAACCATGTGTCCACAGTTTCGCCAATTAGGAGCCTATTGATTCCTCAGTTTGATCGGTTGCATTTTTCCCTTTTCATGCACCTGTTTCCGATATTCCATCCGATGGATAAGGCATGTTTATTCTGCATGATATGTGTGGATATTTCTGTCCAAAATTGTTAAAATCATACAGTTGGAGCATAACCCAGCATTCATGAGGGTAACTCAGGAGAGATCTTAAGAGGCGCTGGTTCAGAGCAACACTAAGCTCACAGATGCTTGTCAACTCCAGCAAGATCTGGAACCACTAAAGGGGGGACAAACCGTGAACCCAGAAGCAAAGATCTAGAACAGCACAGCCTGAACAAGTTCTCATCTGTTTTCTAGTACTCGTATGATAATTCAAATGAATCTACGGACAAGGCCTCAGCGGATCAGTGGCACCACAGACAGAAAAGAACAGGAACTGCTCCACATTTCTCTCAGTTCAGTGGACAGAGAGAGTTTCCCCTGAGGTATTATTAAAGATATCGAATGTACTAAATCAAATGCCGGGTTTCTACGCTTTGCTTTACTCACCTATCCGATCCCAGGAGCCGGAAAATTCTGGTGTTATCAGAAATTTCTTGAGTAATCTGTGCGGGGAAAAAGAGAAAAGAAAATCAAAACCTGCATCTCTGGAACAAGATAATGGCCCCACCAATGGAACATGATACAAGATTAAGAGCCACAACTATGAGACAATGCAACTCCCCATCTGTGGAAAAATGATACCTGATGAAAGGTCATATCTAAAATAAAATGCAAAAACGCACAAGGAAATCAGAGGGGAAAGAGAATAACGGGCCCTGGCACTTCAGAGCCTCTCGGCGCACGTCTCTTGTGAGCAGACTGCCACACTGCGGCCCCTAGTGGAGCAAATAGGTACTGAACCACGCATACAAGTTTTGTAATTGTCACAAGCGCGTTTGGAAAAACGGACAAACATGAAAAGACTATCACTTTGAAAAACTGTTCCCCAAAATATTCAGGCATAGTTACATCCAAGTTTTATGATAGATTAAACATAAACTGGCCAGTTTCCGCAGAACTTCATCGGGTAGCAACTTCTGGGGAACAAGATCGATGGTCAATGGCCACTTCTATGGAACTACATACACAAATACAAACTAAAACTGACAAATAAATATATTCACATAAAAATTAAATGTATTCACAGAGGTGCAAGAGAGATCCAGTAAGATCCCCTTCCTCCCCATCCCTGCGAACCAGAAACTCAGAAACTCCAGGCTGCACACGTACCTCATTGGACTTGAAGCTTCGCCCCTGCATCCCATGTTTCCAGAATGCCAACACGCTGTCTTGCAGACACACTGCAAGAGAAACATCCTCTTCACACAGGAATTTCAACATTTTAATAAAGCAACTCCCGCCTTTTGACAATGTAATTTTAACCTTTTCACACAAGGACATCAAACGGTTCACACGGGAACATCAACCTTCTTGTAAGGGAAGTTCAACCTTTTCACACAAGAGATTCAACCCTTTGACACAAAAAGTACATTTTTTCATTCGGGAATGTCAATCTCTTCACACTGGGAATTCTACCTCCTCACACGGGAACTTCAACGGTTCTACACAGGAACTTCAAAGTGGTCACACAGGAACATCTCTTAAACAGAAAAACCCACGCCTTGATGCAAAGAGATCACCTGCCTCTATGCCTTCCACTTCCCATAAACCCAGTCTCCTGCACACACACACACACACACACACACACACACACGAAAAAAAATAATTCTGTTCAATGCCAATCACACACAACACTGAGCCAATGGCACACGGCTTAAAGTTACTAAATTAAATCCTTGCTGTGAGGAAACAATTTTCATTTCAAAAATGAAACTTAAGACAACCAGGACTTCACAGTAATCAAAAACACTTCATGACAGAAAAAAGGCAGAATAACTTCAACGATCTGTGCTGAAACTAAATTACTTACCAAGTAAATAAACAAGCCAATACTGTGACTGTAAAATGCAATAAAGTCTCCAGAAAATTTCATCAACAAAGCCTTCAGCCACAGGTCAATACCACAGCCCTGGGGCAGTTTAATCAGTGACTGTCCGCAGCACCTTACTTGCCAACTGTTGTCCATTTAAGCAGACTGGATGTAAAGATTGTTTTGCAAAACTTGCATAACATACCCATATCTGAATCTTTGTCCTCAAATTATACACCAACAAATCATGATGTACAGACGGTCTGATATATATCCATATCATTTTCCAACAGTAGGTAAAATACTTCTCTTTCTCGCAGAGGGAACGTCTAAACAGTAAAGTTTACTTGCTGAAAAGTGTTTACCTGAATGCTGTCAGCAAATCCCTGGAAATGTATTCACAACTATCCAAGAATATTTCATGTTCTAACTACATCTACTTTTTATTCATAAACTCAAGTTGCAGTTACGAGGACCTGACTGTATTTGGGAAGACAGTAGCTGACAATCCTGACAACTGTTCAGTTGACAGTCCTTATCATCAGGATAAAGCTGCTTTGGACACTGTCAACGTTAACATGCCATTACTTATTTGCTGGGCACACAACTTCAGCCAAGGTTAGCAGGACTGGCTACATCCAACACTTTCCCCATTAAGAGGTTTTCGCTTTAGCGTCGCACACTGAGAGATGGCTGTCAGAGCATAACAACCATATGGCAGAGAAAGTAATTTGCTCCAAGTTTAATTAGATCTTGATGACTGGTGCATACAAAACAGGCAACAACAAAGAACGAGACAGTTGTACAGTCTGCTAACTTAACCATGCAATTAATTACTCAGATGTGCAAGAATGCAATTTTGGTTTAAAAAAGTAAAAATAAAGTAATAATTCAGGTCAAGACAAAGGGAGTGGGCTACTATGAGTCATAAACCTGACCAGGCTTGCTCATAACCTCACAGCTCTATGAGCCTGACCAGGCTGCTCATAACCTTACAGCACTATGAGCCTGACCAGGCTGCCCATAACCTTACAGCACTATGAGTCTGACCAGACTGCTCATAACCTCACAGCACTATGAGTCTGACCAGGCTGCTCATAACCTCACAGCACTATGAGTCTGACCAGGCTGCCCATAACCTTACAGCACTATGAGTCTGACCAGACTGCTCATAACCTCACAGCACTACGAGTCTGACCAGGCTGCTCATAACCTCACAGCACTATGAGCCTGACCAGGCTGCTTATAACCTTACAGCACTATGAGCCTGACCAGACTGCTCATAACCTCACAGCACTATGAGTCTGACCAGGCTGCTCATAACCTTACAGCACTATGAGCCTGACCAGGCTGCTCATAACCTTACAGCACCATGAGTGTGACCAGGCTGCTTATAACCTTACAGCACTATGAGTCTGACCAGGCTGCTCATAATCATACAGCACTATGAGCCTGACCAGGCTGCTCATAACCTTACAGCACTATGAGTCTGACCAGGCTGCTCATAACCTTACAGCACTATGAGTCTGACCAGGCTGCTCATAACCTTACAGCACTATGAGTATGACCTGGCTGCTCATAACCTTACAGCACTATGAGTCTGACCAGGCTGCTCATGACCTTACAGCACTACGAGTCTGACCAGACTGCTCATAACCTTACAGTACTATGAGCCTGACCAGGCTGCTCATAACCTTACAGCACTATGAGCCTGACCAGGCTGCTCATGACCTTACGGCACTATGAGTCTGACCAGGCTGCTCATGACCTTACAGCACTATGAGTCTGACCAGGCTGCTCATGACCTTACAGCACTATGAGTCTGACCAGGCTGCTCATGACCTTACAGCACTACGAGTCCGACCAGACTGCTCATAACCTTACAGCACTATGAGTCTGACCAGGCTGCTCATAACCTTACAGAACTACGAGTCTGACCAGACTGCTCATAACCTTACAGCACTATGAGTCTGACCAGGCTGCTCATGACCTTACAGCACTACGAGTCTGACCAGACTGCTCATAACCTTACAGCACTATGAGTCTGACCAGGCTGCTCGTGACCTTACAGCACTATGAGTCTGACCAGGCTGCTCATAACCTTACAGAACTACGAGTCTGACCAGACTGCTCATAACCTTACAGCACTATGAGCCTGACCAGACTGCTCATAACCTTACAGCACTATGAGTCTGACCAGGCTGCTCATGACCTTACAGCACTACGAGTCTGACCAGACTGCTCATAACCTTACAGCACTATGAGCCTGACCAGACTGCTCATAACCTTACAGCACTACGAGTCTGACCAGGCTGCTCATAACCTTACAGCACTATGAGTCTGACCAGGCTGCTCATGACCTTACAGAACTACGAGTCTGACCAGACTGCTCATAACCTTACAGCACTATGAGTCTGACCAGGCTGCTCATGACCTTACAGCACTACGAGTCTGACCAGACTGCTCATAACCTTACAGCACTATGAGTCTGACCAGGCTGCTCATAACCTTACAGCACTACGAGTCTGACCAGACTGCTCATAACCTTACAGCACTATGAGTCTGACCAGGCTGCTCATAACCTTACAGCACTACGAGTCTGACCAGACTGCTCATAACCTTACAGCACTGCAAGTCTGACCAGACTGCTCATAACCTTACAGCACTAAGGGTTGTATTCAGAAACGCTACTCATACTCATTCTCCACTCTCCATATAATGAGTACAGGTGAAATGTAACTGGAGTGTGAGAAAGAGATCGACCTACCAGGGACCGAGAGAGCGGTCCCACTCCTCGCCAGTTGCTATTCACAAATGCCTCGAGCATAACTGTTAGTAGTGGGCACCGTAGTGGGTACCCACAGGCAGTGCTCTGGCGGCTGCAAAGGGACGCTCAATCTTCACCTTTCAGTGCACAATGACCTAAATCTGTTGCAGTTTACTTTTCTGGATTAGAAAGTTTCTCACACTAATTGGTAGAATGACAATGATTTTTGATCGCATTGTTATACATTGCTTCACAAAATTAAGAGGCTTCTTTTTTGCACATAAATAAATGACAACGAGAAATATCAACATGTCTTAATAAATTCTGTAGTCGAGTGGCTTGCGAAAGGCGCAAAACCGCCCGCAGGGCTCACTAAGCAACAAGCTGTGAAACATGCCAAACATTGCCTTCTGCCTTCAGCAATTAAGAATGTAGAAAAGAATGGATTCTCATGACTTATAGCTAAATGAGCCTTGGAGACACGCACCCCAGCTGAGCACAGAATTTTACAACCCATGAGTAAAGAAGAGCTCAAGAAATCCAAATGTGTGAGAGTTGACAGGTATGTGTCATTAATGAAAACTGGCCACAACTGATAATGTTTTCGGACTTTCTGCAATGGTAATTTAAATAAATAATTAAACAGGGCAAGAATTATTAGTGCTCATTCTAACTTACTGAGGCTCAAAGGAGTTGTCCCCTGCACTCAACCTTCACTCAGAAAGGGACGCTAATTTTAGTGTGAGTGAGGTCTCTGAAAGCAAACTAGGCTTATGCCGTCGAAGGCGACAGCTGGAAGTATATCCCCGAAGGCCCCCAATCCTTGAATAGACCTTGAATAGACTTTCATTTGAACTTAATTTCAGGTCAATCTGACAAATTGTTCTGAAGATATGGCCAAAATGGTAATTTTCCATCACAAAGCTCCACCTGATGGCAAAATATTGAACCATACAGGTATGATGTCATCATGTGACATGTTGTGAGGTCATGACCTTGCAGTTGCACACAGTTTCATGTCAATTGGACAAATAGTTCCAAAGATATGGCAAAAATGGTGAATTTTATGTGACAAACCTCCACCTTTTGTCAAAATTTTTAACCAAACAGGTATAATGTCATCGTGGGACACATCCTCAGGTCATGACCTTTCATTTGCCCTTGATTTGAGGTTAATCGGACAAATATTTCCAGAGATATGATAAAAACAGAGACTTTTTTCAGTTTTTGGCCCTAGGTGGCCAATCTAGAAATTGTAAATTGTCCAAAATAGAATCAGTTCTTCCTCTTTATGATACTTACTTATATGCAAAACTTGAAATTTCTAATTTAAATATTACTGAAGTTATCGCGTTAACACGTAGGGCGGCGCGGCGGCGGCGGCGGCGGTCGGACCAAAAACATAATATCCCCGAAACGCCATTCGGGGATATAATGAGTGTCAGGGCAACCTCTGACTCATTGAGCATAACCTGACACTAACTGAGTTTTAGTACTCACTCACACTCAACTAGTGTGAGTGTCATTTCTGAAGACGAGCCTAAGAGTCTGAGTGAGGTATTTCTACATCTAAGAGATCTGCTGCCTCAGGGGTCATAAGCTTACTCCAGCGAACCGAGATCATATGCCATCTGAGCCCAGTGAAGAGGTGATTCATGTCATCTCAATGAGCCACCTGCAATAACAGCAGCAGGGACTCAGCCGGACCAATTGGATTGCATCTACCCCTGAGCAAAAGCACGAGAGGGCTCACCTATCGCCTCAATCTGGAAGTTGAAGGTCAGCTCGGACGACAGCTTCTTACTGGACTTAAGCCTGCCTTGCAAATTCACGATCTTAATGCACCCTGCAGGAGACAGAAAAACAAATTAAATGAGACTCTTAGGAGAGAAAAGGGCGGAAAAGAACAGTGTGGTCAGTTTCCACAAAATCCTTATAGTGCTTCCCTGCTGTCAAGCAGGAATTTGCTTACCAGAAACTTGGTATCCCATGACAACCAAATTCACCACCACATCTCCATTAATCTCCTCAGTAACATTCAGAAACCTGCCTTACTTTGTTCATAAGGGGAAATATGTGTGAAGCCCTGGGTATATGACAGTTTCAGAAAAAGTGAGGTACTTTCTATGCTGTTCATTACCCTCCAGTAAATGAGATCATAAAGCAGTGGTCACCAACCCTATTCCTGGAGATCTACCATCTCGGAGGTTTTCAATCCAGCCAAAGGAAAGCACACCTTGTTGAACAGCCAGAGATCTCATTGATCGGCTAATTAATAGAATCAGATGTGCCAAATTAGGGCTGTAATGAAAACTTACAGAATGAGGGATCTGCAGGAGAACGGTTGGTAACTCCTGCCATAAAGGGTGACTTTGAGAACTTGGCTTCATCTCACAGATTATAGCTCAAGGGAATGACAGAATACTTTGCAAATAGCATGATTCAGTGTCACTGTTTTGTGAACTTGGTATGTTTTTAAAATAAGTTTTGCGTGTGTGTCATTTTAAGTGAGTGCACCCTCTTGCAAACTCTCCAGGGTGCCTTGCTGCCTGACCACAATGCATGCTGGGATTTGCTTCACAACTATTACTCCTCCACCTTCCCACCCTGACAATGACCAAGACGGGGGTGCTCAGAGATTTTTTTTTAAATAAGGAAATTCTACATGGTAGGATATAAAAATAAGGAAGTATTGACATCACAGCCCGTGGAGCAGGGGGGTCCAGGGGCATGACCCCCCCGGAAAATGTTTTATTTCTAGGCTTTAATTGGTGCATTCTGAGCACTAAAAGAACAATTTATAATACATCACCATTTTGGAATTATTCAGGCACAAAAGCCAAAAAATCAAACAAACAACTTGAACTTGTGTACTAAGGGGCTAGAAAATATTTATTTCAAGATAATTATAAGTGTATATATCAAGCCATTCCCAAATTGAATTTCTTTTTTTTTTTTTTACCAATGATGGAAAACACTATTACAATCTACCTCACATTAAAAATCTATCCTGAAATTACCTCTTAAAACTTAACACAAGTCTAACATTTTTTTTTTTTTACATCTTTGAACCCTCTTGAGCATGTTTGAACATTTTTCAACCCTCGTCCATCCTACAGTCTTCAAAATTGACAACTTGGAACATGAAATCATTGCAAATTCCAACACTGTCTAATTTTACCATATTGACTGGAAATATTATGATTGAAAACACCAACTATTACAATCTACCTGAGATTATAAATCTATCCGAGATATTATGTATTATGTATCATTAAGTAACTTGGTAAGTTAAGTATTTTCTTGCAACTGTAATGTTGAACCTTCCAAAGAAATTGATATTCCATTAACAATGAGGCAGAATGTTAAGGTGAATATATACAATGATTCTGAAATGTAGTTTATTATATTTACAATTTGTATTTCATTCACATTCATGCAGTCATCATAAACAAAGAAAACTAACAATATTAAATGTTTATACAGGCATCAATGTAACACAAAAATCTATTGTATGTATACAAGTCTATGCAATCAAAACCACATCAACTGTGACAGACAGTCCTGACATTGTAATCAGCGCATCTACAGCTCATCATCATCAGCTGCAACTTCCTGTACTGCTAAGTGACCGCGGCATACTAACTCAGTATCTCGAACCTGAAATGCTCACTAGACAGCAGATTTGTGCGGACCTGCCTCCAGGAAGCCGAAGCAATGTCATCAACAAATATTAAAACAGTTTGACTTTTGCAGAGTTCAATGCTTAATCAATATGCAACGTTTGCTCCTTTAAATACGGGCTTTTACACATAAAATAAACCTAAAAAGTTTATTTACAGTCTTCTTTCATAATCCGATTAACAAAATGTTTAAACGATGTACAGAATTACCGAGAGCCGAGAATTTTTCCTAATTGATTATTCAGATTTACATTCTTGCAGTCTCGAATTGAAGCGTATACGTGAACGAATCTTTCTGTTATTATCTCCTCTATCAGTATACGGGCTTCCTATAGGCTTGGCCTTCGTTGTTTTGATTGTCAATCAGGAATAGGAACAGGTTCACAAAATCCTGCGATAAAAGTTTGGGTCACTGCCTCACCTCACTGCACGTCTCTGGCTTCCTGGGGGCAAGTACTCGCAAATCTGCAGTTTTGTGAGCATTTCAGGTTCAATGTAGCCTACTGAGTAATAACGCCGCGAAAACTTAAAAAAACTGGCCCGTCATTCTGACGAATAGTCTTCCTAAACTAGTTAATCGTCTGATTGCTAATCAAACAAAGGGTAGGATTCTGCCTCACCAAACTATCTCCGATGCATGTCACTGACAACATCGAAACGTTTTTACAAATTATTGTTTTTTTTTTTTTTTTTTTAGTATGTCATACTGAAATACACGTTGCATGATGTTAGGGGGCTCGCGGCTCGTGGGTGCATGTGTAGCAATGCCTTATCCAGCGTTGTGCCAGAACATGTTCCTTTTATTTTGAAGAATGGGAACTGAACGCACCCCCCTTTCGCTGAATGAACTTTGAACTAAAAGAGTTTATCCTGAACAGAGTGAACGTGAACAAAAGAACAACATTCTTTATGATAACTTCTTGTCAGATTGTGGGACTTTGTTCCTCGACTTTCTAGGCAAAAACGGTGGCGTTGCCATGGGATCTTTGAAACTCTATTTTTTTATACCGTGGTATCGAATTGGCTTCGAGAATCATTCAATTTTACCGGTATTGGCACCGACTACTGCAATTTTTGGTATAGTGCAGTGGTTCTCAAACTCGTTCCTGGCGCCCCCCTGTGTATGCTGGTTTTTGTTACAACCACAATTGCAATCTTAGGGTTTTAACAAGCTGTTGATTTGTTTTAATTAGGTGCATTTTTGCAACTATCCACATTTAGATACAGTATCTCACAAAAGTGAGTACACCCTTCACATTTCGACTATTAATTTAGTATACCTTATTAAGGGACAACGTTACAGAAATGAAAACTGAATATATTCTACAGTAGTCATTGCACAATAGGTGTAGCAGTGTAGATTTACTGCACTGTCCAAATAACTAAACAAATAGTCACTATTTCCAAAAAGGGTGGCAACAAAAGTGAGTACACCTCACCGTCAACATGCCAAATTGTGTCCATAGTGTCAATATCTAGTGTGACCGCCACTGTTGTCCAGTACTGCCTTGATTCTCCGAGGCATGGAATTCACCAGAGCTGCACAGGTTGTTGCTGGGATCCTCCACTCCTCCATGACAACATCACGGAGCTGGTGGATGTTGGACACCTGCTGCTCCTCCACCTTCCTCTTGAGGATGCCCCACCAGTGCTCAATGGGATTCACGTCTGGAGACATACTTGGCCAAACCATCACCTTCAGCTTCTTCAGGAAGGCAGTTGTCATCTTGGAGGTGGGTTTCAGGTCGTTATCATGTTGGAAAACAGCCGTGCGGCCCAGTTTCTGAAGGGAAGGCGTCAAGTTCTGCTTCAGAATCTCACAGTACATGTTGGATCCATTATTCCCTTAATGAAGTGCAGCTCCCCAGGACCAGAAGCACTCATGCAGCCCCAGACCATGAAACTGTCAGCACCATGTTTGACTGTAGGCAGTACACACTTGTCTTGGTGCTCCGCCACACATGCTGGACACCATCTGAGCAGAACAAGTTTATCTTGGTCTCGTCAGACCAAGGAACATGGTTCTAGTAGTTCCAGTTCTTGGACTGATTGTCTTCAACAAACTGTTTTCGGGCTTTCTTGTGGGCTAGCTTCAGAAGAGGCTTCCATCTTGGCTGACGGCCATGCAGACCAACTTTGTGCAGAGCATGGCGTATGGTCTGAGCACTGACAGGCTGTTATCCCACTGCTACAACCTTTTTAGCAATGCTGCCAGCACTCCTGCATCTTTTTTCTGAAGCCAACTTGTGCACCTGGCACAGAGCACGAGGACTCAGCCTCTTCGGTCGACCCTGACGAGGCCTTTTCCGAGCAGAACTCGTCTTGGAAAACCGCTGGATAACCTTGGCCACCGTGCTGTAGCTCAGTTTCATGGTTTCACAGATCTTCTTGTAGCTTAGACCATCTTTGTGGAGAGCAACAATTCTCTTTTTCAGATCCTCAGAGAGTTCTTTCCCATGAGGTGCCATGTTGACCATCCAGTGACCAGAATGAGAGCATCGCACCCAAAGCACTACAATTTAACCCTTCAACATGTTACACAACCTCATATGGCCCAGTCGAACAGACAAAAGCATGAACATGATGAACAAGTCGCGTTTCATTGCTTGGTTGACCATTCTCAATTAGGGTGTGTACTCACTTTTGTTGCCATCCATTTTGGAAATAGTGACTGTTTGTTCAGGTATTTGGACAGTGCAGTAAATCTACACTGCTACTCATATTGTACCATGACTACTCTAGAATATATAGAAGTTTCACTTCTGTAGCATTGTCCCTTGAAAAGACATAATAAATTAATTGTCAAAATGTGAGGGGTGTACTCACTTTTGTGAGATACTGTATATTGTAAATATTACAATATATCTCAAGAGGGAAATATAACCAAACATTTAATCAACATTAATAATCAAAAGGTTCCTCAGTGGTGAAACTCTTGAAACATGGTGGCAAGACCCGACAATTTACTTTGCAAACAATGGAGTCACACCTGTTGTGTTTTCTGTTGATTTTATTTGGTTCAGGCAGGTTATTTGGGAAAAACTCAAAACACCTGTATTCAGAAACCTAATTTGGAGCTTATTGATTTTCTCAGAGTCTAATTTGAACTGTTTAAAAATGTTTTCACCGGAAAATCCTAGCAATATTGAAAATGAAGCACAATATCTTCAAGGGTTTTTATTCTTCATAGCAGAATGGATATGTCCATCCAAATGTGACTTAAGATGGTAAATAACTACTCTCAAGATAGAATGCTGCTAATTAAGACAAAGTAACAGCTTTCTAAAATCCTAGAATTGCAGTTGTGGCTGGAACAAAAACCAGCGTACACAGGGGGGCGCCAGGACTGAATTTGAGAACCACTGATATAGTGACATCTCTAAAAGGCACCACTACAGTATGTGGGTAATACACATGCAAAGTTTTAGTAAGATATATTGAACGGTTTGAGTTCTGCTCCAGAAACAAACTAGGCCTGATGTGCACCAAGTCCAGATTCGTTTCCATGGAAATGGCAAAAATACTAATCCTGAAGTTTCCAAAGTAGCAAAAGGCACATTTAGACTATACATAGAATACATGTACAAAGTTTGGTGCTGATATCTTGCATAGTTTTTCAGTTCTGTTCAGGAAATTAATGCAGTGTAATTTGCACCAAGTCCAGCTTTGTTTCCATGGAAACAACAAAAATAGTAAATCCTGATATTTCCAAAGTAGCAAAAGGCACATCTAGACTATATATAGAACACATGTACCAAGTTTGGTGCTGATATCTTGCATAGTTTCCGAGTTCTGCTCCGGAAAAAAAAAGATTACAAACGGATGGAAGGACAGACGGACGAGGCGATGCCAATATCCCCCGCAAATTTATGCTGTGGGGGAGGGGGAAATGGGTTAATCACTTTACATCAGCCTACGTTTCAGCTTGCAATCACCAACAAAAGGCTTTCTGATTGGCTAAGAGTTTAAGTTTGCACCAAAGCACATATTGGCTCAATCAACTGAACTTATGGCAAATGTAGTTTTCACACACACAAAATTATTTTGTATTTGTGCAAGATTTGTTCTGACGGTGGAAAATTTTAAAAATATGGAAATCCGTAACATTGTGGACTCTGAGCACCCGTGCCAAGATCGGCTGGTTGGATAATAAATCCATGGATGTACAGAGGGATAACAAAATCCCCTCCCAGTTGAAACTCACGGTCGAGGCAGACCAAGATGGTGTCCTTCTCCAGTTGGGTGACATGGATCACACAGGTCTGAGGTGCATCTACACAGTAAAACACACAAACTATGAGAAAGCACAAGAGCTGCAGCGGGAGTCACACCTTGGCAAAATAATCATGTAAAATATCGTCAACCTCTTTAACTAGCATCTCAAACTGCAGATGAGACATACGTAATGAGGGCACAGAAGTGGGCACAAAAATATTTCATCCCCCGGGCTTTATGGGCATTTGAATTAAAGTGGTTCTGAAAGGTATTAAATTCCTAACTTAAAACGTTAAGGAATCAGTTCTATGATGGGGAGTGAGGTGAACCTAACCTGACTTTGTGCACCAGGAGCAGGTTTAGAGTGGGGTTAGGGGTTTAGAGTGAATTTTGAGGCGTCACGCAAACCATACCTGACTCAGTGAACAAGGAGCAGGCAGTGTTGGGGTTGACGGTTTCGAAGCGCACAACCTGGTTGGTTTCAGTGCCCTTGCTCACGGCCATGCAGATGAGAGGGTACTGGTGCTCCGGGACCACCAGCATCTCAAACACCTCCAGCGGGCAGGGCAGAGGGAAGTCTATGTTCTGCAGGGGTGCCAGTTAGCACCTGTTTGTATTCATCTCTCAATGCAAAATGCAGCACCCCCCCCACCCCACCCCACCCCCCCCCCACTGCTGTACCTTTTCTGTACTGTCTTAGCAATTGTTAGGACATGACTCCAGAGATAAATACTCATTGATGAGCATCTCACATCTCATTAAGTTAAATTACAATTAAATATATTAGTGAAGTACATTTCACCACACACTCGGGCTAAGGCCCCCCACACACAAAAACATATCAACCTGCTTCCGTAGACTCGAGATGCAGGTTTAATTGACCAATCAGGTAAGGAGCCATCATGCTGGAAAGGTCATAGACCTCACATATCACTGGATTTATTCAAGGCGGTGAAACCTCAGCTCTCAGTGAGCGCAGACCAGAGATATCTGCCTGCAGAGTGCTGATTGGAGCACAGATGACGGACACACTTACCTTGATGAGCATGAACTTCTGCATAGGCTCCACCCACTCGAGCAGCACCACACTGGACTGAAACGCACCGCACAGGTACTTGTGTCCTGTGTACGGGTTCCGCACTGATGGGGGGAGAGAAAGAGAGAGGGGATAAGAGGAGGGAGCACAGAGATAGAAAAAGGGAGAGTGGGACCGAGAGAGAGAGTGAGAAGAGAGGGTAAAAGAAGGACAGTAAGGATAGAGAGAGAAGAAAAGAAAGGGAAAGAGACAGGAGAAAACAGGAGAGAGAAAGGAAGAGAGAGGAGAGAGAGAGAGTCGGAGGAAGGGAGGGCGAAGGAAAGGGATGGAGAGACTATCAATCATGAGATGGAGGCTGTAATCACAATCAATGCAGACAGCCAATCATCAGCTCTCCTCAATCCCCCTGCAAAGCCACAGGCCAGCATCTATAAATACAACTCAGCATGCCATCAGTGCGTGTGTGTGTGTGTGTGTGTGTGTGTGTGTTTCGCAACATCCATACTAATGCATTTTCATTCCTGAACACGGACCTTTTGCTATGTTTTTGCCTTGTGTCGACACGACTCCGGCATTTCTGAGCCTGTAAAACATGAAGTTGAAGATACTGTGGTCCCTGGTACAGTTTGAAAACTCCAGGATGGCGTTTTGTTGTGGACAGAGGTTGTTCATTTTAAACTGCCGTTTTAAAATGATAATATATTAGTGTGGATGTAGCCTTTGGGTCTCTCTGCAGGAGTGTTAGGAGTCAATCTGCACTTCGATTGTATGTGCATATGTACAAAACTCAAAACCAGTGAAGTCGGCACGTTGTGTAACTCATAAATAAAAACAGAATACAATGATTTGCAAATCCTTTTCAACCTATATTCAATTGAATACACTGCAAAGACAAGTTACTTAATGTTCGAACAGGTAAACTTTGGAATTTTTTGCAAATATTAGCTCATCTGGAATTTGATGCCAGCAACATGTTTCAAAAAAGCTGGCACAAGTGGCAAAAAAGACTGAGAGAGTTGAGGAATGCTCATCAAACACTTATTTGGAACATCCCACAGGTGAACAGGCTAATTGGGAACAGGTGGGTGCCATGATTGGGTATAAAAGCAGCTTCCCTGAAATGCTCAGTCATTCACAAACAAGGATGAGGCGAGGGTCACCACTTAGTGAACAAATGCATGAGGTGATTGTCGAACAGTTTAAAAACAACATTCCTCAATGACCTATTGCAAGAAATTTAGAGATTTCATCATCTACGGTCTGTAATATCGTCAAAAGGTTCAGAGAATCTGGAGAAATCACTGCACTTAAGCGGTACTGCATCAAAAACCGACATCAGTGTGTAAAGGACATCACCACATGGGCTCAGGAACACTTCAGAAAACCACTATCAGTAAAGCCATTTATCAACAGCACCCAGAAACGCCGCCGGCTTCGCTGGGCCCAAGCTCATCTAAGATGGACTGATGCAAAGTGGAAAAGTGTTCTGTGGTCTGACAAGTCCACATTTCAAATTTTTTTGGAAACTGTGGACATCGTGTCCTCCGGACCAAAGAGGAAAAGAACCATCCGGACTGTTATAGGCGCAAAGTTCAAAAGCCAGCATCTGTGATGGTATTGGGGGTGTATTAGTGCCCAAGGCATGGGCAACTTACACATATGTGAAGGCACCATTAATGCTGAAAGGTACTTACAGGTTTTGGAGCAACATATGTTGCCATCCAAGCAACGTATTTTTCATGGACCCCCCTGCTTTTTTCAGCAAGACAATGCCAAGCCACATTCTGCACGTGCTACAACAGCATGGCTCCGTAGTAAAGCGAGTGCGGGTACTAGACTGGCCTGCCTGTAGTCCAGACCTGTCTCCCATTGAAAATGTGTGGCGCATTATGAAGCGTTAAATATGACAACGGAGACCCCGGACTGTTGAACAACTTAAGCTGTACATCAAGCAAGAATGGGAAAGAGTTCCACCTGAAAAGCTTCAAAAATTGGTCTCCTTAGTTCCCAAACGTTTACTGAGTGTCGGTAAAAGGAAAGGCGATGTAACACAGTGGTAAAAAGGTCACTGTGCCAACTTTTTTGCGATGTGTTGCTGCCTTTAAATTGTAAGTTAATGATTATTTGCAAAAAAAAAAAAAAAGTTTCTCAGTTTGAACATTAAACATTTTGTCTTTGCAGTGTATTCAATTGAATATAAGTTGAAAAGGATTTGCAAAACATTGTATTCTGTTTTTATCTACGATTTACATAACGTGCCAACTTCACTGGTTTTGGGTTTTGTATTTCTTCGAGTACACAAGCAGTTGTTTGTGCGTGTCAGTATTTGCAGCGGCTAAGAGTGAGTGCCTGTATTTCTGAGTGCTTTTACGCGAGTGTATGTGTGCGCGAACAGATGGGAGTGAAGTAAAAATGAGTGAATGAATGCGTCTGTGTGTGTGTGTGTGTGTGAGAGAGAGAGACGGGTGAGGACATGGTCATTCCTCTCTTTTACTAAGCAGCCTGCAGCACACTGCTGATACAGCGCCGTCTCCATAGCAACGTGGCACCCACCACATGGTGTTGCAGGAGGGGGCAGCAGAACAGAACAGAAACCATGACAACCGGACCCTGAAGAACCTTGGAACAGCGGCCCCAAAATTACCCTGTGGAATCCCTTGCAAGAATTTCATGCAGGAACTTAAGACACATGTTCCCAAAACCCTAAAACAAATGCGCCTGACCCTTCCCAATCCTGCTCGAACACAAACATACAGGAGCACAGAGTAACATCCAGCACACCTGTTCAAACACTCACCTACACAACACTTCTGGCAACCTTTTGTATCTGGAATCTTATTGGATACTGCAAACTTCCTGTAATCATAGAGATTAGACTCAGACCATCAGAGAACAAGTTCAATACCAGAGTATAATGTGACAGGTGTAAAAGTAAAAATGTAAATGAAATTAAAAAGTAAAAATTGTACATTGATTTGAAAGGACAATTTAGAGGTGGTTTCTGTTTGTCAGGTGAAAATAAAGTACCTGCTTCGAATGAAATACATTGAATTCACAATTAGCTGATTTCACAAAGCGCACCAAGCAACGACACGGCTGCAGAAACGAGAATTCCCGCAATGCTAACCTTGGAATGATCTTGTCAGGAAGTTTATGGGTTGGTATGGCGACGGGCAGCTTTTGCATTTGTCGTGCATATTCAAACAGACCCGACAGGCTGTGAGAGTAAAGCTGAGAGGCTTTTCCTGTGGGGAAAAGAAACAGACACATCAGAAAATACACACGCACACACACACACACACACACACACACACACACACACACACACACACACACACACACACACATACACACACACACACACACACACACACACACTATCTACCTCTCTCTCTCTCTCTCTCACTCACTCACTCACTCACTCACTCACTCACTCACGCGCGCGCACACACCCGCGCACACACACGCGCACACACACGCGCACACACACGCGCACACACACGCGCGCACACACACGCGCACACACACGCGCACACACACGCGCACACACACGCGCACACACACGCGCACACACACGCGCACACACACGCGCACACACACGCGCACACACACACACACACACACACACACACACACACACACACACACGCACACACACGCACACACACACACACGCACACACACACACACACGCACACATACACACACATACACAAACACACACACACACCCTTGTACTACTATTCCTTGCGAGGACATTACATTCATTTCCACTCATTCTTTGTGTGTCTCTATCGCCTTTCCTTCATCTTAATAATGAGCCACACATGCCAAACCCAAAGCCTTCCCCTAACCTTAACCCATCCCTAACTCTAACCTTACCCTTTACCTTAATTATGAAGTCACAATGTGCCTTTGTATTTGTGAGGACATATGAAAATGTCATCACTTACCAAAAGTGTCCTCACTTTGTTGGAAAAGAACAGTTTTTGGTTCTGTCTTTGTAGCAAGTACAAGAACACACACGCGCTAAAAAACAAACACATGCACACAGACACAGCGCACATCAAAGAACAAACATTCAAACAAACACACAAGAAAACACACACACATACACAAACACACACACAGTAGAGAAGAAAAATAAGAACGTGCACGCACACTAGAAAAACACAGGAACATGCATGTAAAAAAACACACACACACACACACAATACAAACACAAACATCAGAAAAGATACTTGCGCACAAACACACAAGAGAACACACACTAGACAACAAACACGCATACACACAAAAAGACGCATACACCCGAAAACACACACACACACACACACACACACGCACGCACGCACGCACACGCACACATACAGACAGACACAGAAACACAAAACCACATCTGAAATAATCACTACAGACAGCAGATAGAGGGGTGCAAAAAAATCTAATTGCAACAAAGAAATCAGTTTTCCAATCTCACACATATTGGGGGACAGCAGTAAATCCCTGCAGCGTTTGAGAGGGTCAGATCTGTATCAGAGCAGCATTTGAGAGCGAATGAACTGCATCAGTGTTGCATTTGAGAGGGTCAGATCTGTATCAGCGTAGCGTTTGAGAGGGACTGAACTGCATCATTGTTGCATTTGAGAGGGTCAGATCTGTATCAGAGCAGCGTTTGAGATCGACTGAACTGCATCAGTGTTGCATTTGATAGGGTCAGATCTGTATCAGAGGAGCTTTTGAGAGCGAATGAACTGTATCAGTGTTGCATTTGAGAGGGTCAGATCTGTATCAGAGCAGCATTTGAGATCGACTGAACTGCATCAGTGTTGCATTTGAGAGGATTGGATCTGTATCAGAGCAGCATTTGAGGGCGACTGAACTGCATCAGTGTTACATTTGAGAGGGTCAGATCTGTATCAGCGCAGCATTTGAGATCAACTGAACTGCATCAGTGTTACATTTGAGAGGGTCAGATCTGTATCAAAGCAGCATTTGAGAGCGAATCAACTGCATCAGTGTTGCATTTGAGAGGGTCAGATCTGTATCAGAGCAGCGTTTGAGATCGACTGAACTGCATTAGTGTTGCATTTGAGAGGGTCAGATCTGTATCAGAGCAGCATTTGAGAGCGGATGAACTGCATCAGTGTTGCATTTGAGAGGGTCAGATCTGTATCAGAGCAGCATTTGAGGGCGAATGAACTGCATCAGTGTTGCATTTGAGAGGGTCAGATCTGTATCAGAGCAGCATTTGAGGGCGAATGAACTGCATCAGTGTTGCATTTGAGAGGGTCAGATCTGTATCAGAGCAGCATTTGAGGGCGAATGAACTGCATCAGTGTTGCATTTTAGAGGGTCAGATCTGTATCAGAGCAGCGTTTGAGATCGACTGAACTGCATTAGTGCTGCATTTGAGAGGGTCAGATCTGTATCAGAGCAGCATTTGAGAGCGAATGAACTGCATCAGTGTTGCATTTGAGAGGGTCAGATCTGTATCAGAGCAGCTTTTGAGGGCTAATGAACTGCATCAGTGTTGCATTTGAGAGGGTCATATCTGTAACAGAGCAGCGTTTGAGAGGGACTGAACCAGACTTGGGTCCAAGTACTTTGAAGTACTTTTGAGAATTGTGTGCAAGCATTTTTTTTCCCATACCATAGTGCTTGTATTTGTATCTGAGTGCTACCTAATAATGTCTAATATTAGACATTAATATCTAATAATACTTAATGATAAGTACATGTACTTGTATCCAAGTACTTTTCAAAGTACTTGACCAATCTCTGTCAGCACCTAGGACACAGATTGGGAAAGAACTTTAAAAAGTACTTGAATACAAGTACAAGTACTTTTGGCATTAATAGGAAGTACTCAGATACAAGTGTTGCATTTGAAAGGGCCAGATCAGCATCACTGCAGCATTTGAGAGGGTCTTGAATGCATAAGTGCCGCGTTTGATAGGGTCAGATCAGCAGTGTTTAAGAGGGTGCGAGTCACTCACCCGATATCGAGAGCAGGCAGTTGTTCATCACATACAGCCATGTACACCTTCGAGGAAAGAGCTGCAGAGGGAGAGGGGGGAAACGGTCACATGACCACGTCCAGATAAAGAGTTGCCACAAGAGGTCGTTACTATGAAGGACAAAGGGCCCACCCATTATCAAACAGACAGATGAGAGACTAAGCGAGGCCGGTGGAAAAGGCAATCGTAATTTTTTTTCCTCCAAATTTGTCGAAATTACTCTAAAATTGAGATATTTCAGAGAACTCCGTGTGAGGAAACTGACAAAGAGTCTTGGACTTTGGTGAAACTTCTCTCTAGGGTGGCCATTTTGCAAACCAAAATAAGGGTTCACTTCACACAGACCCACTCCCAGAGTTGTGACCCACCTGCTCCATGGAGGTTTCATGTAGCTCATTCAGATTTAAGGTGTAGATCCCCTCCTCTGCACCAAATATCAAATACTGGTCTGCAGAAAAAAAAAAAGAGAGAGAGAGAGAAAAGAATGTACAACCAGCCCAGGGTGCGTTGCCAGAGTACATTCAGTCAGGCAAAATCCTTTACATAAACACTGACACCTGTTGTGACAACAGTATTCTTTATCACAGCATCGGTTGGTAGTACCAAACCGCACAAAACATCAATTATAAAACACAATATATCTAACCTCAGGTATGAAACATTATATGTTTAAGTAAATTCTAGTAAGCAGACCTTGCGAAGATAATTTTAGCGGTGAATTCTGCAGGAAGATGAGACACTAGTCTCATGACATACACTTTAAACTTTCCCTCCTGAATGAGTCCTCGAAACAGCCTTACTCTCAGGGTCCGTTACAGTTCACCTGAGTTCATTTGAGAACTTAATCAAAATCAACTGTACTTTCATAATTATCATTATTACAGGGTCCACGGACAACAGTGTCTGCAGGTACTAGCTCCAGCCTTTTGCTAGCCCATCGGATTTCACCAATTATTTTACGTCCTTGTCGGAGGCAGTAAGCTCATTAGTAGAAGTCATCAGGTTGTTGAAAACACCTGCAGACACGACGTACTGTCCAGTAGTTCAGCCCCACAGGGTTACTTTTAATTAAAGAACTGAATTCTTAGCTGATTCTTTTAAAAGCCTGGATTGAATAGGATGAAACCTGCAAGCCCAAGTGCCCAGATGACCATTGCTGATGAACTGATCACTTCCACATTCATTCAGTTACGAAAGACGGACAGCATACCTCGCGTATCCGGGTTTATCCAGGAGGTGGCGCAGTGGATCTTTAAGGGGCAGCCGTTGAAGACCTTCGAGAAGCACGCGCCCATCTGATTGGGACAGAGACAGGGGGGCTGGGTAAGATCATATTTCTGCCAGGAAACCAAGCAAAAGGTTTGTTCTATGGGTTCTTCAGCTATTTTAAATTAGTTTTAACAGCAATAGGCCTCTCTTAAATCCAACAGGGTAAACAAGAAAAAAATGCTGTTAAGAGTTACAAAATAAAAGACACATTTCAAGGCTTCCCAACCATGTACCAGGAGATCAACCATCCCGTGAATATTCAAACCACAACCTGGTAAAGCACACAGCTTTTTCAACAGTGAGAGCACGGATGTCCAACCCTGCTCTTGAAGATCTACAATCCACTAGTTATTAATTTCAACCTTAACTACATAAACCTCTTTCAACAGCAAGAGAGCTCACTGAAATGCTAATTGGCCAAATCAGATGTGCAAAACCAGGGGTGAAATGAACTTAATGATCACAAACTGAAGTTCAATCGCCACGAACAAGGTTGGACAGCCCTGTATCTTAATAGCTGACTGCGCACAGGGTAGCTACTGCAGTTTATGAAGCTTGTATGACTGAAGCAGTTACGTGCCATGTCCTGCATCAATTAACATGAACACTAATGCCATCAGACTGTAAATCGTGGAATCCATTCTCAAGCCTGCTGCTCAGGGATGGACCCAGCCCCTTGGTTAAGTTCTAGGAATCCAAAAATATAAAAAATAAGAGCACCTCCTCAGTTTCTGGTACTTACATGAACCTTTGGAGTGGGTGGGAGTCCGTTACTGATTGGCTTCTGCAAAGACAAGAAACCAATTAGACACGACAACAGGAGGAAAAATTAACAATAAGAATCATGGATATGTGACCTTAAACCCACACACATTCACACAGAACACCTTCACTCAATCAACCCCCCCCCAAA
The DNA here is from genome assembly GCA_029721435.1 of Gymnothorax reevesii. NCBI lineage: Eukaryota > Metazoa > Chordata > Actinopteri > Anguilliformes > Muraenidae > Gymnothorax > Gymnothorax reevesii. Next base: position 96,000,225 of record CM056582.1, on the reverse strand, counting down.
CACACGCATGCACGCACACAGAAGCAGGCACACACGCACAGACATACGCAAACGCAATAACTTGAATACGCACACACCTCATTGTTACAGCCACACACTACACCACAAACACAAAAGCATAACTTTCCAAACACCCACAGCATAACTGAAGGAAAAAAAAAATCATTTTAATGATCTGGGTCTGGCAGACGGTGTACTAAACACCCTCTCACATATCCGCTCTCCCGTAGACGATAATGACAACAGCTGCACAGGCAATTAACACTCAACATCCACCGATGAGCCGGAGGCTGAAATTCATCTGAACTTCTCTTTAAAAAGGCCTGAGAGTATTTCCATAATGAGAAAGAATAAATTATTTATGTGGACATTCTGAGGGAGTAACAATTTGAAGGTCTCACTAGGAATGTTAATAAATGCCTGTCTGACAAATTTGGGATCCCCCCCTCTCCAATTAAGCAGCTCTGTTTGCCTGATAAACTCTGGATACAATCCAGACATAACACACATTAACCCTTTGTGCGCTAAATGCAGCTTTTGTCGCTCAAGGATGTAAGATATCACATTAAAAGCTGTTAAAAAGCCATCATGTGCCAACTTGTTTAAAAGAGCTCCCTTTTAAACAAGTCGCCACATGATAGGTTTTCAACAGCGCAAGATGATTACATTTATATTAAAAAAAAAGGTATTCCAGCACTCTAAGGGTTCAGATATAAATAAAATTTTTTACCTGAAACCGCATTGATAACCTTACAGAAAATAAACGGAAACGGAGAGCCTGCTGACCACATATGACCGCAAACGCGGGCAAAGCACAAGGACGTGACCCTCTTATGCAAACAGAAGCGATTCTGCCTGAACTGTCTGCAAGCCCTGCACCGATCCTCAAGACTCTAGTACTCTGATGGGTTCCAGTAAATTCAGCACGATGTTGAAACGCTTCCGTCAGCCAACTAATAACAGGCTGCGAGGGAAACTGTCGCGTACGTGTGTGAGAGGATGAGAGATTTGCAGTGAAGCTGCCTGGGTTGAGCTGCGTTTGTGTCAGCGGGATTGTGTACACATTAGATCAGTCAGCAAGCCGCAGGGTTTTCGACTCAGTTACCGGGACATCCTTCTTCTCCTTCTGTGCTGAGACAGCAGGGGGCGCTGTGGACTGTTTATCCTTCTCTCCGTTCAGCTGTGGCGGGTTCACTCCATTCCCTGTAGAAACAGAGAGAACTTTTTCACTCATTTTCCGCTTTCGGGCATTTAAAGCTCATCCTAATCTCTGCTTCTCCCAAGAGCTACAGTAACGGAGGCGACACAGACATCACAGGATGTCAAGGCTTAAAAACGGTTTTCCCTCTTCTCTGCAAAAAGGCTGCACATATGGAAGAGATCTGATGAGACTCATTGGAGTAGAAAGGTTACAGAGAAGTGGAAATGTAGCTGTGCAGCTGCACGTTTGATTGGCTGCTGGGAATACGACTGACTGCTGTAGCGCTGTAACCAGATTCACCTCAGGAAAGCACTAAGCTTCATAAATGTCATCATTTATTGGAATGAACTGAGCTATTGTCTCTGTAGGAAATGTAAATGGTGCTTCTACAAAGTGTTATTTTGGAGGGGAGGGGGTCTGGAGACCAATGAAACCAGGGTATCGCAGGGTGTTTTTTTTATTACTTTCAACCATTTCTTTTATAAAATAACATCCCCGAAACAAAAATTTGTGGATTTTATGAATTCGCCATGGCCACCATTTCTGCCACAGATCCATAATGTCTCTTAACTTGAGCAGTTATTTATGGGAATTGTATGAAACTTTTTTGTATTAATTCCTAGTGCATACAGGATGAACTCTGTTGTTTTGTGTGACCCTACGACCTTTCCTGAAGTGCCACCACTGGGTCAAACTTATATTTCCAAATGCAGTAACTCAAACAGTTTTGACGGCAATCATGCCACATGCCACACTTCTTGTGATTCTTCCTGACACAGTGACAGGGCTTGTAACTGATTTTAGTCATCCTATGAGCTTAGCTGTAGCGCCACCACAAGGCCAAAGGTTTAATTCTTAAAAATTGCAGGAACTCCAAAGTTTTTATGGGAATCCCAGTAATGTTCTTGTGTTCGTTCCTGGTGCATAGAGGACAAACCATTTTGTTTTGTATGACCTTATGACCTTTACTACCTCACCATCACCAGGTCAAACTTTCCAAATGGAACAACTTTAAAGTTTTTCTGAGAATCAAATTCCACTTCTCCTGATCATTTGCGGTGTATTGCAAAGGGCTGTTCATATTGGTCACCCTTCAACCTTTGCTGCAACGCCAGCATCGGGCCAACTTTTCAGTTTTTCAAATCACAGTAACTCATAGAGCTTGAATGAGAATCCTGTCAAATCTGCTATCAACATTCATGATGCATAGTGGAGGAACCGCATTGATGTTTATGTCTTTCGAACTAATACTGTAGCGCCACCACTAGTGGAAACTACATTTGCAAATCAATGCTTTTAACTGTTCCAATGGGAATCAGATCAAGTTTGCCATGAACGTGCTGCATAACAGATCAATTCTGTCGTTCTAGAGGCATTACACCCTGTCCTGTAGTGCCACCTCTGTGTCAAACTTTACTTTTCCAAAACCGCAATAAGTGAAACGGTTCCAATGGGAATCAGGTAAAACATGCTGTGAACATTCCTTGAACCTAGAGTAGATCTCCAGCTGATTTTCAGGACCCTAAGCTGAAGCCAGTAGTGCCACCAAAAGGCCAGATTAGGATTTTTTGCCTCTGGGGAGAGTGCAGTCTTTTCAGGGATACACACTGCAGTCGTTCCCTGGCAGCATTTGTCCAGTTCATTTTCTCCTCATAGTTTTGTTAGTTGAAATGTCTAATTCATGATGAAAATAGTCTGGGATTTCTGTCGCCACTTCTAACTTCAAATTGATTAGGCTGGATAGACTTCTTACATACACTGTATTTATATCCATGCAGACTGAACAGCGCAGGAATCACAGCCGTTAAATACTGTGTCCGTGTCCACATACTGATGCACCTCAGAGTAATAACATGAGTGAAGATGATGCAGAAACAGAGGCACTGAGAGGAAGCAGGAGGAGGATTTGGCATTGCGTGCCGTACCGCCCCCTGCTGGATGGCACGCTGCCCATCCACTAACAGGAGCCAAAAGGAAGCAAATGCGCTGCTAAGAAAGGTGCGAGGAAAACATGCAACTATATCCGCCTACCCGCCTCGGCAAGAACGTCCGCGCGCGCAGGCACGCACATACGCACAAATACGCTAAAATCAGCCCTTTTGACTGCAATTTATGAATGGCTTAGCAAAATCCTGTTTCACAGGTGTCAGTTCCTATAAAAGAAATGAACAACTAATAACAACGGAAGACGCATCATTTGAACAGTGGGAGTAAAAATAAATACAGCACAAGTACTCTGGCATAACTATGCTCTCACAGCATTTCCATATTAAGCCCATAGCATGACAGACATTAGCAGGATATTTTAATAAACGTACACAAACAGCATAAGCTACTAAGTGGCCACATGTATCCGTTTTGCTGCCAAACATAAGGCACTATTGCTGAAAGCAGGAGGTGGTGGTGATTCACGATAAGGCAACGATACCGACAGGCAGGGCCTCACCACACAAAATGGCTGCTTCATCTGACAGATGACGCTAACGATGAGAGGGTGGGGGAGGGTCTAATTGCAGTAAAGAAACAGGGATGGGTGTAGCCTCATCAGTGATGAGCACTCCAGTGGGTGGAGACTGGGCTCGGGACATGAAAGTGTTAAAGAGGGCGGCGCCAAATGGATGGAGATGACTCTACTGCTGGCGGTGGTCGTTGATGCGGACAAGATGGCCACCCGAGAAAGAACAGAAATTCTGGCAGGACCTCCCAATGAACCAAGGTCCCCATCCAACCATTAAACCGAGAATCCCTTTCAGTGTCCATGCGTGACCCACTCAACCAATCAACTTCAAACTTGGTGGGTTTATTGTTGAGGGCCCAAGGAAGAGCGGTGTCGAGCGTTAAAATGTTAAGCTGAGCGGTTGACTAGAAATTAAGAAAGCCGCAAGCACCAATACCGCTCAAGTGGCAATTGCATGGGCCTGATTGAATTCTCGATTCACATGACCAAAGAAGACAAAATTCAAATCCTGTGAATGTATTTACCTTCCAAAAGTAAAATTCAGGAACATCTGAAGAAAGATAAAGTGACATGTATGGCTGTAACAATTCTGAATCGAGGTTTTTTTAAGGCGTAGTATCACCACCTGCTGCCATGGGGCGAACATCCAGACATTCCCTTTTCGCAGGGACGCAGGTTGAACGAAAGCGCCAATCATCAAAGGGCATGGGAAATTCTTCCAGAAAAAAAGACTTGACTGACATTAGTATTTTTTGGCAACATGCTGCAAGGAGCCAAGTAAAGGACTACAGAATCTCCTCCTATTGACCAATTAGGCAACTCTAAGAGCAGTTAATCTGTTCCCGTTTACTTTACTTGATTAACAATCAAATCGTGGATTCATTTACTCTCCAAGTTGAATGAGTAGAGCTGTTTATTAAAACATCATGTTTGATTGCTGCATTTTGAAATTTAAATGGCCATAGAACGGCACAGATTTGCATTAAACAAGATTGCTATTCCTTCGCCATTTCCTGCGACTGTGATAATTCATCTCTCACATTCACGTTTCATCCGGTTTACAGAATGTTTTCCACCGTGTGCATTTCTTACACGCTTGAAATTAGAGTTGCCTAACTGGTTAATACGAGACGATTCTGTAGTCCTTTACTTGGCTCCTTGTAGCATGTCGCCAAAAAATACTCATGTCAGTCAAGTTTTTTTTTTCCGGAAGCATTTCCCATGCCCTTTGATGTTCGGCACTTTCGTTCAACCTGCATCAGGTTTGATGAAGGAAAAGGGAAAGTTTGGATGTTCGCCCCATGGCAGCAGGTGGTGGTGCTACACCTTAAAAAAAACCGTCCGCGGTGCATAACTGTTACAGCCCTAGTGACATGGCCTACTTCCTAATCCAGAGAAGCTGATTTATAAACTTTAAATAAACCAGGGGTGGGGAACCTGGTCCAGAAAGGGCCAGTGTGGGTTCAGGCTTTCACTCCAGCCAAGCTGCTACACACCTGACTCCATCAATCAACCATTAGGGCTTTTGCAAAGGACACTGATTAGTAGAATCAGGTGTGTCAGTTCTCCGGTGGTGTAAAAGCCTGCACCCAGATCAACCCTGGATGAGGTTTCCCATCCTTGCTTTAAACCATCCATCTCAATACTGGGCAGGAGTTCCCTTCTTTCAAGGGTGGTCTTCTCATGACATCGCCAAATGAAGGGAGGGCAGAATCTGGGAGGTGCACAGCACTACTCGGGTGGAGCTACTCTACACTACCAACTGCCTTACTGTGCTCCTCCTCCTCGAGCTCCTCAGTGGGGGCACAGGGCCAGCCCCAGACCTCCCTAAAGCTCTCGGTCCTGGCTTCCTCAGGGTCCGAGGGGCCCAGGCTCCTGGGGCTCTCGTTACCTAGGCTGCTCCTCTTGTTGGGGGGCAGCCGCGGGGGCGGGGGCCGGGGGGGCACATAGGAGGCGGGACGGGTCCGGGTGGGCGTGGTCGACGAGGCGGGGCAGCGTTTGATGGTCCCGTGGTTACCGCTGTCGTCATCAGGGGGACTCTCTTGGGGGCCATCAATGGGCTTCGGCTAGAAATGAAAAGGTTGGATATGAGCAGTGCAGACCAGAGGATGTTGGCATGTTTTCTGTTTGCATCGTTGCTTAAGATACCCAACTAGCAAACGTGGGTCAATTACATGACTGTTAAATGATCAAATACTTGCTGATATGCAGCTGAGCTTGTCAGTTGCACTCGAGTTGACCAAAACTTACAGATCACGGTTTCCCATCTAATGAGTATTTACCAGGTTTCAATACAACACACAAGCTCACTAAAGCATAGAAAAGCATTTCAATTCAAATGACCCGGACTGAACAGATCGCTTTAATATGTAGCTATTCATCAGAAGGTGGGGATTCACAAGTGAGTAGCCAGGGCTGAGGATGGAAGTAGAGATCGATTTGTAAGTGTAATAAAGCCAAATACGGAAAGGCTAAAAATCAAAGCACTGGTGACGAACCTCTGAAACCACAGAAACCCCATCAAACCCAAACCCAAAAATACGGAGGAGGGGATAAAACTGAGTGGCAGCTGAACAAAAACAGCACATCTGCACACTGATATTTAAGACAAAACTGGGACAAACCCCTGAGAAAAAACTGCAGTCAGAAAGCGCAAACCCCCAACAAGGCAGCTCAGTTCCCCTTTGCAACATACCATCCCCAGCAAACACATTACCTTCTTCATGGGCCGCACTGTAGGTAGGTAATATTTATGAAGATTGAAACAAAAATGTCAAAAGTGCCCCAATCCCACAATGGTGAAAAATCCTTTACAAAAGTTCTGGATCCAGACGGTGACCACAATCTAATGAATTGTTACTTTGGCCATACCATATCTCTTAAAAAAAAAAAAAAAAAAATCAATAAAAACTGCATAATTGTTTGAGTAAAATTGCAAGCAGACCGACAGACAAATAGACAAACACAGTCAAAATGATAACATCCTTGGCGAAGGTCTCAAACAATGTATAATAATGGACAGGAATGCGCAAATGGCAGTTCCGTCAAAATCAAATCAGAATGTTCACTTCAGCTGAATGGCCACAAAATGTACCGTTTCACTATGCTTTGGTTTGGCGTGTTGCCATCATTTGAAAACACAAAAATGACATCGGAATATTTTGGTCCCGAGACAGGTAAGGCGCAAGCAAGAGATGCACTTAAAGGAGGAGACAGCACTTGGCAAAGTATATTTCAGCGAAAAGCAGAATACTTGAAGTGTCCAAAACGCATAGTTTTATAAATTGCAAATTGGTAATGATCCTGTGCGATGCATTTTTAAACCAGCGAGTCCTCAAATTGGCTTCAATACCATGGAATCTTCTGATTTTGAATGTGATCTTCGGAAACCTCACCTTTAAAAATGCTTAATAACCTAAACCTGTCACAGTTTTCATCAACCGATTAGCCACAGTTGCTAATTGGTAAAAACCTTTTGATAGCATTGTTATGCATTGCACCACAAAATTATGAGGCGTCTTCCGCGCATAAATGACAACGTAAAATATCAATATGCTTTCATAATTCCAGCGCTCGTTAAGTGGCTCAGATTTGCAGAAACTAGTTTGTGTGGCTGCAGGAATCTCTTCTTTATTTTGAATGTTGTCACGGCTAAAGGGCGCTGTAAGGTTGCACAGCTGTGTGACAATCCCAAGGACGGCGAAAATGAATGCTGCAAAGTCAGCGAAAGTTTAGGATTTAAAATGCCATATCAATTATATAAACGTAGGCAATGGGAATTCACATTTCATTACCATTTCTAATTATAGGTCATGTATTGGTCTTGGTCGCTCAGTCCATATAATTTGTTTGATTGTTAATCAGGCCAGCTTAATTAAAAACAGCTTGCGGGCAGCCGAGCCGTAAAGGGAGAGCTTACTGAAGGCCCTTTGAACTACTCCACGTAAGAGAATAACTGACACATAAGCACCACGGCACTGGCGTTTGATTGGATAATGCGTTCGAAATGCCCACTCACCCACTATATAGGGCACTGTGTAGTGAATGTTCTACATTGAAAACAATATAGAGAGTGAGTGAGCGAGTGGACAAGTGTGCATTCCGAACACAGCCTTAGATTCCCCAAGTAAAAATGTCAGGCCCCTGGTACTGACGCCAATTTGAAGACTTTTTGGATTAAAAATGCGTTGTACTGGATCATTACCAAATTAAAATTTATAAAATTGTGTTTTAGACACTTCAAGAATTCTACTTTCCGCTGAAATATACTTTGCCGAGGTCCTGTCTCCTCCTTGCTGACAACCTTTGAATAAGTAGGGCAAAATAGCGGATGTGAACAGAACAACACAATGAAATACAGAGTATGAAGGGATAATGGAGAGTACGCAAAGCAGCCATTAAGAAAAGCACATGGATAATGTAGAGTCCGCAGGGAAGACTTGGAGTATGCTGATATAACATACAGCCTGCGCGAAAGACTTCGGGCATGCATGGATAATGTAGAGCCTGCCGGCAAGACTTTTTAGCACAGATATAAGATGAATGTGGAAAGATAATGAAGAGCCCAGATAGAAGATGAATTTCGAAAGATAATGAAGGGCACAGATAAAAGTTTACTGTGCAAAGATAAAGAAGAGCACAGATATAAGATGAATGTGGAAAGATAATGAAGACCCCAGATAAAAGATTACTGTGCAAAGATGATGAAGAGCACAGATATAAGATGAATGTGGAAAGATAATGAAGACCCCAGATAAAAGATTACTGTGCAAAGATGATGAAGAGCACAGATATAAGATTAATGTGCATTGACAGAACAAGATGGGCACAGAGAGTATAGAAGATTGTGCGCGGATAATGAAGGGCATTGATAGATGAAGATTGTACGCAGATAATAAAGAGCTAGCAGATGCACTGTAAAGCCACTAGACAGGCTTTCTGTGGTTATTTTGCTTGAGAAACACTGTTCCCAGGAGAAACGAAAACTTCACAATAACAGCAGATGCTTTGTGCGAGAGTTATACGACAAAACACAGACACAAAAGGAAAAGTAACTTTGAACACTTAACTGATATAAGGATTTCTGCTGCTGCCCAACGCAGCCAATTATTTCACTAAGCTGAACAAGCGGTAACAAGAGCGGCCCTGTATAGTACAGAAATCTGCAGCAGCAACAACACACACCAACCTACCACTGGATCCACACTGACGGCACTAAAATCCGCCCGAGACCACACTAACCCACCCTCTCTCAACACCATCTTCACATAAACAGGGGTTTTCCCGGCTCTGAATGAGCTGGTGATGGTGCTCGGTCACGGGCTCCTGCACACTCTCAAAATGTTGTTGAGCGGGGCGGAGGGGGTTGTTGATGGTTTTTTTTGGTTGACCAGGGAGGATACATGCTTTTTATTTCATTGAATGGGGGGGGGAGTTACATGCTTCTTATTTCGTTGAGTGAGGGGGGGGGTTGCATACTTCTTATTTTGTTTAGCAGGACGCTGTGCATGCTTCTTATTTTCTAGAACCGGGAGCAGGGCACTAATATTGCGCAAATTCTGCATCTTCCACCACTCATCTTCCATCGTTTTTTTTTTCTTTCTCACATGCAAATGAGAAGGCTATATAGAAAATTGCGCTGGGAGCTGGTGTGGCGGTAAGAAATTAGGCAGTGGCAGCCACCACCAAATTCGCTATGCGGGAAAAACCCTGATAAAGTAACCACTGCAACAGTGCAGGTGACCAATATGGAAACTGGACAGGAGTGCTCATATTTGAGACAACACAACAGCAGCCTTGCCAGATGTGCAGTTCAGGTTTCTGCCGCTAGATGTCCTCACCTTCCTTCACGATATCCGGAGCGGTCGGCCGTAAAGATTGTACGAACTGCCATTACATATCAATGGGAGAAATTTTGTTGTTAGCTTCATCGACTTCTCTATCGTCGTTCGTGTGACAGAGACATCTGATAAGTAAGGTATACATGGATAAAGACTCCAACTATCAACTTCAGGGCAGAAAAATGGGCATTTTGCAGTATTAAATGCATTTCTCCGGCGATAAACACCCCCGGGTAGCCAAGGTGCTCTTGACCAAAATCACACCAGCGCATGCGTAAATTAACAGAGGTAAGATTCAAGAAACTTTATTGACCCTTGAGGGACAATTTTCAAGGCAAGAAGAGCAATTTAATGCGAAGATGTTTCTACCGCGCATGCCCAGTTTGTTTGAGAATATTGGATTCGTGGAGAAAACCTGGATTGATTTGGTGAGTAAAGCAGGTAATCGTCTTAATTTGTTACCTTGAGGAACATTAGAACCATCGGGCGGTGATAACGTTTTTACAGTGAGCTGTAAACAGAAGGCGTTATCACTTACCTAAAAAGTTATCAGCATTTTTTTTTACCCACATCGTTCATGGACTGTCCAAGTGGGCTAATCCCTGAGTAACGAATATGCAAAGGCACAATAGCAGAGAATAGCCAAATCGCCGCTTTGTTTATGTTATTTAAAAAAGTAGGAAATTCGGCCGTAAGCCGTGTGGTGCCCGGCCGATGGCCATCAGCTGGCCTACTAGCTAGTTTGGGGGTCGTCTCATGCATCCTTCTCAAATAGCTTTAAATGACAATCGGTGTTGTTGGGTGTAACGAAAAAAGCAAACAAACAAAGCAATAATATTTTCTGTCCAGGGTGGGATGCACCAAAAATCGGCGTGTTGAAAGCATTGTTTGGGTGGGGGTGATCGCAAAATGGCGCTGATAGACGGCTTTCGCCATGCGGGGACGTTGGAACTTCCAGCATTAAAACTGGGCATATAGATAAGAATCCTTCAGTTTTAAGTCCCTTCACATTGACAGCTGTTTTCTCTAATGTATACTGGGCGATCTAACCATGCTGTGCATTCAAAATTATACCAACAATCCAAGAAATCCAGGGGGGTTCGCAAATAGACAGTGTTCCTCCATGTATCTGAATGGGATTCGGACAAACAACGGTACGGGTCTGAACCGCCCCGGATACAGAATTAGCGCCATCTGGTGATCAAGGGTATTGCATCTGGCAAGGCCGCTATTATAAGGACGTTTCAGAACAGTATTCCTAGCAGATTCTACAGCTCGATATATTTGAATGGCTCATGAACAGAGGGTGAAAAACCAAGAGAGGGATGACACTACTCACCTGCAATGAGGGGAAACAGTTTGCAAGAAAGATGAACAATCCACATTCGTCTCGATCAACTATAACCCTCAGGAACACCCAAGCTTTAGAAACTATGTTGACTTTAGACGCAGTGTTGGTTGTCAATACTCACAGATATTAGGGAGTGAGGAACCCCATGAGTGTGAAGAACGGATCAGAACAGGAGTATTAGTGTGATAAGGCCCGATTTCTCCATTGTGGAGTTGCACTGGGATATTGCACTTCACCAAAAACTGAGAGTGTAAAAATATAGAGCCATGCAAATGGAGAGTGTGAGAAAATTCGATCTCTACAAGTTACTCAGCACTGGAGCAAAACACTGAAGTAGAATAGAGTTTTCAGGAACATTGGCCTTTATTTATAAACGTATAAATAAGGGATTTTCAAAACACGGTCCTCGAGAGCCGAGAATCACTGGTCATCACCTCTGCTTCATTGGAGAGTTAGAGGTGTATACTAGCCAACCAATAAGTAACACCAAATGTTCAGATATTTACAATGATGAACAAAAATATGGCTGGGTTTTGATTCAAATTTCATGGCCTGTTTTAAGTGTGATGCATTTCCAATTTTGTGTGGCGTTGAGCACTAAAACTGGAGGTGACCTGCTGACCTACCTTCGGAGGCAGTGGTGGGGCTGTTTTGGGCCTCATGGTGCCACTCGACGAGCTGCGGGGGTGGGGGAGGGGGAATATGGGTGAGAGATGATTAGAACCATAAGATGATGCAAGAGCTACAGCACAATTCTGACTGAATGAAGCAGCATGCCAGGACCAGCATTAGCACACACACCAAACCCCATTTACACAGTCGCAGCCAGGGCATCCGCAACTAATGATGCACCATTAACTGTTGATTCTGCTCAGAAGGGTGACTGTCAATCACAGGCAAATTGTGCACTACTTGTAAATTAAATAATGAGGGAGAGACACACATAGGACTATGGAACAGCTGAGCGACCAACTGTCCCAATTATTTTGATTACTTAAAGGGGGAATACATAATTCCTACGATGTTCACCCACTTTGAATGTTAAAACCTAAAAAAAATCAAAGCCGAGTCTGTACTTTCAGAATATATTCTATGTTTAATCTCCAATATGATGTGGAAGACGGCTAAAATAATAACTTTGTCAATGTCCATATATAAAGACCTGACCGTTCATCAACTCAACTTTAACAAGCTCATTCACAGAACGATATGCGCTGCTAACCCTTAGAGCACTAAATTTAACAATTGTTGTTCAATGATCCGAGATATCAAAAACAAAGCAGTTGAAAACCTGTTGTGTGGAGACTTGTTAAAAAGAGCAACTGCAAGGGAGCTCTTTTAAACAAGTTGCGACATGACAGGTCTTCAGCAGCACAAGATAATTAAATTTAGATTTTTTAATCAGTTATTTCAGCGCTCTAAGGGTTAAAAACCATTTATAACCAGAAGAGCAGCAGAAACTCTGAATTCAAACAAGATGAGGTGCAGAATTTATAAGGGTGCTAAAATACATTAAAATGATCATAACAAACACATTTAAAAATGGTATCGCTATGTGTAACTGATGTGATAATTGTCAGAATACCTTTCTTGTTACATTTATTTTAAAAAAACTGGCTATAATGAATGCATGAGCTTGTAAGAGAAGTTGCATGCAAATTTTAAGTTGACGAAAGGACTTCAAAAACGCACTATTATGAACATGTACCGAATTTAACATATTTTAAGTTTCATTGTTGCGATTCTCCCTTCCACTCCCCCCCCAAACACTTATGTAACTACTCAATCTGGCAGTCCTAACACGAAGGCATTGAATCACTTCTTGAAACCAGGCCATGGGCACTTGAGTACCAATTTGCAAGGGCAGGAGGGAAATGTAGTTTCCACAATTCTAACACTGAAGAACTACGAACACAACACCATTGTGTACCATCGTATCAGGTCCGAATATAGCTTCAATCAAAGGACCACAGAAGTGACTTCTAATGTCATGATAACAGATCATATTACAGCGGTCACGCGGATGAGTGGGAGTTGTTGTGTTACTGTTGCCATGACAACTCCCCCAGTGAACAGAAGCATAGAAGGAAAGATGGCAGGCAAGAGAAATTCTTCCAAAATAATAAAATAATAATAAAATAAGAATGAGCCAAGAGCATATGGAGATGAGGGGGAAACAAACAGCTCGTGCACAAGCAAGCGGCAGGAAGGCGCATGACGGGCAGGGTGCGCGGGACAGAGGCCACGCTCGGAGGAATAGTCAGAATGCGGAGCAGGGTGAAATGAAGGCGCGGATGAAACTACTGAGCCTCTCCAGTGAGTCTCTTATTCTGGAGAAGGTGAGAGGAGCAGCGCCATGAGTCTGAGAGGCTCGGGAGAATAAATTACAGCGTGCATGAGGACAACCACTTACTGTTGAGTTTCATCATCACCACCACCACCACCATCATCATCATCATCCTCTAGGTGTGCCACATGCCCCCTGAGGAGATGAAGGGGAGTGAGGCTCAGTGGGGGTGTGGCTTCCACTCTGAGTGATTTGAGGCTCGGGCTGCTTTCCTTCCATTAGGGTAAGGGAATGGAATCCAATTCCATCGGGGCTGCATCCATTTCTGGATTTCAGTCTAGCCTCTACCCTGAATACCTAACTTACAGTCATGACTGTGAACGTTTGAGTCTTTCAATACAAACGGGTTTCATTGTAATTTCGCCACCGACTGGCTTTTCAGTACCGATGGCAGCAAGTAACACGGGTGATTTTGATTTTGGCTTCCTGACTGCGATTACAAGTGCACAGTGGGCTGCCGTCATGCAGTATAACAGCCAAATGGTTTTAAACTCGTTCATTGTTGCCGTGGTGCCTTACTGTTGGCGGACGGTTTGTTTGCCATGCAGTAACGTTCCAGATTGCAAGTTAATATCGCCCAGTGTTCAAAGCAAACAGCAGAAAGTTTGAATAAGTTGGAAACCTGCACCAACTTAGGCCATCATGAACGTCCTCCCGGAAATGACACCGTGACGCAACTTTCTTAAGCTAGTTTCACAGACCGATTAGGCTCAGACCTGAAAAAAAAGAATTTTCTACAGGGCATCCGCCTTCAAGACTGAGTTTTGCTCAGTGCAAGTGCTTAACCTTTGCCTGGGAGCCTGGCTCAATGATAAGTATATAAAAGCACATGAAAAACAGCTGAAGACTGTGTTTGTGCTCCAGTACTGCATATTTTTGTGGCCTAATCTCCAAATAAACACAGATAAATCACACAAAATGACATTATAATCACTAGCAAACACAACTTGACATGAATGGATACAGCCCTCGGGGACTTGAGTTCCACACCCCTGCTTCTGATGGAAGAAAATGCAAAAAACATACAAACAAAAACAGCAAATCTTTAGCATGCAGTTGCTTTGGAGATTCATACTCGACAGCATTTGTAAGGGTACTGTATTCTGCCAAGGAACACAGCCGTAATAAGAACAGGGGGGGGGAATCAACATCAGCGTTTGCAGCAAATTAGTCCTTTGTGACATGGTCTGGATCAACACGGCAAGGGGGGGGGGGGGTGGGAGGGAGGTTTCAAAGGTGTTAGATTGTTTAAAATGTTAAAATATGACATATTATGGTAGTAGGTGAAGCAGACATCCTCAGCCCTGTTCCCAAGGAGCCGCAGGTGTGCGGTCAAGGGTCATTACTCGGCACCTAGGGGACCAATCACAGCAGCTGCTCGCAGGGAAAACTCCCAACCTCCACTTCCTGGTTTGGTGGGCCTCTACTGCTCACGTTTCAGATGGAAAAAAAGACCCAGCAGGCCGTGCAGCGGCAGTCCTGCGATGGACACGTTTGTGTGGCCTACCTCTGGTGCAGCTCCTCCTCCACAGACTTCAGAAGACTCCTGTGGGGAGAAGACCATGAGGAAGAGTAGTGAGCTGGGCTGGCCTTCCGGAAACGTGACAACCAGCCACTGTGTTTTTCCAGTTCTCTGTAGAGTCTGTAATGGGCTTACAGCTGCAATAAGCAACATTAAATGATTTATGTTTCAGAAAAACTAGGCTTATGCCGTTGGAGGCGACGGCTTGGGGCGTATCCCCAAACGCCCCCAATCCTCGAATCGACCCATCACAATATAAAGTCCCTCAGGTCATGACCTTTCATTTGAACTTAATTTCAGGTCAATCGGACAAATGGTTCTGAAGATATGCCCAAAATGGTCATTTTCAATCACAAAGCTCCTCCTGGTGGCAAAATATTGAACCATACAGGTATGATGTCATCATGTGACATGTTGTGAGGTCATGACCTAGCAGTTGCACATAGTTTCATGTCAATTGGACAAATGGTTCCAAAGATATAGCAAAAATGGTTAATTTTGTGTGACAAAGCTCCACCTTGTGCCAAAATTTTGAAGTAAACAGGTATAATGTCATCGTGGGACACATTCTCAGGTCTTGACCTTTTATTTGCACTTGATTTGAGGTCAATCGGACAAATATTTCCAGAGATGTGATAAATACAGTGATTTTTCGGTTTTTGGCCCCTGGTGGCCAATCTAGAATTTGTAAATTGTCCAAAATCAAATCAGTTCTTCCTCTTTATCATACTTACTGATATGCAAAACATGAAATTTCTAATTGAAATATTACTGAAGTTATCTTATCAACACATAGGATATCAGGCGGCGACGGCGGCGGCAGTCGGACCAAAAACATAATATCCCCAAAACACCGTTCGGGGATATAATGACATATTGCAATGAACTAGTGAACTTCTACAGGTCCCTTTCCACCATGCAGTTTATGGCCGACCTCCTGTTGTTGTCTGGTTTTTGCTTCCTATATTTCAGTGTTGGCCCGACAACGAGCTCCTCCTCCGTCCCTCACTTCCTCCCTCGCCTGTCTGTTGCACAGGACTCACATAAAATTTGGGATTTCACCTGAACGTGCAAGGTTTCAGGATGTAGCAGAGCACATGTCGGAGAGCTCTCTGGCCAACTCAGCCCATGCTCTGAGCACACATTCATCGGCGAACGAGCATGGTTTAGATCATATTTGGAAGCGCTATTTAGCGAACACATAAAATACATGAAACTATCCCCTAATCGACAGATTAAGCATTCAGTACTCAAGAAAAATTAGCTCACCGTAATGTTAGGGTTAAACTCCAGTTCCCCACTAGCCCCCGTAGCCAGCACTACCATAAGCTACAGAAGCCAGCTGATTGATTTGTCAACAACTTATTAGCATTGGTTAAAAACTCACATTACTCTTCACTTCCTGCATTACCACTTCACTGTGAAGTAATAGAAGTTCGCACTTAAAATAAATCTGCACAAACCAATTATGTGGCTGATGTAAAAGTAGATGAAATAATTTAACAAAAATCCTAACAAAATAATTTATGGTCCAATCGTGTGCGCAAAACACATTTGTTACTTAATTTTTAGTCTAACACAATATTTTGTTAATACAGCAACAATTTTACTTTGTGAATAAAATGAACTAATTTGTTACTTTCTGAACAAATTAATTTTGTTGGATTGATTTTAACAAATTAATTTGTCATCTCTCATGGAACAAATTAATTTCTTAAACATTTTGTCAAAAGTAACAAATTCATATTTTGAGTGTAACGGTCATCGGATTATTATTAAACTAGTCAAAAAAAGATTTATTGTCTGTGATTTTTGTGTTTATCCGATTGAGAGATTTACCGGCTCTGTTAAGTTTAGAGTTTTGGACCAATCGATTGGGACGTAGGGTGCGTTTAAGGATAGCTATATTATCATAAACACAGAGAGGAAAAACCAAATTCTTCTGTTAACAATGCAACCCCGCATAACATTATTTTGATAATCCTATACTTGATTAAAGAGTAGATGTCCCTTTGCACTCAAGTGTTTCAAGCCACCTGTGAAAGAAGCCATGGCTTAGATAATACAAAGGCCGCGAGTTCCAGATGTCAAAATGGAAAAGGATTGTTTTTTTTAATCCGCAGTTTGAGGCCCGTTCATCAGTCCTTTAAATTCATACGTAATGAGCAAAATTATCATTCAGTGAGCAAGATGTCAGTAGAGAAGATTTTATCGAATTTATACTTATTTAGGAGTGAGTATAATGTTTCCGTATGAAAATCAAGAAACGCTATCGCACATAAGAGATATCCATTCAAACTAAATCCATCAAACAGTACATACAGAGGCAAATTCAATAGCTACACCTAACAAATATCAATCTAATAATTACTGTACACTTAACCAATTCCAATTGAAGGAAAAAAGACATAGAATATGAGCTTTCTCATTTTCAGGATACTGCAAAAAGGCTTCACTTTGAATATAATTTGACACATGAATCGATAGATTTGTTGCTTTATGACATAATGAGACCTGCACAGAAAACCTTCTACGGCGCATTTACAGTATAAATGACTAAGAATAAACCAACATTGTCAAACAGAAGGCTGTTAAACAGCAAACATGACATGAGTTACAGTTCTGAGAAAAAGTATTTGCCCCCTTCCAGATTTCTTACTTTTTTGCACATTTTTCACACTTAAATGTTTCAGATCATTAAACAAATTTTAATATGAGACAAAGATAACCCGAGTGAATACAAAATGCAGTTTTGAAATGATGATTACATTTATTAAGGGGAAAAAGCTATCCAAATCTACCTGGCCTTATGTGAAAAAGTAATTGCCCCCCTTAATAAATCATGAACTAACTGTGATTAACCACATTTTTTTTAAGTCCAATTTCACTAGCTACACCCAGTTCTGATTACTGCCACTCCTGTTGAATCAAGAAATCACTTAAAGAGAACCTGTTTGACAAAGTGAAGTAGGCTAAAAGATCTCAAAAAGCAACATGTCATGCCACAAACTAAAGAAATTCAAGAACAGATTAGAAACAAAGAAATTGACATCATTGAAAAACCTAATGCATACAAGTAAGTGCCCGTACCAGGCACACAACACGCAGTGCTGACATAAGGCACCAGCCCTGGGAGTCCCGAGGGGGAGAGAGGGAGGAGGAGTGGCTTTGTTTATTCAGATACGGAGTTGGTGCTTTTGGGAGCATCCACTAGTCAGAAATAAATTAAGCAGCTTCAACCACTTCTTTCAGTCAAGAAATGAATATTGTGGCCTTTTGCGGCCTGGTTTTAAAGGTTTGAGGTATTTTCAGGCATTTCAACTGTAAAGTAAAACAGATTTTTTTCTTTTCATCAAAGTCAAATATATGTCAGAAAATGCAGTAATATCAGGATGAGCTCCATGTTGTCAGAGTTCAGTAGGAAAAGAAAAAAATCCAATAAAAAAAAAATATCAGCAGCCTGAGTGACCGCATCAGTCTTGCTTTTGTCACGCCATTATTTGACTGCTGAAGAAGTTTGGTCGCACTGATTCCCCATCAAGAGAGGAACAGAATTTTGTCGAAATCCTAAATAAAGTTCAGATCAGGCAGCAGTCTTCTGCTTTCCCACAATAAGGAAAATGTTCACCCCAGTTGCCAATAGAGATGCAATAATGAAAACAAGTCACTAGTTAACCCTCCCAACGTAATGTGCGCGCATGCATGTGCAAGCAATTAAAAAGTTACGTCATGCCCATTTGTGACAAATCCGTTCCGACGCACTCTGTTACTACAGTATTGTATATTCATATTTCAGTTTTAATAATTCAGCACATACCAGTTAAGCTCATAATGTTGATTCAACAAACAAATTGCATGCCGTTGTAGCGGGAATAAAAGATCAGTCACATCTATTTTTCATGCATTACCACTTAGTGCCCCATCCACTGGAAGACAGGGCTTAAGACTGAATCAGGGATGAGACAGCCAGACAGGAGCTACAATTAGCTTAACTGGTGCAGTTAACAGCATGAAATCATGTACACTGCTGCTCAGAACACTGCCACACATTCAAATGTTATTTCAGGTCATTTACAGGAAAACGAATAAATAAAAATAGAAATATTTTATTGGTACAATACCAGAAAAGGCTCTAACAAACAACTATGACAGAGGTTCCTTTCCCATTCTGCATTCTGTTCACAAAACCCCAACTGAAAATAATTTGTTCAGTATCGAAAATGCATTTTAAAATGCAATCCCAATTCTGAAATAGTTGGGACAAAGTATAAATCGTGAAAAAAATCAAAACGCAATGATTTTCAAATCAGACCAGTTAGTATTTTATTCACAATAGAATAAAGATAACATTTTATCAACAAAATGAGCTCATTTCAAATTTGATGGCTGTCACAGGTCTCAAAAAAGTTGGGATGGGGCCTGGTTACCATGATGTAGCATTGAGGAGACAAGTTTCTTGAGTTTAGCCATTGGAATTTTATCCCACTCTTGTTTAATACAGGCTTCCAGCTGATGGAGAGTTTTGGGTCTCCTTTGACAGACTTTTCTTTTAATGATGCACCAAATGTTCTCAATCAGTGAAAGATCAGGACTGAAGGCAGGTCAGTTCAGCACACGGACTCTTCTACTTTGAAGCCATGCTGTTGTAATAGCTGCAGTATGTGGTTTTACATTGTCTTGGTGAAATACACAAGGGCTTCCCTGGACTAGATGTCGTCTGGAGGGGAGCATATGTTGCTCTAAAACCATTGTATACCATTCAGCATTCACAGTGTTATACAGCATTCACAGCATATATACTAATGCATCCCCATACCATCAGAGATGCTGGCTTTTGAACTGAACGCTGATAACAGGAGGGGTGGTCTTTCTCCTCTTTAGCCTGGAGGACACGGCGCCCATGATTTCCAACAAGAATGTCAAATTTGGACTCATCTGACCACAGGACACTTTGCCACTTTGATACAGTCGATTTTAAATGAGCCTTGGCCCACAGAACATGGTGGCGCTTCTGGATCATGCTCAACAATGGCTTCCTTTTTGCATGAAAGAGTTTTAGGTGGCATCTGTGGATGGCACAGCGGACTGTGTTTACAGACAGTGGTTTCTTGAAGTATTCTTGGGCCCATTTAGTAATGTCAATGACAGAATCATGCCGGTGAGTGATGCAGTGGCGTCTGAGGGCCCGAAGATCACGGGCATCCAGTGAAGGTCTTCGCCCTTGTCCCTTATGCACAGAGATTTTTCCAGTTTCTCTGAATCTTTTAATGATGCTCTGCACTGTTGATGATGAGACCTTCAAAGCCTTTTCCAATCTGGCTTTGAGGAACATTGTTTTTAAAGTATTCCACGATTTTTTTACACAAGCCTTCACAGGTTGGAGAGCCTCTGGCCATCTTCACTTCTGAGAGACTCAGCCTCTCTAAGACATCCCTTCTATAGCCAATCATGTCACACACCTGATGCCAGTTAACTTACTTACTTGCTAAATGTTCTTCCAGCTGATTCTCTAATACAGGGCTGCCCAACCCTGTTCCTGTAGAGCCACCATCCTGAAGGTTATCACTCCGACCAAAGCAAACCACACCTGCTCTCCCAGTTA
Organism: Gymnothorax reevesii; assembly: GCA_029721435.1. Lineage (NCBI taxonomy): Eukaryota > Metazoa > Chordata > Actinopteri > Anguilliformes > Muraenidae > Gymnothorax > Gymnothorax reevesii. The sequence continues at coordinate 95,979,904 of CM056582.1, read as the reverse complement.
CAGACCTTGACGAGCTGCTAATGAGCTGAATCAGGTGTGTTGAATTAGGGTTGGAGCAGAAATCTACAGGATGGTAGGTCTCCAGGAACAGGGTTGGGCAGCCGTGCTCTAATATATTAATTGCTTCTTCAGCCCTTTTCTGCATGTGTCACAACTTTTTTGAGTCCTGTTGCAGCAGTAAAATTTGAAATAAGCTCATTTTGTGGATAAAAATGTGAAATGTTTCAGTTTCAACATTTTAAATCTTATCAATGTTATACTGTAAATAACATATTGGCTCAGGTGATCTGAAAGCCATTGCATTTTGATTTTATTCACAATTTACACTTTGTCCCAACTATTTCAGAATTGGGGTTGTAACAAAGCAGAGAATGCAAAATTTACATTGCCTTGCATTTCACTGCAGACTATGGAAGACAATATATTTAATGTTATGTCTGGACAACTTCATTTCATTTGTTATCCAATAATGTTATCCATTTGCACCACTGTACAAAGTTTGAACTGAGAGTTTGAAAAAAACCTAGATTAATCCATAGTGGGGAAAAATTCTGTCTGAAGTTCATACTTCAAGACTGATGAAATAAAAAAGGTTCAGTGTTCAAAAATGGAATACTTTCTTAAGGACTTATAGCCCAGTAAGGAGTATTTGCCCCCTTACCAATTTCTCCCATTTTTGCATATTTGCCACACTTGAATACTTCAAATCACACTAATTTTAACATTAAACAAAGATCACTCAAGTAAACACAAAATGCAGTGAATTAAAGGAAAAAGGCTATTAAACCCAAAGTGGCCCAATATGAAAAAGTAACTTGTCCATGATTCCATAGGTCAGCCAACCAAAAAAAAAAAAGGATCATCTCACTTTTGCCAAAAAATATCTTGATAAATTCCAAGATTTTTGGGATAATATTCCATAGACTGATGCATAAAAGTGGAATTTTTCAGAAGACATGGGTCCCATTACATCTGTCATAGAGCTAACCTGGCATTAAATAACAAAAACATTATAATGACAGTCAAACTCAGTGGTGCTGGTGTGATGATCTGGGGCTGCGTTGCTACTTCAGGACCTAAGCGACAAGCAATACTTGATGGAACCATGATTTCCGCTCTCTACCAGACAATCCTTAAGGAGAATATTTCATCATCAGATTGGGAACAAAAGCTCAGGCACAGTTGGGTTATGCAGTAGGACAATGATCCAAAGGTCACAAGCCAGTCGACCTGAGAATGGATCAAAAGAAATAGAATGGAGGTACTGGAGGGGCCAGGACAAAGTCCTGCCTTGAGTCCCATTAAAATGCTGTGGCATGACTTTGAACAGGCTTGAAAACCCTCCGATCCGGCTCAGTTAAGAGTGGGTCTAATATCCTACACAGCAATCACTGTTTGATTGCAGTTGTAGCCACCAACGGCAGCACAGCCACTAATTAAATTTAGGGGGCAATCATTTTTTCACATGGTTGCCATAGGTTTTGAATTAATGTTCGCCTTCAGTAAAAGAAATGATTATTTAAAAGCTTTTGTGTTTACTCATGTTGTTTTTGTCTTATACTAAAATTAGCTGAATGATCTGAAAGGTTTAAAAATGAAAAGTAGCATTTTGTGTTTACTTACATTGTGTTTGTCTTATGCTTAAATTTGCTGAAACATTTAAATGTGACTAATTTAAAAAAAAAATCAAATAAATTGGGACAGGGGAAAAGTTTTTCACAGCACTTTGGGATAGCTTATCTGGCTACAAAAGTTCCACAAAGAGTTACGTGAGTGATCATTTCACGAAGACTATGAGTCACGCTCCGGATGGTGGATGGATCTCCCTTTACCAGCTCTTCGAAAAAACCCAGTGGTACTGACACACTGCACACACTTTCATCATCCCAGTGTTTTAAACGCCAGCCTTGACACACAGCTCTACAATCCTACTTACTTATTTCCTCCTAGAATGGATCTGCCAGGGGATCCCTCTTCATAATCCAGAGGCATTTCCTGGAGGGGAATAAAGAAAAAAAAAAAAAACCACATCAACGGAAGTATCAGCACCAAGCCGCCAGAGAAGCATCATCGTCTCTCCACGTCGTGGGCAAATAAATGTTTGAAATAAAAGAAAATGAAAAACATGACACTGCCCAGAGGCTTGTTCCTCCACAGAAGAAGCACTGGCTGCTAGGCGATCTGATTTCAGTCAATAGCACCGGCAGAGAACTGTCCGGGACTGACCTTTTTCGTGCAAAATATTATTCAGGTGACAAAACGGAACATTATCCCTTTTGACCGAAAGATGAGTCATGATGATTTTATTTATTGAGCAGTTTGACTGTTGGTGATGATAAAAAAGAAAGACTTTCGCACACTCTTTTCTGGGGCAAGCGCGTAGGAGAAAGTCCAAAAAGGGTCGCAGATCAGAGAAATAGAAAAAACTCCCGCACACTGTCCATTCCACGTGAAATTAGGCAATTTATTCACAACGTTTCGGTCAACAGACCTTCGTCACCTGACACAGGCCTATTGACCGAAACGTTGTGAATAAATAGCCTAATTGCATGCCGAATGGATAGTGTGTGGGAGTTTTTTCTACTTTTCTGAACTGTTGGTAGTTGAAGTGTTGAAATAGCCCCTACTGAAACTCTAATGGCTGGAGTCGAAGTTGACTGCCTTTCCTTCAGATCACTGACATTTTTAATTAAAACTTCTGAAACGACCAATAAATTGTGTGCAACTTCTTGGAAAAAAAAATACAGAAATTGGCTTTAAAATGTCAGTAGAGGGGTGAAATTAGCTTCTAAAGGGTTAAAGTTGTTGAAACAGCATATTTGACCCAAGCTTGGTGTAGAAGACACAGTCCAAATAAGATCAAAGCTTGGCCTTTATTTTAGTTACTTCCCTTTAATAAACATCAGACTAATAAATAATCATGATGAATGTTAGAGCCATGCAGACAAACAGAACTGTTTTACTAACAACATCTAGGCTCAGTGATGTTCCTCAAGGCTTTGCTCTGGAAGACATGCAGCAAAAATGTTGACCAATGACAAGAGTGAGAGCAGAGGGACATGAAGATGGCAGCCAACACCGAAGCAGACATTTCAATATACAAACACTGCAGGCTCATGGACACAAGCACAGTGAAACAGCTGCATCAGGAAAGAACAAAAGAAGAACATTCTGGAGATTTCTAACATTCTAAAAACACGTTCAGTGGATTAACCGAGCAACAGCAGTTAAATACTGTGGCCATTATTAGATGTCAACAGAGGAAGCGATATTCTCTTGCTCAGGGAATTAAACAAAATTGTCAAAAAATATAATGTTGAAAGTGAATAAATCTCAGTCCTCCTGTATCTCTTTGATTTGAGTTCACACTAGTGTTGACCGGGTCAATCAGCCTGTTTACATGCACACTAACAATCTGATTTTAACCTGATTAAGGCAATACCTTGACTATGGAAAATGTCGTATCAATGCCCACGCCTGGTAATTTAAATTAAATTAACGGTAAGCACAACCAGATTTAGACACCTAGCTTCCTGCACAATCTTTCGATTTATTTTACCATGTGCACACCTTAGTCTAATTTCATAGGGTTTTTATGTCCGCGTCCAGTGGGATGCACATGACCTGGATACAAGTGTTGTTCTGCTTACTTGGTGTTAGAGTTAATATAGAGGGACAACATGACTGGTGGAAAACATCAATTTTGGAGTGACAGTCAGACCCTGTTCATGTTGGAACAAATGAAGGCGATGACCGAACTACGATTTTTTGACGGGTGCACATTTTTAAAAAGGTATCTGATAGAATAGAGGGGAGGCAGGGTATTGAGGAAGCCTAATTCCAAGTGCGCTCCATGTCTGCATGCATTCTATGTCAGCAGAAAATGGCTTTGACCAAACAGTCAAATAAACCCATGCGAACCCAGTCGTGAGGGAAAATGTGTTACTACGACCCAATGTAAAACCTTTAATCGGCCAATTGCCCAAATCTGGTTTTTCGCAATAATCACATTATTAGGGTGCATGTAAACGTACGTGCGGTCCGCGAAGCTTGCTGATTTATTGCCCTCCACAAGGCTGTTCTACAGACTGCAGCAAAGGCAAAAATTTGTTCAGGAATATACACTGACAGTGTAAAATAAACCAAATCAGACAGAATCTCAAATGACACAAATCCTCCTGAAAATCCTGAGTCGACAAATCAGGGAGCCCCTAAGTTTAGCTGTCCATCACAGTGTCCTACTGCGCGGCTCAAACCGCAGATATCTGCTCCGAGCAACAGAGGCCGTCCTGATGTGATTGACGGCTGCCCCGCTAAATAGTGAATGCATATGAGGACACATCTCTGCAGAACAAAAATCAGCCCTGACAACACAGCACACTGTGCAACACTTTAAATGGCACCTTCGTGCTGTGGGCCAGCATTTCACTCCATCACCCCATCATTTCTTCAAGGGGTCACAAAATGGCCGCTATTTGACCTCCAATACTGGCTCTGTTGCCCAGAGGAGGAACGCTCAACTGTGTTCACTACCAAAATAGCAGAGCAGTGGTGGAGAACGTGGCCTTGCAGGAGGGAGGCTCCTGTACAAGAACAGTTGGCATGTTCTCCCCCAGCTTGAGTGAGTTTCCAATGGGTACCCTGGTACCCCCTCCATAAACTAGGTTCAGTTCACTTAGGCCTTTGCCCCCAAAGCACCCCACGGGGTTTAAAAAACATTATCCTATTTCTCGCTCATTTCCCGATCCTTCGTCAGTGATGCACGGGAGATCAGATGAGCGCTTGCTCCTTCCGGAATGTACCCTAACAACCACAGCTTCCTTTCACTCCTAAATTTCAGCCCGAGGGGGAAGAACTGGAGTCTACCTTTTGGCAGGTGTAATAGTTTCCTGTCAGAATGAGACCTATAGCTACAGGACAGCACCGCCGGAATCAACCAAATCAGTAAGAACTGAGCCTCACACGTGCAATATCAAAATGTGCATTGTCAAGGACTCAGGTGGTCCCAAAGTAGAAACTTAGACAAACCTGAAAAAGACAAACTCAGATAAACTTCAGACCAGTTTTGACAGTGGCATTATTTTTAATTTATTGTTCTACAATAAAACCAACTAGATTTGGAAGCGATAAAAAATAGGACCAAGGGTCTGTATCTTACCGGCAAGCAGCCTTACAGTAATGATACAAATTATGAAAGTTTGACATTTAAGTCAATGAAAATAAATGCGAAGGTAACGAAATAGTTCACATGCATTTATAAGACTTCTGTAATACAATCCTAAGCTCTGACGAGGTTTTGTTGATACATGTCATTGAAATATGTCAATATGTATTCAATATTACAATTGTGAACTTTAAAGGTCACAGAATGTCAAGTTGTGGTCAGCAAATGGACTTCATGTATAATTTTCTGTCTCTATACAAACCTTAGCTCAATCTGTGACCATTTGGTGATACAAGTCATTGTAATTTCACTGTCAAGTTTGACCAAGGTCAAAGGTCACTGACAGTCAAGTTGAATGTCACCAAATGAAAATTCATATGTGACTTCCTAGATGTCAGTAACACAAACCTAGGCTCCATCTGTGACCTTTACAGTGACAGAAGTCAATGAATTTTCTCAAGGTCAAGTCTGACCTTCGAAGGTCAATATGAAGGTCACCAAATGAAAGTTCATACATGACTTTCTATCCGTCTCCAATTAAAACCTACATTCAATCTGTAACAATTTTGCTGATATAAGTCATTTAAATTTCACGGTGGAGTTTGGGCATTCAAGGTCACTAAAGGTCAAGTTCAATGTCACCCATTGAAACTTCATACATGACCTCCTATATGCCCACAATACAAACCCAAGCTCTATCTGTAATAGTTTTGGTGATAGAAGTCATTGAAATTTCACAATGTGAAGCTTGACCGACGATGGTCACCAAAGGTCAAGTTCAAGGCCATCAAATGAAAGTTCATGGCTGCGTCCGAATAGTCTTTTTTGCTTAGGAAAGTTCCTCACTCCTAGAAAACGATCCGGAAGTATTTACTTGGCTGCCGTGATAAGTGTGTTTGGATTCTTTAAATGTAAAGGAAAGGTGCTCCAGTGGTTCCTAATTTATCACCTTTAGCATAGGATACACTGAACCATCCTTTTTGAAAGAAAGGAGAAAATGCCACAAGTCCGCGATGACCGTCCTTCCGGCCAATCACAAAAACAAACATGACGGGTAGGAGGCAGGTGATCAAGGTGCCTAGTGTAAGTGCATTCGGATTCTCTTATTAGTGCGGTTCTCTTCCCAAGCTGTAAAAGAGACCCCTTTGAACCTTTCCTTTACCTCATGACGTTTTACACAGAGGTTAAAAAAAGTGGTTAAATATTAGACGATAAGACATAATTTTTTAACTATTTGGACGCAGGCCATCTGTGACTTCCTAAACATTTCCAATACAAACCGAAACTATCTGTAACAATTTTGCTGATATAAGTCATTGAAATTTCAGTGTGAAGTGAGGGCATTCAAGGTCACTGAAGGTCAAATTCAATGACACCAAATGAAACTTCCAATATGCCCGCAATACAAACCTAAGCTCTATCTGTAATAGTTTTGATGATAGAGGTCAATGAAATTTCCCTATGTGAAGTTTGGCCTTCAAAGGTCACCAAAGTTCAAGTTCAAGGCCACCAAATGAAAGTTCATACAAGACTTCCAATACGTGTTTTATGCACATATCGTAGTACTGTATCGCGGCTGTAGTACTTCGTGGTGCAGGAAAACAGGTATCATTAGGAATGTCACTTGCGAACTTTTGTTATTCATGGGACGGTATGTTTCCAATCTTCAATATTTTCAAGCCAAGAAACCATTGAAAATTATAACATTTTGCTTGACCTCAAGTTTGACTGCAGTCAACTTTAACACAGCCAAAATATGGGTCATATATTACTTCCTTTATATCAGTAATACAAACTTAATCTCCATCTGCAACCATTTAGCTTCCACAGACGATTTGACCCATTCCCCATAAGACCCAATGTAAAAGTACAGCGCCCCCATTAGACTCACTTCCGTCGATTCAATCAAAATGGCACTCGCACTACAGGTGCTGGTCAACGAATTAGAATAATTTGAAATAGTGCAATCTTTACATTTTTTTAATGCATTTTTTGTGCAGAAAGCAAATCAGGTGTTCACCGCGTCTGTCCTACTTGTTAGAGTATTCACAGAACTCGCTACCTGTAAAAAATTTGCTCAGCTGAGCTTTCCAAAAGGCCCATTTAGGCCATTTAACTGTGACACTGTTGTTTTATTGAATTAGAATAATTCATAAGGCATTTCATTGAATTCGAATAAGTGCTCGAATTTTTGTTTTCTGTGAAGATTGTTCACTGTGCAGTATAAAGTCAGGGTTGAGTAGAATTTCTAATTGTAAAATCAATCATGGGTCAGCAGCGCGACCTCTCAACCGGAATAGTGGCTCAAATTCAACCCTTCGCCAACAAGGCTTGACCCAAACTAAAATTGCTGAGCAGCTCGGCATCAGCCAGTCTTCTGTCTGCAAAGCTCTAAAGAAAGACTGGAGCAAGCACACCAACTGTTCCGGCGTCTGAAAAACTTCTGCAAGCGACAACAAGCAGCTGAGAAAGATCGCAGTCAGCAACTGGTTCAAGTCCACTTTCGAGCTCAGCGACTTGTGGAACGAGCAGACCGGCGCTAACGTCTCGAGATCAACCACCTACCGTCGTCTGCGCGAACTCCGCTTCAAACCTCGCGTTTCAGCAGTAAAACCAATGCTGAACAAGAAACAAATGGAGAAATGGCTGAAGTGGGCCAAAGAACACGGCGAGTGGACTGCTGAAGACTGGCAGAAAGTGGTCTACAGTGACGAATTACGCTTTTGCATCTCCTTCGGTGACCAAGGTCCTCGTGTCTGGCGTTGTGGTGGCGAAACCTACAACCACGAGGCCGTGAAAAGATCCGTCAAGTTTCCCCAGAGCGTTACGGTCTGGGTATGCATGTCCGCTCGGGGTGTAGGGAAACTCTGCTTCCTCAAGAAGACTGTCAATGCTGCCGTATACCAACACGTTCTGGAAACGTTCCTGATTCCGATTGTTGAGGAACAGTTTGGCAAAGAAGACCTCATATTTCAACAGAATTTTGCACCAGCTCATGCGCCAAAGTCGACCAAAGATTGGTTCGCCGAAAAACAGCTTGAAGTTTTGGCATGGCCGGCCAACTAGCCTGACCTCAATGTCATTGAAAACCTGTGGGCCATCGTCAAGCAGAAAATTCGCGACAGAAGGCCGACTACGCTGGACCAACTGAAGCAGAACATCGCCACAGCCTGGGAAGCAGTGAGCGCAGAAACTTGCGACAAGCTGGTTAAATCGATGCCGCGGAGACTTCAGGCAGTCATACAAGCCAAGGGGGCAGCCACAAAATACTGAGAAAGTGATGATTCTAATTATAATAAAAATTATTCTAATTCAGTGAAACGGTTTCTCCATTATTCTAATTCAATAAAACAACAGTGTCACAGTTAAATGGCTATATGGGCCTTTTGGAAAGCTCAGCTGAGCAAATTTTTTACAGGTAGCGAGTTATGTGATTACTCTAACAAGTAGGACAGGCGCGGTGAACACCTGATTTGCTTTCTGCACAAAAAATGCACTTAGAAATTTTACGATTGCACTATTTCAAATTATTCTAATTCGTTGACCAGCACCTGTATACATAAAGTGTATCAAGGTGAGTTGATTGCCACACTTAGAAAAAAGTTATCATACAGTTTTTGAGAAATAATTAAATATCTTTGAACTTTGTTAACATATTCCCTGACCTCGAGTTTGACCTTTCAAAGTCATCTGGGGTCAAAATTAATATTGCCAAAATAGAGATCATATATGACTTCCTTTATGTCGATAATACAAACTTTATCTCTTTCTGTGGCAATTTGGCCTCCACAGGCCATCTTGCATATTCATGCACTACGGCGCCCCCACTAGACCCACTTCCGTCTATTCAATCAAAATGGTGCTCGCAATGTACATTGACGGTACCAAGGTAAGTTGATTGCCTGTTTTAGAAAAAAATTTATTACGCAGTTTTTGAGAGATAATTTTTAAAAATTTCTGTCCTATCAAATATTGGGGCCAAAATTTCAAGGGCCCATAAAACGGACAAAAATTATTCAATCAAAAATCTGAGAAAATGGCTGGAGATATGGTCTAGTAGTATGTAACTGCAAATTTACATGAAAATTCATCTGGCCAAAAAAAAAAAAAAAAAAAGAGAAAAAATGTGCCGGACGACGGACGCCAGACGCCCATAGGGCCGGTAAGCTAAAAACTAGACAGGTACATCACCTAAGGCCAATGGGCGTAGTCCCCGATCGTCCACATTTTGCATTTTGGCTTATTTTTGACACAAAATTGTGAATTATGTTACCATGGTAAACAAAATTGATTGGCAGATTGTCCTAAACACTAGTCATATACATGCTAAATATAAGAGTAATAGCTTAATATTTGTGGCCTCTAGAGCGTCCATGAGGAAAATCTCTAGGGCAGCGGTGGCGGCAGCGGTGGACAAGTGATGAGGCCAAATCCGTAGTAGCCCCAACTTCGTCTGGGGGCTACAATAATGTAATCCTGGAGACTGTCAGCACTGTTGGCAATTCAAACCAAACAGATTTAAACGTGTAGATTACAGCTATTAAAAATTGTTCCACCAATCCATCACTTGCAAAACTCACAGTAAATGCTTCCGCACATTCTGGCGGTTGCTCCAAACTCCGTACACCAGGGGTAGGGAACTCTGCTCCAAGAGAGTTATAGCTTTACATGTTCTCAATATCTCTCTGCTCTAAAATTCCGCATACAACAGACAGCAGCTTGTCAAGGGCTTGATAAGGGGGCAATTGTTTCAGTCAGAGCAGAGAGACATCTAAAATATGCAGGGCTATGGCTCTCAGAGCAAAGTTCCCAACCCCGACCAAATACGGTGGTAGAGGCTAATTACATGTGCCTGCATGTGTTTGGTAGTCAGAGAGAGCTGCCTTTCGTCAAGAAAGTTCTGAAACCTTGGGTGCAAGGCAAAGGAGTTTTGAGTGACAGGCCTCGCAACTAGAGCCGAACGGCTTTTTAGACCATGATTCCTCACGAAGGTCAAGACCAAGAACATCTGCCCAGATCAAAGAGCCTGCAGGCCAGGGGCCTTGGTAGAGCAGTGCAGAATGCAAATTAAGAAGCCGCTCATTTACCGCTAAACCCCCAGTCTGTAGGCAAAAACCAGCTATAATCAGAGAAAACCTTACCGTTAAAAAACGCCACCAAAGCAGGAGTTACTTAACCACTCCAAACATCTAATAACGATTAATTAGGTCATTATTAATAAAAGCCATCAGGAGATGGCATACCCCCGGCCCCACATCATCAACTTCGGATTAGCAAAAAGCACCACGTCAGGTCATGATTAATGTGCACACCAAGTTTGGTGAAAAAATATTGAACGGTTTCCAAGTTATGCTCCGGAAACTACAGTAAATGTTCACAGACAGAGGGACGACAAACAGGCAGACAGAAAACGGCCCTCGTGACTAAATCCCCCCTCATTATATGCTGGGAAGATGATAATTTCTTCTTCAAAAATCTGACAGTGAAAGGCATAGCATTTAGAAAATTGAGAAAAAAAATTCAATTGGCACATCTACCCAGTTTGGTGGTACTGCAGCAGTACCAAAGCAAAAAAGTGAGAGAGAAAAAAAAAAAAAAGCAGCACAATTTATTTAAGTGAAAATAAAGCGAAGAGACTTTGAACTCCCAAATAAAGTGAGCGTCAGGCGATGCCCTTTTCCCTCAGACACCGTTCAGTATTATTAAAGTCAGAAGTATCATAAGATGAGAAAAGAATAAACCAGACTAGTGAAGCAGCGTTGCTCAAAAGCAGCATCGCCAGGTCAGACCCCCTCCCAGCCAAGTCTGGCATCGGCCTTCTAACCGTGCGAGACCGATCGATTTTTCCCTACTTTCACAATGAGCTGAAGGTAACCCAAACAGCAAACTGCCGTATTATCATCCACCACCCGTACATTACGCTGATGAAACAACACTGACATCGGATGGTCCTCTCTGTTTGGCCGAGCAGTTTTTGGGCAGCCGAGAGCCTTGATCGAGTGAATACTTTCAGCTGAATGATAACCTCCGCAGAGGCACATTGCGGCATGTACCAACGCGAGTGTCTGCCACTAACATGGCAATATCCCCTGCCACCTCAATTTTATGTGTACGGACGGACGGGCGGAGCACAACATTATATCCCCTGCTTCGCAATAATCATGCGGCTGGGGATAATAATTACCTCCGCCAAGGAGGTTATGTTTTTGCCTGGGTTTGTTTGTTTGTTTGTCTGTTGGTTTCCAAAATTTTCAGAGAAGGTGGGTATTAAGTCAAGGAACAGATGATTAAATTTTGGCCAAAGTACTGCTGAGATATACGCCAAAGTTCAAGATTTCAAGTCTTTCCAACGGGCTGGAGTTCCAATCGCCGTGCTTTTGGGTTTTGCTGCCCCCTGGCGGATGTCTGCGCTCTCTGAGTGCTTTTCTAGTCTGAAAATGTATCACTGTTCAGTAATTAACTTCAACATGACCATAGTATGTATTTGTAATGGCTGACTACCACTCGATCACAGAGACATTTCACAGAAATAACAAACTGAGAAAGTCAACACATTAGGTCAACAGCATTTAATATGCTTTATTATGACTTTTGCGGATTTTTTCCTTTGTTATTTCTACAATTAGAATATGCAATGTTTAATTTTCCAATTGAAAAGTTGATGAAAGGCGAGGTTTATTTTGACAAGCTGCCACCTCCTTCACCTCCAAGAAACATCAGAATTTTGGGGGTCGTCACAGGTATCCAACATGAAAAGAATCCAGTCAACAGTTCTTAAGATATTGGAATTTATGCTTTTTGACCTTGAAATAAAGGTGAAGGTCACCAAAACCGCATAGTACCTTTCCCCCACTGGGATGAACCTAGGTACTAAATACGTGAAGAATCTAGTCAAGGATTCTTAAGATTTTCCAGTTTATGTGTTCGTACGGAGGGACCAAGATACTCAAATTTAAGCTTTGTGACCTTGAATTGAAGGTGAAGGTCATCAAAACTGCATGGTACCTTTCCCCCACTGAGATAAACCTAGATATCAAATATGAAAAGAATCTACACAATGGTTCTTAAAATACGCACATTTATATGTTCGTACGGACGGACGTACGGCCAGAGCCCAATGCTATATCCCCCGCTTCGCGTTAATCGCACAGCGGGGGGATAACAAGTCGCAGAGAAAGAGCAGGTACGGCTTCATTAACACTCACTAACAGTCCTATCCAAACGCTTAATTTTCATTTATCTTTTACTATTGACTCTAATAAATGTACTGCGACATTTGTGACAACTGAAACAAGAGAATATTATCATCACGTCCCCCGGCGCCGAGGAATCTCATTTTCAACACACACGGTCATGAATAGTGACAAACACATACAAAATTTTATTCGTCTAGGTAGTTTTTCTTCATCCAGAAGGAAAAAATCTATCCTTCCTTATCTGGACGAACGGACGAAAAGACGGACGAGCTCCATTGCAATATCCCCCCACTCCATTTCGTGGCAGGGGATTAACTGTTTAATTCTTTCTTTCTGTGTTGGTTTATTTTGAAGTTTCTACATTCCGCAAATGCGCAACTCAACAAAGACAGCCATGTGCATTTCAGTAAAAAATGATAAATAATAAAGAGATCATATAGCATAGTTTTTGATGGGAGCATCTGGGGACAGAGAGGGGAATATTATCAGAGCAGAGAGGAAACCTGAGCGACAGACGACACCACAGACTGCAAGGACATCTGTCTCGGGCGAGACCAGCCACAGAAGCGACAGTGGACAGAGCCACAGACTGACAGCCACAACAAGAGGAATGGACGTAGGGACGGACGATTCGAGCGGCCAGGAGCCCAGCAGGAAGCTGGCATCGTGCGGAAAGAAGCTTCAGCAGAGGGAATGATGAAAAAAAAAACAGCAAGTAGAATACGAAGCGAGATTACAAATAATAAAGAACAGTGATAAAATTTTTTACAATTACAGAAACAGGCGGATGTACCAGGTAAGGTCTTGCAGTGTAGTATATCTCTTCTGCACAGTCCAAAAAATCTTCAGTGTCGGGCTGCTCGGCAGACAAAACCAAGAGATTCAAAGTTATTCACATCCAGGTCACGGGGTCAAGGGGAAGATATGTAATGTGAGAAGGAGGGAGGGGGAAAATGAGGGGGTGAGAGAGGAGTGGAGAGATTAATCAGGGGGGGCAGAGGTGTATATGTATGAGCGCAGAGGTTTCAAACCCTTCCCTGCATGTTCTATAAGCCTCCCTGCGCCAACACAGCTTATTCAAATGATCAGCACATTATCAAGCTCCAGATAAGCCATGGCACCTGTGCTCGGGGACGAACGGATGTAAAACAGCGCAGGATAGAGTTCTGACGGAGAGAGTTGCAACAAGAACATTCCAGAAAATCTGATCATGCAGCCATTTTGTTTCCATTGCGTCATTGGGCACCGTCTCAAAGTGAAGGAGTTTTTTTTATTCAGTTTTCTCTTTTCTCTTGTTCAAACACTTTTCCCTCTTATACTGGTCGATACGTTTGCGAGCTGGTTTATTGTTCTTCTCCTGAAATTAATCCCTTTACCTTCCAAGAAAAGAACAAAAAAATCCAACGATTTCCATTGTGCAAAACAGCTTGGTTTTGAGTGATGGATACAAAATGGCTCCTATTCTTGCGTTATGGCAACTCTATCCTCCTAAAACAGGATACCCGGGTCCCCAAAAACAGGGAATGGGGCCACTGCATTAGCGGAGAGTGGGCATGCAGTGGGGTGGGAGTATTTGGCCCCGATGTTCTCTGCAGTTCTCGCAGGTTTTAGGGGCGTTTCAGCACAGGATGCTTAATTCAACTCCTGGATAGAGAATCAGGTCCATACACCTGCTCTCCTAACATGCGGCAGCTGCTGACTGGACAGAAATCACAGACCTGCAGAGACTGCGGCTGGCCATCCCGTTCCATTAAACACAGCACTCTTAAGAGCCTTAAAGGGAGATCATTTATTCCTGATTTATGATTCAGAAAATCCATAACGTATCAAGAAAAAAAAAAATTTCAACTGGAAGCAGTGGAACCTATTTCATGAGCTTCTTTATCTCTTGCACATATAAACATGCGCACACTCACGCTCAATCGCTCATGCTCACACACAAAGACAGATGCACACACTCAACACACAAACACACACAACAGACAGACACACAGGCATCAGGCACACACAGTGTGATCTCCAATTCATGCCGAATGCCCTCCTGAGGCATATCAGGGTCTTAAAAAAAAAAAAATCAATATTTTCTGACTAATTAGGAGAAATCCAGAAAAATCTAATTCCCAGTCATGGCTTCCGCTCTCCACCCAAAACGGCTCCTGCGGATTAACTGCTGTGTTTGTGTTGGGAAGGCCGAGGAAACGGAGCTGAATAAATGAGAAATAACCCCTGAGCCACGGACGCAGGGATCACATCAGAGGGGTATAATTAGATGCATATGAGCGCCGCAATCACAAGTGGGGAACCACAATATTGACTCAAATTTAAACAAACACGGACACATCAACAAGCAGCTCCAGCCGCCCCCATATTAGCCAATAAAAATGAAGCTCAGTGGTGCAAAGACCTCAATCGATATAAATATCCCTGCTGGGATTCAATTATGATCAAGTGTCTGAAACAGAGCTGAAGCATTTTCATGCGCAACTTCAGATCACCATGAGCGATGCCAGCAAATGGTGTTATAGAAAAGATTGGCTGGATTTCTCTCTCAACAAAATAAAAAATGAAAATAAAAGAAGTTTTTTTTTTTCTTGCCCTTTTCTCTGCAAGTTATATTATCACATAAATGCTCGCAGCCAAGCTTCAATTCGCATTACAAGAAACAAAACCTGCATTTACTAGCTAGGAAAAAAAAAGTTACAGACAATTGTTGAAGATGACAGAGAAAACAGAATAGTTTTATTTGGTGAAATGTGCTCCAGCTCAGCTGAGGTTAACCAGACAAACCGAACACCCAAACCCTCACCGATCCTGTGTGCAGGAAAACCTGATCTGTTTATGAGAAACTCAGATCAAGTCTCCACCAGCGATATGTATCAACCAACCCAGTGTGAAGAGAGAGGGGGGGGGGGTGTGTGTGTGTGTGTTAATGTGAGTAATAAAAGAGAAAAACGGATAAACAGAGAGAAGAGAGAAAGAGGGATGACAGATTGAGGGCAGAAAGAGTGAAGCAAAAGGAAGAGTTTGATAGATATACAGGAGAGAGAACGAAAAAGAGAGGGAACGGACTGGAGAGAGAAGAGGCAATGACGAGGCAGAGCTCCAGGTGCCCCCTCATGATTGGCCACAGACATGTGATGTCACAGCTGCCCTGGCCAGTCAGATGGCAGAGGCGGCAGGTCGGCACGGCGATTGACGGGTCACTCACCGGTTCATGATGAGGTTCCGTCTCCTTCCGCAGAGGGGGGTCGAACTTCACCTGGTCAACTGCAGGGGAGAGCGAGAGATGAAAGAGGTGCCGTTATCCCCTTTAATTATGGGTAATGAAAATCCTACTTCACACCAACGTGAGCTGCGTGAACTAGTAACTAATGCAACTGTAGACAGTCAACTGGCGGATAGTTAGCCTGTACATTACCGTTTGACGTTAAAAACAAAACAGGTTCATGCCAGTTAACATAGGAATAAACAAACAGCTCATGTTTTTGTTAAAGGACAACTAATTATTTCTTCTTTGATTACGTTTGAGTGATAATCAATGCATGAATTTACTCGTCAACTAATTGATGTGTTACCCTTTCCACACAGTGGTGTAGTGGAGGGTACGTGCAGGTATACAAAGTATAACAAACTCTTTTTTTTCTCCCCCAATGAACAGTATGATCACCTCAGGAGTTATAGAGGAGTCAAAACACCCAATGCTAATCTACCCAACTACAAAACAAAGTGCACCCACTTCTCCAGGGACCACAACCCCTCTCTGTGCGCCATTAACTCAGGTAAACAATTATGAGTCAGTGACCATTCATGCGGCCTCACTGTAAAATGTTCCAATGTTCTTTCATTCCAATATCCCTCACATTCATTTCCCACAGCCCCCGTTGGGGCTCATTCTTAACCTGCCGAGGCTTCATAAAGACATTTCGACCTTGAGAGGAGCAGGCCTGCACCGAAACAGCGTGTATCAATTTTAAGTTCACTTCCCTCACAACACGTAGGGGTTTCAAATTTTCTTTTGTGCCCCTGTGGTGACTCAAATGCATGAGCAGCGTGACATTGAGGAAAGAATCTGTCGGCGCAGCAGAAAAGTAATTCAGTTCATATAGTCCGTCTCGACTGCAAAGCTTTGTGCTTTAATTTCAGCAGAGAGCAGGAGCTGCAGCAGAGGAGGGGAGGCGGCCGTCGGCTAACAGGCTCATGAAAAATAAAATCCCCCTCAGAAGAAATTTCATTTTTAACGTTTGGGTTTGGTGGGCAGAACCCATATGCAGTCAAATCATATGCACCTGGGGTCGTACCCGCATTTGAGAGGGCTGTGTTTTCTGATGCAGGTAAGTCGCACGGTTGTTCCTTATCATTGCTCGTGGCTACCGTTATTTTCTTGAAATAAATGTTTCGATGTTATTGCTTGTAGCAGACCATGGCTAGCGGAAAAGTGAACTAAATTCTCACACAGAGACGATAGGTCAAAGCAAGTGATTGTCATGACATCACAGAAGGTTTACTACAACTAGTGCCCAATGCTGGAAAATGTAGTCCTTCTCACGGGTAAAATCAGCGGTGCGCAGATGGAATTTTAAATGACCTGATCTGCTATAATGAATATAAATTTGCAGCTATAGAAATTGACTTGCAGTCATCCAAGCAACCCTCAACAGCCTTGTGCCAGTCAGCAACGCATACTATGAGAAACTAAAAGACAAACACTGAGACGCATTTTAGTTTTTGCACTTGGGAATGTAGCTGGAATTGCAGCGTTGCCTACCAGAACATTTTAATAAATTGAAGCATTTTAGCTTCGTTCAACCGCCACTCAATGAACCGGCAGCAATCAATCCCAACATTCTGTTTCCAATATGATGTCGCACTGACATGGGGAAACGTATTTGTCATGACACTGGCCCTTTAACTTGAGTGATGGGTCTGAAGATGCACTGTTCACACTTCAGCATGATGGCTCGGGTTAGGATTTCACACTACTGAGATCCACCTCCTCTCCTGGGAGACAGACGTTTCTCTCCGTCAGTGACACTTAAGAGCGAGGATGCAAACGAGTCAGAGAGGAAGAGACACAGAGAGAGAGAGACACACACACACACACACAGAAATGTATGCACACGGGCACCATCTTTAATGGAACGGTCACATAACCACACAGACGGAAATGGATTCATGCAAGCATCATCTTTTAAACTCACAAATAGAGATGAAGATAGATGCATGCACACACACACAACTCTTCACACTCACACACACATACAGAAATAGATGCACTCACACACAATATCTCTAACATAGACAGTGGCAGAGCTCACTCACTATGTTGGTCCCAATCGTGCAAGCGCAAACCTACTTTCGCTCGCATGCTCACACGCTTTATCAAATTCTCCCACAGGTATGGACCCACACAGAGCAAAACTCACAGTTAATCTCGGACAGGGTCTTCTCCTCTCGGTTGCTTCGGCTGGTCGAGTGGATCCTCTGAGGCACAGATACGGGGGGCTGAGGAAAGCAATCGACACGAAAAATACCCAGTAAATTTTACCGTCATCCAGAACAACAGCTGCAGTCAAACACAGGCCCAGAATCTGCAGGCAATGAGCCGAAACTCAGAGGAGTTGTGTCCAGGGGGTTTGCAAGAGCGTCAAAGTCCTGCCATACGCTTCTCCTAGCCTGCAGAGTTCACGAACTGGTTCTCCCACCAGGCTAAAGAAGGGTGCTAAAGGGTAAATCCAGGCTACTGGTACAAAATAACGGGGGACTTTCACTGTGACAACGTTATGCATGATAAACCCATAAAGTCACATGAACCACTCAAAAACATGGACTCACACACTCAAATGTGCAGAACAATATGCCATGCTCTTCTCCTCCAGGACTGGAGTTAAACCCACAGACAATGATTCTCCAGGACTGGAGTTGGGCCCAAAGACACTGTGGCCTTCTAGGATCGGAGTGAAAACTACATTCACTGCGGCCTTCCAGGGCTGGTATTAATTCTAGACACACGAGCGTAGCGGGACTGGAGTTTCACGTTGGTGCTCGAGCTGAATCACCCCAAATCCGGAATATTCCTGACTTAAATCTCAGCTGCTCAAGCTTCTTGGCAGAGAAGCACTTTGGCAACATCTCGACACCTGCGCCGCGCATCAGCCGCAACAAGCAGCATTACTCATTGACACTGCAGAAGCTTCTGGAAACCCAGAAACCTCTCAACTGCCAACATTTGCATTTTTTTCTGCTGTCGGAGTGAATCATTCTGAGTGTGAACTGCAGCTTCAGGGCAGGGAGGGTCTCTCAAACCCCTGTGAGACTCCAGCGAACAGGGATTTCTGAAATGTATACATCACCACAGTTAATGCCACTCCTTACTTAGGAGTGAAGACATCCGTTCCTCCTCAGAACGTCGTAACCTCAGCTGATTCTTTCCCCCCACAACAACAGCACAGAGGATAGTCGGGAAAAGGCCTATAGTAATGCAGCTTTGACTGTTTTTCACCATTTAGGATGCTGTGTTTTGTTCAGCAATATGATTTTTTTTTTTTAATATTTAGAAGGCTGTAATTCCTATATACTTCATTCCAAATGCTTCTGAACACAAATGAAAGTGCGGACTGAGAACTTTGGTGGGATCTACATCCATGTTGGGTGAATGATGCAAGACTTATCCTTTTTCATTCACAGTCCAAATACTAAAAAACATCACCATGTTTGGAATAGCAGGATGATACTAGGCTTTCCAATTCCCTGCTCGCTGCCATGACTAACAGGCCGGAGTGAAGGCCCAGCTGTCAAGAGCCCCATTTTGATGACACTGATGAGGAAGGAAGAGGATTGAAGTCCCCCCACCCCCCGATTGTGCCCAGCAGAACGTGGCCATGTGCAGTTTTGATGTCCCGTAAAGCAGGTTCCCACAGGGCCTGGGCTGCCGGAAGCATCATTTATTTATCATTCCCAAGAAAGCCGTCCCCTCAGGCTCAGGGACGTATTTACATATGAGCCTTGGGTCTCGATTATTGTACCTGCCCGCCGCACACTTTCCAGGAAGCAGTGGAGAAGGAAGGGCGACCTTCACAACAAAAAAATGTCTGAACAAGTGTTCACCTCTCTCAATGAGAATTTCACAAATCAACTCTTTTCTCTGGGGAACAATTGCTTTATCGCTGCAGTCTTTTCAGTCATAACAAGTGTCCTCGTTAATGTGACTAAAAATCATTCTCCTTCCAAAATACAAAATATTAGGTTGTTTCAAGATGCTGCTCGCTCGTCACATTCAATTTTCAAGCCCAACAGGCAAATCTTGTAATGAGTCAAAACACCTCACCTCATCGGCAAATTCAGTCTTATTTTGCGAACCTGTGATTGACTAAATTAAACTGAAGAAACGTAAAGTGCTGGTTTGATTTGATTTTATTGTTTTTGGCAGTGTTCCTTCAGCATCATTCGGTCTCGTTGTAAAACTTCAAGCAAGGAAGAACCCCAAGCACATTTTAAATGTTTTTTTTTTTTAAAGATTCTGGAAACATTGAACATCGCTGACAATGATCATCAGGGATAAGAAACAAGGCAGAAAACGGCTCAGCCGTCTGTGACACCATGTCAGCGTCAGTGAGCGAGGCTTCTGAGAACTTCTTTTGAAGCGAGAGACTGAAAGCAGGAAATGTCACAGAGAGAGTAAGGACTGATAGCTGTAGCGTTTGGAGTAGCTCATACTCAGAGAGTGAAAGAGGTTGAGAACAGACTCCACCGTTTACACACGACAGATTCCCCATCAGTGTCCGCACCCTCGGCCCAGGAAAGGCCCTCGCTGCCGCGTGGCTATAACAGCATGAATATGCATGCTTGTGCATTTTTCACCCAGACCTACTGCTCAAGTCCAGCTGCTGATGTATCGGGGTTTTAAAGCATTAGTTCCACTCCAGCGCAAACTCAAAACACACACACGCAACCACGAGTGCAAATGCTTACAAATACAGACACTAACAGAGATGCTTTCACACCACACACTCGTAAATTGATGTTTGCATATACACAGACACAAACAAACAAACACCAGCATGCGCGTGTGCATGCACGCGCGCACACACGCACACACACACACACACAAACAAACAAACACCAGCATGCGCATGTGCATGCACGCGCGCACACACACACACACCACAATCTCAATCCCGAGCTTTGAATTTACATTTGTTTATCTCAGCAGCGTGCTTGAGGATCTTCTATTACTCAATACCTTAAAAAACACACTAGTATCTCAGCAGCCATAAAAACGAATACAGCCTGTTTATTCCCAAGCAGTAGGAGAGAAATAATGGTGCAACTCTGCAGTCAGCACACACAGACATACAGCAATAAAGACACAAACCGTTATATACACACAGCATAACAAATGCACAGACACACACACACACACACCAGGGTACCTTTCTGCACATGGCAAAGCGCAGAGCCCGACGTGACACAGGGGTGATGGGGAGAAACTGACCTCTGTATTTAAACTGAGGGGTGGAAAGACAGAATGGGATGGACAGAGTAAAATGGAGAGAAAGAGAGGGTAAAAGAGAGACCCAGAGAGAGAGGTAGAGAGAGAGGTAGAGAGAGGGAGAGAGAGAAAAGCAATGCAGACAAAATGCTCATCAGAGCTAGAAGGGAGATTTCGTTGAGCTTGGGCTACACCACACGAGTGTGAGGATGACCCGCGCACCCCACACTGCCCCATCCTGGGATTCACAAATACACAAAAACATGAGGACCTGAGTCCATGGAAAAATATTCAATGTTCCCAGGACCCAAATGGATCCATGGTGCACACCTGAAACTTTCCATTGCACCCTGAACGAGGAACCACCCAAAATAACTCTGACCAGGGATATGGGTAAGCAGGTCAGAGACAATGGATGGACAGATATATAGGTGGATGGATAGTTTCTGGAAAAGCTGAAAGAGCCCAGAATGGTAAATACAATGCCATTTTCCATCGGTGGTTTTCTGTTTAAATTTATTAAGGGACGCAATGAATAAAACTTCTTAAAAAGATCTTCCTTCCTCCATGAGGACTTATAAGGCTTTATGTAAGAGAAATTCCGCATGTTCATTTTAGCCAGTTCATCACCTACTGAGATTCAGATCATCTTTCCCAAAATGATTTTGCTTTCTGCAGCCAGGAGCCACAATACACAACATTTCAGTTTGTACTGCATCATCTCTTGCTTTCTAAGTCCAAATGTGCCCCGGGTTACAGCTCAATAATAACAGGGTAGCACAGTGGTATAGTGTTTAGATAAATGGACTTGGGAACAAAGCGTGAACTGGCTCACATTTAAGGTGAATCACAGCCACAATAGCCTGGAACAAGCAAATTCCCCTGAAATATGGCAGTAAATATCCAGCTGCAAAAATGTAATTCATATCAGTGATGACTCACAGGGAATAAACTGCCATGGCTTCAAATAGGCGGGTTTACCTCGGGTTCTGGCTCGTCGTCATCAAAGTCAGGGTAGGTAGAGTGGTCGGGGTTGCTGGCCTTGTCCAGGAGCTCGATGGCCAGTGTCCTACTGAGGGGCTGTGATACAAAAGGATGCTGGGATTTGGGAGGAATAAACAGGGGAGAGAAATGTTCAGGGTTACAAATGGAGTTTGACCACTTTACTGAGCAACCCTATTAAAGGTAAGCTCTTATGTTAGTCAGCGAGCCTAAACCCTGGCATTATCCATGGCCATGAATTTACAACTGCGCCACCTGCTAACTTCTTGAATTCAAAATCTCAGCCCTGTTATTGGTTCACTCTCCCAGAGAGCTGACCATAAATTAACTGGTGCTGCAGGATGTGAGAGTTGATTGGCTTCTTCTTACCTGCAACAGCTTTTCAGCTGCCGGCCTTTTTTTCGGGTTTTTCGTCAAAGCTACTTTCACAAAATGATGGAAATTATTTGTCCTACGACAGAAAGGAATAGAAAAATCTTTTTAAAAGCAATTCCAATGAGGAGTTATCATCTGACAGGGTTAAAGTAACCTACATTCAAAAGACTTCTTTTAAATCAATATCTGAATTATAGATTTGGTGGCTGACTGAGGTTTTCATCCAGTTTTTAATGTTCACAAAACAAAACTTCATTTTTAGGGAAAAAAAGTCTCAAGGACAACAGCTATTCTTGGAATAACTCTGCCATTGTAAATTTCTGGCATGTGTAAACACACTTCACTTCTCCCACTTACCATTTTATTTTGTCTTTCAATTTAGGAGGCTGGAAGTTACTTTTGGTCATCAGGAAGAGCGCTCTGAAAAATAAATGTTGTTCAACACATTTAGAGTGCACACAAAGAAAATCTTAAACGCACCATCATGTTATTTTTGCGAAACATTGTTGGAACTGCAAAATAACACGCTGGCCGCGAGGCCCACGGTCTCGTCGCAAAAATAAATATGTACCCTATGACCTTATAGGAGGTCAGTTCTGTTCAACGTGAAAGTGGATATTTTGTGGAAGATGGCTAGGAACTGGATCCATAAAATTTGACCATCAGGTTAAAGAGAATGCAGCAAAACACCACAGTGAACAATTCTGAACTTGTAAACAAAGTTTGAAAAAAATAGGTCAAGTTCCAATATTTGAGCTGCTAATTGCAAGGTCAAATAATAGGTCAAGATCACTGATGTTAAACAGGAAAGTGCTTCATAATCTAATCTTCTAATATACAAAACATGGGGTCTGTAATCCATTTTCTTCTCGAGTTACCGTGTTAACACCACTTTTCGGACGGACAGACAGACAGACGGACACATACACGCGCGCACGGGGTCCATTCCTATGTCTCCCTCTCACTAGAGGCAACGGGGGACAATAATGGAACCCTCCAAACCAGACCAGAGTTTGAGGATTATTACGGAGCTGCCACAACACCCTGTAATTTCGGACATGAAGGTAACTTTTGGGATGTAGTGAAAAGGGAGGGACTGAATATACAAATAAAACTTGACACTCCGAGAGCAGCACTGTCAAAATCTTGCAGAGTGAACGTGGCTTGTAAGACATTCAAGGAAAGGTTCCTTTCCTAATGCGAGACCAATCAACCCACAAAATTTGACTGATATCACTAGGAGCGAAGTTCAGTCATTATGTGTCGTAGCATTTCAAGATGGCTGCTGTGGCAGCCATAGTGTTTGACTGATCGCGGTCAAAATCAATAGGGCCCATCCCTGAAGTAATAGCAACCCATCCACAAAATTTCAGAGATGTCCGTTCATTACGTTTGGAGTTATCTTGTACAGACAGACAGACAGATAAACAGATAGATAAACCAACGCGGGCAAAAACATAACCTCCTTAGTGGAGGTAAAAATGTATTTTTAACTATTCACATTATTGCCTTCTTGGTGCTGCTTTTTAGAC
Organism: Gymnothorax reevesii; assembly: GCA_029721435.1. Classification (NCBI taxonomy): domain Eukaryota; kingdom Metazoa; phylum Chordata; class Actinopteri; order Anguilliformes; family Muraenidae; genus Gymnothorax; species Gymnothorax reevesii. Next base: position 95,956,147 of record CM056582.1, on the reverse strand, counting down.
GTTATAAAATTTTCTTTGCATATTGGCTTTGTTTTGTCAATAAACAAATAGTTTGATTGTTACTCAGGCGAAATACACAGGAACAGGAGGTGGGTAGTGATGCATTAAAGGAGGAGACAGCACCTAAGCTAAGTATATTTCAGCGGAAAGTAGAATACTTTAAGTGTCTAAAACACATATTTTAATTTGGTAATGATCCTGTGCGACGCATTTTTAAACCAGTGAGTCTTAAAATTGGCTTCAATACCAGGGGGCAGACATTTTTAGTTGGGGAATCTTCGGATTTTGAATTTTATCTTTGGAAACCTCACCTTTAAAAATGCTTTTAACCTTAACGTCTCGCAGTTTACATCTCCCGATAAGCCACAGTTGCTCAGACTAATTGATAAAAACCGACGACAGTCTAATTCATTTTTGATAGCATTGTTATGCATTGCACCACAAAATTATGTGGCGTCTTCTGTGCATAAATGACAACGTAAAATATCAATATGCCTTCATAAGTTCAGTGCTCGTTAAGTGGCACAGATTTGCGGAAATTAGTTTGCATGGCTGCAGGAATCCATTCTTTATCTTGAATGTTGTCACGGCTAAAGGGCGATGTAAGGTTGTACAGCTGTGTGACAATCCCAAGGACGGCGAAAATGAATGCTGCCAAGTCAGTGAAAGTTTTGGATTTAGAATGCCAAATCAATTATATAAATGTAGGCAATGGGAATTCACATTTCATTACCATTTCTAATTATAGGTCATGTATTGGTCTTGGTCGCTCAGTCCATAATTTGTTTGATTGTTAATCAGGCCAGCTTAATTAAAAACAGCTTGCGGGCAGCCAAGCCGTAAAGGGAGAGCTAACTGAAGGCCCTTTGAACTACTCCACGTAAGAGAATAACTGACACATAAGCACCACGGCACTGGCGTTTGATTGGATAATACACTGCCTGGACAAAAAAAAAGTCATTGTTTGCAAGTTAATGAACAAATTCTAAAATTGGATCATTATTGCGGTTATTAATATGTTTCAGATGGCAATAATCATTTTAACCCTGACTGATGAAGTGCGTCGCTATTCATTTCTTCCAAAATCATGTCGGAAAATTCCCTGATGGTGGAAACGATGTTACAGTGTTTCAGAACGGGCAAGTTATTGGCCTGTATTTAGCAAAGAAAACCATGAATGACAAAACCAAGCAGGAGGAATCATTTTCACAAACAAATTTTCCACCACAAAGTCCTGACCTTTAACATAATAAAAGTTATTGGGATGTACTCAAGACCACCGAGTGGTTCAACCATTATGTCGAGAACACAAGATCTTGGACAAAAATCATGGCATTTCTGATCGAAAAGAAATGTTCTGGCATTTGTTATGGCCCCAATTTGTTACTACAATTTACTACACAACCACAACAGCAACAGCAAGGGATGACAGACACAATTTAAAAAACTTAAACACATTTAATTTTTAACAAAGACAAACTAACTACTAACTAATCTACTGACCAAGATTGAATAAAAAAACAGAAATATTTACAGTCCCTTTGGTGGGTTTCCTGGTGATGTGCTGGGTGAGGAAAAAGGCTCAAACATAGGCAAAAATCCACAAAAGAAACTTCACAGGTCTTGAACAGAAACGACAGGTCTGGTCACATGTATCCTTCTCCTTGCAATTTCTCCTACTACTTTACTGTCTCAATTCTACTCTTTATATACTCTTTTGCAGACCCCACCCACATTTAGACCTCTTTTTTTTATTTTCTGGGACTTTCCCCCAGACATGTCCAGGACATGTCTAAACCTAGCTCCAGTCTGGGCCTAATAAAAGAAAGGTAAATACTGCCATCTAGTGGCCTATATTCACATTACACCTCCATTCAAAAAGGGAAAAATTTTGACTCATTAAGGCAAAATTTTTCTTTTCAATACAAAATGGATTAGTGAACACTTGTCTATATATACATATCATACAATATTCAAATAAACACGTGACATATATTCACATCTTCAAACACGGGATAAGCAATCAGCAATTACATTGTCTGTACCCTTCACATGCTTAATTTCCAAGTCAAACTCCTGTAAAATCAAACTCCAATTCAACAATCTCCGATTCTTGTTTTTCATCTTACTCAAAAACAGTAACGGATTGTGGTCAGTGTACACAATCATTGGCTTTTCCCCTGTACAAACACAAACCTCAAAGTGTTGTAAAGAAAGGACCAGAGCCAACAGTTCCTTCTCTATTGTGGAATAGTTCCTTTGGTGGCGATTGAACTTCCTGGAGAAGTATGCCACGGGATGCTCAATGTCATCAGAGTCACTTCTCTGTAGGAGCACAGATCCACAAGCTTGGTCGCTAGCATCGACCGCAATGGAGAACGGTTTGTTGAAGTCAGGAGATTTGAGCACGGGGAAGTGACACAGCAGAGACTTCAGGCGATCGAAGGCTCTCTGGCATGCATCATCCCAAGTGAACTTTACGCCTTTCTTCAGTTGGTTAGTTAGACTGAGAGCAATCTCAGCAAAGTTCTTGCAGAACTTGCGGTAGTACCCGATCATTCCAAGGAAGCGGCGCAAAGCTTTTTTGTTGTCAGGAACTGGAAAATCCATGATGGCTTGGACTTTAGCATTTATGGGTGCCACCTTACCTTAGCCTATGACGTAGCCAAGATAGGTGACAGTAGCACACCCAAAGTCACTCTTGTTCAGGTTAACAGTTAGGTTAGCCTGGGTCAGGCGCTGGAACAACGTCTCTACATCTTTCAGATGTTCTTCCCAGGAGTCACTCCATGTGATCAGGTCGTCGATGTACGCACCCGTGTGTGGCAATCCGGCGATTGTAGACTGTATCATCCTTTGGAACGTGGCTGGGGCATTTTTCATGCCAAAAGGTAGGACTTCATACTGGTACAACCCAGATGGTGTGGCAAAAGCAGAGATGCTCTTGGCCCTCTCAGTTAAAGGCACACACCAATAACCCTTCAATAAATCAATCTTGGTCAGAAACTTTGCTTGCCCTACTTTATCAATACAATCATCAATCCTAGGTATTGGAAACACATCAGTTCTAGTTACAGCATTGACTTTGCGATAATCTGCACAGAATCTAGTACTTCCATCAGGTTTTGGAACTAGCACACAGGGTGAACTCCAATCTGAGTTGGAGGGTCTGATAATATCATGTTCTAACATGTACTCAACCTCTTTCTCAGCAATCTTTCTCTTTTCAGGGTTCATCCGGTACGGATGCTGTTTTATTGGTTTGGCATCACCAACATCTACATCATGAGAGGCTATAGAAACTCTCTTTGGAACATCAGGAAACAGATCCTCATATTTCTTGATCAACCTCTCAAACTGATCTCTCTGTGAGGGTTCTAAGTGCTGGAGTTTTACATCAAGATTTTGCAACACTTCAGAATTTGACAATTTACATGAAAGAACTTCAGCTTTAATTCTTGGTTCATCATCTTGAAACTCCCCCTCATCTTCACACGTTTCGACCATAGGAGAATCTGAAGTGACAGCTGCAACCCTAGCATTTCTGTCATGATAAGGCTTCAGCATGTTAATGTGACACAACTGTTTTGGTTTTCTCCTATCTGGAGTCTTCACAATGTAATTGAGATCATTGAGTTTTGTCAGAATTTCATAAGGACCATGAAATCTAGCCTGCAATGGATTGGATTGCAAGGGAAACAACACAAGGACCTTGTCTCCTGGTTTAAACTCACGGCTTCTAGCCTTATGATCATACCAAGTTTTCATTTTTCCCTGACTTGATTTCAAGTTCTCTTTGGCTAGGTCACAAGCTGCATGCAATCTGTCCTTGAAATTGCTAATATAGTCTAACAGACTAATGTGCGGCTCTTCCTCTTGCCATTGTTCACTCAATAATAGCAAAGGTCCTCTCACTTCATGACCAAACACTAGCTCAAATGGACTGAATCCAGTAGACTCCTGCACTGCCTCTCTAGCTGCAAACAACAGCAAATGAACACCTTCATCCCAGTCTTTCTCATGGTCATAACAATAAGTCCTCATCATTGTCTTGAGAGTGGAATGAAACCGCTCTAAGGTACCCTGACTTTCTGGATGATAGGCACTAGAAAGAATCTGCTTTGCACCTAGTTCATACACAACCTGCTGAAACCATCCTGAAGTGAAATTGCTACCTTGGTCTGACTGAATTTCCCTGGGAAGGCCAAACAACGTGAAGAACTTTATCAAAGCCTTCGAGATTGCAGTTGCCTTGATGTTACGTAGAGGTATGGCTTCGGGGAATCTGGTAGATGCACACATGATTGTCAACAAGTACTGATTTTCAGATCTAGTCTTGGGTAATGGACCAACACAATCAACAATGACCTTAGAGAAGGGCTCTCCAAATGCTGGGATAGGCTGCAATGGAGCTACAGGTGGGTCTAACTGGTGTTTTCCAACTACTTGACAAGTGTGACAGGTTTTGCAAAAGTTGGAAACGTCTTTCCGAAGCCCAGGCCAAAAGAAGTGTTTCATGATCTTATCAACAGTCTTGTTACTAAATGTCCTGTAACTAAATCTGACTTCAAGAATATAGAGCGCAGGGGTACAGATACAGTCCTCCCTTCAATACCTTGTACAAGTATGAAATCCCCTGAAGCGGTCTCATCACGTAACTCCAAGGAGTCCATCAACAAAAGTGACTGAGAAGCTCCGGTATCCCTTAGGATATATATGGGGACAGGAGTAGTATGCTCATTCAGAGCCACAAATCCCTCTGACACAAATGGAAGAAATTCCTCCCTCACAAAGTCAGCAGTATCAGGCTTTTTAGCCCCACAAGGAGCAGGCAATTTAGCAGATCGGTTATCTACTACGGGGGTTTCTAACCTTGTTTTCACAAAGGCATTTGGTTTGGTATCCTTTTCTTTTTCTTTCTTAGCTTTAAAGAGCCAACAGTTAGTTGTAACATGACCAGATTTCTTGCAATAACTGCAAACTAGACCACTTTTGTCACTGTCAGCTTTCACACTTTGATCAGACCTGTTACTGGATTTCTGAGCACCATCACCAGATTTTTGTTTGTCTTTGGGTGAGGAATCTTGGGTATCACCGTAACCTTTTTTCTGAAATTGGAACCATCTATTGTTACTGCTAGACTGAAATTTGGACTTATGTGTGAGAACATATTCATCTGCAAATTTGGCAGCTGATTGCAAATTCAGTGCTTGCTTCTCATTAAGGTAGGTCTTAATATCATCCTTAACACAGTTCTTAAATTCTTCAACCAACACCATCTCTTTTAGTGAGTTGAAATCATCCTTGACCTCCATAGAAGTACACCAGCGCTCAAAGCAAACCTTCTTCTCATTCGCAAATTCCACATAAGTCTGATTTTCAGATTTCTTCAAACCTCTGAATTTCTGTCGGTAAGCCTCTGGAACCAACTCATAAGCTCTCAAAATAACCTTTTTGACAACCTCATAATCAGAGGAATTATCTGCAGACAAAGCCGAATAGGCTTGTTGAGCTTTACCCTTGAGGACAGTTTGCAACATCAGAGGCCAGTGTTCCTTTGGCCACTGGCAACTCTTTGCTACCTTTTCAAAACATTGGAAATAGTTGTCAACATCCTTTTCCGAAAATGGAGGCACCAGTTTTACCTCCTGACTAGCGCAAAATTTATTTTTCATTGCTATTTTAATTTTTAGTTGCACCATTTGGAGTCTGTCTTCTCTATCTAACTTCTCTAATTCAAAATCTCTCTGTCTCTGTCTCTCTCTTTCTGCTCTTTCCTCTTTCTCTCTCTCAAATTCTCTTTGTTTTTCTTTTTCCTTCCTTTCTTTCTCTCTTTCCTCCCTTTCAATCTAGCATTTTTAATTTAAGTTCCATTTCTATATTTGGATTTTCCACTGGAAACTGTTCCAGATCTCCTGGTGCAAACACATTTTCATCAATGTAATATTCAACTATCTCTCTAGCCAGTCTTGCTTTTCGCATGGCTGGTTTTACCTCTGTCAGCTCTAAATGTCTGCAAATTTCTAGCAGTTCTGTCTTTTTAAAAGACTTCAAAACCTCAACGGTTGGTGATGCCAAGAAATCATCCATTGCTGTTGATCTGTCAATATATATTTAGGAAAATTCACAAAACAATTTAACAATTTGAAATGTTAGATTTTCAATAAATGACTCACACAATGGTCTATCCCGGACGAGCCCCCAATTTGTTATGGCCCCAATTTGTTACTACAATTTACTACACAACCACAACAGCAACAGCAAGGGATGACAGACACAATTTAAAAAACTTAAACACATTTAATTTTAAACAAAGACAAACTAACTACTAACTAATCTTCTGACCAAGATTGAATAAAAAAACTGAAATATTTACAGTCCCTTTGGTGGGTTTCCTGGTGATGTGCTGGGTGAGGAAAAAGGCTCAAACATAGGCAAAAATCCACAAAAGAAACTTCACAGGTCTTGAACAGAAACGACAGGTCTGGTCACATGTATCCTTCTCCTTGCAATTTCTCCTACTACTTTACTGTCTCAGTTCTACTCTTTATATACTCTTTTGCAGACCCCACCCACATTTAGACCTCTTTTTTTTATTTTCTGGGACTTTCCCCCAGACATGTCCAGGACATGTCTAAACATAGCTCCAGTCTGAGCTGAATAAAAAAAAAGGGTAAATACTGCCATCCAGTGGCCTATATTCACATTACACATTGTATATAGTTGTCAAAACAATGACAAGACGAATATGCACTGTAATCAAAGCTACACGGGTTCCAACTAAATATTTGAGTGTGCGAGTTTTTTTTTGGCCAGGCAGTGTACATTCGAAATGCCAACTCACCCACTATATAGGGCACTATGTAGTGAATGTTCTACATTGAAAACATTATAGAGAGTGAGTGAGCGAGAGGACAAGTGTGTATTCCGAACACAGCCTTAGATTCCCCAAGTAAAAATGTCTGACTCTGGTACTGACGCTGATTTGAAGACTAAGGTTTAAAAATGCATCCCGCTGGATCATTACCAAATTAGAATGTATAAAACTTTTATAAAAATGCATTTTAGACACTCAAGAATTCTACTTTCCACTGAAATATACTTTGCCGGGGTGCTGTCTCCTCTTTGAAAAGGGGTGGGACCCTTGCTTGTGATTAATCGACTTCTCAAAACACAGTTTTAAAGGCCGCTTCAGGCATCAAAAACATGCACCAAATGTCTTACAGGCCCCATGTTATCAGTTGGTCTTATTAAGCTTTAAATAAATTGCGATTCATTTTTGACACACCCCAACATCCTATAAATGCAAATACCATCTTTACAGTGTTTTTATAATCAATAATAAGGAGACACGTTTCACACAATTACTGGTATTAAACCCAATTTGCAGCCTGGGCTCATTTTTATGCAGGATGTACAAATAAAATAAAATCAATCAGTTCAAAGCCAAGGGCAAGGACAAGGTTAAAGGATTGAGACCAGATTCAAATACGTGTTTGAAATACTGTAATTATAATCAGATTAAATTTACCCAATGAAATGTGAAAACAGTGCACGGACTCCTGAGGATTCTAATAGCATGTTAAAACACAAAATAAACAGCCAGATAAAAAACAAATCTGTTCTAAAAACGTTTAGTTTTGAAATGGTGACCACTCAGCAGGTATTTCACAGCGGTGCGCGCTCCGGGCAGCTGAATAATCAGGAAAAGGCTTTTTTGTATGCAAGGCGCAAAAATAGACTCAAATCAATCAATCAATTTTAAGCCAAGGCAAGAGACAAGGTCAGGCCGATCCCTCCGTCTACGCCAGACCTGGAGCCAAAGTACGCTCAAAATACAGCGAACTCTGCATGGAGAAGCACTCCGGGAGAAAGAAGAAAAACATTCCAAACTAAAAAGGAAAATCAACCAGTGAAATTTTAGTTTTGAAAGCATCAGGCAGTAATGCTTCATTTAACAGTTCGATAATTACAGTGTCCACGGGAGAAATACCACCTACTTGCACGCAGTTGTTAGGCAACTACTTTGAGAAGTAAGAGGTATGAAACAGGCCATCAGAGCCCTAAAATCTGTTTCTTGTCCTTATCTCTGAAATCACAAGTCACATAACGGCACAAGTAGCTGCCATTTCCTCAGTGACGGTCATAAATTACAGCCTATGAAATACTGTGTCTCCTGATAACCCGAATCAGGGCTGAAAATGATCTCAAATTAGAGGAGGGGTGGAATGGGATGGGAGGGGTTTCATGCCGTGACCTCTGACCTCATGGGGTGCAGCTCAAACATGGGGGGCTGTAGCTCCGCCAGCTCGATGGCGGTAATGCCCACGGCCCAGATGTCACACAGGTGATTGTAACCGCCTTTTCTTTCCACAGCCGCAACCTCAGGAGCCATCCTGCACGGAGAGACCATCGTTATCACAGAGACCTCCATTATGACACAGAAACAGTCCATTATCCATCATCAATCTGTCCAATATCATGCAGAGTGCCATGATTACACAGTGAGCTCACGCTGTCACATGTAGTCCTCCATTGTCACATATCCAACATCACACAGAGACTGTCTCAGAGATGGTCATCATTACAGTTCTATCAAACACCAGTCAGAGAGCTTACATCGCAGGGTAGAGCAGGCTCCTGCATTACAGTTCCCCACTGCTGAGGGCACCATCAGAATCATGGATAAAGAAATGGAAACGTCTTCATGTTTTACCAGTAAGGGGTGCCGATGAATGACTTCCTCTTGGCCAGAGTCGCTGTGATCTGAGCCGAGACCCCAAAATCCGCTGAAACAGGGATACAGCATGACAGACTGCACAAGTCCTTGTCTGCACCAAAATGTTGTTGTCATTTGAGTTGAGCAAATGCAAACAGTGGAGCCCAGAAAAGAGCAGAAGGGGTCTTGTGACTCAAGTAAATAACCAGGAATACGCTTAGTGGGAATATAGACCATCATCTCATTCAGGATTTTTCTTAATACAAACAATGGTGATAGTGAGGGAGCAGGTCCTTGAACTTGGTTGCCCAAACACGGCTCATTTCATCTCTGACACGCAATAATTTTCGCAAACGAAGCAGCAAACCGCACTGACTTTTTTTTTGAGCCATCTACAATAATTTCAAAGTTGGCAGGGACATCCAGTAAGCATTTTCATTTTCTGCTGACATGCCTTGGCAGAATCTTCCCAGAGTTTTCAGTACTGGGCAAATGCTGGCGCAAGGCATTAGCTGGCTTTCAGTGAAACTAAACACTCAGTACAGCTTAGCAGTAGGATCAGGTAATTCATTGTAAATGTAAAAAAAAGCTGGTTTTATCAAATATCAAAAACGCCAGTTTAAAATGCATAAAAATACTTTTGCACAGTTCAGTCCAACAGTATGGTGGTCTCCACTGCATCAAACAGCCCAGAGAAGGTTGCCTCCCATTGAGGACCCCCTCACTCTAACCACAAGGTGCCGTTTCTCCACTTCATCTTTTGAGACATGCAGTTTAAACATCTTGCTGTTTTCCACATCACAAACAGACCTGCTCTGCATAGTTCACGCCCACCAGCTCTGTCTGAGAGCCCTGTTCCCCCTCTCTCTCTCTCTCTCTCTCTCTCTCTCTCTCTCACTCACACAGCACTAATGTTACCTCTTCAGGCACTTCAAAAACAACCTTCAGGTTGAGGTTAATCCATATCGGTTTGTGCTTGGCGTTTAACATTGGACTCCAGGTTCAATAAAAAGTTATTAGTGAAGGCCAGCTCCATTCCAACTATCCATGGAGAAACTGTTAATTTAGAATTCATAGCTAGCAAAATATTTATGATTTCGGCCAACATTTAAACTCGCCTGCAAGCAGGCTCTCGTTTGTGATGGGAGGCGCAAGTTGCGAGAGGATTGGGGAGAGGGAGGGAAAAGAGAGCCGCACGAAAGCCTGGGGTTTTTGAATTTTCGACCAACGCGACATTCTGATTGGTCGAATTTGACTGTTGAACACTCGCTGGGCCGGCGCAAGACCTGAAAATTCGGGGGCAATTATTGACACAATTAGTCCTGGCTAATTCTAGATGGTTTTACTTTATGAGCACGTTTTCCAAATCAAGAATAATCAAGTGGCAATTGAAGACACGGCTTCTCTCCCCCATGCGATCGAAAAGCGACAAAATAATGGGCTACATTCAGTACAGAAATATAATTTAATTATAATCAGGTCTACGTACTGGCACTCATTTCATAACTCTTCAGCGAATGAAGGTAATTTTGCTGACTAGTACGTGGTTTCGTCCGATTATTTTTTGCAATCGGACACGCTGTTTATTTTTTACAGCAAGTTGCGTGACTGTGCTGCAAAAACAGGTGTATGTACTTGTCGCCAAAATTACCTCCACAAGAGTTCTGAAATGCCGCTCTCACTGGAAAAAAAAAATTAGACCTATCAAGAAAGCCATAGCTGCGGCGAAACCCCCGTCGTATCTTTCTGAGCTTAAAGTCACAGGCAAGTTAAATTACAAAAGGTTCGGAAAAATCGTGCACGAACAAACCCCATGACCAGTTTGATATGCAAATTAGGTCACAGTTACCATAGCAACCTTCCACCATCATAATGTTATTGTACCAAACTTAGTTGTCAAAAATCAAAGACCTGAGACTGGCTCTGGGGATAGTGTCAACTGTGACGATCATTTGTTTCGACTATAAGCTAATTTTAGTTTATACCGATCTTCAAGGTCAAGGTCATGTCATTTGGCCTCTAGTTGATATCCAAGAAGAAGAGGTAGCTGCTGTAAAGATTTCAGCCACCTAACTTCATTACTAAGCTAGCAGTGGCCATAAATGTGTTTTTTGCACTCGCTGACCCTGTGACCTAATTAATATTAATATAAGGTCACTATGGTAACCCTTCCCCTATCCCAGTGTGATATGGTACCAAGATGGTTAGATTCAGACCAGGGGCAATGGAGATATAGTGCAAAATGTTTGGACAGACGGAAGTACGGACGGATGTATATACATACACACGTACGCTGGTCTCCACTATCCACTATCGGCTGCGACGGGGGGTAATTAGTCTAACCACGCTGACAGCTTGTTATGGGCGGAATTCAAAAACCCCTGGCGTTAGTGCAGCCCCTATCTTCCCTCCCTCTCCCCAATCCTCTTGCCGCCTCGCAAACTCGCGCCTCCCATCGCAAATAAGAGAGCCTGCTTGCAGGGTATATTTAAACTGAATTCCAAGAGCAGCTGAACTGGCGTTGCGACTGCATGTTAAACTTGTGTGCGTATCAAAGAGCCATCATCAGAGTTGCTCAGCCTGCACACATAACCTTTCAGAACTCAATGCGCATATTACTAATAAATCAGTTCATGTATATTCAGACTGCGACTAGTTTAGCCTGAAGAATTTGATGCAGAATTCACTATCCACTGATGCACAGTACAGGATACTGGTAGCTCTGTTCACCAGCTAATCAGAGCAGAACTCACTCGCACAGGAGGAAGCCAGCTCTTCAGAGGTGAGACAGTGATGCAAGACCGAATGACCAATAAGTTACATGCTTTTAAAGAGATTTAGAACCAAGACGTTTATGGACTTCCCATTGGAGATCCAAGACTATGAGAACTTGGAGGAAAGACCATAATTTGGGGCCTTTAATTCAGAAAGATATATTCGCCAGCATTTGCACTCCATTCTTGGCATTTCTCACGCCACGAGTCAGATGGATGAACAGCAGGTGAAAATTAAGGCAAAAAAAATTTTTTTTTATTTTTTTTTTTTTTTGCAGGTTTTCAGCACATATCAGCTCAAGACAAAGTATAAATTGTGAATAAATTCAAAACGCAGTGACTTTCACACCAGTCAGTATTTTATTCACAATAGAACAGAGATAACAGAGCAAATGTTGAAACTGAGAAATTTTACAATTTTATGCACAAAATGAGCTCATTTCAAATTTGATGGCTGCTACGGGTCTCAAAAAAGTTGGCACAGGGACCTGTTTACCATGGTCTGGCATCCCCTCTTCTTTTTAACACAGAGGCATCTGGGCATTGAGGAGACAAGTTTCTTGAGTTTAGCCATTGGAATTTGATCCCACTCTTGTTTAATACAGGCTTCCAGCTGCTGGAGAGTTTTGGGTCTCCTTTGATGGACTTTTCGTCTAATTATTTTAATTATTTCGTTTCATTAATGTTCTCAATCGGTGAAAGATCAGGACAGCAGGCAGGCCAGTTCAGCATACGGACTCTTCTACTTCAAAGCCATGCTGTTGCAATAGCTGCAGTATGTGGTTTTGCATTGTCCTGCTGAAATACAAGGCCTTCCCTGGAATAGATGTCATCTGGAGGGGAGCATATGTTGCTCTAAAACCTTTATATACCTTTCAGCATTCATGTTGCTTTTTAAAACATGCAAGTGTCCCACACCATATGCACTAATGCATCCTCATACCATCAGAGATGCAGGCTTTTGAACTGAACACTGATAACAGGAGAGGTGGTCTTTCTGCTCTTTAGCCTGGAGGACACGGCGCCCATGATTTCCAACAAGAATGTCAACTTTGGACTTGTCTGACCACAGGAAACTTCGCCACTTTGCTACAGTGCATTTTAAATGAGACTTGATCCACAGAACACGGCAGCACTTCTGGATCATGCTCATCAATGGCTTGCTTTTTGCATGATAGAGTTTTAGGTGGCATCAGTGGATGGCACGGTGGACTGTGTTTACAGACAATGGTTTCTTGAAGTATTCCTGGGCCCATTTAGTAATGTCAATGACAGAATCATGCCAGTGAGTGATGCAGTGGCGTCTGAGGGCCCAAAGATCACGGGCATCCAGTAAAGGTCTTCGGCCTTGTACCTTACGCACAGAGATTTTTCACAGTTTCTCTGAGTCTTTTGATGATGTTATGCACATGTCGATGATGAGATCAAGCCTTTGCAATTTGAGGTTGTTTTTCAAGTATTCCACAATTTTTTTACACAAGCTTTCACAGGTTGGACAGCCTCAGGCCATCTTAACTTCTGAGAGACTCAGCCTCTCGAAGACATTCCTTTTATAGCCAATCATGTTACATACCTGATGCCAGTTAACTTCATTACTTGCCAATTGTTCTTTCAGCTGATTCTCTTATACATTAATTAGTTTTTCAGCCCTTTTTTGCCTGTGTCCCAACTGTTTTCAGACCTGTTGCAGCCAGAAAATTTGAAATAAGTTAATTTTGTGGATAAAAATATTAAATGTCCTAGTTTCAACATTGAAATGTTATCTATGTTCTATTGTAAATAACATGTTGGCTCATGTGATCTGAAACTCATTGCTTTTTGATTTTATTCACAATTTACACTTCGTCCCGACTATTTTGGAATTTGGGTTGTAGTTCAAAAGCCCATAGCGTCAGAGCAGGGATGTTGTAGATCAGTGGTGAGCATGACTGCTCTGAAGGACCCACCATCCTGAAGGTTTTTTGTCTCTGAGTGTCACTGCTAAAAGCTTCATCATAAATGATGATGCTCAATATCTCAACAGCCTAGTTTTCCTTTCCTTATTTCTACTGACAACCTCATTTCATGCATTTTTATGAGGCCATTGATATAATGAGTCAAGTAATTAAGGAATCTTCTCAGGATCTTACTCAGGCCATTTAACCTCAGGGGGCTCATTTCCTCTTTGAGGACAGAACATCTGAATGTTTGGATAACTGACCTGAAAACTAACAACAGCATGTCCCATTAAATACATTTACGTGACCAGGTTTAGCAAAGATTTATAGTGAAAAGTGAATAAAATGAACCAGGACACTTAAGAAAAAAGTAAAAGAAAATATTCTTACCTAGTTTTACATACCCATTATCGGTTAGCAGAATATTTGCTCCCTTTAGAGAGAGAAAGCAGTGAATCAGGCGCAGCGCAGATAAAAATAATCCTGTTTCACCGAGCAGAGAAAAAGTGATGCAATGCACAATTATGCATGCACTGCCTCGGGGAAAAAACCGTCCTGAAAAAAAATCTCAATCAGACAGTCAATGAAAGCACATATTCCAAATAAACACAGATAAACTTTTCACACTGTTTTGCCGAAAGGTGAAACATTTACTCACGTAAACGCAGCCACTGTACCACCATTTCCCTGAATCAATGTCATTGTATGACAGTTAATAGCAACAAGAGCAGAACTGCTGATTTGTGGCTGTGTTTGAAACTGCTGCTGTAGGACCAACAGCAAATGCATACGGATCCTAAATCACATCCTTGGGCAGCTGCTTGACGGACAGTTTCATTTGGAAGAGGTGGAGCACAGATTGCGCATCTCAGAATGGCAGCACATTTTCCAGCTAACTACAGGAGGCATTTTATTCTCTGTTGTTCTGGCTTGAATACCCTCCAAAGTGGCTGAATTAAAACAATTCCGCGAAGAGCAGGGCAAAATTTTGATCATAGTAGTTACCGCCAAGGGAGGCACAACCAGTTATTATGTTTAGGGGAAATTATTTTTCACATGGGTAATATGGGAAAAGCTCTTCAATAAAGAAAACCATTCAAAAACTAAATTTTGTGTAAACTCAGGCTGTCATTGGCTAATACTAAAATAAGTTTGATGATCTGAAACATTTAATTGTGAGAAATTCGCAAAGATAGAAGACATTGTGAAGCAGCAAATATTTTTCACAGCACCGTCCAACAATTAGTTTCCTCATCAAAGCCAAAACAAAAAAAAAACTCTGTTTTCTGTTGCAACAAGATGGGGGGAAAAGTAGTACCAGAAACATGGTCAGATACAGCATATTCGGCATGTACCTGGAAAATGACACCATATAAACAAGAATGCTGTGATCCTGACAAGGGTTCCTACAATGACAGGATGCATGTACTCATAAATAAATGCTGACAGCTCTGCTTTAACCACATAGTCATTGTTTTTAAGCCCAATATTCTATAGTATTCGAGGTAAAAAGTAGTATATGCGGTCCTTTTGGACCACCCAGTACAAAGGCATAATATTTAAGACACCAAACACGCAAACTGCCTGTATTCTCAGGAGGACATTTGAACTTTACATCAGAGGTGTTCAGGCATATCAGCAAGAAGCATTGTCTGATCTTACCTTTATGTCTCTGTGCATTTTTCCTTTGTGGTGAAGATAGTATAAACCCTAAAATGTAGGAACAGCAAAAAACAAAAAAAAAAAGTATTTATTTTTTCACCTCCATTTATCTGGGGCATGTCTGACTGAAAACACATTTCTCTTTTTCAAGGATACTCTGGGAGAAATGCCAGAGATAACAGCTGCAAGAAGGGACCGCGAGAGACCGAAACGGTGTGGTTAAGTTGCTGTGGAGGCTTCTGGGTCAAGGGCCTCGCTAAAGGGCCCTAGTTCACCACTTCCTCACCCGGCCTCCCCACTGTTGGCAGTCAAGTTATCCTACCACATAACAACCAAATTACCAACAAAGAGACCTTTTCTCCCTGTGTGAAATACGGCCAGTTCTGAATGTACGGCAGCGGTCCAGATTCATTGCCAGATCAAGCCGCCAAACGCACACTGGGCTAACAGGATTAGCCACAGAGCAACCACACATAAGCTTTACTTAGATAATCTTTCCAGTAATTTCTGGCTTGGCTTGCTGCATTTAACAGATAGAAGCGAACATTCAAGCGAACAAAAAAAGCACTATCAATGTTTCCAGACCAATTAACAACCAGCATTTAAAGACTGTGGATTAGAGCCGGCCTCTCGAGAGCAAAGCAACACACTGGTCTCGTTTGCGGGTCTTTGTTGTGCTAACGACTCTGCATGCATCGTTAGGCCAGCAGCACCAGGGCGCTATAGCGAAGAGCCGCGTGGTTAATCCATCACTGATCGCAAGCAGGCGAAAGACTCGCCAACTCAAATCATCATAGCGGAGATGATGGAAACTAAATACCTGGAGCGTCTCCCTCACAACGTAGGCGATCTGAGATTCTGACAGAGGGCCGGTCACTGGAAGAGGAAAGGAGTGTTAGTTACACCCACGTGTTTTGGGTTACAAAACAAACATATGGAATTAAAATAAAACCATGTATTCCTCGACAAGGTCAAAGGGCAATGCTATTTCAATTCATTCAAACCTGTTCACTGCAAAATTCAGTGAGGAGAATCCATTCAGACAAACATTCAACTCAAGCACTTCAGGTTCTAAACTGGAGCCAATACTCAGGTCTCACATCACAGATTACCAAATGGGATTTGAACCTGAAACTTTCAAAATGACACAAATCTAGCAGCTTAACTGCGATGTAACACCAGCAGGGTGAGGATCAAATCTCTCTCGAGTCCAGTGAAACTGGAAATGAATGGATATTTACCACACTAACTGGAAATGGCCATTACACACCAGTTTTCCACAAACACTTTTCAATCGACTCCGATGTAATGAACTGGCTCCCCCAGCTAACCCCACAACACAAAGGGTGATTCAGCTAAACTCAACAAGATGCTTTGTTTCTGCAGCTCTTTCCCAAGGCTGAAGACAGAGTCCCCACACAATCTGAAGCCCGTGGAGGGAATGAGAGCTTTTAAGAGACATCCAGAAAATAACTGGCAAGGTCTTACAGTCCTCCCCAAAATTGCAATCGCCCAGTCTTGCCAAGCCCATTTTGTTTGGTCCACCAAATTGGACGTCAGTACTTCTGGGTGCAATTAAACGCCGACACTCATTTCACCGCACAATGTTTTACTCAGATGACTCTGGACACTTGAATTAAATTCTCTCTGAGAAAGGTAATTCATCAAGATAGAACTGCTTCATCTGGCAGTACTAATAGAGAGCGTGTATGAATGCTAATGATGCAAATGTCAAGAGAACAGCACTGGCTAATTAGTACAGTTATCAAGTGGTACATTCAGGTAATGCCCTAATTGTCCCTGAGGTGGAACAAAAATAGCCAACGAACACACACATACAAAAGTGCGCGCACACTCATATTCGCACCCCTGCGCACTCATACACACACCACACGTTCGCAGACACACACACACGCGTACACATGTCCAGCACTTAACCTAACACACATGCACACATCCCCAGCACACAACACACGCACACACACACATATACACGTGCGCAAAGGAAGTTTGGCTGGATGAGCATAAACACAATCTGAAATAATGCACAACAAAAGAACCCAAAATAAACACAAAACAAATCACAAAAAGTGAAAGTTAAAACACTAACATCGCAAAAGGGTTTGAAAAAGTTATCTGAGAAGAATAATAAAATTTCTTTCCCATGCACTCCTGAAAAATTCAAAAAACACAAAAATTTTGCATTTGAAAACCTTCCAACATTTCGTCAACTCAAAGTGAGAAAGTTTTTGTTTACTGAGAAGTTGGGAGCTGGAACTTGCGTTTCCCTGAACAAGAGGGAGAGAACAAGACCCTGAAGCAGACACACACTCACCGTGGTAAATGTCCTGCAGAGATCCCCCGCCACAGTATTCCAGGCATATCCACAGTTTGTCTCTCCTGCACAAACAAACAAAGAAACAAATAAGTATATTCTAAATGTATTTCTCAAAATAGTCCCAAAACTGCCTCATGGAGCTGAATCCCTGATAAGCTTTGGATTACACCAGGAGACTCGGGTGCTTCTCACAGCCTCGTGGCCATGGTACTGGACTGGCACACTTCAAAGTTCACGGCTCAGGCCCCAGTGCGGCTACACTCCGAACAGTGCAGCTTTTGGGCCCTTAAGCAAGGCCCTTAACCCCACACAGTCTAAGCAACTGCAAATCACTTTTCATTAAGGCGGCACGTAAATAACTGATGTGTAAATTATGATTCATACAACTTACTAGCCCCTCTAACCCTACTACCCAAAGGCATAACATCGTCCTGCTCTCCTCTCGGTTTCTGAATTGATACGGTGAAATAAAGTGGCTGTGATGAAAGCAGATGAAATATGCAGCAGGAGAGGCAGCGATTTGAGAAGGAGAGATGTGCAGCGGCCCTCATTACCGCAGTGGGGTGTGGAACAGAATCCCTGCCAAAAACCTGCCGCCGGGGATTCAGAGAGCAGAGAGAGGGGTCACTGTGTTTGGGGTGAAGAGATGGAGGGAGGGAGGGAGGAGGGAGAAGGGAGAAGGGAGAGACAGAAAATGAGGTAGACAGGGCTTGAGGAAGAGAGGGATGAGTCTAAACGGATAGAAGAAGAAAGAGTCAGGAAAGGGAACGACAGGGAGAGAGAGCATGAGGAGGGAGGGAAAGAGGGGAAGGAGTGACCAGACAGATGAAGAGTCAGGAAAGAGAGAGAGAGGAAGGAAAGAAAAGAGAGGAGGAGAAAAGGGGTAGGGAATGTGAGAAAAACCAAGAAAGAAAAAGAGAGAGCAGTTAGGGAAGGAAAGAGGGAGGGAGGGAGGGAGGTACTGAAAGAGGAAGATGGGGTAGGGAACGAGGGAGAGAAATAAGGTAGGGAAACAGGGAAAGAGAGGAGGGTCGATGAGAGAGAGAGAGAGAGAGAAGGATGGGCTTAGGAAGAAGAGAAGTTAGAGAAGGGAGGAGAGCAAGAGGGACGTAAAAGAGAGGGAGAAAGGTCTAACCTGAGGTAGGAGCCAAAGTAGGCCACGATGTTGGAGTGCTTACAGTCCTTCATCATGATGATCTCCTGCTGAACCACCGCAAAGTCCTCACCTGAGGGGCCACACACACACACACACACACACACACACACGCACAAAAAGACATTTCTCCCGTCAGAGTCAGTTAATAGGCAGCAGTAAAGGTCAGGTAATATGGGGCGACTCAGTGGCTCAGTGCTCAGCGCTGTTGCCTGGCATTAAGGAAGTTCAGGTCCTGAGCCGTGATTGGCCAGAACCTCTCTGTGTGGAGAGTACATGTTCTCCTCAGGGTACTCCAGTCTCACCCTGAAATACCCACGCTCTGTAGGAACCAGTTCCCCCGACCAAGGAAATGGCTTTAGAACAGGAGTTGGTCCTCAGGCGCTGCTCTGCGGCTGCACACTGTTCCAAGTTAACTAGGATGGGTCAAATGCAGAGGACAATCTGTACCACAGGGTTCAGTGAAGTATATCTTCATCTAGTCTTAAAGGAGAATTCCGGTGTGAAATTGACTTGGGGTGTATTGAAACATGATTACGAGTACTACCTTTTGTCGAATACCCAATCTCCGTACGCACGCAGCAATTCGAAATACATGGCTTTTTAGCCGAAGCTCCCAGTAGGCTTACAATGGTAGTGAATTGGGAATAGCGTTGCCAAGAAAAGAAATTGCTATTTTTTTCATCATTAACAAGGCTCAAAATAGTTCAACACTTCATTGGTAGAATTCCGAGGACCCTGACATTTAAAACGAGGCACTGAGAACTTTGAAAATGAACAGGTAGTTTATTAAAAAATACTGTTTATGCAAACAGTACCTTGAGGTAGTTTCCAGTCGCCTCCATCTTGAAAGTCACGCCAAGTCGATTGATGAGCACGAACGAATAGATTGCAATCTGTTCCCCTATCCTTTTTATTCGTTCGTGCTCGTCAATCGATTGATGAGCACGAACGAATAGATTGCAATCTAATTCTAAATGTCAGGCCCTCGGAATTCTACCAATGAAGTGTGAAGCTACTTTGAGCCTTGTTAATGATGAAGAAATAGCAATTTCTTTGCATGGCAACGCTATGCCCAATTCACGACCATCGTAAGCCTGTTGGGAGCTTTGGCTAAAAAGCCATGTGTTTCAAAATGTTGAATGCATATTGAGGTTGGGTATTCAAAGAAAGTTAGTACTCGTTTCAATACACCCGAGTCAATTTCGCACCGGAATTCTCCTTTAATAGAGTGAGGGGATGGAGGAAAAAAAATTACTTATTTGCAATATTTCAGAATACAGCAGTTTCAATTAGTGAGATCCATAAGAATTTGGACAGTGGGACTATTTTTTCTGGCTTCGTAAAAGGTGAATGCGATATGAGTGCAGACTTAAATTTCAGCTGACGGTACGAATGCATCCATGTGGAGTGAAATGCATAGGAACTGCATCGCCCTGAAACTGAGTTACAATCCAAATACTGAAGGATCTCGACATTAATCACAAATACTGAAAATGCCACCAGGGCAATTACGACATCACAAAAGTAACTACATCACAGCCTGTCCACTTTCAAAAGCCCATCGATAGAGATCGCCATCGCAGCAGTTACAAGATGCCAAGGCAGCTACATCTCAGTTCCTTGATTTTCGATGGCCCGTCAATACAGATAACATAACACAACATGAATGGCGAGAACAGGCCGTTCAGCCCAACTACGCTCGCCATTTTCTTTATACTACTGTGAATATATCCCTTCAGATACTCAGTGACTCAATGGTACCTAGCTTTAAGTCGAGCCTGCTCTTGAAAACCCCCAAGGTCTCAGCCTCAACAATATGTTCAGGCAAGCTATTCCACATTGAAATTACTCTTTGGGTGACAAAATATTTCTGAATATCAGTGCTAAATTTACCTTTGGTCAACTTCCATTTGCGACCCCTTAGTCTCCTTTTCCTAAGATTAAAGATCTTCAGCCTCTTCTCATCTTTCATCTTTTATACCTGGAATTAGCTTAGTGGCTCTTCTCTGAACTTCCTCTAGAGCCTCTTATATCTTTCTTAAAGTATGATGGTGTGCTCCAGCGCCTTAAGACAGACCTGTCAGCATGCATCTGAGTGCTGTTGCCAGGTCAGCACGTTCCTGTGCTGCTCTAAAGGGAAGCAGACTGATGAGCCATGCTCATTGGTCAGCTGCCAAAACATTTCTGCCAGCTCCTCCCCCCCAATTGGCTAGAACTCAAGAGGATGAGCTCAACCATTTGAAGAAATCTGATTGAGCCACGCCTGCCTGTATCTGAGTGATCTTTCCTGGACAATTCCTAGAAACACTGGACCAGACTCATCAGAGAATTTTTTTCTCTGGGCTCAATTACAAACAGTGCTTTCCTTTGCCAAGCGACAGGAGAAGGGACCAAAGAGGGGCTGCTTGGCTCATGGAGTGGGCAGAACGAATCACAGCAAAATTCAACAGTAAGGATTTTTGAGCCCTCAAATTCATAGCCTTCGCTTTGACCCAAGAGCCTATGCAATCTGAGCGTGCAAAGGAATACACAGAGTGAAACCCTCATCAATAATGTAGAGAGAGTCGGAGAGGGATAAAAGGGAAGAGAGGAATAGGTCATACATGGCAGCGTTTTCCAGATTGAGACGGACGCCTGAATGACACCGAATCCCAAATACTTTCTTTTGATAAAACCCAGTAACTCCCGCATCTGTCACTTCCTGCATACCAGGCAGAAGATCCTTTCCATTTGGTTTATTTGGCGCTTGACTTAAAATCGTTAACTATTCAATCGGGCGCATAAATCCCATGGGCAAAGCCGGATCCATTTCCCATGTCTTCAAAGGGATCGTTCTCCCAAGAGAAACAATTAAGGGAAATGTTATTATAAGGAATACATTTCTCAGTAATTAAATTTAAGGCCAAAAGGAGATGTAGAAACCTAAGCGAGCGATTGCTTTTGCGAGCAGCAATCCCTGAGACGACTAATCATCATGTCCCCAGTCATTTCACACGCCAGCTGAGAGAAGCACAGACTTAACCCTCAGCACGGGAGGTTTTTACACGCAATTATTTTTCGCAGATTTCCAACAGCAGAGCTCTAAAACTCCACAGCTAGGGATTGTGGCATCAGCATTAGAATGTTCAGAGAAGGTCAGAGAGGTTACATTGCCTGGAGTTGAAAGGTTGGCAAATCAAGCCCCTGTGTTGCCACAATAAGAGAGCAAGTGCAGCCATTTGGCCCCAGAGCAAAGCACTTCACCCCTAGTTGCACTACAATAGAAAGGATGCAACAGAGACTCATCATTTGAAAATCACATAAAAGCTTCTGCTGAACAAATGCAATATATTGTCCAGACACATACCTGTGATGTCATATCTTCAATGATTTTTGATAACAGGCACAGATAGGTGCTTTGATACGGATGGTCACAAAATGGACTGTTTCACAGCAGAGCTGTCAGTACAGCCCAGCCCCCTCTCCCTGCAGTGTACTGCCACAGTACTGTACAGAGAGAAGTGACAGACTGAATCAGAAGTGACACTAGCTCAGCTCCAGGGACAGGAAGTGATGTCACAGGGGACTACAATGCAGCCCAAAGGGAGGGCCTGCCCAAGTTCGGCTGCAGACTGTGGAGTGTACCAAACTCACTGCCACCACAAGCACCACCACACTGACACCAGGAGCAGCCAGCACTGGGAAAACAGCTCTGACTAGCTTCAGCTCCAGTCTAATAGGCTGAAACGCACATCCTTCAATTCAAAAAGCCACTTCCACCTGATAGAGCACCTTCAGGGACTAGGTTGGGCATGGTCTCTCGAGGGCAGGCCTGTCCATAAGAAATGCAGGTGAAGAACGGAATACCAGCTCCTTGACCCCCATTTTGGCTCAAAACAAATCGGGAACCAGAGCTGAACTTCACAGAAAATGCTACCTATACCCCTGTATAGCCACTGCTCACGAGACATAGTAGTTCTTTCCCAGCTGGTAATGTTTAGCTTCCCGCTCTCATCACAATGTTTCGGCAATAAAATTCGCGAGGCAGCAGCAGCTTAATGGAGTTAGGGCCTCTGGTCTCCATTTCCACTAAAAAACTGGCCAGGCTTAAGAAAATGAATTCAACATTAGCTGCTGACACATCATAATATAGCAATTCAGTGCCGTAGTGCAATGTTCTTGATTAAAAAAAAAAAAAAAAAAATGCAGGTCCAAGTTTCATTAAGCCCTGTAATTAATCCACTGAGCCGATATTCATGACTAAAAAATTTCTAAGAAGCAATGATGCAAATGAGCTCCAACGATTTAGCACTACATTGTCATCTAGTATTTGAATGTTAAGCTGTGAGCTACTGCTGCAAATCTCGGCTCATCAAAGTGCAGCCAAAAGAAATAAAGGCAAATCTGAGGAAAATACCAGCTTTTAATGGCCAAAGTCCTGAAGAGCCCTCTCTGCAGTCTCATTCCTCTCACTTATATCAGAAGTCTATCACTCCGAGAAGTGAACACAGATAACTTGCATTGGGTAGACGGCGACGTCTGATCACATGATCTGCGCGGTAAATTCACGAAATCTATCACTTTGTACAGAGAAGCCCATCGTTTGAGAAATCTGTTAATTGTCGGCAATTCCCGATGGCTTCATTAACATAAAACACACGGAATTGTGGGAGATAAATTTATGTTGGTTTGCTTAAAAACTGCTTAAAATCAGATTAGTGCAGAGACATGAATTTTGGTTATATAAGTGTAAGGCCAGCTTTGTGTAATTTTACCCAATATTTTAATCTATCACTGTTCACGTACTTTGTTAGGTGTTATTAATCATCTTTTAGCTGAAATTATTTACTTATGGAAAAAATCCCATGATTCCATGCGCCTTTAAGCTGGACTGGTTTGTGGACAGCTTGCCCTGCATTCGTGGAGAGCTGTGGTGAATTGGTTCGAACGTGTTCACCTCCCCTGGCAGTTTCCGGACTCACCACTAGAGGTGCCCAAAGTCACCTGATATGACATAAACAGGCAAATCCCGTCTATGACACTGAATGAGTCCCTGCACGCCTCTCGGAGTAACAGACTTCAGCTTGTATTTTACCTCTCGTCTCCCTGACCCAGAATCCATTGCAGGCCACCAACTCTACTTGAGACTGCAATCCGCTAAACATTTCCAGCAGGAAGCAAGGAGCGAAGAAACTTCGAGAGTGAGAAAACGGAAACACACCTTGAGCGCTAGTATGTTTTCAGAGTGAGCAGTGTACAACTAAGAGATCACAGTGAACGCACCGCTCATGACCTGCCGTGGTTTTTCACAACAAACCTTCATGCTCACGGCTGGATGAGTAAGAACACATTTGTGTGGAGAGAGTCAGAGGCAAGGAAAGGAAGGAGAGATGGAAGGAGAGATGGAGGGAGGCAAAACACCAGTGACAGGGAAAAACCCGATGGCATGAAGCCCCGTCACAGGGGATCGCGCCCCTCGTCTCTCTGGCAGCTCCCTGGGGCTTTAGCAAACACACGCTCAGCAGAAACACTCAGTTCAAAGATGGCTCAGCTACACTTTGAACTGATTCCATCTCCCGAGTCTTCTCACACGAGCCAGGTGCGCCTGTTGCTAGGAAACAAGCCTGAATAGATCTAGTGGTCAACGGAAAAGGAGGTGCAAGGACTCAATGAGGCATTGAATTCTGGATACACCAGCCACACCAGAATACACAAAATTTCAAACACTGGCTTTTTGAAAATACATTTGGACACAACATTGTAGAGCAGGTACATTCTGAATTATCCAAACGGGGCCAGTGTACGTGCTGGCCCAACTCTGAGGTGCAGCATTCCGCTAATTAAACCATTGTTGTCTTAAGTAATTACCTTGATAATTAAAATCAGGTGTCTTAGTTGAGGATTATGACAAAAACCCACACCCAAAATGGCCCTTTTTAGGTAAGAGTAAGACTCATGGTGTCAAGAGACAGGCAGAATGAGCAAATGTGAATAGTGCTTAACCTTAATCTAAGCATCCAAGGCTGAGCGAGTGAGGAGTGAATGATGAAGATATACCATTGGATGGCCGGCCCAGTGAAGTTTACCCATTGGATATTGGTCTTTCAAACAGATTCGGTGCAAACAGTCTCTGATGACATCATCGGGGGTGTTGACAGCGGACCCACACAAATAAAAAAACAATCATTACCAAGACCAATACAGAAAGTTGAATGAGCATTTAAAATCCAGGAATTAACATAATTGACTCTACCACACACCATCTCTGTGACAGACTGCTCACAATTCTGCATATAGACCATAAATGCACAGCTATTTACTAAGCCTTGAGGTGGTCTTGTTCAAAGAGTCCAGAAAGATAATTTACCCACTGTAGCCATGAAAACACTCAAAAGAGGTCCTGTCACTCAGGAGGGCCAATCATGTGCTGTATGAATATGAGCTGCATTTCTAAAGCCTGTTTGCACTTTGCTAATAGTAGTTGGCACTCTGATGAAAACAAATTACAAGAGATGACCTTGAACAACAACCTTTGACACAACCTTTTTGTTTCAATAAACCAGACATTTTTATTTGAAGACAATAAACATAACGCGTTGCTGAATACCCCTCAGCATGGACAAGATTTTCTGCCTCAAGGTCACAGCGCTAAGGGCGAAGGTGAAATCCAGCAAAAACATGACATTGCACATCCATCTGTCACAGTGAGTTACAATACTAAATTTGGTGAAGCAGCGATTAGTAGTTGCTGAATACTGACCCGGACAAGATTTCCTGTCTCAAGGTCACAGCGCTGAGGTCAAACGTTGAAATGCAGCAAAAAACATGACATTGCACATCTATGTGTCACAGTGAGTTACCATACCAAATTTGGTGAAGCTGCAATATTTAGTTGACAAGTATTGACCCGTAAAAGATTTCCAGGGTCAAGGTCACAGAGCTAAGGTCAAAGGTCAAATCCAGCAAAAACCTGACGTTGCACATGCATGTGTCATAGTGAGTTACCGTACCAAATTCGGTGGAGCTGCGATAATTAGTTGCAGAGTACTTGCCCGGACAAAATCATGGACGGACGTCGGACAACAGACGACGGACGACAGACGGACACGCAGATGACGACAATACCCCTCCGGCCAGAGTCTGCCGAGGGGTAAAAATTGGCTTTAAGCGATAGTTCACTTTTTTTGAAGTGGGGTAGTATGAGCTACAAATAGCTTCTACATACTGTTATGACTTGAAAATCAAGAGAGAAAAGGAGCAATGATAACTTAAACAAATTTATTCTTCACTGATCAAAAAAAAAAAAAAAAAAAAAACTTCTACAAATAATCCACTGTTTAATCTCATATTAACATTCTAATGCCACTATGTAACTCTGTGGCCAAAATAAAACCTCAGCCTCGACTGACCAAAATCATAGCATTTATATAGACTAGCAACATTCTGGAAAGATCTACAGGAGTCCTGGATGATCCCGGCTCCTCCAGGCAAGAAGAAGCCAGAAACTTCTAGAACACACTAGTTAATTTCATCAAACACAAGTGGTATTGCATCAGATCATGTTTTGCTCCAGACACACCACCAGAGGGTGCTAAATGATAACCAAAATAAACAAATCGCTGACCAGTCATAATGGGCACTTAAATCGTGTCTTACAAATCTCCATTTACAAATGATATACAGTGCTGTACACAAAATACTCATACATAACAATACATTAGATGCAGTAGAAAGCTCCCTGCTCTCCCCCAGTTAGTCGCACCAGGGCATAGTGCTGGGTGGAAATTTAGGCGATACATTGCTGTGAATGGGTCCACAGAAACAGCATATTTTTGCGGCCTAAAAGAGGTCCTAGCTGAAAAAAATACACCATTTCAATTGTACGCTACATGTAAAAAAATTACAGCATTTTAGCTGCTCGCAAAAAAACACAGTTGCTCTTGAGCTAACCAACTGACGCATTTCATCGGAGTAAACTGAGCGCTGTAGCGATCAGCTGTTTGAGTCAGACTCTGAGCGGTTTGCGGAAGAAGGAACATTTCAATGGCATTGAGTTACGTCTCAAAAAAAAAATCCCTATAATGACCAGCACAGCAGATACACAGTATGCGGCTGCGTAGACCCTATGCGATATCAATTTGTGCTGCAATGTTACATTACCTGATGTTACCTGATGCTTGAGTACAGCAGTGCTCTTCAGTGTGCACTATTGAGATCTCCCTGAATGTAGCCTCACAAAATCCTCTTTGGAAAAATAAATACTCTAAACACGGAGTTCTTTAAGGGATACGGGTGGCGTATCAATATCCGTGTTGAGGCAACTAGCCACAGCAACAAGTCCAATATCCCGCAGAGGAATGTGGTGGAAACTGTAAGAGCACCAGGATACAGCTTTGCTTTCACATCCAAGAAAGCGGCAGACACGGACCATTTTTGAAATATTTGCACAAGTTAAACGGCCGTCTGACCTCGCAACCGCAGTAGAGCTGCTAGCACACCGGACGCAAAACGAATTTTTCGTTTCACAACTGCGTATCACCTAAATTTCCAACCAGCACTATGCGCTGGTGCCGCTACCTGGAGGAAATCAGTCAGCTTTCTACTGCATTTAATGTAAGTAGTGGCAATTTGTAGCTCATACAACTCCACTTAAAAAAAAAAGTTAACTATCCCTTCAAAGACGGTCAGCTTTAATACTGGGTATTGATATCCACATGTGTACATAGTAAAAAGTATAACCCTTTTAATGCGTCATCACTGTCTAGATAATTATGAGCCACAATCGTTATACGTGTTATAATCATACTGACAACCTTCCTGGCTCTGGCAATGGAGTCAGAATAAACACTGAATCTGGTGTTCAATAAGAGTACACAAACACAGAACTCCAATGACAGCGAGGCTGGCAAAGGGTACAGGACAGGGAAGGGCAGCTCCCTGGACCTTCATGAGACGCCCACAGAGTATCCAAAGCTGATCGGCCACAAATGATTAAAAAAAAATTATTTTTTTTTAAATCACCAGCATTTTCTCAGTGATCACTGAATTCACAGAATTCAGAATCTACATGCAGAATTCTACCACAAGTCACGAGTCACAGAGCGACAGAATGTAATCATTATGATGTCATAATGGTGAGAAAGCAGTGTCATAATGGCCCAGAGCAGACCAGTTGGAATGTTGCACTACTGCGATAGTCAATCGATGCACATCCAATTTAGCACCCATTCATATTAATCGGGAGTGCAGAATTACAAATATTCAAACCACATGGAGCAGTGGTTCAAGAAAAGCTTAATAAACCCACAAGGCACTTAATCAGTAAATCAATGCACAGACCCATTTCTAATCAGATGTATTCTGCCGCCCAGTCAAATCTTTCAAATACATTTCTTAGGGCACTGCTACTCAGACTAACACCACTATAAATACATTTTACACAGCCGATTCAGATTCAGCACTTTGCTCATGGGTAGAACATAGCAACCCCAGCAAGAAACCAAATCCCAAGCCTACTGAGTTAGAAGGCAAATTTTCAAACTATTACAATACAATGCTACCCTAATAACAGGGTATTTCACAAAAGCACATTTGGTGCTTGGGCTTGAATAGCACAGGGCTCTGGTAACATGGCCGCTGGTCCGAAGCAACAAGTGATCATTAAATGCATGATGCGATTGACTTCGCAATGCGGGCCAGCGCATGAGACTGGGACTCCGAAGACCAGTCTGCAGGGTAAAAACTACAGGGATCCACCGTCCCAGGACGTCCTGAGACGTGCTACAGCAGTACCCAACCTCCCATTTGCACCAGCGGGTCCAGCAATTGCCCCAACAGTGCTCAACAATGGCAATATTTTAATAGAGTCCCCACCCCACCCCATGTTTTAATTGCTCAGAACCTTGAGCGACCAGTGAGCAATTTTAAAATTAAAATGGAAAGGCTGATCGATTATGACTGATCGATGATGAAACAGCCACTCTGCACATTGACCAGGGCGTAGCACTATGGGATGGGGGACTGATTCATTCCCCTGGGGTAGATGTCCAGGAGAAAGTGCACAGGAAGCAGTTTAAGGCACACAGGAAGTCAACGCCCCACACCCACACCCATCCCGAGCAGAGGTCAGGGCAAGGCTGGTGTCCTAACTCTGCTGCTAAAATTACTTTAAGCCAATATTCACCACCTCAAATATCACATCACACTCCTAAAAATGTAAGTTTGAATGATTTAGGAAATTAAATTGCAGCACGGATATCAGTGATGACTGCAGAGCTGAAATCTGAGGAGTCCGTAAAGAAAAAAAAAAAAACCCTTAAGGACTGTAGGTCTTGACTTGATGATATAAATTACATAGACTGACAACACAAGTAAGACCAAAAATACTCTGGGTAGCCTGGGTGGGAGGTAGCTTACAGTTTCTCTATTAAACGTACTTAAAACAATAAAACATTTTTCTGGATTTAATTTATCCTTTTAATCACTCTAACACTGCATGAAGAAAAAAAACCAGTGAGTTTATTTGTCAATGAGTAATTAAGAATCATTGGAAAATGTGTTAATTTAAGGAAAAAACAGTTCAAAACTAATAATCAGTTCACAAATGATTTGTTTCCCCCCTCAGTTTTCAGCTCAGCAGTCAGCTACTGGTGTAGACGACACTCCTGAGGGAGATTACGCAGCCTCTTAAGTCACCATCACATGCACTACCATTAAACATAGTCAATAAAGCTGCATCTGAGTAACTTTACATTTATCCAGTCAAAATGACTCTTTCCAAAAGCCCCAACAGTAAATAGTGGTAATTTTCTGCAGGTAAAAGAATAATATCCTGATAGAGCGCCACCGGTTGAAATATCATGATAATTTATAACAGTCGTACTGCCCAACGGTGCGGGGGGGGGGGGTTAGTTATTTATATTTTCTCCTCACTGATGAAGTCATTTCCCAGCATGCCTCTGGCTGCGTTAAAGAGCAGGGGAGGGCAGAAACCCAAGGATCCACACCGATTTCACTCTGCCCCACCTGGATCAATAACTGCCCTACATGGGTTTAATTCTGCGGTTGGATTTAATATATTAATCACTTTGACAAGGTCGATGCACACTAATGAATATTTCCGAAAACGCTCCCGAGTTGGCATGAGAGGCTAATTTTCATCTTAAAAATTTTTTTTAAAAACTTGCTGAGACACATAATTTGACCACTGGAGAAAGAAACCCCACCAATCACGAGAAGGACACGCAATCTGCAGGCCGTGAGGGCCCAAGTCCTCCAAGACGCGTACTTGAACGTCTTTCCCGCGAAGCAACTGTGCTAACCGCAGTGCGCCGAGATGCTAACTCGCCTCATAGCACAGGCCGGCGTGTGGGAAGGCTATAAAATATGTTGCGGCACAAATGAGCCAGACAGCGGTCGCACATAATGATTCATCAGCCCTAATCAAAGAGTGTGTGCAAATATGAGGAGGTGTGGGGGGGATATTCGATTTGTGGTGAGAGAGATGCATCTTGGGTAGACTGTGTTTTGACAATCTTTCGTCACTTGAGAAAGTGCTTTGACAGAAGGGGGGAGAAAAATTCTGCAGCTGGAAAATATGTGGTGGAGCGCTGGAGAGAGAGAGAGAGAGAGAGAGAGAGAGAGAGAGAGGAGGGGAGGGAAAGAGGGAGGGAGCAAGAAAAAGGAAGAATTATTCAGGCAGTGACATGCAGCGCTCGGGCTTAGTAAAAAATCCCTTCAGGTTTTCTCCATTAAAGGTTAATATATACAGTACATTTCAGTGGTCAGCAAGGCATCCGCAGTTGTCCCACTGCGTTTAAGTAGCTGCGCTAATCATCAGGGCAAATAAAGCAAAGAAAAAAAAGTTTTATCAAGCACCCAATTCCCAGCACAAGCAGAACAGCTGATACAGGATAAAATGGTCAGTGCAGACTGCAGTAGCGCTGATATACACTGAAAGCAGAGGAACAGAATACCTCCAGCTGTTTCTCTCCTCCTCAGCAACCAGCCCCTTGTTGTTTTCTATGATGTCTTATGATACTGCATTAGTTATTTGGCTAAAACCTTTTCTAAAAGGCCACTTAGGCAGTCCCCCATAGGTAGACTGGCCGCACTGCTCTTCCTGTGGCTACACTGGAGCTTAAAGCTCCAGCCTTTCTCCCAAGTGCCAGCCAAGCACCCAGACCATCAAGATACACGTCGTCTCTAACAGCACTGGAGCCAAAATTGAGGGGGGTTAGAGCAAAGGAGAAGGAATGGGGGGAAAAGGCAAAGTCAGCTGGCTGCTTCTGTGACAGGGTATGTCAGGCTGGCGGGTCTGAAAACCTCCCCTCTCCTTCAGGACAACAATAACATCATCATAAAATGCAACGTCTTGCACTTCAAATTGATCGAACAGTCAATAATATGGGCAGAAAATGCTGGTGGGAATCAGCAGGACAGTTATAGCGGACTGTCCTGCTGAACAGCAGTTGTCAGAGAAACAGGCGGGAGGCAGGGGGGTTAGTGCCACTCAAACGGAAACCGGCCTCATCATGCAGAGATTGTACGTTTATATACAAGGCAAATTACCCGCAGTACACCTTTAAAGACGGGTTTAGACCCTTTGCTGTAATACAGTATTACATTCTCTCGTTATAGGGTACCAGTGTAGCGTAGTCCCTCACCACTCAGCTCATACTTCAAGGCTGAGGATATCATTTCTTGCTTGGGTGGAGGGTTATTATTTTACCATTAAGTCATAGGTACTTATCCTAAATTCCTTTGGTCAGTATACAACCGTGTAAATGGCTTATTGAAGGATGTAAACTGTGGATAAGCTAAGTGCAGTAATGTAAATGTAATGTAAACTCAGCTTAATCTAGCAGATGGACAGTAGCTCGTACAGGGGCTCATTACGGACACCGCACTCCGCCGGCAGGCCAAAATTCTCAGTGCCGACTCAGCGGTCTCGATCGCGCCCTCCCCTCCTCTGACAAGCGGGCGGTGTGTTTGCGGGAGAGCAACCTTCGCATATCTCGCATTCCAGCCCCGCCACCACTGAAATATTTCACTACGTAATTAACATCTCAAACACACTACCCCCAGAGAACACCGCAATCAGCTCCAGATCGCAGGGAAGTACAAAAACTAAAACCCCTTCTGGCATGTTCCGTCGGAAACACACGAGAGTGGAGTGAAGTTGTCCATGTTTAATAACCTAGTAAACTTCGTGCCACCCTCAAATTCCTCAACTCTCAGGGTGAAATATTAGCATTTTGCAGCAGCCTTTCCAAACAGGATAAAATGGCAGTACAGTTTGCGGTGTAAATTTGGGACCCGTGGAGGGGCCAGATGGCAGGATGTTCGCAGAGTACATTCAGAAAAGCTACTGCAGCCCAGAAAAAGAAAACTTATTCTTTTTTAAAACAACTGTTTTAAGACTAGGAACCCTCTATGTGGGAGAGTGGTGATTAAATCAATGGGGTGGAAAAAAGTCAGCGCAACACAATTATACTGGGGCCCAGGGGCACACTATTGGCCGAATGATCATCAAAGGTGGAAATACCAGGGGTCAGAAAGTAAATGTGTTTCTTCCACCCATGAAATAAGCGAGCCTACTTCACTAATTATTTCAGCCTCGCGGCTGCATAACCGCTAATTAGCCAATTCCAAGTGACGGATACAAAACACTGAGGGAGGAGTTTTACTTCCTGAGCCGACACATCTGCGATTCATTAAGCTGGCAAATGGTGGTGGTAATTTAAACATTAGTTTTGTGCATAAATTCATGAACAGATGCAGGTCTGTATGGACCTATACCAACAATTACTCTCACTAAGATAAATAAGTGTAGTGCTGCGATCAGGAACCAGATGCGAGAACCAGGAAATGCAGTAGAGCTTGTTTTATTGGTAAAGGGGGGTGACCCCCGCAGGGCGAAAAACAGTACAGAGTCCACAATCCAAAAGTCAAAATCCAGTTGGGCAAAAATAGTATCAAAAACCAGGGCAGCAATCACAGTAATCCTAGTCGGACAGAAATGGGTCTGGTACACAGGAATAGTTCTATCAGAGAAGCAAACCAGAATCCACAGGACGTAATCCGAATCGTTACCAGGGCAGCAAAAAGAGATCTCGTAGTCGGGCAGAAAAATGGTCAAAACACACAGATGCAACAGTAATCCAAAAACACAGAGGCAAAAATCAAAAGTCAGGCAATCCAGTCAGAAAGATAAACACTGAGAAATCGAGGTGAGAAACGTGGCACAAGAAGACTAGGGAGAACGATCTGACAAGAAAGTGAACCAAACAGACATCTTATATACACATCCGGGGTAAACACATGACCAGGGAGAACAGGTGCAATCAATGGTAACAATAATCAGGGAGAGACACATGAGGAATAAACTAATTACATGAATTTGGCTGCAGCCAAAACGCAGACAGGGATCACAAGACAAACCTAAGTACAAAACAACAGCTCCGGTTAAGGAGTACTAAAGTGCCAAGATAAAAGAAAAGGAAAGCACAAAGTATAAGTGGAAATCCACAGAAACTTGCAGCAGAGATAATTAGGGATAGGCAAGGAGGCGGAGATTAGAATTGAGCGACTGCTGAGAGATCGTAAGTCAAATAGTATGTGCAGCTATACAATCCCGAGTGCATGTTAGAAAGTTAGTAAAAATATACAATGTTAATGAGGGTTAGTAATTATCGAAAACAACAAACTGTTAGTATTGGTTAGTAGATAGTAAAAGAGAGAGGAAGGAAGCACACTAGATAATGAAGGAAGATTGAAAACCCAGAAACCAATAAATCACCCGAATGAGTGGCACGCAAGACAAGGGACCGTGAGCAAAGATACACACATGACAAGACAGGGGAGACGAAGTGCAAAGCATGTAAATGAAAACATGGCATGGAAACTAAATGACAGAAATAAGAAAAATAATAAACAAGAAATCTAAATAACCAAAACACAATACATGATCCTAAGAATAGTCAGACATAGCAGAGGTCACTAAACACAGAAATCATACATGGCTAAGCCAGGCACAGAACTTAAACATGAGATGCAGAATCACAGATCACAACTATAACGGCTTGTTTTCTCATTAAAAGCCCAAAACTAGGGATGTTTCACAGGACCTGCATTATGGAAAATACTTTCTCCCAGTTCAGTCCACTTGAACACTGACCTCCATCGTATCTGAAAGCCCAAGGAGGGTTGACTTTGAAGACCCCCAAATTAGCTGCTAGATCCTCTTTTTACACTTCAGCCTTTGAAACACACAGTTTGAAATTCCTGCTGATTTTTACATCACAAACAGCCTGCTCAGCATTGTTCACCTAGCCTAACTCCGCCAGCCCTCGAACTTCTGTTTAATTTCATTTTGCTTCAGTACTCAGTCTGATCACTTGGAGCTCTGCCTCGCTTACCATCCGCAGAAAATATGCCGGACGAACCGACGAACAGAAGGCGTGGCCGAGAGCCATGATGTAGCCGCTGCACCGAGTTAGAAATTGTAGTCTCCGAAATCAACAATGGCTGCGGACATAGATACATTGGAGGCCATTCAATCTGTCGTGGAGAAAATCCCGGGGATCAGTGACTTATAGTCACAACAAGATGAATGTTTGGTTAGTTTTTTTGAATGGAAATGATGTTGTAGCCCAACTCCGCACAGATTGTCATATCTACTGAATTGCCATCATGAAATAGGCACCCTGTTCATCTCTGTGAGAGACAGCCGAACCACCTCAGCTAGCTTGTAGCTTCTAGTGTTACACTCCCCGCGAATTTCACACTATTTAGGTTCGCAGCAAACTTTTTAAAAGCCGTGTTTTTGTTCGTGTCACAAGAACAATTTGCTGTCTCAGTGTTATGTTGTCATTATCCATGAATAAAATGGCTGCTTAGAGCCATACTGCATTGCTATAAAGTTAGATAGCGAGCTGGGTATGATGTTAGCGCAAGTATGGTTAGCGGTCGTTTTCCTCTCAAAGCAGATTTCGTCCTGATGTAAATACTGCGTTATTCTCGCTGATTCTGCCGTTGGCGTTGGCTCTCTTACATTTTTTTTTTTTTAACAGCAGCAGTAGCTGCAGGAAAAACGATAGCTCAACAGTTTGTGTCTTGTAAGGAGAACAGAAAGAGCACCTTTGGTTCTTTTAAATGAATGAGTGAAGGCAAAAATTTGGCAGATGGGCATATGTATGGGTACAATATTAAAGTTAATGAACTGATCAGTTTGTTTTCGTTGCATTCCTGGTATGAAGGACTGTAGTTTCCAGTGGAAGTACTAGGCGGCTGAGCCGGCGCATAACATACGTCATCGCCAAACGTTAGTGATTAGTTTACAGGTACACCAATGTTTTTAAACTTCTGACAAGCGCTTACCCACCAGTAAGTAAACATTTGTCAATGACGACTACCCAGACTCTGTGTACGAAGCAAAGCAAAGTAGCAGAGTCTGGTTTTACCAGGCTATTGTTCGCCAACCTGATAGCAAAATCAATCATTAAACTTTATAAACACTTAGCTTATTGAACAAATACTCTGAAGAAACAGAAGTACAATAAGGCAGGGCAAATCACTTAACCTTATACAAATGACAACTTTTTTTAAGCAAGGAATGGTGGCTGACAGACGTAAATGCAACTTCATTCATTAGTCTTCTTACCGTAGGTAATGAAAAACCCTTAATTACTGTGAACACAGGCCACTAGCCTAGCTGAAGGAATGACACTGCTGAGCCTCAGTCAGTGTTTCACAAACCGCTCATGGTATCGTATCACTCGCCCAGCGTGTTTTAGATCTCTCCCTGCTCCAGCACAGGTCATTTAAAAGATCAGGATTCAACCGCTGAAGCTGCCTGTTAATGAGTGGATCACATTAATCAACCATGCCCGAGCACCGAGAGATCTGAAACACAAGCCGTGCACAAACTCGGCCCCAAATCGTGCAAACAAGTATTGTACCAGGCATGCAAATTTTAATGAAGTACATTAAGCCGTCAGTCAGTTAGGCCGTCAGTCAGTCAGAAAGGGACAGAGTCTCATCAGCTATAGCGCTTGGGCCCAGGGGAAACCTCAAAATATGGGTCCTTTATGACAAAAACTAATCTGCTTTAGTACACCTGCATGTAGGCTGTATACAGCACTGCAAATGACAAATGATTTCACCAGCATGCATCACAGAATCACAGAAACAAGAATACAATGTATAATCTGCCCAGGGTTTGTGGTATCAGATGAGTATCAGGAGTGTGGAATTGTGGGTAGATGAAAGGGGCAGGGTTAAAACAAACAGGTAAAGAACTAAAACGGTAAAACAAAAATTCTGTGAGTGTGTGTGTGCATGTGTGCACAGGTGCCCCAGTCAAAGTATGTGAACGGAGAGCGAGAATACATATTTGAGTGCATGCATATTCATCAGAGCAGGTCTGTGTTTTCACGCAAGTACATGCACATGGATGCATTTACAACGATCAACGCTATATTGACAGTCCCACCGTGCAGCCAAAATAACTCCATCAAACGGACATCACTTGAACTCCCAAACTCAGCGTTTCCCAGCAAAATATTTCCCTCCACAAGGTGACCATTTTCAACTGCTCCAAGGTCCAGTTCTGAAGCTTAGGTGCCCAGTGGGGACACTTTTAGAGGTGGACCGGGGTTAGAGTAAGCACTTTGACTGGTCTTGAAGTTAAAAAGAGCAATATACCATAGGGTATGATGCACTTTGTGTTGTGACACATTCTTCACATAAATACTATATTGTAAGTAAAATATATTGAAATTGTACGTAGCTCGTGCCTCAGTTACCCTTCTGTTAGTTTGGATCAGACGGGATAGCCCTCATGCATTACTGAGCCTCAGGCACCCAAAGCCCAGGCACCGGTTCATGGTTTGCCCTGCTTGAGCCACTGTCAGTAGGTACACACATCTGCTGACAGGGAACACCCCTGAAGTCTTGCTATAATGATTTGGCCCAAGTTAAAGTGGTATAGTTCTCATTTCTCCGACATCCAACACGTTGAGTACTGGAACAAACTGTTCGCTTACTGTCTAAAATCTATCAGCAGAACTGGACTTGCGCCGTTGTCATGAGATCATTCGCATTATTTTCTGCATCTGTAAGTGGTTGTAATTTTTTGCTCATTGGCGTATGTGTATGGGTTAGCATCCACGCATGGGTGTGAATAGCAGTGTGTGGACGCGTGTGCGGGGGTGTGTGTGTGGGCGCACGCGTGTGAGGACAGGGAGACAATTTCAGAGTCATTCTCCCTTCCTGTAATTAAACGCTTCAGTACTGTCACTAAACCAGGAAGAAAACATCCGCACCTACGTCAGTCATACCCGACAGACCGTCAAGGTCAGGCGTATTGGATTTGGACGGGAATAGAAGGGGTTGAGAGGAGAAGAAAAATGAACAGTACATGGCATTCATCACGGGTCGGTCACAGAATATGGGCTTGCCATTTTAGCACTCCTTGAAAAACGGTGAACAGTTTTACACGAGACTAAAATAGTGCGAAAAAGTTAGGCCCGTGAAAGGGTGTTCACGTGAGCAGCTGCACAAGGCATACATAATTTATCGATTTTCCTTTCAGGTCTGCAACCCATAATTCCTCGCCCGCGAACGCATTGCAGTGAATGAGAGCTGATGCGGACAGGGAATCTCTCACATTTTTACTGAAGTTATGCCCGACTTCACCCAAAACTAAAAAAAGAATAATAAAACATAAACAGAAGTGAAGGCACAACTCATTGGGCACTTCTCATAGACTCCGCCCCACATTTAAGAGAACATTAATAACTTATTATTTCAGGAATAGTGCGTAATGACAAAAATTATGAACACACTGCATTAAGACTTGCTCTGAATGGCATAAACTATATGCAGCAACAGAGCAATATTCGACTCTTACCTATAACGCAACAGTCTACTGGCATATCCGCAACACACTGATTTATAATTATCAGGAGATTAAACTACTGACATAAGGAAATGGAGCATATTTTAATATTATCTTGCTTGCGTCGCTGAAGAGCGAGCGCATGGCAGTCCATCAACTTTGTATTATTGATGAAGTTCGTCCAGCGCGCTGGCGGAAAATTGCATTGATTCAAACCCTCTGCTCCGGCCCTTTATGTCTGACGTGTCGAGAATAAGCAAATGCAACATATTTTAAAAAAAGCTAATCGCCGCCAGTGTAAAATGATACCGGAGGCCACTGAGCCGTACAAGCGACTGCATTTCTTTGAAGGACGTCATATACAGATTTAATACACATTATATGACTTGACGTGACAGAGATCATGCGGATGAGCTAGAAGGCTGGAGATCTTGTCGTTTCACGCTTCCGGCTGTTTCATCGTCTTCTGGTAAACAGCAATTATTTCAATTGTGTCAATAATTCCTCTGGCGAGTAGCTCCTATAGGCTAATATTTCCCGACTAGGACTTTATAATGAGCGCTGTATACTTCATAAAACGCTGACTTTCATCTTCTTGCGGGCACGTAACCGAATGACAGTCCTGACTTCAAAAACACCTTCAAGCATTAAGCGTCTTAAATCTTCAACACAAATATCCATCGTCGAACACAGAAAGGGCAAATCGTGACTGGACACTTCGGCTCGCTTTTTTAAGGTCGGGGTTTTCTTTGGCTGGATGCAAATAAGCGCGAGGACGATATACTCATTCAAAATGAGAGGTCGGAGTATGCACATCCCGCATTGGTGCTCGAGGATGCCAACGTGAGAACAGGCGAAATCCATGGTAACAGGGGGACTGAACTCGTGGGGAAACTAGAGGTCAGACAGGGATCCAGACCTGTTGGCACGACACACCTCGGTTTCTCACCACAAAGCGCAGTCTGAGTCCATTCACACTGCACTCAGTCTTGCGCAGAATCGAAAACGGCTCAACCACAAAACGGAAAGAAGCTTCAGACAGCAGACACCACGAGCGTATCAGGCCCCGCGCTTAATTTCCAAAATCACAAGAGTCCTCATCACTGCCTCCTAAAAGCAAAGGTGTTTTATTTTTTTTTCCCGCCATCATGAAGGTTCAAACAGAGAACAAAAGGCTGAGTAAAGACTGAGGGCTGAGGACAGCACGCTGTGGGTCGCTGATGGGTGTAAACTTATTGCAGCGGTGTGTCTCATTCCCCCCAAAAAAAACATTGTTCCAGGGCGCTTACCGGCCCCGTATGGTCACAGTCAACGAGGTCGAGGCAGAGGTGAGAACCATGAAACCATGAAATTCTTCTCCACCATTTTGCTCTATTGCCAGCACTGTCCTACAGCCAGAAGATGAGGTTCAGTTAACATCAGCTGGCTGAGTTCATGTGTGGGAGAAACACAAGGAAATAACTGTGGTCTCTCCATGCTCTATAAAAGAGGTGTAGCATTTTATTAGACATGTAGATGTGTGATATATCAGATGTGTATGGGAGTAAAAGAGGAGCCGGTGTATTTTAACCCTTAGAGCACTGAAATAAATAAAAGAAATCTATAAATTCAATAATTATCGAGTGGTGACTTGTTTACAAGCCAGGAGCTCTTTTAAACAAGATGCCCCATGATAGGTTTTCAACAGCTCCGATTTCAAAATCTTACATCATTGAGTAGCAACAGTAGCATTTGATGCTCTAGGGGTTAAGGCCTTGTGTCGCGGCTCTTCACTCCAGCCCCCGTCATCCGTTAGCGAGCGGACGCCTGTGTAAATCACCCAGGGTCTCCTCTGCACTGCAGCCAAGAGGTGCTTTAACATTCATTTATGCAAATTCAGCCATCGCGGCGAACTGCTGCTGCGCTGCTTTTTCCATCTCCTTCTCCTAACCTCTCAACCGCGAAAAGCCGGAGGAGATTATCAGCAAGGAGATCGCCTGACCTCGCTCCTAAAATTTCCACTGACAGTTATGTTTGAGAATGTGAACCTGACACTGGGACCTGCTGGGAGGGCTTCGGGCTCTGCACACACCTCTGAGCAATCGTGCAGTACACACACACACACACACACACACACACACACACACACACACACACATGCACACACAGTCGCGTGTTAAGCACACCACATTGAGTGCACAGTTCTTCACACAGAGTACAGTATGTCACATTCGACACACGTCACACGTGTGATGCATGTAACTCATTGAGCGTACGCACTGCCACTGGAAAGCGGGACTGCAGGCACCAGCTGAGTGAGATCATGCTGCAATGGGAAGTGTTCTTATTGCAGAGACTCGTACAGCCTGGATGGGCCGGTTCTGGACACTGATCCCAGGTCATCATTCTGTGCAAATTCATGGATCAGCAGCCCTTCAGTCTCCACTAAATCCAGGCCAAGTGACTCAACAGCCTGAACTCCATTTTAAGCATAATTTTAGCATGGATTTCAGAAACACAAATATCCAATTAACCTCTAAAGAACAATGCCAGGGCAGCATCACCTCACCAGCATTTCAACACCTCTCACTCGGTCTACAGACTCTCCAGGGGAAGTGCAGTCAGTCATTTTAACAAGCAGGAGCAATGGCAGACCATTCAAATAAATAAGGGAATTCAGAGGACAGAGAGAGAGAGAGATGGAGAAGAATAGGGTAGTGAGAAAATGAACGAGATGAACAGTAAGACAGCAGGAGGGATAGAGAGGGGAAGAGATAGAGGTGAAGTAGGGTAAGACAAAGAGGGGAGTGGGGGGAGGGGAGAGAGGGAGGGGGGAGAGGGGATGATGGAGAGAGGTATGGATGGAAGGAGAGAGTGATGAGTGAGGGAGAGAGAGAGAGAGAGGGGGAATGTGGAGCAGGTTAGAGATAGAGGGAGAGAGGGAGGAACGAGCGGCTGTCAGCCCTGTAAATAGCGTTCGCTCTGGCCTCGGGGACACCTGATAGAAGCTCTAATCTCTCCCGACAGCCATGATGAGGAAGGCAGGAGTTTAAAACACATATAACCAGGGCTCAGGAGTCCCAGAGAGACAGAGCAGGAGCAGGAAGTCCTGCCCAACAAGCCTAAACCCAGCCTGCATCACAATTACCTCAGATCAGCGGCCTATTTCCATTCATGGACACTCTTCCTTGACCTCGCGAGAAAACGTCACATGGGTGAGGGGCCAGGTTTTAGAAAAAAATCGGATCTCCTTTCCTTCAATACGTCATGAGCTCAATGGCAACGTGGGCGTCGCAATTTAACAGAAATCTTTGGGACTAAATGACGTTCCAATCACTACAGCTGCAAGAGACTGTGGTCCATATTCAGGCTCTTCTTTCTTCCAAGGTTTGTCTTGTGTTTCCTTGCTGGAAGGATGCAACTAAGAGACCATCATTTCCCTCCTTTCCTTCAAGCAATCGACAATTTAGAGGTTTCTTGTCACAGCTACCAGCCAAACTATTTTTGGGTCACGTCAGACGGCACAGAGGGCTCCATGCACTCAAAAGACCTTAGATGCAGGCTCAGGCTGCGTTTTGGGAGCCCTCCTCCTGCTCGAGAGGAGAGATGCTGGATGCCACCACTGCTGAAGTTGGCCTCTGTGTGTCAGTGACAAAGCCAACAGTTTCAGTACAAGTCACAAAAGCATACAGTCCTCATTTTTGGGTCTAATATCTCATTTGGCTGATTTGTTTAACTACTGTGCAAATCGAAAAATCAATAAATATTTCTGTTGACGAAGGTTACATCCCTGCATGTCACGCTCTCAGTGGACGAATTCAGTGCTGTTTAATATAGCGGTCCCCAAAAACTGGCTTTCTGGGCTCTGTTATGATTAGCCAAGGAAGTCTAAGGTCAACAGGTAATATCATGATGTCCTAGTCCATATTTTCTTCCACAATCCGTGGCACTGCTGCGGTGCAAATGAACTGCAACACTTCCTGATTCAGCCCTTTTCTTCCGCAATGGTCCACTTCCTGAACTCTCACTGTTTGGTCACTTCCTTATTTTATTGCTGTCACGGCTCAGTTTGGCTGAGAATATTTACTCAGCCCTGAACAGTCTTTTGATAACCTGCAAAGGGATATTACAGGCAGCAAGCCAGCCACCCAGCAATCCGATTGGTTCCGGCTAACATTTTAGCTCCCCTTGTGGTGTGGAGGATGGTTGCTCAGTTGAGCATAAACCTGCAGGCCTTCCTGATATGACATCATGCAACTGAAGTAAATCCATCAGGAAAAAGGGCCGACTTTACATACATAAGGGACTTGACCTCGTCTTACTGCCGTATGGCCAAAAACCTCACCAGCACGCGTCGAGATG
The DNA here is from genome assembly GCA_029721435.1 of Gymnothorax reevesii. NCBI lineage: Eukaryota > Metazoa > Chordata > Actinopteri > Anguilliformes > Muraenidae > Gymnothorax > Gymnothorax reevesii. The sequence goes on along the minus strand of CM056582.1, from coordinate 95,914,340 downwards.
AACAGTCCATTTTATACATGCAGTCCTTAGCTTACCAGAAATAACAGTCCACTGGGACACACACAGTGTGTGGTTTCACACACAATCTGCTCATACGGCCCAATATTTGCAGGGGAAATTGAAGAAGTTCTCAGTTACAAGTCCAGGTATTTCACAACAACGCTGTTGCTGCCAAGCGTCTTGCTCGAGAAAAAAAAAAAAAAAAAACCGTAATACTGGGAAACTTTCCCAAAATGCCCCTTCAGGGAAGATTCGAGACGACATCTAACTGTGGCTCAGACATTTTCATTACGATCTGGCGACAGTGTTTAATTAACAAGCTGGGACGTGCCAGCGCTGACTCTCAGAGGGACAGTTAGCAGAAATGTGCTAAAGTTTGAATGCCTGCCCTTCTCTTTAGTATCTTACATTACGGTGCTGATGGACGCAATAAAGAAGAACTGAAGACTTCCTGAAAAGCAGGCAGAGTTTACAGCTTTGGAGTATCCGAGTCGTGGTACATCACAGAGCAAGATGACCAAATTTGGTGGACACTTACGATGGGAAAAACAAAGAGCAGCTCTTTAACTGGGTTTCACATTCAGGAAGGTTCCAAGCTTCAGTCAGAGCACCAATTCAGCCAACTTTACAAACCACAGCCTTGATATGTACCATCTTCACTGTGTGGCAAAGACTAACACTCACTTCAATGCAATATAATTGTTATGAAGTTAGCATTTTTCGCAGAAGGCTGTAAAAAAGTTCCTTTCCAGAGTAACTGAAGGCCAGACACCAGCCCTGAAGAAGAAAATGAACACATCACCTTACATGCTTCTTCATATTTTTTTGAGGTAAGCATGTAGTGTTGAATACTGATTGGCTCACCTCTGCAAAACGTTACAAATTGATTGGCTCCCCGGGAAGTCAAAGGTGTTTGAGGGCAAGGGTGAGCCCGCTGGAATTCAAGCTGACATTACAAGCTCACATGAAAGATCTAGAAAATCTGATTGCCCACAGCTGCAAAGTATCTCCCGTACTGGGACTTAATTCTTCCTTTCCAACAGACATCCTTGAAACACATTTCATGGGGTCTGCTTTCTTTAAAAGTGGAACATACAGCGTGAATACTAGGTACTCCCATCACAATCACTATGTTTGTATACTAAATCACTGATCATTAAATACTTATAATCAGCCAATCTTAACCAAAATCAATGGGTGGCCTAATCTGCCCATCATAAATCATCCCACCAAATATAAAATCCTTCCATCCACACTTGCACTGTGATTACGAATTACACAGCGGAATCAATTATCACACACAGAAATTCATAAATTATTCATTTTTGTAATTTGCTGATCCTGACCAAAATCGATGGGTGGTGTGACCTTTCCACCACACATAATCAAATGTAATGCGAGAATGATCAGATTTTATTTGTTGCCTGAAGAATGATTACAATCATCATGTATGGATGCGGATGAAGAATGGAGTGCGATTCATAGCATTTACTGACATTTTTGAACGAGGGACACGATAAAGAATGGATGGATTAACAAGAAATTTATCCTGAGGTAATCCATTACACACGTTTTGAATCAGCACAAGCACAGAGGCTGGCACTTCCTTACAGCAGTTCCACACCAATCGTCTAAATCATTCACTTCAGGCAAAAGGGTGACCTCAGAGGACCCTAGTGGAAAATGCTTTCTTCCAGTTTAGTCAACATGTTCAGTGTTCTCCACTGAATCTGACAGCAGGGAGAAGGTTGGCTCATCCCTCAATCCCACTCAGCTCTAATTTTTTCAACATTGAACATTCTAGCTGAAGCGAATCCATGTCTATTTGCGCATGCTTACTATCTAACATCAGACCGCTTACTGGACAAGGGCCAGTACAATGCAGAATTTCCTGAAAAGTAATTACTGAAGGACTGCTCCATTTCAAGTGTCCATGAAGGAACTGCAAACCTGGAATCAATAACCATTTGTGATCCAGTTTACATTTAAACTGAATTCCTAGTGTCGTTAAACTAGCATGGCTAAAGCTGCCGGATAGCTCATTCGGTTAAGGCACTGCGCTGCAATGCAGATGTGACTATCATGTCGCGGGTTTGAGCCCCGGCGTACTCACCGGCAGGGGTCAGCAGCTTTTTCAGAGTAGCGCACAATTAGCCATCGTGCTACAGGGTTTCAAATTGGGAAGGGACTGCCGGATTTGGGTATACAATATATTAGCTTTGTTCATTGCTCCAGCGCCTCCTGCAGGCCAGACGGGCGCTCGTCAGGAAGACTCTTTGTTCATGTCCGGGTATCCTCCGCCCTCGTTCTGAACTTACGAGGATTCAACCAATGAGTGTATAAGAATCAGTGGCTGACGAGCACGTGCTTCGGAGGAGAGCCGTGAACTGTCTTCACTATCCTGAGTTGGCAGCAAGGGGTCGCATACGAGCAAGCTTTGTACATAGTTCCCCAATTGGGCATTCCAGATTCGGGTGGGATTGGAGATGCCAAATTTTTAAAAAATTTAAAAAATAAATAAATAAATAAAAACTAGCATGGCTAGCCTTGGCGACTTGCTTGCGCTTGGTTTTGTATGTCAGAGGTAACTTCTAAGTTGCTTCGGCATCACATATTTCTCACTGAGTAGTTAAATACTTAATCGTTTCATGCATATTTAGAGACTGAGGCAAGTTTAGCCCTGAGGCAAGTTTTGCCTGTCATTCTCTCTTTAGAGAAATTGCTCATTTTTATGGGCTTTCTTGTGTAAGTCACGTACCCTCCCTTTTGAACATGGGTCATTCCATGAAATAGACCCTAAGACCCTGCATTTTTCACAGGACCATATGATTCACAAAATTGGATGCACGTGAAGAAAATTCCATGCATGAAGGCCAGAGTAAATAAAAAAGCTGACACCAGCAATATAATTGGTCTTCTGAAAAAGATTAAAAAAAAAAAAAAAAAAACTGCATGTCTTTGGAAAAACTTGTGGGTAAAAAGTGTCCAAATTTGTGACATTCATTGCCTTCAGACTATGAATGTAAAACTCTCAGAATTTTTAAACAAAAGTCTGGCTGAAATGGCTTTTGTTCTTAACATCAATTCCAAGTGATTAATCCACAACGGCAACTAACTGGGAAATCCAGATGTATAACACTGCATTTAGCGCTAAAAATATTGTTGTGAATGTAACTCATGGTGTCCTGAAAAGTTGCATTGAAACAGCGCTGAGAAAAACCAGGAAACAGAATATATTATCTAGATTTTTGTACCAACGTGTAGATATTAATCTGTTTCATAACCATCCAAAATATTATCTCAGAAAAAATAGGGGTTTTTATAAAATTCTTTATTTTGTGGAGCAAAATTTTTCACGTCATATTTTTCCAAGTTACGTTCAACACGAGCCGGGCTCGCTGCCCGATCTCCCGTATCCCCTTGGGGTCTCACAGTGGTCACAGATATGGATTTCCTTTCGAACCTCCTACTTCTCATCCAGGAACCAGTCAATTGTCTTCTTGAAGGAAGCTGAGCAGGTTAGTATTTTTGTGTCCCAGAAAGTTACGTTCAAATGGAGTGCACTCAATCACTAAAATCTTTTGGTAATTCATCGATTTTCAACGCAGGTATGTTGTCTATTGGGATTCATAATTTGGCCTGCCGTTTCATGTGTTTGAAGGTGTGGTGCATCGTTTTTGGTCGTGGAAGCTTCGGCCTTCGCGGTTTGTGGACAAGGAAGTGGTTTTGTGTCTTCGTTATGTTCGACAAAGCCATTGCTGAAACAACAGCTTTCAGTGGTTTTTACTAACTTATTGTTGATTGTTTATTAGGGCTGGGATTTTAACGTGTTAATTTGGATTAATTAATTCCAGGAAAAATAACGCGCTAAAAAAATCATGCATTTAATCACATCTTTCCCAGTTCCCTCATTTCTGGAACACCGGTAACACTGACGCACACACATTAGCCCGGTGGGTGGCGGTCATGCACCTGAAGTCTTTAAAATGTTGAATTAAAAGACTAATTGCACTTGGGAGTTTCCACTAACTAGTGAATGTAGTACACGGATAAAAAATGCACTGATAAATATAGATGAAAAATAAACATTTTTGTTGTTTTAGATCACATATGTCTATTCACTGTTTCAGTCGTCAACCAAAATTTATTTGAATTGAAAAACTTTGCTTATTGTGTCAAAAATTTGTATTTGATAAATCGAGATTAATTCATGGCAAAGCCTCTAATTAATTAGATTAATTTTTTTAATTGCGTCCCATCACTATTGTTTACATGTCTACCGGCATCTCTCATCCATATATTTTCTCAATGAAACCGCCACTCCGCAGTTAGGTGTATTTTTGTGGGGTTGTGGCAAACCTAACTGGGACATGGCCAGTCACTGCTGTTACGGTGTCCATGTTGCGTTCAACACACTTTGGCGAAAGAAAGGATACATTTTTCAAAGTAAATAGAATTTTGATGGAAGTTGTTTATTGCCCGTTACACATTTACTATATTTTTTATAAATGTTGCACAGATGAAAAAGAAATACAAGCACATCCAAAGCCAGGGAAGGAGCAGGTGCGAAGTTAAAAAAAAAAAAGAATAAACGTAGAAATAAATGAATGACTCGCACACTGCAAGGCTGCAGTATTAGCTATTTATTACACCAACATGATGTTTCGAGCACTACTGCTCTTCATCAGACCACACAGCACAGCAAATGAGGGTTGCTTTTTGTGAAGTGCCTGTAATTCAGCCCAGAATTGTGTTGAATGTTAAACCGCAAGCTCCTGCTGAGGAATTGAAATCAACAAATTCATCCTGTTGACCATTAGTTGTACCATTGAGAATTGAACAATTACTGGTTTCCAATATCCAACAGGGCGTAGGGAGAAAACGGGTGATGCATTTGCCAAGTTGAGCATTTTTCGTGTCCATGTTACATTTGCAACATTTGTCATGTGGTACAATCCAGATGACAAATTTCGCATTTAGCAACTAGTCTACTCGAAAATATTTTCAGAGCTGATGTGCATTTACAAGGGCTGCCTTCTCATTTATATTTCGTTCAGAATATTGCATTTGTTCCGTCCTCAGATGAACATGACCAATGAGCGACTTTTCAAAGCCCCGTCAAACATGTTCAGACCTTATCAGAGCACAACTGGGCATTGCCAAACTGCTGGTTTATTTCAAGTTTGTTCTCTGTTATACTAATTGAACAAGTTGAGACTTTGTTATATTTTGAAATAACACTTTTATTGCATAGTTTTGTATTAGTTTTGTGTCCTTGTCACATTGGCAACGCTGAACGTTCAACACCTTGCCTCTTACATCCCACAGTAGATCTTGCCATTTAACTTATGTCACATTTTGACTCATGAGAACGCCAACAAAAGTGAACCAGTACTTCTTGCAAAATCTTTGTTTCAAATTTGAACAGTTATGTCACACTTGGGCTCTCCTTTTCAGATACTGACCCACATGCAAGAGGATAATATCTCACAAAGCAACAGCATGACACAGGACCTGTAATTTCCAGCCGGGGCACATCCCATTATTTTTCAGTCCTCACCTGGTCAACACTTTGCTCGTCTTCGCAGATGAGGGGACAGTGGAGGGAGGACATACAGACCAGGCACACAGGAGACTCGGTGGTGATGGAGAACAGGGGGAGATTTTTGGAATACTGGGACACACCCAAGAAGATTAGCAAAGAGCTTATATCTCATTGTGTTACTGTTGCTGCTGTGGAGAGCAAATAATGCAAAGTAGTCTTTGGGGAACAAAATGTAAATTGGTTTAGGAACAAAGGTCTAAAATAGAAAGGCTTTATCATTCAGAACGAGGACAGGAGAAATTCTGCTTTTTAAAGAAAGCCTTCACCATTTGTGTGCCGAAAGTCCGCATAGAAAATACGACGTGATGCAAATAACGGGAGACAAGAAACTGCAGCACTGCACCACTGCAGCCTTTGAAGATTCTCTGAGTGAAGTAAAAAATTAAATGAAGCAAAGGGCAAGAGTAGAAGCTGTCAGATTTTAAATATACATAAGCCGGGTGGGGGAGACGCATCGCTCTGAAAAGCCTGTGAGCAAATGCAGGAGGGCAACTTAAACTAGTGCCTGATACCCAGGACATATACGAGCGAAGCCTCAACAAGTGGTGCCAGGCACTACATACCCTGTCTGAGAGAGACCTTTTCAATGATTTTCAGTTTTTCAGTGACTTCGACCCAATTAGGTCCAAACCTTAATCAGGTCGTCCGCAAACCGGTGCGGACCTTTCCTGATTTTTATTTTTTTAAATCTGATCAAGCCTTTTTCACTAATTACTGACAAACACCCAAACAAACAGAAGTCACAGAAAACAATACCCCTCGCGCCTTTGGGGGGGAATTAGTGCTCCACTGGTCCAGCTGAAAGGGAAATGTGGAATTGACTCGAGGAATGACTGAGGCAGATTCTGTAGGAGGTACACATGCAGGAATCTACAATGTGTTCTTCTTTCGACTCACTTTGGAACAACTGAACTAGGATTCATATTCAGGGAAATAAATGCAGCTCTGGGGGGGGTTGGGGCAGAAGGAATTCTCCTGCATCCCGAGACGGGCACAAAAATACATATTTGAGAATTTTGCTTCCAATTACCAGGACTGATAGTAATGCCAGAATTATACATACAGTAAAGTTATGAACATTCCAATCTGAAAAAATAAAAATAAAAAACACTTACCAGGTTCCAGTTTGATGACTTTAATGGCAGCAAGTTCACCTGTGGTGACATTCCGAGCCTGAAAGATACAAAGGAAACCATTCATTTAAAAAATATTCCAAACACAAACAGGACAGGTCCCACTTGACCATGAAAGTAAATATTTTGACAGCAGTCAAACAATTACAGGACGAAACTGTGATGACGGTGCGTGACTGTATCCGTGAAGTCTCTCTGGAGATGGTAGATGGGTCAAGCTCCTTTTTTGTTAGTGTTGCGATGTCACTTCCTGTGTAGACAGTTGGCAGCAGATAGAGTGCGTACTCTAAGGAACAATTTATCACTGATTTAATGCAATTAGACCAGGTCCAATACTTTATACCACAGGCCAAACAAAGGTAAAAAAAAAACAAAAAAAAAAAAAAAACCTCTGCTTACTGCAGTTCACAGACCAGTCTTAACTCAATCTAAACACTTGGATAAACGTAGAGTGTAAATTTGGAGAGGGAAAAATAATCAAATCGGTGATATTAAATTATTATGCAAGGATATTAAATTATTGCTTGCCAATTAGCCCCCAGAAAATAAGCCTCATAAAATCAGGGACAGCTTTTAAACAAAAATTGCTCCATATTGGACAGTTTGGCTTGAAGTCAAAAGTTTTTTTGAGACAAAATGAAGTGAAGCAATATTTTTAACTACTCTAGTCTAACTTGGTTATCCAACCAACAAAATACTACCTTCTGTGACCCCCTCAGCACGTGGCCTTCAAAAGTGATCTTCTGAGCAGCTAAATATACAAAAACGGTGGCCCACCTGGCAGGGACGACTCCATAAAATAGACCCTGGGTGGTGAGTTTGCTTGCCAAACAGAAAAATTAAGCCACGAATGAATTATTGGCTGAAAGGTTGCCACGATCTGACCCAGGAGAAAAGAGCATTCCCGCAACTATCATCAAACCATGCTCTGGAAATGTTATCTACAACCTCTCAATCACAGCCTTCGGTAAACGATACTTGAAACTGAATACAAAAGGAATAAACTGCTGATTCGCATAACCATTGGTCCCCAAACACAGGGCCAAGGACCTGGCACTGTCACTTAGCAGCATGGCAGCCAATACAAAGCATTTACAGTCAGTCAAACTGAAATGCATGATGTCATTGACCTTACAGCGTGTGGCTGTGCTGGAGACTTTGTGACTCTGAAAAGCAGGTCTGCAGGCAGGAAATGTCTAGAAAACATAGCTGAACATGATTGGCTTTTTCTTTTGAGGGAACGGATATCATAAACTTCCTGAAAATGAAATATTAGCCCTAAACATCAAAAAAAAAAGTTAAATCAATGACAAAACTGTCGAGTTAAGCCGTTTGAGAATTATAAAGTACTATTCAGCAACTTTTGCCATTCATAACAGCACATCATGTAAACTTTTGTTAATTATAATAATTACAGTGCATAAATCTGAAGAGGTCTCTCCTGCACCCCTCAAATTACTTCACAATCTTACACATCCAGCAGATGCACATAGATTAGGTTCTTAAAAACATTCTTTCCATTTATGCAGCTGGAATTTTTTCACAAAAGAAATTTGGATTAGGTGCTTTTTTCATAATACAAGACCGAGGACTCATATCTGAGTCTCAGTGTTAAAACCTCAGTCTTCGCATCATAAAATCTTAACGCTGTAGCACCTACATGTAAGGGAACAGGAAGGACTGATTCACCACACTAGTGCCATGAGAAAAGGGTGAGGTGAGAGATGAACTTGTGAAAAATCCAGCGTCAGCCCACAGAATCCAAGAAACAAAATGGCAAATTTTTAGCAAACCATCCTTCCTGGAGGAGGAGTAAAGAAATGATCAGAAAATTGATGCGGTAATAAGACACTCTGCGACCTAAGTGTGTGAATGTGGCTGCAGGAACAACAGGATAGTTCCAAGTGTTCACTGAAAACAAATTAAATTAAATGGGAGGAATACTGTCACGTGGCTCATTCTGATTGCATATTTTTCTCCGATCTCCTTTCCTTGCATTCAACATAGAAAAGAAACAAAGAAAGAAGATTAAGACAAAGGACAGCAAAATCTTCGACGAAAAGGTGCCCTGAAGTTGCTTTAGTCAATGCCTTGGGGAAACTCCTTATTTTTATTTCCTAACTCCTTGAGTGCTTATTCAGTGATTGGAATATCCTACATGACAAACACTGATTGAATTCACAGTCAGACGCAAGGAAGTGAAAGGTGAACAAACCATAAAGGACTGGAGTGAGTCCATGACTGTGGCGTGAGGTGGGAGGTTCAGTGTGTGTTTGGGGGGAGGGGGGCAGGAGGGATTAAACACGCCCACACATGTAGGGTACCAATCAATGCGCCCTCCATCTGACCACCAGGGCACAGCATGAGAAACCGCGCCAAATAATGCAGACCAACACATAGTCTACCCTTGCGCGCGCGCACACACACACACACACACACACACACACACACACACGCATGCAGATCATTGATTGCTCGTGCTTGCGTGTTACTCCCCATCCCAGCATCTCTGCCTCCAGAAGAATTATCAACAGCACATAACAGACCTGAAAGGACGCGCATTCAACACAACACTATATTAAGTAATTGCCATTGAGCCCATACTTATCCACAGCAACTTTTTTCACTTTTTTTTAAAAATAAAACAGTATCTAGTCTTGAATCTAAATATACATGAGAACAATTCAGATTTAATGCCTGAATTGAATGCAGTGCCTTAAGAGTGAGAAAATCTTGCAATCAAAGACCTGTAAAAGACTATGTATGCTACATGCTAACCGTGTGATGACAACAGATAGCAGTCAATGGAACAAGGCTAAAAAGACTAATTAGTGCCTCGTCCATCGACTTCTATTCATTCATACCCAAAACGGTGAGCCACTTGCCAGGCACTTACTCCCGCTTCTAGCATACCCAGGGCCCTGTTCCGTTGTTCAGTCGAGAGACGTGGCATTTAAACTCTTTAAAATGTTTTTTGTGTGGCTTTTGTCATGCCTTTATATAGGGAAGACAATCCCTCCTTCATTTCAACCACTGCACTCCTAATCCCATCTGTTGTACTCAATATGGATTGATGAGAGTCCAACTCACACTGTTGAGTTACATGATGATCATTCATGTGTAACGAGGTGCACATTGTGACCCCAATGGTCACTTAAGAACTCAAATTTGACTACTCAGGTACTAAACAAAAATAAACCAAAGAAGTGTTGCGTTTTCATTGCCTTTGAGTATTAATTGACAATTAAGGATTTTATGAGCATTTGACTTCAGGGTATTTCCAATACTTGGAACAATTTTGCTCATTTCAGACCCACATTTTTAATTCTCTGCCATTTGGTATTCCTTTAGAATAATACTTTTTTTTTAACTGATTACACTTTGGTAATACCTCTACTTTCAATACCTCTTAACATTAAACAAAAAGTTAATAGTTTTAAAGTAATACTGGCTGAAAGTTTGTTCCCCCCGAAATAATTTCGGCCATCTTGGATTCAGTCAGTTCCAGTATACATGGATGTGTACTATATATCCTGAAATTAATCCAGTGTTTTTAATTAATTATAACCTAGAATATAATGAACATATCACTGATTAAATATTGTTATAAGGAACATCACTAAAAACTACTATTTTTAGCTTCATATTTATGAAGCCACCCCTCAAAGGCACATCAAACAGGCTGATTTGAATCACCCCCTAAAAGACTATTTCTTGCATCTGGCAGATTAATTATGTTACAATGTTAGAATTATTGGTGATCCATCATGAAATAGAAAAAATGTTCAGTTAAAAATGCATTTCTTTTGTTTTTATACCCGTCAAATGCTATATAAACATCATGTCCCCCACCCGACATAAATTCCTTGCTTACATTTCTTGCCATAAAATCCTTAAAAAAAATTTTTTTTGATCCCAAACTTTTTCCTTTTACAAGAGAACTTTTTTTTTTTTAATCATGCTGTTCATATTTGAAAATTTATCAAATTTTAGTGTAATTTAGTGTAATTTTTGTGTAATTTTCAAACGGCAGGTTTAGCTGTTGAGAATTTGATGCAAGAAAATAGGTGAGCTTTTTCTCTCCCCCCGACATAACTAGTATTTGGACAATTATTACACAAAAATTATTTTAGAGATTTGGTCAAATTAAATTAAATTTAGTATTCTTCAATTCTGACATTTTGATATATTACATAAGTCTCTAGCATTATTCTTTCAAAAGTTACAGCAAAAAAGGTGCAACTTGTCCCCCCCAACATCGGCTTGATCTTGACCTTTAATTAAAGAAGTAGATCAAAACGATCCAACAGCTGCGACCTCGCCTAGCATCCATCACACGGCCTAGTGTCCATGACTGGCGGTTTCTTGTACAAGTGTGATCTTGAAATTGGCAAATGACCTTGAAAATCAATAGGGGACCCTTCCTCTGTACCAAGAAGCTTGTTCTAAGATGTAATAGCCATCCATCAAGTTAAAATGGAGTTTACGGTGCGAAAACTGTGAAATCGGGGCAAAATCAACACTTTTTTTGACCGGTGTGACCTTGGGATTCGACAGATGATCTTGAAAATCAATAGGGAACCCCTCCTCTATACCAAGAAGCTTGTAGTAAGATTTCATAGCCATTCATTGAATTAAACTTGAGTTACGGTGCAAAAACCGTCAAAACGGGAAAAATTGACACTTTTTTTTGCCTTTGTGACCTTGGGATTTGAAGGATGACCTTGGAAAACAATAAGGAACACCTCCTCTATGCCTAGAAGCTATTTCCAAAATTTCATAGCGATCCATGAATTCTAACTGGAGTTACAGCGCGAAAACCCGCAAACAAGGTCGTGACCTCTGTGAACTTGACCTTTGACCTCGACCTTGTGCATGGACATCACTTCGGTGAAGGTCGATAACTCCTGAAAATTTCATGATGATACGACGACAGGAACATAGTCAAAAAGGTGTCACAGACGGACAGACAGACGGACGGACGGACAGACAGGAGCGTTCATAGAGCTGCTTGGTCGCAGCTAAAAAATAAAAATATATATCAAATTACAGCAGAATTCTTATTATCTGCGTGGATGGCACTTTCAAGCTAGAGGATATTTCACACTGCTTTTAAGACCACTCCAAGAAATCTTGTGAAATCTGACAGTTTTACAGAGCAGATAAAAGTATTTGCAAACAGGTCTATAAAAAAAAATTTTTTTTAAATGACACTTATTCTTGAATTAAGGGGATTAAGAAAAAAATGGGATCAAACAGCTTGGGAAAGAAAAAAAATAAGACCATTAATGGAGGCTGCTTAAATATTGCCGTGTTGTGACATAATGGCATATAAATGAAGTTATCTTCGAGTGTTGCATTACAGCATTACAATTTGTTCACCATAACAAACAAGCTCTTTACAGGATGGTAACTCATTAACCTCCAAACGGATTTTAAACCACATTTTCCAAATAATGAGCTGTGCGCTCCGCAGCTAAATGTGCAGATCATTAATGTGCAATCATTTCAGTGCGGTAATGATATTCGATTGGGAAAGCTCTCCCAGTGTTTCACTAAAGGTTGAGAATCCCCACCCCCACCACTGGCATTGCAGCACAGGGAATTCTTTTGATCTCAATCACACATCCACAAATGCTAGTGCTCATTACTTTTTAACAAGTCAATATCCTCCCACTAAAGTTAATTACAAATGAAAACAATGAGTAAATTAATCCCTAGCATTCATGGACCTTTCCGACTTGCTCCAACCCCCCTTAGTTACTGTTGCTATGGCACACATGCAACGCAGCCAAGTTCCACATTGACAACAGCACAGCAGAAGTTTGAGCATCACTCTCTCGCGAGTATTACCAAAAATATTGCAGTTTGTCTCTTGCCGAATGTTTTCAACTTGTCCAGCAAAGTTGTTCAGAGAGGCCTTAACTACTTTACCCAAGGGTATACCCATGAAATCAAAATTTTTAACGGAAGGGGTAGAGATGCAAGAGCCATGGCAAAGTGCTGGCAGTCAGTGCAGAAAAGCAAAGCACTCCATAAACGGCACATTGTGATCAAACTGGACAAAACAGTTGAATCGTACTGCGCGCGTAAAGTAGGGTACATAGTTTTCATACATTTGTTGCCATCACTAGGCTAAAAATAATACTGGATCCAGTATGCTGTCTGACGTCATTTCGCCATGAGTCAGACAATTCGTTAGCCAGACTGTATAAAATCATATTATGTAGTGCAGCAATCCCTTAAACTAGCAACATTACACATAATCAAGTTATTAATCTAACGTTCATTATATCGCGTTTCTCTCCAAACCAATTTCGATGACAATCTAACTTCGCTCATTTTTGGCTAAGTGACTGACATTCTGAATCCGACTGTAGCTAGTTTGCTGGCTGGCTCAGTGTTATATCTAGAGCGTTAGGCCATGGTGCTGCGCCATGCCCGAGTCTCTACCGCCATAGCTGCCCCTTTTCTCATTAAATGCTGCCATAGCTGCCTTTTTTTTCCAGAGGAAGCTCCGCCACACCTCTTCCCCAACTGAAAGTGACGAAGCCCCGCCTGAATTTGTCACTTGCTGCGAACGCCGTAGCTGATCTCTTTGTAACCTCGCTCACAGAAAATTATAATGTTACGAAACCCAGTGTTGCAGATGTGTGGTGTATTCCCAGGAATTCAGATTGATTTCAGCTGCATTTGCCGCTGCACACAGGGGTGGTGCTACTGTCGTTTCCCGGCATTCAGCAGTATTATTCATGTTATTTAGCATACCAATCATAAGATCATCAGGCCAACTTGGAAAAAAAAGACTTCAGCAGCTGGCAAAATTGGCAAAAAAGAGACATCGTTCCATCAGCGAATTTCCTGGTAGGAGCAAATTATAAAAAACCAAAAGTGTTGATCTTGATTGATGAATGAATGAATCATTCAAATTATCTTCTATACCCGCTTATTCCTCACTAGGGTCACGGGGCGAGCTGGAGCCTATCCCAACTGACTACGGGCAAAGGCAGGGACCCACCCTGGACAGGTTGCCAATCCATCGCAGGGCGCACACACCATTCACAGACCATTCACTCTCACACTCATTCCTATGGGCAATTTAGTGTCTCCAATTAACCTGATATGCATGTCTTTGGACAGTCTGTAGTGCAATTATGACACATTAGCAGCCAATGTATTCGTTCACATCATGCTGCCGAAACTAACTGTGGCATGCAATAGAAATAAAAAGATTTAGTTCCATTACGTGCATACTCTGCCCTTGTAACATGCTTCATAAGCCTGTCCGCCAATTAGGCTGGTCAGGGGGAGCTCTTTGCAGGGGAAATTTTAGGGATATTTTCTTGTTCGGGCCAGCCAAAGCCTGCACGAGATGGGATTGTCTGCGGTGACCAGATTGAGCGGATTCACATTGCAAAATGCTAACTTCTCCCATTGTTATGTGGTTTAGGAAATCGCAAATTCGCCTCTGGCCTCTCCTAAAACATGCACTACGATCTTTGATCATTAAAATACATGATTTTGTGGTGTAAGAAAGTGACTGAGTTGGGGAGTACCTTGTGTGACTGGATTTTAATCCTTTCAAATCTCAGATCAAGTGTCCACATCATATGCTACACATTGTTATAAACTAGCACCTTCTTTGCCAATTATTTTAACCGTAATTTTACAATCAATATATAACAGTGGTTCTTTGTATGTTAACTGTAAACCACCATTAAATGCACGCAGCACTCTACTTACATTTGAAATAACAATGGGACAATGCGTCAACTGAACTGTTTCATTCAGTGACTTTATAACAGTGCAGTAAGGTGTAAATCAGACAGCTGTACTGCAGGTTACGTGTACAGAAATTTCAGTGGGAAATGGAAGTCTTCTGTTTTAAATTAAGATTGTTCAGGGCAAAATTGATACCTTTTGCAAATAATTTGTTTTGCTTTCAGAGTGGACTTGCATTTCTCTTGTAATTGTAATTTGTCATTAGGAAAGGATAAAAAGCTTATATCATTTAAAATCAGGAGAAGGCAGGTCGGGTTACATCCCCAAAGCCATAAAGCAAGGAAAGTGACAGGTGTTGGGGATGAAGGCATGCAAGTTACCACTACAAAAGAACTGCCCTTTCTTGGTAGGCTGCTGCTTGCTCACTAAGACCTCTGTGCCCTTTTTCAGGACAACCACTCACTTGACGTGACTGCTGTGCTCTTTTTCATACCCAAGCACCAGGCCCTCGGGAAATCATAGAATTAACACTGTAGCTACCAAAACAACTAAAGTTTCCAAGTAGATTCCATTGTGCCATTAAAAAATCCTTCGCCATCCGGCTAATGTTTTATATTACCTAGTGTTGCGAATGCCTGTGGTGGGTGGCATAAAGGAATCATATCCTCAGCATAATAGCTACTGGTTTGTAGCAGCATCTTGTATTGCGTGCAGAAGTCCACAGAGGAGAAACAATCCAATGTTAATGTATATATCGATGATGCCATTGATATACTTCTGTCTTGTCAGCAAAACATGTTCATAGATTGTTGCTAACTAACCAGTGAGGGCGAAATGGCAAAAAAATTCATTTGCTTATGTTAGAGCAAACAGCCTTGTGTTTGTTGATTCTATTCACATTGAATTGAGTGGGAGGCCTTCTACATGCCATTGCAAACACTTTTACAACTGTTTTTCTGGCTTTGGAAAAAGTATTAATTGAGCTCCCTGTTGCCGGGCAGAGTACCTTTCGTCAGTATTACACGCTCCCGAAGTGCATCTAAGAACCCTTTTCGATAAAGTCAGACACCTTGCCTGTTACACACAGCTAATGGCTGCACTGAATGTGGGACAATATGGCGGTGCTGTCGGGGCAGGCTAGACCTTATAAAGAGAAGGCAATCTGATTGATAGTTATTCTACACTTGATTGACAGGTCAGAAAGGCCCATTAGTACAGCTGCCTACTCCATGCTGCCCCTACAACAATGCTCCCCGAAAACACATCACCACTGAGAAATCTTTTGAGTAAATTGGGTACAGTAATTTCAAAGTCAACGTGAAACAATAGCTTAAGTAAAAGGTAATCCATCATCAGCCACATTCTGAGTAAAAACGACTGAGTGTTTGCGGTACCGTTAGAAGTGTCCAGTTGCACCAAATGATCTTCCTAGTTAAGTGAATAATATGGAGAGTTTGGAGGGAGGCAATTAATTGAAATAGTAACATAATAAAACTAGGCCTACGCTGCCGGTGTACTGCACTAACGGCTAAAATCTGCGGACGCGATGGCGGCGGCGGATGCGGAGAAACCACGATATCCCCGAAACTGGTATTTTGGGGATATAATAACAGATGTAGTGCATTAAGTGCCCTGGGCTTTGACAAAATCAAACTGCATTAGGGCTCAATTTACATGAATGTTAGAAGCCTCCACTTCGAAATTTCCCCAAAATGAGAAAACAATCAAATCAGAAAAAGAACTATATTCTTAAATGCTGTCAAAGACACAGAAAATCCATATGAAAGCAATACTGCAGTGTAATCAATCCATATTCTGCCCGTCTATTTCAGCTGCGTAAGCCACTGTCTTTAATTGCTTATCCACCTGTTAATGCGGAAAAAGTGCCATCTGAGGAACTGGTACAGAGATTGAGTGCATACGTTCCTGAGAGGGCATCGCAAGGAACATTGAAAAAATCCTCCAGTCCCTGACTGACAGATTTGCTTGATGGAAAGTTGAAGAGCATTCATTTTCAAGGGAACCTTCCTCGACCCACTAACAACGGACACAGCAAATCTGAATTTGATTGGACCGTCCAAGAATCCACAAAGAGGTCAAGGAAGTCCAGGACAACTAGCATTTACCAAACTGATATTGAAAGGGGGATTAACTAACGCAAAAAACAACCCAGAGTTCTCAAAAACGCACACGCGCACCTCAACCTGCATACGATTCTACAACTTTGGAATCAATTTCAAAAAAAAAAACTTCACAGATGAAAAAACAAGCAGAAAGATGGATGGACGGACAGCACCACACCATAACTTGTCCAAAATTACGGATGATGGGCATATAAATAGGAATCCAGGGACTGGGACCAAAAAGTTCAGGGTAATTCATTTTCAGGGAATTAAAAGGGAAACCTCTTTCTCCATTTTTCATAAAAATGAGTGTATCCTTTTTTTCCCCCATTAATTTTTAGAACCCAAATGAACATGATGTCACAGAGCAAACTCCAGAAATGCAAAGCATGCAGAGCACCAGCACCTCCTCTCTTTATTCTGCTTCCGACACAGTCGGTAACAGTGTAATTAACAGGTACGAGAGCACTGCCTCCTTCATCATTTTTAGGTGTTGCAAAGCAATGCTCCATTTTAAAATGACCAGTGAAACCGTACTGCTCAGTGAAATCGTACTGGACTGAGAGGAGCCCATAGTAGCAGGTAGCATTTTCCAACGACCATGGCATGACCGTTCAGTGGCTTTGGGCAACGTCACCGGAGACAAACACTCAGGCTTTGGAATAACAGACAACATGAGGAAAAATTATTTTCAAAACAGAAGGGGTTATTTCCGCCCATTGCCTTTTGATTTCAGGAGCATGTTGAGAATTATGAGGCAGCTTTCTTAATGTGCCTCCAGAGTGTGGTTCGTGACTGATGAGCCACACAGAGACAGCGCAGCTCCAACACCCGAATACCCACCATCCAATTTACAGAGCGACAGTCCCCTGCTTCACCAGAACTGTGCAATTATCCTGCTCGGAGGAAACGGCTTCAGTCAGCTAACATACCCCAGGAGGTCTGAGGCAGAAAAACAATTCATTCTCCTTCAGCATTTAAAGACAATTTTAACGGCTCCCTACTGGTCTCACCTCTGAGAATCCGGAGGTTTCCATTGTAGCGGTGCCCAAACTCGCTCCCGTGACATCAGAGAGACTGAGGCCTTAGATCATTGGTTCCCAGTGTCAGTCCCTCTGGTATTCGTTTTAACCACTATAGCAAATGTGGAATTTTAAATAAGCAGTAAATTGGCCCTAATTAGGTGCATCTCATGGTTAAAGCAATTATGTTTTTGAACTAAATTTCCAGTGTTTAAATTGTGTTAATTGTAATTCCATGATCAAAGGTGACCATCTTTCACATCCTCATACAGAAAGCAGTACAAAAATTTGGGGTAGAATCACCTGTAAAACTACACATGTAATCTACTGATAGACATGTCCTTGTGGGTTTTGTTATGTGGGAAAGACAAAAAGAGAATTGAGACCGAGGATCTCTGAACATAAGAGTAACATTAGAAATAAAGACGAGGTCTCCTATTGCTAGGCATTTTCATTTGGTTGGTCATGATGTCTGCAGACTTCGGTTCATGGGTATTGAAGCAGTGAGGCCGCTGTTGAGGGGAGGGGATAGAGAGGAAATTGCTTCAAAGGGAGGCCTTTTGGATAAGTCATTTACAAACTGAGTTTCCTAGGGGTTTAAATGAGAAATTGTCCACGTCTTGTTTTTTGTGAGAAGGTAATGCCAGTGGCGGTTGTATATGCATGCAGGGCTTCCGCCAAGCAGCGCAATTGCAGGATTCCCGCAAAAACTGCCCTAGCAACCGCAAGAAAAAAAAAGTCAAAGCGGGCCATGCCCGCACATGTTTTCAGTGAATTAAGCTGCTTGCACACTGTACGCGAAACAAATTTTTCGCACGACAGATTACATTCAAAGTCAATATTATCTGTCGTGCGAAAAGCGGCTTGAAAGTACCTATACAAATACTGCTTGACTCACGCATTCATTCACCCCCACAAAATCTGAACAGTTTGGACATTCGGAGAGTAATTAGCCAATCACTGGGGACGTTTTACTGCCTTGCTGCTGGCCGCTGACCGCAGATGATCTCGAATCTTCCCTTTCGTTGCGCAGCACGGCAATGAGGGCAGTGGCTATACATCTTCATGGCCAACGTCGTCCCTAATTTCAATCATGGTAATCACTACCCTGCCCAGCGCTGTACATATTTTCGTCTTGGGGACAAGTTTTGCGCCGTCTGCACCTGTTGCCTATTCATTAAAATGTTTATTCACTGGACTCGCTTCAAATCAAATGAATAATTTTTATAATGGGGGGTATGGCTTTAATGATTTTAATGCGTTAATGATTTTTTTCATGCTGTCAATGCCAGTCTTTAATTGATGGGTGTACGATAACCGTTTCCAAAGTGACCCCTTCCGTTCTTGTCAATTTCGTTTTTCACGTAGAGATTCCATGCGGATATACGTAGCGACCGAGAATCGCGCTGCTTAGCGAAAGCACTGCTTTTTTTTTGTGTCTTTGCAGGTTTGTTTGTTGACCAGAGAATCTAGTCAACCCCAGTCCTGTTCTGAAGCAGACCGTTCTGTCGCGTAATATACATTATCTGATTATAGTCAATGGCAGTTGTAAATTGTAGTTTTTATTTTTCAAATTTTACAAGCTCACTCAGTCATTGAGTGCAGTAGTTTTTTTGAATAAATGTTTTATTTTTGTGAGAACTTTTGTCTAGATTCAGTTCATCTCAATATCATAAATGAATAGTTGTTCCAGTCTCTTATGGTTGTGACAGCTTGCCGCAGCATACTGAAACCCCCCCAAAAAAAGTTTGAAAGGGGGAACTCCCCCTCTGAAAAATATATTGGAAGCCCTGATGTATGAACTTTTTAGAGACATAGGCCTATGCAATGATTGTCTGAATCGGGTTTAATTGTTAATATGTGATTTATTACATCCGCCAAGGAGGTTATGTTTTAGGCAGCGTTTGTCTGTCTGTCTGTCTGAGTTTGTTAGCAAGATAACTCAAAAAGTAATACGCCGATTTTGAATAAATTTGCAGAGAAGGTGGGTATTAAGTGAAGGAACAGGTGATTAAATTTTGGCATATCTAGGCCAAAGTACAGCTGGGATATACGCCAAAGTTCAAGATTTCAAGTCTTTCCATGGGCCGGAGTTCCAATTGCCGTGCTTTTGGGTTTTGCTGCCCCCTGGCGGGCACGCATACTTGTTTAATAATGCAGTTATGTACCATCCTATGTCACGTTTTGACAAAATTACTCGAGACTAGAGTGCCAAGAAGAATAAATGAACCTTGAGCATTGTGCTTATTTTTCCTCATTTTGCAAGCAGTTTCAGGAATCAACATTTTTAAAGACATCAAATTAGACATTGAGAAAACCTAATAGCTCCAAATTAGGCAACATTGGGGTGTTAGGATTTCTTTAAAAATAATTAGCTTGAATTTAATGACATAAACAAAACAGGTTAGACTGTAATTTGCTTGCCAAATAAATTGTTAGCCTAATTTTCGAGAAAGGCCTCCTTGGTTCTGCCAATTAGGAACCTATTGCTCATTTCCTCTGATCGATTTAATTTTTCCTCCTCTAAATATGCAGTTGTTTCCAATACATCAAACAACAGATATGGAATATGAATTATTCATAGCATGCATAGACATCAGTCAAAACAAGTCTTAAAAGGATAAATAACTGCCCTCGAGACAAAAATTGTAACAAAACCAGAAAAATTAAAAGGAACTACAGCGTCTAGAGGGCGAAAATTCACAAACAGGCTCTCTTTATGAAATTTTTCATCCAGAAAAAAAACAGCAGTCAATTCCCATAATACCAAACCCTTTTGGAGTAATTACTAACTCTCTACTAGCCCAGGGAACGCCCCTTTTTAATCGCTACAATCAATAGTGCCGCCCTTTCTTAGCATGACGTCATAAAAAGAACTCGGGACCAATTCGCTGCATAGTCGGTATGTATAAATCCATGTAAAAATATAATTTTGATCACTTAATTACATGTATTTGTCGCCCCAGTGCTTAGTAACTTCAAATCTGATATGATTTACATTATGAGCAACAGAAAAATTGGAAATATGTATATTTTTTATTTAATCTTACATTGGTTTTCTTAAGGGGCAATCAGAGACGCGCTAAATGGGCTAGAGCGCCACGGTTCACTCGCGTTCGCCTTCTGCGAAACCGCATATGGTAAATGGTAAATGGACTGCATTTATATAGCGCTTTCTAGTCACATGATATGACCCCAAAGCGCTTTACAACGGTTTGCCTCACATTCACCCTGATGTGGGAGGCTGCCATGCAAGGCGCCACCCTGCATATGAGGAGGAGAGGAGCAGCAGCGATTCAGAAAGATTAGCAGTAAGTTGACAGAAAATGTACAGTTTGTCCGTTAATAAATGCTACAGCTTCTTAAGCCAACAGTCTTATGCCATATTAGCAGTGGCGTGCCATCAGATGTTAGGAAGGACTTCAGTAACATCACCCTTTCCCGCATAATTGCTCTTAAACTGTTTGCAATTGGGTTCGCCTGATCAACAATCAAACAGTTTATTAACTGTACAGCCACCACCAATGCATGACACGTAATGATTAAGGAATGCTAATGACAAAGCGAATACCAATTCGCTATGTTGATATAATTGATGAGACTCCGCAAGGATGACAATCTGCAAAAAATCCACTACTTTCGCTGACTTCGCTGCAATTATTTTTCGTTATCACTCAGCTGTGCATCGTACCTAACAACGCACTTTAGCCGTCACTACATTCAGACTATAGAACGGATTCTCATGGCTTATTGCTCAATGAACCTCGCGAACAAATTTACGCAAATCCAGGAATTATAAAGACGTAGGCGATTGATGTTTTCCATAGTCATTGATGTGCGGAAGTAAACGCCGTATATTTTCATAGTGCAATGTATAACAAGGCTTTCAAATATAAATTAGATTATCATCGGTTCCACCAATCAGTCTGAGCAGCTGTTTCTAACTGGGGAGGTAAACTGCGAGAGGTGTCTGTTATTAAGAAGTGAAAGGTGAGGTTATTGCTGGCCCTGTGTTTCTGCCGACGGACCGTCACTGCATATGAGCCGTATTTATACCGTTAAAACTCTTTATACCGTCATATTTATACTGTTAATTCTGTTTATACTACTACACTTGCCATATTTCTACAGTTTATATCTTTGCCACCGTCTTTTCTTAGATATATTTTAGCTTGTGTATATTTATTTTTCTACATGTTGATAGTTAAATGATATTTCAATTTTCTGATGAGTCTGTTAAACTGGGTGGTTAGGAGGAGAAAGGAGGATGGTGACCATGGAGGAGCTGAAGTTTTTAAATTATGGAGGCAAACTAGTCACCTTTAAGATGATGAGTTTCTTTTGGATTTTAGTGCACATCTGTTTATATATGATTATGTAAGTGAAAGTGCTGGTTACAACATGTTGCTGAAGTCGTGAAGTGTGATGTAGAAAAGAAGATCAGTAGTGCAGGTGAGAGGAGAGAGAAACAGGAGGAGGTCATGAGCAGGGAGAGGAGCGCAGAGAGGAGCAGGGAGAGGAGCGCAGAGAGGAGCAGGGAGAGGAGCGCAGAGAGGAGCAGGGAGAGGAGCGCAGAGAGGAGCGAAGCGAGGAGCAGGGAGAGGAGCGAAGCGAGGAGCAGGGAGAGGAACGCAGAGAGGAGCAGGGAGAGGAGCGAAGAGAGGAGCAAGGAGAGGAGCAAAGAGAGGAGCAGGGAGAGGAGCGAAGAGAGGAGCAGACAGAGGAGCGAAGAGAGGAGCAGGGAGAGGAGCGCAGAGAGGAGCAGGGAGAGGAGCGAAGAGAGGAGCAGGGAGAGGAGCAAAGAGAGGAGCAGAAAGAGGAGCGAAGAGAGGAGCAGGGAGAGGAGCGAAGAGAGGAGCAGGGAGAGGAGGACAGAGAGGAGCAGGGAGACGAGTGAAGAGAGGAGCAGGGAGAGGAGCGAGGAGAGGAGCAGGGAGAGGAGGGAAGAGAGGAGCAGGGAGAGGAGGGAAGAGAGGAGCAGGGAGAGGAGCGCAGAGAGGAGCAGGGAGAGGAGGGAAGAGAGGAGCAGGGAGAGGAGCGCAGAGAGGAGAAGGGAGAGGAGGGAAGAGAGGAGCAGGGAGAGGAGCGCAGAGAGGAGCAGGGAGAGGAGGGAGGAGAGGAGCAAAGAGAGGAGCAGGGAGAGGAGTAGGGAGAGGAGCAGGGAGAGGAGTAGGGAGAGGAGTGAAGAGAGGAGCAGTGGGAGCGAAGAGGAGCAGGGAGAGGAGCGCAGAGAGGAGGGCAGAGAGGAGCAGGGAGAGGAGCGAAGAGAGGAGCAGAGAGAGGAGGGGAGAGAGGAGCAGGGAGAGGAGCGCAGAGAGGAGCAGGGAGAGGAGGGCAGAGAGGAGCAGACAGAGGAGCGAAGAGGAGAGCAGGGAGAGGAGCGAAGAGAGGAGCAGGGAGAGGAGCGCAGAGAGGAGCAGGGAGAGGAGTGCAGAGAGGAGCAGGGAGAGGAGCAAAGAGAGCAGCAGACAGAGGAGCGAAGAGGAGAGCAGGGAGAGGAGCGAAGAGAGGAGCAGGAACAGGAGCGCAGAGAGGAGCAGGGAGAGGAGCAAAGAGAGGAGCAGACAGAGGAGCGAAGAGGAGAGCAGGGAGAGGAGCGAAGAGAGGAGCAGGGAGAGGAGCGAAGAGAGGAGCAGGGAGAGGAGCGCAGAGAGGAGCAGACAGAGGAGCGAAGAGGAGAGCAGGGAGAGGAGGGAAGAGAGGAGCAGGGAGAGGAGCGCAGAGAGGAGCAGTAAGAGGAGCGAAGAGAGGAGCAGGGAGAGGAGGGAAGAGAGGAGCAGGGAGAGGAGCGCAGAGAGGAGCAGGGAGAGGAGGGAAGAGAGGAGCAGGGAGAGGAGCGCAGAGAGGAGCAGGGAGAGGAGCGAAGAGGAGAGCAGGGAGAGGAGCGAAGAGAGGGGCAGGGAGAGGAGCGCAGAGAGGAGCAGACAGAGGAGCGAAGAGGAGAGCAGGGAGAGGAGGGAAGAGAGGAGCAGGGAGAGGAGCACAGAGAGGAGCAGGGAGAGGAGCAAAGAGAGGAGCAGGGAGAGGAGTGCAGAGAGGAGCAGGGAGAGATGAAGGAGAGGAGCAGAGATTATTTTTATTTTCTTCAGATAAATGTCAAAAGCTGTAAATTGTGACAAAATACAAACAGGTTATAATCCTGTCTATAAGGATTCCAAGGTCATTTAATTTGAAACTATTTTCACGCACATGAATACGGGTCGACGTCGCCTCCTCATGGAGACGGACACAGCAGCACCGCTGCTGAAAAAAATTCTAGGGGAAACACGGTTAAGGCAGGAATATCATCACCACTGCATTTCCATTTGTCCTCGAACAAAAAGAGAGCGATGTTCACGCTTAGGGGAAAAAAAAAAAAAAAGCAGACTGGGTGCCTACCCAGGTTGTTAAAGTCATTAGGCACTGACAAGCATTACCATGCAAAACGCCCAGAAAGAGAAAACAAGGGTAACGAGAGAATCAAAATAAATCGCCCGAAGCGAGATAACTGTCAAGGGGTTCACAAAAAACAACCACACACGCTAATGAAAGAATTTGGAGATGCCAATCTGCGGTGGGGTGCAAATACCTCACGAATACATCCACGTACGCGAGCACACACACACACACACACAAATCACAGTGTTACAAAAAAAGAAATCTTGGAATAGCAACAAAAATGTGCAATAAAAGTGTTTCTCACAAAATTAGCACCCATGTAAAAACTTATGTTCCCTCATTATTGCGCTGACTCAACATAGCGACTTAGCTAATCATAAGCTGAGTGTCTTCACTGCTCATAATCGGGAGTAAATCACAGATCAGCTTTGTCCATAACACTGTCCAGTGCATGTGCATGTACCCAAGTCAAAGAATGCACATGCTAATAACACTGGCCATGGGGATCAGCAGATTCTG
Organism: Gymnothorax reevesii; assembly: GCA_029721435.1. NCBI lineage: Eukaryota > Metazoa > Chordata > Actinopteri > Anguilliformes > Muraenidae > Gymnothorax > Gymnothorax reevesii. Next base: position 95,889,838 of record CM056582.1, on the reverse strand, counting down.
CTATTTCCCATGCAGTGGGATTGAGGTGTTTGGGACTCAGACGGTTGGTAGTCAAAACCCCAGTGCGGGCACAATAAGATTAGCGCAACTCTTAGACACTCAAAAATGGCCGCTCATCCCACAGACGGTTCCGGCGGAATGGGCCCCAGCTCACTTCAGTCAACTGTAAGTCACTCAGGACAAAGCCTCAGCTAAATAACTAATGTAATGCAACTCTTAAGTGCATTATCTAATCAATTACAGCAGCGGATGATACAGTTAAATTACATCACCGAGTTACTTCGGTCTGAATCAGGTACTCATCAGGCAAGCATGTGGTTCTCCAAGACCAAGGGTGCAGGCCTCAGATTTTAGCACTGAATAAAAACACTGATATTTCCAGAAAAGGAGCAGCCAATCAGGAGCACTTGGCATAAGAGAAGGGAAAATTTACTGAGCCTCAGGTCAGATCAACTTTCCTCCTGCGCTGGTCCGAAAAATCACAGCAGATGAAAATCTGCCTGAAAAATATGAAGAGTATAAAATGTCCACAGCTATATCCGGCCTCCTTCAGAAGTTGGTATCAGTATTCAGGGCAAAACACAACACCATAAAGAAACAGATCATTACAGCAATGCTGCTTCAGGCTTTTTATGGTGCAAAGTAAAACACAAACAGGCCTGGACAACAAGACCTGGATTGAACACCTATAGCTGAGGGGGCTATTGGTCCCTGCATGGACCAATCAAATTGCAGGAAATCATTCTCACCGACAGCCCTTTACTGATGCTCTGGAGAGGGGCATCAGATTTGCTGACACAGACCGACACTGCCTCCATACGCCACTGCACGTTACTAAATCACGCATCCAGTTTCAAGCAAAAACGAGATGGCTGCCTATTCATGACCTTTCTGAAAACATCCCCCATCCCCAGGCAGATGAACCCAAATCATATCAACCGCTATTCACCTTGACCCAATACACAAACAGCCCAAAACAAATAAGAGCCTTTTACACATATATACGTGACCCTATAAAGGTCAGGTGATTCCAGGAAGCAAACCGAAGAAAGTTAAATACCAGGTTTTTACAGACAGTGGCACAGCATTAAAAATCCATAAGTTCTGAATGGCAATGAACAGGGACTAAAAGGGTTGAAACAAAAAGACGCTGAAGAATATTAATTCAGCGTGACCCTGACAGAGTGGAGCCTATCCAAGTCGGGACCAAGAACTGTTTTTAGCTCTGTAAACTCTGGCTTCACCCTTCAATGTCAACAGCAGTTTGAAAACAATAACAGAGCTGTGTTTGCTCCGCTTGGAGGATGGACCAGGGAGGTTCCCAGAAGACGATTACTCCGAATTTATCATGCTTGGTCAGGAAACAGATCTGCCATTTTAAATAACCAGTTTCAGGGAGGCGGCAACATCTGTGATGACTGGAGGTTGTTTATTTTCACACTGTACACGGATCATCCATAACGTTAAAACCACCTGCCTAGTACTGTGCAGGTCCCTCTCATGCTGCCACAGCGACCAAACTGATGTTCGCCCGAGTTCACGGACCCAGCGTTTTCCAGCAGAGCATTTGCCAAAGCATAAAACTCCCTCCATCAGCACGTCTCATTCCCACAGTGCATCCTGGTGTCACCTCTTTTTAGATAAATGTGCACACGAACTCGGCTGATACTCACGATATAAAAGAAAATGGGTCATTTCGTGTCAAATCAACCAAGAATTTGCAGACATCTCTCGGAATTTTGTGAAAGTCTGTGGCTGAGTGGGGACCGATGAGTAATGAATAAATCTGAAATATTTTTGCTCAACGCATCTTAATTAGTCAGTAGTTCGTAAACGAAGTTTTGACTAATTAGCGAACCTTCGCGACTTCAAACGCGTGTATCGCCCTTATCATTTCAGCTAGAGCAGTGGTTCCCAAACTTTTTCTGCTGGGCCCCCCTTTGGTACATAAAAAGATTTTTGCGCCCCCCCCCCCCCCCCCCAAAAAAAAAAATAGGTAATACATACGCACATTTTGTTTTCAGAGACCATTGCAGTTTATTTCACTCATTGTAATTTATATAAACCTCAACCTTTTTGGAAAAAATGTAAGTAAACGGTCATAAACTGTAGATTGTCATAAACTAAAACTAGGCTACTTTTAGAATTGGAAATAGCAAAATAACAAACAACCAAGGTGTAATTATTTTAAGTGTAACTGTTTTCAAGCACCTTAACTGTGTAATTATGTTCAGTGTAACAGGTTTATTTTTTTTAATATACAACAACATTGCTATTTATGCATTTTCCGGACACCAACAGAAACTTACTTGCATACAGCCAATCAGCGACCTTGTGCGGACCGCTGAAGGAGTGTCTCGAGACAGTTACATTTTCCTCTCTTCACTGGCCTCGCGCTTTTAAGTTAAAATACGTTAACCGAGATCGCGTCAGCTTATTCTAGAAAATATGAATGCTCTGCACAGATGATTTTTGTCCAGCCTAGCTGGGAACATTAAAAATGATTGGCACGTTTGGAAACGGCCACAGTTATTTTCCAATTAAGGACACGAAAATTTAATAATGCAAAATCTCTTTTAAAGTATAAAATCATTAGGCTGTATCACACTCCTCTGCCTGAGTATAGCCGTCTACTTAAAATTATGTTTCTATGATGCAGAAAGACAGCGAAGTACGAAAAAAAATTCATGAACACCACTTGCCGAACCTGCCGATATGTTTGTAACGTTCAGTTGGTGGGCTAGATAAAAATAATCTGTCGGCATACAGAGCATTCATATTATCGAGAATAAGATGACGCAATCTCGGTTATTTCTGCTTTGTATTCATCGGATTTTGTTCGGTGTCACTTACCATTTTATTATCAATATGCCAGATCAGTGCAGGATAAAAAGCGGCGAGTTGGGTATCGCGAGACTACATTACCGGCTTCAAATATTTGAACAACTACATTCATAAATTATTTATGAAAATGGCAGGCTAGATGAATGATTTGGCGAACAGTTATGTTGAGAGTAAGGCGGGCATTTACGATGTAATCGCAGAATTCTGGGCAGCGAATGGACTGTATGCAAATGATTTTCTGTTAGTGTCCGGAACTCCCGCACCCCGCGCCTCCCCTGCAATTGCTCTGCGCCCCCCCTAGGGGGCGCGCCCCCCACTTTGGGAACCACTGAGCTAGAGAGTTGGTTCTGGTCTCATTGGAAAGCTCTTTTCAAGCCTTACAGATCTTTCCCAAACTTTTCTCCATAGAGTCAAATGTAAAAAAGTTATGGCAACTCAAAAACTCCACCGGTGTATTGCAGAAAAACATTTTTTTCAAATTTCTTAAAATTCTTGAGAGAAGTAGCTTCTAATATTAAGAAACTCTCCTGTAAGTTTTGTGAAGGGCACTCAAACAGTCTTTGAGCCAAGCGCAAATATGCGCAGGTACAACAGTCAATTCGCCATTTTCGTCATACTTTACTAATGTTATGATGTTATACTGATTACCGGTACTGTAAAGTGGGAAATATTACAAATTACTCACCAATTAGGAGGCATTGAGCAAAAATATTTCAGATTTATTCGTTACTCATAGGTCCCCACTCATCCACGAACTTCCACAAAATTCCGAGAGATGTCTGCAAATTCTTGGTTGATTTGACACGGAATGACCCTCAAAGGGAAATGATTAGTACGAGCAATGAGAGTAAAAATCCAGCAACCAAAAATATTTTGGAAGAAGAATACAGGCCACTAATAACCTCAAGCACCACTGTTCAACTGAGCAACAAGTCAAACTGAATGTTCAATACTCTTTTTCCGAATGAAGACTTTTTATGAGCTCAAATGCAATCAGCAGTCCTTGTTTCCCAGTATTGGCATTCCAACAAAAATGCCATTGTGAGATAGTACTAAATAAAAAATGATTATGGATTGACACGTTAAGTGTCTCTGTGGGCAACATCCAAACTCATCGCTTAGACTTCAGACATTTAGGGCATGAGAGCGCATAGCACACTCTGATTAATCTTAAAAAGACTTGTTTCGCTGCCATTAGTCAATTCAGTCAAGTCAGTTTTCTTGGGCAACTGCTTTTAAAGAAAATCAGTCCCAGAAATGCCAGACAAAGGAAAACAACGGCAAAATCCAGGTCAGATCCAACAAAACAGTTCAAAATCAATAAAGCAAGCTGCAGAAAAAAGCAGTAAATCAAAAACCGCAAACCAAGCGCAGGAGGCAAAATTTCTCAGTAGCAAAAACCCTAAAATGGTATCCATCCCCTCATCCATTATCTCACACACTTACTCCAGCTCAGCGTCTGGGGTCTGCGGGGTCTGTGCCAGCCTCTAATGGGTCAGGGGCAGAAATACACCCTGGACTGTTCACCCATCGATCGCTGCAACTCAAACGATAATGTACATATGTAAATACCAGAGTAACACCTAAAACAGGTTCCATATCTGCAACCATAGCAACGGCGCTCAACGACACTACGCATTTCATTTTACTCTGAAATAGGCTTGTGAGCCACATTTATGAACATATTGCTCAATCACCTCAGAGGATATGCCATATGGCAGCTGAATAAATGTGTTTCACGTTTTTGATGCTAAATGGTTGTGAACTACTCAGATAATCAGAATTGCTATACTGTGTGTGCGCGCGTGTGTGAGTGCGTGTGTGTGTGTCTGAGTGTGTGTAGCAAACTGGGATGTGTGTGGTGAACAATTGGTCCACCTTTTTATCATAAATATTGGTATGCATGCATATACATAGTTCCAAAAAAAATAAAAAAATAAACACAGAAGGGAGAATACATTGGATCAGACAAAAAGTTTGAGAGGGAACTTTGGAGTCTGCTGCGAATGCAGGAAAACAGTAAGGAGTAGAACCTGAGCGCATCAAATGCCAAAAACACAACAGAGCTGAGCTGGGGCGGGGGAAAGCAATGGGGAAGAAAGAGTATGTCTCTGCATCTCAAACGCCGCCTCCACATCATCCTCATTCAGCTCGGCAGGCTTCCTGAGCCTGGTGACTATGGTACGTTGCAAGCAGCTGAGGTGCTTGGCGAGGGGCCATAGAGCTGAGCAAGTGAGTAAATGCTCGGCTAGCAGCTAAGGTGCTGAGCTAGTGGTAAAATGCTTGGGTAGCAGCAAACGTGCTCAGCTAGTAGCGAAGATGCTCGGCTTAGAGCCAAGTTACTCAGCTTGTGGCTAAGGTGCTCAAATAGAGGCTATAGAGCTTAACTAGCGACTAATGTGTTTCTTGCCTAAGGCCCAAGGTGCTTGGGTAGTGGCTAACGTGCCTGGCTAGGGGCTAAAGAGCTCTGCTAAAGGCTAAGGTGCTTGGTCAGCAACTCAGGTGCTCAGCTAGAGTCTAATGCTCTTGGCTATTTGCTGCGGCGTGCTGCTGATGGCCAAGTTTGCCTGGCTGGGAAGAATTGTGTTTCAAGATGCACTGTAGCCACACTAAGATCAGTGCAGCTGTTTAGCTCTTGAGCAAGAATTCCTTTCTGCCAAACTGTGGCGTGAGAAAGTTGCTTGGGATAAAAAAAAAAAAAAAAGTTGGGTAAATGACAGAAGTGATGCAATGCCACAACCCCAATCTAGCTCAGTCTGGCGGTCTGAATGTCCTTGTGTCCACAACCAGGGAAACGGCAACCGCACAAAGCAGCAAACAGCACTTAGAGAGGAGCACAACGACAATCACAGAACTGCCTACGGTTCCCAAAGATGCCACCCAATGTTTATCAGCACAATCAGGTTTATAGACGTATATTTATGACCCTTCTGAAATCCAGAGACTGCAGATGGAGGGGAGGTTTAAAATAAGTCCTGTTAGCACTGAAATCGGACCGCAGAGGTGCAACAGAAATGAGTCGGATTTCATGAGCCAAACTGTCGTTCCAGGGAGAGGTGGTAACGGTGGGAGAGCAGTGGTGGCCAAACTTGTTCCTGGAAGTCCACTGTCCAGCAGGTTTTAGTTTCAACCCAGAGAAAGCACAACGTATTCAACAACATGAGCAGTGTGAACCATCCCAGTTCCGAGCATACTCTAGTTTTTCATTTCAACATACATTTGACCCTCAGCTGACTCTACTCTTCACTATTCATTGCTGAGCTGTAGCTGTTGAGAGAGTCATACTTTTAAGGGAGTGAAAATCCGCAGGCCTGCACATCTCGGGGACCACAGTAGGACACCACTGACCTAAAGGGACTAGGGGTGCAATGATTATGAATCGCGGTTATTTTAATGCGCAGTAACACCACCTGCTGCCATGGGGCGAACGTCTCTGTGATCCGAGCTTTCCCTTTTCTATTAACCCCCGTGATGTCCTGAACGAAAGTGCCAAACATCATAGGGCATGGGAAATGCTTCCGGAAAAAACTTGACTGACATCAGTATTTTTCGGGTATGTCCTGAAAGGAGCCAAGCAAATGAAAACAGAATAGTCTCCGATTAACCAATAGGGCAACTCTAAGAAAAGTAACCTGTTCCCGTTTACTTTGCTTGATTAGTAATCAAATGTGGATTTGTTTACTCTTTAGGTTGATTGAGTTGAGCTGTTTATCAAGACAACATGTTTGATTGCTGCATTTTGAAATTTAAATGGCACAGATTTGCACTGCCACGCCATTTCGTGCGACTGTGACAATTCATATCTCATATTCACGTTTCATCTGCCTTTCAGAATTTTTTCCAGCTTGTGTATTTTTTAGACTCTTAAAACGCAGGGTGATCTTATAACAAATCTGTTTTAAATTAATCTTGAATAATGTCCTAAAATGCTACAAAGAGAGATGTAATTCAGAGGAAGATTTTTTTTTTCTATTTATTCAAATTATTAGCATTCTTTCAAGCTAACGCCGTAGCCCTGTTAGGTTTGTCTGCTTTTCACCATCACATCTTAATCGTTTTAGGCTACTGATATCGTTTGATTGTTATTTAGGCCAAGTACACGGGAGCAGATTTAAGGAAGGGCGGAGCACCTGCAATTAGCAAAATCTAAACTCTGGCTTCTTCCCAGCATTTAAAATAATTTAAGCCGCTTCAGGAGCATATGTATCAAGAAATCGCACACGACTGCCTACACACCCCATGATTGCAAGTGGTCTCATCAAAATCCTCGTTCAACATCGCCACATCCCAACTCAGCTTCTCATCTCTCGTTGCAGTATTTTTAGGAGATCTATAATGATAAAATTAAAAAAAAGAAAAAGACTTATTTTCAGATCGCTCTGGATTTTAAGAGTCTAAAAAATACACAAGCTGGAAAGAATTCTGAAAAGCGGATGAAACGTGAATATGAGATATGAATTATCACAGTCGCACAAAATGGCGTGGCAATGCAAATCTGCGCAGTTTAAATTTAAATTTCAAACTGCAGCAATCAAACATGTCGTCTTAATAAACAGCTCTACTCATTCAACTTCAAGAGTAAGCGAGTCCACATTTGATTGCTAATCAAGCAAAGAAATCGGGAACAGGTTACTTTTCTTAGAGTTGCCCAATTGGTTAATAGGAGACGATTCTGTTTCCATTTGCTTGGCACTGTGCAGCATGTCGGCGAAAAATACTGATATCAGTCAAGTTTTTTCTAGAAGAATTTCCCATATCCTATGATGTTTGGCACTTTCGTTCAGGACATCACAGGGGTTAATAGAAAAGGGAAAGCTCTGATCACAGAGATGTTCGCCCCATGGCAGCAGGTGGTGTTACTATGCTTTAAAAAACTGAGATTCATAATCGTTGCACCCCTGAAAGGGACATGGTCCTTCACTGCGTGTGGCCCTCTGGGGTGTCCCGGCCTGAGGCCCACACTGCCTCCCCAGCTGAACAGGAAGCAGTGAAAGAGTCTAAGTGTTCGGACAGGAAAGCCAAAATATGACGCATTATTTCGAGGCCGCCATCCTTAAACTGCAGGTATTTACAGCCATATCAGAGGAACCATACTAGAGTTGAATCCTTTTCTAACTTCACAGTGTCACCGTCTAAATATTCGGATATTTGGGGTGGCAGGATAATCTAATGGCAGGTTGTTGAACTGGAAACCAGAGTTGCTGGCTCAAGCTCGGGGTTCTGACTGATGTGAAGACTTGAACCCGAGAGCAACTTTGCCGTTGGGCCCAAATGTAAGGCCCTGACCCACAAAAACTGCTCCAAGGGCTTGACCCCCTTTCTCTCTGTTTCTCTTTACGCGCAACAGTTCTGTCCGTCATTTCTCCCAAGGCATCCTTGAAAAAGAGAGACAAGGTCTCTTTGGAACTTTCCTTGGTTGAATAAAGGCTTTTTTTTTTTTAAATTATATACACATACATAAACAGATATCATAGCAGAATTAGATATATTCACGCACCTTCACGGATCTCAGAACTCAAGAGGTGCTCTTGCTGAGAACAACTAAGAACTATTCCTTTAATTCCCATTATTACAGCAGAATATCGAGAAAAAGTATGTGAGGTTTATGATCTTGGCTCAAGGGCACGACAGCGATGCCTTGCCCGTGGGGATGCAAAGCGGCAGGCTCTGAGTGGCGGGCTCGGCCCATCCGGATGGTTCCGGCACGCTGCCCGTGTTTCGGTCTGGAGCAGAGAGCCGCTCCACCTGAACAGATGCACTCCCCAGCACGGCTCCGCAAACCGCCAGGGAGGGGAGGGGGAAAAATCACCGCGGCAGCAGAATGCGAAATGAGCCCACTGCTTTTTATAGAGCTCTTACATTCGACCCCCCTTCCCTTATAAAAGAACTTTCCAGAACTCCCACCCTTTCTGTGCCCTTCTGTGTTTAGGACTTGGTCGTGTCGACATGAGCTGGGAGTCGGTCACCATTAATAACTTGGAGCGACTATTAAGACCCAGATTTCAGTCATTTTCCTTCTTTACATTCATAGAGGCAAGAGGTCAAAAAATCCAAATTCAGAAGGATCAAGTCGGACTTTGGCCTCTCGTATTCAGTTTCAGTCACCTGATCAGCTCAACTCCTCATCTGGGACGTAGTAAAATCAGCTGGCAGAGTCCACAGGAGGAATAAACCCATGGAAGGGCTCGTACTTAATGATCCGTGGATTTCACACCAATGAAGGTCGATCTAATCCTAATGCATCAAATTGAATTTGTAAAGGATCAGTTGCTAGAGACCTGCAGTTGCTAGCAAATCAAAGAGAAGGACAAGTGTCAACTGAAGATGAACTAGTGAATCAATCATCCAAGCGGCCCATTTGAAAGCTTGAGCATCAGTTAACACCTCACTTAAAACCAGTTTTGGAGTTGACTCCATTATCCTATTTTGACAGAGCCCCAGATTTCAGATTTTCTCAAAAATCGGTGTCCAGAAAGAGTGATGCATTTTTAAACTCATTAGGACTTAGAAACTTGAGACAGGACAATTAGCAAGTGGTTAAAATGAGAAAAAGAAAAGGAAATTAGACAAAACATAGTCATTTTTAGTTTCAACCAAAACTTTTTTTTTCCCCAGACAAAAAAAAATATCAACCTAAAGTATTTCTCAGAAGACAGTTGTGTGACGCAACTGAACTTCCACCTCAGACCGCATTCCTGCTCACTTTCATTCTTCTTCTTCTGTTCCGTCCCAGAGCTTCAAAAGGAAACGTTGCAGGATTTGTGAACTTCCTGGAGCGCAAAATAAGACCTTGTATCCACTTATCCAGAGTGCATTTCTCTGCTTTTTCCCCGACCTCTGAGAGCAATACTCACACATGAGAGGCGTAAACAATGCCCGTATTAACTGAAGTCAGACTTCAAAATATTGTTTTCTTCAGTACAGTACATAGCTGCATTTATATTCTTGCACTAGCTTGCAACTGCATGCGGAGTGTATCAGAATTTGTTGGAGGAATTTTACCATTCACAAGGTGATGCAAGACCTCCAAAGAGTTAGCTAATAGAACAGTGAATCTTCCAAAAAAAAAAAGTCCAGCAGGCAAAAGGAAAGCAGTGATTTGTTGTGCAAGATAAGAGGCCGTCTATTCAGGGAGGCACAAGCCAATCAAATTCAAGGTCAAGAGGTCAGTAAAGCAACACGTTAGTGACAGCAAAAAAGTGAGAATCCAATCAATTGAAAAATCCTCACTCCATTTGATATCACACATTGCCTAAGTCCTGCTCAAGCTGAACTCCCAGTCATAGTCCTAGGTTTCCGGAAAGGATTTGGGATTGCCAGGTACACCACTGAAGCTAAGATTAGCCCTCGAGCCGGACATCCCTCTAGGGGGAGGAGAGGGGTATTCTTTACGACTAAAATAGCAGGAACCCTTTTAATTCTGTGCATCACTCCTGCCAGCGTGTTCAAAAACCTGAGCGCAATGTCATCCCAACACCTCTCTGGACCGCGGGGGACAAACTCCTAGCAGCCTTCAGAGCCGAAAGAACAGGGGGTCCTGCCGAGGTTTTGCACATCACAGAGGAGACGCTGTACGGACGCCGTCCCCAGGGCTCCACCGAGCCTCCCGGCCTCATGACTGAGCTCTGTTTTCTTTTGAATCGATATGCAAACACCCCGTCTGTGAAGATATTCTGCATTGCTTATTACTGCAGCCTTCGACACTACCTCCACCCCCCATCCCCCGCCAACTGCTAACCCCTACCGCTGTCTTACAGCCATCGTGTAACTCCATTAATTTCTACTGTTTATGCAGCATCAGGTTTTGAAAATGTCAAACAGCGAAAATCAAAGGAAGGAGGAAATGAAAGAACAGCGAGAGCCAGCTGGGCTCGGCCGTCTGGAGTTATTACACAGGAATATAAAACTGCCCGTATGTGCGGAATAAGTTGAGATTTGGGTCTGCAGAGGGGTGACGAGTGGGAGGCACCTAAACGCCTGTATACTGACGCAGCTCATGCCGAATAACTGAACGGCACGTCCTTCCCAGAAAGATCCGCAGAGTGCAGGGTTCAGGCCAGAGGGCTTCCATCCGCGTCAGCCTGGCTCCACAGCCGGGACCTGCATAGTCAGGGGTTCCTACAGCACTTTAACCTTCTCTCTCTCTCTCTCTCTCTCTCTCTCTGTCTCTCTCTCTCCATCTCTCTTGCTTCCTCCCTTTCTCTCTCCTCCATCCTGTTCCCCTCACTCCATCTCTACCTCGCACATTCTCTCCCATTGCCACTCTCCATCCTTCTCACTTTCTCAGTCTCTCTCTCCCTCCCTTCGCCTCGGTCTCTCCTTCCATCATTCAGACTCCTAACCTTTTTTAATAGGCCTCACTTTCACTCCATTCCTCAGCCTTTATCTCACCTTTCTGCGGTCTCTGTGTCCTCCAATCCCCACCTCTCGAAAGATCCAACACCCATAACGCCACATTCAATCTCAACTTAGCAATGACACCGTTCCTCAATGCAACCAGTCTGTTTATAATTATGGAAACTAAATATATCATCAGCACTAATTAATTACGTTGAACGAGCTGAATTAAAATGAACAAACGGGACAGTTTATCGCACATTATGCACTGAATGGAAGCAGAGGAGACCGTTACTCCAGTCCAGACTGGAGACAGACCGGTTGAGTGAACAAACAGCAGTGAAAGACGACCCCTGACCTTCCACAGGTCACAGGAGCGCTGGCCCCAGCGCAGCGGGATGCGGAGGGTAAAGAGGGCAGACTCAGGACCCTGATGTGTGCATCACCTGTGCCAGCAGTTCAGGATGGATGGGTGGCCTGCATGCGTCCCACAGGAAACGGAGGCTAAATAAAGGCCTCACAAGCCCCCCCCCAACCCTGAGCACGCAGCCAATAGAAACTCTATCCTTCATATCCTACATCCCCCCCACCCCTCCCCCCCAACTCTCTTCTGCCAAAGGACCTCTACAGTATGGAGCTCTGGGACAGTTCTGAGCGGATAACAAGGCTAAGTTAAAGTTTGTATTGCTGTCTGTAATATTAGGTGTAAATACTGGTCCCCTATAAGAGGGCCTTGTGTCAACAGATGACCTTACGTAATGGCAGCTGCATGAATATTCCACCACATAGGGTGTTTTTTTTTGATCCCCTGTAAGTTCGCTGTCCGTCCACAGCTCAGCTGGAACACAGAGGAGTTACACATCTGCAGGGGAGGGCAGGAGGTCTACAATTATACCTCACCTTCTGTATGTGCGAACACGTGTTTGTGTAAGTATGTGTGGGCATGCCTACATGAGTGTGCATCTTCCATGCACTGGCGTGAGCATGTTTTTGGAAGGATTTCTGAGTGTGTGCATGCATGTGTGTGTGTGTGTGTGTGTGTATATCCATATACGTGTAAGTGGGTATATGCACCTGTCTACATGTGCATACATCAGTGAGTGTATTAATGGCTTGAACGCCCGTAACATGTGTGCACTCTCGCATGTGTGATTTGAGCGGTCCATTGTCCAGTGACCTTCCAGTGGAGGTGTTGACAGCACAGAGACGCGTCAGCGACAGTTCGGCTTTTAAAAACGCATCTAGGAAGCAACAACAACTGAGGAAACCTTCTCTGACCTTTCACACCACACGAGGCTTTCACAGCCGCCATGGGTAAATGTCAGCAGTGTGGAGAACGCCCGCAGGCCCTGGAGAGAGGGATGTGTGATTCCGCCGCGCGTTCTGGAGCTCTCATCTTTAACAGGAATGAAATCGGACAGGTTTCAGAAGTGCTGACGTTTCCACACAGAGAGGAACGGACAACAATGGCTCCTCGCATTTTAGAGTCCTCCACTCCAGCTCAGAATAACTTCAAACAATTGACAACATCTCAAGAATGTCTGACAAAGCAATTTCAGCTGCTAGTGCGTCCAATCAAGTTATGCAAAAAAAAAAAAAGAACAAAGTAAAACTATAGAAAGCAGCACAACCATAAGGGTAAGTGCGTGTGAGGATGAATCCGGGCCAAAATCACAATCACAACAGAGTTTGTTCCACTGTGGTTGTATGCTTGTCCACTTTGCCATGAGCAAGCAGACAGCTGCACCGAGAGCTGGGTATAATTGAGTAGATTTCAGTGTTGTCAGTGTTCGACAACACCTCTACTTCTCATTAGCAGTGATGGCAGTTACATTACAATACTGGGAGTTCACATAAGGCCCATTTCCACCACAGGAACTTCAGGGTAATTTTACAGGGCCGGGGCCGTTGTTGCGCATCTCCACCGCTGGAACCACCCCCGAAGGACAGAGTTACGGAACTTTTACAGGGGCTAAAAAAGTCCCTGCCCAGGAGTAGGTACTCTGAACGGCCCCGAAAAACTCCTGGGTGGGGCTTGGGGTTTGCTTGGCACCGATTGGATTTACTCAGGGCGGGATGTAACGTCTACAGAAAGCGACAAAATAGCCGGCATTTTTAAAACCCAGCAGAAGACGAGGGGTCGCATTTTTAAAGACGTCACACAACTTTACAGGAACCTCCCTCCTACTTCGCGCTTTGGTGGAGACACGGCAGTCGAGAGGCCGAGTCAGAGGACGTTCCTGTAGTAGTTCCCTCCCCCCAAATACTACCAGGAACATCTTCGATGGAAACGGGCCTATAGATTCAGGCAGACTACAGCCTGAAGACGGACATGAGAGAAATAAACCACAGCCAGACGGAATTGCAGGACGGCAAAATGAAGCACAGACGACAATATTACCAGCTTCTCCTGATCCAGATCGCCCAGGTTTTCTCCATGCTTGAGGGAAATATACAACATCCGTTTGTAAATTCCGTTGCAGAGGACAAAGAATGAATGGCAATGCCATCGACCGTTATCCTTAATCTCAGCCACCATCACCTGATTTTACCGTACGCCTCTCATCCACCAAAAAATGACACCCAGTTTGCAGTCTATAGTCTGCCTGACTGTAGCACAGGAATGTTCAGAGAAGAAAATTTGGTGATTCTGTACCTTAAAAGGTTAACATGGCGCCACGGCAACCAATATGCAATAGATGTTTGTGGACTTTGGAGCCTGAAAACACTCAAACAGGCACACACTGGGTCCCCCACGCCCCATCCCCCAAACTACCCACTTAAGATTATTCAGATTACCTGGCAGCACATTTAATCATACTCAGGTTCTCCAAAATGAAATTCAGAAAAATGCATAAAACCTGTTCAAAACGGAGTCAGTGACCTCACACAGAAAATAAGGCCAAATATTTTACTACAACTCCTAAAACGCATGACTCAGAAGAGGAAAACTGTTTCAATACTGTGGGAAACTGAGCTGTATTGATCAACAGTTCTATCTTAAGCAGTTTTTCTCAGCCAATTAAATTCTCCAAAGTACAGAGAAAACAAAATTTACTTTAAACAGAGCCTGCTGCCAAAATTCTCAAGCGCAGGTGTCCGAGACATAATCCAGGGTCCTTCACTCACAATAATTACAAGCACAGTAAAACAAACTTCATTAAACCAGCTATAAATGATAATGCCTCCTATCACTTTTAATGGGAGTGAGTATAATGATCATAAAATTGTGCGCCATCTCTGACAACTGGAGCACACAGAAGAATTCCCAGCCATTTTAAGACACCAATTAAAGACTTGCACCTTCCGCCCTCAACATCCTGTCTCTCCACACCCCAAAATACTCCCATCCAATCAAATCCATTCAAGCATAACAACAAGAGACGCCCGCGTTTGAACCCCCTCGGCCTGACTTATGAAGTGTCCCAGAACAATTACACAATAACCAAAGTAGAATTCCACAGAACATACATTTACAAATACAAAAATGCCCAAAGTCCCACAAAAATTTTGGTAAATTCAAATTTTTTTCACTAATCTAGAGCCCTGCATATATATGATTGTTCCCCCTGGTATAAACCCCCTAGTTCAAAAGCTTCATCAAAATCAGTCCACGACAAAGTTTTTTTCAAAAACGCTAAAAATGCCTTTTTTTCTCCAAAAAATGGTCCGAGCTGAAAAATTCTTTCCTGGCCTGGATTCCCTACATTACCGCAAATGTTTTGGCATGGGTAACGAGTTTATTGATGCTGACTTTAGAGGTGCACACACGGACGGACAGACGGACAGACAGACAGACGACGAACAGATGACAATACCCTTCGGCCTGAAGTCAGGCCAAGGGTAAAAAAACCAATCTGCTATTCGGCTGTGTGTTATCAACCTTAATCATGGCTCTTGGTTGCAACAGTTGATTTAGTCCCACTTGAGTTAGTCATGTATTCCGTGTCTACTTGCTTGTCTCAGAATACCATAGAGCAGGGATCCTAAAATCTGGACCTTGAATCCAAAACCAGCCCAGGTTTTCTGTTATCCCAGGCAAGTAAATGTACAGTTGGTTCCTCCGATTGGCCAGACGGTGTTAACACCGGACTCTCTTGGACCTCATAGGGTGTGATTTGAGGACCAGGGACATAGAGTCTCATAACTCCTGAATTCACTTAAAGGGGACCTATTATGCTACATTTCCAAGTTCATATTTTGATCTTGGACTCCCCTAGAGTACTCCTAATAGTTCAAAGTCCAAAAAAGGGTCCCTTTTTTAGCTCATACTGCCATCCTTTACAAACCCTATTTGTAGTCCATTGTAGTCTCTGCCACGCCTCAATGGGGTGGCTCTTCTGCTATTTCCCCCCCTCCCTGTGTGCCCACTTTCTTTCTGATTGGCCAGCTCTGTGGAGGGCGGAGCTGGGGGGGGACTCAGCAGAACGCAGTTTTTCAGGTCCGCCTCCAGTGAAACTTGAGACACGTGTGCCATCTGAGGCCAAGGAATTCCGCAATCTAACACCATGTGTATAGATCTAATGCAATGAACTTGTTATAATAAACGCAGCGGCGAAAATGGAGGACGCAGCGTGAAAGTCTGACAGCTAAAGCTCGAATTTGCTATCTACCTATGGCTTCTATGGTGAGTACACTGGTATATCCACTCTAAAGCTAGGATTGAGGGTAAGTTAGAATCCACCCCATACAGTCACATTTGTAGAAGGGGTCGACATACCCAAGTGTAGACCGGAGACCACAGAAATCCGGTGGGTCTGAGTCAAGAGGGAAACATGGCCAGTGAGGAGCAGCAAAAAGTGGACCAACAGCTTATGGACCGCTTAGGTGCGTATTACAAGGACCTGCTGGTTTGTGTGCGTAACTGTGGTGTGTCGTTAGCGTGGAGCAACGAGCAGCTTCTGCGCTGGTATATGACGGAGGGAGGAAAGCTCCAGGGCTAACAGCCTTTTCGAAAATTGCCTGCGGCAATGGTTTACTTATTGCCTCCGAATGACCAGCGTTTGCTCGCGTAAAATGGGGGTGTTAAGCCACTCTCACACCGGACGCGAAACGAATTTTTCACATGAGATAATATTCAAAGTCAATGCATTGTCTTTGCCTTCAATTTTAATGTAATCTGTTGCACGAAAAATTTGTCTCGCGTCCGGTGTGAAAGCGGCTTAACGCACCCATAATGCACGTATCGGTGTCTTTGCATTGACTTTGAATGTAATCTGTCACGCGAAAAATTCATTTCGCGTCCGGTGTGAAAGCAGTTTAACGTGCCCACAACGCGTGTATTCGGGTCTTTGCATTGACTTTGAATGTAATCTGTCGCGCGAAAAATTTGTTTCGCGTCCGGTGTGAAAGCAGCTAATGGATAGTACGCGACAGCTAGAGAGAGCTCTGGTAATGTTATGAACATAATACAAGTTTTACAGACAGTAAGGGCCGGTTCATACTCAACGCAAGGCACGCGAGCGAACGCGACCACAGGTCCGTTCCATTCCGTTCACAGAGAAGCCTGAATGCGCGTCCCTTGCTGTGCTGTGCCTCGTTAAACAGCAGTACACTGCTCATACAATAGGGGGCAGCAAAGTCCTCTCCGTCTCCTCCTCCTTCTTTATTCTTTTTGGTGTTGAAGATATCATTGGTGCATTATTTGCTTTATCTCCCCTATTGGAATCTCACGGAAATACACGCGTCGACGGGTCGCGTTACAAAAATTTGGACAACACACTTTGCTACGCAAGGATGCAAGATGGACACCTTGCGTTGCTCAATGCGTTGCCTTGTGTTCGCGCTCGCGTACCTTGCGTTGAGTATGAACCGGCCCTGAGTTCCGTTAGTGTACAGAGTTGCTTATGTGGGGCTAGTGAATCGCTAACTTCTACTAGAAAGAATTTCATATTCAATCTCTGCCTTTTTCAGCTTTTTATTTGCCACAACAATTTCTAAAGGGGGTTGAAATTACCACGGCAGTGGCGAGAAATCGTTGGTTATACCAAACACGTTAGAGCTTGTGGGTTTCTCGATTGCTTTCACAGGTAGCATCAGAGAGCTAGCCCACATATTGGTGAAGTATCCGGCTGACCCGGTCATGGATAAGTGAAATGATCATTTCACCCAAACACATACCCTAAGCTCTGCAAAACCTACGTCTGGTCTAACTGCAGCTTTTTACAGCACCTCTCCGGTAAGCTTCAACCATAGTGGCTACAATCAGGTTACGGTACAATGAAACTGCCACATCGATGCTTACCGAAGTAAAACAAGCATACCGATCAGAATGACTGCATAGAAGTGAACCAGGAGCATTTTTTATTTGCACGGCAGCACGCAAATGAACAGGCAATAAGTAGCTGGTAACCGAGCGGTCATTACAACCACAGAGACAAACGTTATCCTGCAATACAGGTTTTACAGACAGCAAGTTCCGTTACCTTGGACAGTTGTGCCAAGCATCCAAATTACAAACATGTATCAAAAGTTAGCTTCAAATAACGTTTATGTTGACACACCTTCTGCTGAATTTCCCCTGATATTACTCTTGTATATTCAGGACACAAACATTAGCAACAGTACTATTAGCAACTTGGCTATGTTAGCCGCAGTGCTGCGGCAACAATCAACAGGCTATCAGGTTAGGTAGGCTTATGCCGTAAAATCGACTTACAGCTTCTGCGTCTGAGTCACAGACAGAGATATTTTACAAAGCCTGCATTTGAGGCCAGTTGTTCGTGCCAACTATTGTTAGCGGTCCTGCTAGCCATCCGTAACACATTAGCTTCACTTACATTATTTGCCGTTATATCGTTACTGACAGCTTGTGGCTCCGAGCGCTTGATCGATGCAACTGCTTCAGGTTTGAGAAGCAGCTGAAACACCTATCCAGCGTCTAATTATTCTTTACTGACAAAGCTGTCCTTGGTGAAACGCTGAGCACGAACACCTTTGGCCGTGGCTGTTTGCTGCCAGCAAAGAAAAAAGCTACCCACTGATTTCTGGTGGCGTCGTCTTTTGGAAAAGAAATAGGTGCTTTTCTTCGCGTCCAAAAATAAACGGAAAAGTAGCTTTGGAAGAGATACTGACAACACTTCACCTCAAATGATCTGCAGTTCTTCTTTTGTATTTCCAAAAGTGTAGACGCTACACTTTTTTAAGGCATATTATGATCGGCCGTTGTTAGTGCCTGCTAGAATAGTTTCCTGCGTGGGCTGGTCCAACACTGTGATTGGCTCTGGCTAGCTCTGCATCAATTGGACGGCACAACCTGACGTCAGGTTTTTCCCAGATCTTGCAAAGATCTCGGGACGAGCTGTTCAGAGAGGTAATCACGTTCGCGAAATCACGTTCTTGGATTACGGCAGAACTCCTGTATCTTATGTTTAGAAACTTTTCAGAGGTTGAGTATGGACATCCAACATTATAACATTACCTATGTGTATTAAAAGAAGGATCAGTATGATAGGTCCCCTTTCATGGTCCTGAAAAGTGCATTAACAGAATGAATAGACTGTCATGCAGTATCACTGACAGATATTAAGTCAATTGTATCAGATTGTCAGTGCAAGATGATCCAGGTGAAAGCAAAGAGGTGACGTGCTACATACCTGCTAATTCTCACTCACGCCACACAGTGTGATAAGAGACAGGACACAGTGGCTCACAAGTTAAGGTTTTTGCTCAATCCGCCCACTAGTTTAGATTTTCTGGGGGGGGTCAAAAAGTGGGCGTGGCACCCCAGGTAGAAAAATTAGCATTTTTTCCATTTTTAACAGACTGTAACTCTGGAAGTAATGAAGCTTACCCAGTGATTTTTTCCAGGACTTGTTCTCTAGGCAATGTACTACCCTTCATTGCCAATTAAAGTGGTTTTAACACTTTTATTGTGGTTTTATAGGCTCCCAAAAATGTTACTTTTACAAACCAGTATCAAAACATACACATTTAAGGGTACAATTTTCACACCCATCTGATAGCATGTGTAGATTTGTGGTAATATCAGCTATTAGTTATGGTCAAGAGCTTTCTATAGCCATCAATTAATACCCTGTGGCATTTATAGTTCTTTGGAAATATAGACCCTTACTTACCCCCCTGTGGGATATGAATTAATAAATAAAATAAATATTATAAAATATTTATGTTTAAAAAAATTATTTAAAAAATAATTAAAAAAAAAAAAAAAAAAATCACACTCATGACCAAGATGCATTCAGAACCTAAAAAAACTGTTCACTTCCACCCAATATCTTACCTGTTCACCTAAATGTGTATTTGTTCTGCAAATAATGTTCAGACATTTCATGGGGGGGCAAGACTCCTCCACATTTGCTCATTTTAATGAAAAGCCAAGCAGATGATAGGAGGTGGCCTCCGAGTGGGGACATATATTGACTTCCTGCTGAGACGGCTTAGACAACCCAGCAAACGGGAAGGAGAGAAACCCAGCAGCGGGTGGCTTTGAAGCTTCCGATCACAGGCAGGATTCTAGAATGTTCCATAACCCCACATCACAACAAACACGGTTGATTTCACTGAAGCCTTCATTTTCCCCATTAATTTCATGAAAAACATGCAGACCCCACGACTCATTTATCTTCCTTCTGCCGAGAGAGAGAGACAGAGGCAGGATGGAAGGAGGAGAAATAACAGGAATGCCACAGCAAAGACGTATTCAGCAAATGAATCAGCGCTACCAGACTTGTTGTTACCCCAAAAATAGATTCCAGGCTGACTAAAAAGGATTTCTTTGTCACCCGGGGAATGGGGACGTCAAAAACCTGTCAATGAGTAACGACAAAGACTGGTAGAAAATAATTAGCCAGACAGCTTCCGCGGGCGATAACGGAAACGTGAAACGATGGCCTCGGAGCTGTCTGAATCCCTGCCGACGGCTCGCGTGAGTGCGACAATTAACCGTTTGTTTCCAGCAGAAAATGCTTCTCACTCTTCAGCGACAACCAGGCATCCTGGAGAAGACAGATCATTAATAAGAGCGAACAAACCAGCTCAAGCTGTGTGACTGAACATAACAACTACAGTCACACACTCTAGTACTTTCAGCCCAAGCTTATATTTTGTCCAGAGCACAGCTAATGACTGGTAATAAGCCATTTGAATATCATTCATTAGACATTCATTAGCTGCTCATGAAACGTCATAGAGGAGCTAGGTTCTCACAGTCTGGGGTCAAACAAACACCTCCCAAAAAAATTAGACAAAGTCTTTTTTTTCCCCCTCATTCACCATTTCCATTTATAAATGTAGTCAGAATGTTTTTGTTGAATGCACAAGTGTTTCCAGACTGCGCCAGACATCAGAGAGTTAAAACACGAGAAGAGAAGAACAGAAATGTGTGACCCGAGGGAAGTTGCAGCCAAGCACTGCTCAGTCTTCTGTCATTCAGCTCAGCCCACACTCTCTCCAGAGGGCCACATACCGCAGCTCGAGGGCTCTGACAGGGGAAAGTGTGTTACACGCGGCACACTCTCGCTAGAAATGTTTTCCAGGAGACCGACAGAAATGATACATGAACACTAAAAATATACACTAAAAATATACGCAAACAAGCTAAAACAACCCACTGATAGTAAAGTCCACTTGTGAATATCAGTGAGCAGGTCACAAATTCTGAGGAGCACTTAGGCCGTCAGGGGTGAGGTGGGATGTCTGGTGTCACATTTTATTACATCCTCAGTCAAACTCGGAACCCAGTCATCAGGTTCCACACAACATAATCAGAATGGTTCTCAGCCAATAACTTCCGCAATAACCTCCAGGGGATATATAACTATTAATTTAGCCGCAGCCTCAAATGTACTATAAATAAAATCCTTGTGCAGAGGCTTTAAGACAACAGAAAAATAAATACTCACCCTCCCGCAAATCTCCTCTACGGAGAACATTACAGCAATTACAGCACTGAGATAATGCCTGTTCAAGGCTTTCTATTACAGAGAGCAAAATAAATGACAATTGCATTCATCCTGCTGTTGTAGGATCCTGCAGCGGCAGAATCAACTCATTTTAAGTGAGGGCTGAAACTTAACATCAGACACAAGGGGGACATGACATGACCGTCGGTCATACTGCTTAATCAAACAAATATCGACCATGAACTGGACATGACAGCAGATAACTGTTTTTGTGCGGTAATACTAATTATTACTATTCATAGTTAAACTAACCAGTTGGTACACACAGCCAGAGCTAATTGGCAGACATGAAAAACAGCATCTATTAGAGCCCTTTAGGAAGGAAACGCCCTTCTCCAAAAACAGTGTTTTTCTGCTGCCATTGTGCAAAAGAGCGAGGATGCATTGATTAATTGACAATCGGTATTGGCTCATTTTGGCATGAAAAGGAACGTTTGCGTTTTTCTGCTTATTGTTAAAACCAATTTTGCTAACCTGGAATGCTTGCAGTAATAAACGTAACTCCTAAAGGAGGTAGTCTGTCGGTGAGAGCATTATTTATTTTTGGATTATATTTGCGAAAGATTTTAACAAGTACTGTACAAATGATAAAAATACTTAAATAAATAAATAAAAAAACAGTAATGAGTAATACTGGTGGGTCATTCCATGTCAGATCATCAAATGGGTCGCACCATCACCTTCTCAATTTTGCTGATTTTTGGTATGCAGCTGTATAAATATACATCACTGACAAACCCAAAATTTCAGCACATTCTGACCATAAATTAATTTTTGGTGAGTTACTTTCTATGGGTACTGTCCGTCGGTTTTTTTGTCAACTGACATTTTTCTTGTATTCAACATGGCATAAAATTTTTATTATTACACCTAAAGCAAAATTTATATTGGTCAAAGCACATCAACAATTTTTGGAGTGGGCTTTCAACTATAATAGAGGAATCAGTGAAAAAAAATAGAAGAAAATCCAAGGTGAGCCCCTGGAGATACGAGGGTTTGAACAGGTGGCATTTTAGAGTTTTTTTTCCCCACATTTGGCAAGGTACTGACTGCAGTTCATGATGAATTCATGGTGAATTCGGCCTGATTTATATTCAGCAGACACAAATGAATGGAAAAAATGCAAGAGAGCCCATGCTGGGGTTTAAATTGGATGTGCTTTGAGGACCTAAACATGGAACTGCCTGAATAAAAGGCACTTCTGGTGTCCTTCTAGCCCCACAACCAAGAAAGATAAAGTAAGATGGACTGCATTTCCTGATTAAGCAGTATAACATTAGCTTAGATGCAAAGTTCCAAAGCTATTGGTGTAATAATAAAGAAGTTATGCCATGTTAAATGCAAGAAAAATGTCAATTGACTAAAACTGACGGACAGCATACAGCACACAGACATTAATTCATTCATTGGTCCGAATGAGCTGAAATTTTGGATTTGTCCATCACCAATGCACATTTATCTCGTGTGAAAACATGGACGCAATCTATGAGTACAGGATGACAGATGTTTTTCTACATCTGATGATTTGACATGGAATGACCCTGGGAAGTACAGATTGAATTCCAGTTGCTAGAATAAATCAGAGACCAACTATCATTATTCCTCAGACTGGGGAGTTCACCGAGCTCATTGGAGAGGACTCTGTTATTTGACAATGACTCCGTCTGGAAAAATATAATTGCGATAAGGGATTTTCCCGTGGTAACAGAACTTTTTTTAAATTTCAGTATCAGGCAAAAGAGATCAGCAATCAGAATCTGCCTTGAATGCTTTCATTGCATTGCGAAAATGATAAGAGGTGAGGTTTTATTTTTATAGCATTAGGTTTTAATCACTACACTTTGAGTGCATAATGTATTTTTTATAGGTTACATTTTTTATGGGTTATGGGTTACTAAGTTACATTCCTCATAATTTACCCCCTTCTGAATCTTTCCCGACACATCCCATTTATCGGCGTCATCAGAGATGCACCGTATGTATGACGAACCTCAGAATCCTGGAGCTTCACAGCAATATCACTGAGGCAGCAGCTCCATGAAGCCACTGTTCCTACTACTGCGTTACCATCTATTAATTTCTCCCAAAGGGAAAATATGACCGTGAGTCCAAAGCTGGTGTCAATTACCACCCCAGCTCACCGCCAACAAAATAATCACCAATGAAATAAAAGCACTGATGCCAAAAAGAAAAAAAAGAAGAACAAAAAAGCAAAGGCTCCTCAAACAGGAAAGAAAGAAAAAAAAACAAGGCCACCCTTTCTCCATCGTTAGAGGAGTCTGAGCAACAATTGCTATGGCGACAGCTACAAAAAGGGAAGAATCTGGCAGGGGGGACGACAACATAATTTGAGGCCATAAGAAATTCACTGATGTCAGCCATCAAAAGACGGAGTACAGAGAAGGACAGCGGACGGGGACAGCGCCAGATCGGCCGCTAACATCTGTCGTCGTGCTGGGGCTCCTGTGATCACACGCCCACTGCTAATTGAGGACGCCCGGAACGGGAGGTCTGCGCCAGCCAAACAACCCCATTAGTGCCAAGCGAGGCTAACAGGCAGGGACCCGCAGAAACGGCCACATTAGAGCCACGCTGGGCTAATGGGCAGCACCAAGCAACAAGGCCCCATTAGCGCCACGTTAGGCTAATAGGCAGGGCCGTGTCAGAACGGCCCAATTAGCATGGCTTTATGCTAACAGGCAGTGAGCTGCAGCAGCACCCAACCCAACGGCCCTATTAGCACCCTGCAAGGCTAACGGGCAGCGCTGAAACGCGAGCAGGAGTGGTGCCTGAATAAAACCCGTCTCCCTTTCTCATCACAATGCGTGTCAAACGCTTTCACTGCCCACAACGAGATCGTGCATGACGTCTTCCAATAATTCAAGGCAGAAACTTCTCAAAATGCTTTCTTTCAGACATTAAAGTAGCACTGACCATGATTGCACAGTGGAACATTGGCTGCTCCTTCTGTGACAAAACGCCAGAAACTCTGAAACAGTCCACCTCCTGTTGTCAGAACGCTAACAGGCAGAAGGAACCCACATCCATCTGTTGGAGTCCAAAGAAACAGTGCTTTGAAGCTTCAACAAAGGACCCACCATGATGGCTGAAGAAAAACTAAAATAAATGTTGAATGACTGTGCAAGAACTGCTGTGGGATTTCACGCAAAGTACAAAAGTAATGGGGGAACTGCAGGCATTCCAACTCCAGGGGTATTAAAAAAATCAAAACGACTAAACCAACATCCCTTGCCAAGAGTAACATGACAACACTCCTCCGCTGAGCAGCTGAGCTCACACGAGACGACTCGCAGCCAACGGTAAGGGAAGCATAACGCACGCAAACTCCACATCGACTTCAATTCTGAGAATTCCACGAGAATACTGGAAATGGAAAACCACACCATTCTGCAGTGTGAAAATTAGATGACATTCACCACCAAGTGCATTCCCCTCTAAGGGAAGTCCAATAAAATGCATTCACCTTCATGGGCATTTTCCACAAAGAGCACTCACCATTAAGTGCATTCACCACACTGACCATAGCATTATAACCTTTATTTAACCAGGTAAAATCCCGTTGAGATCGTGATCTCATTTTCAAGGGTGAGCTGGCCAAGAAGGCAGCAGCACATGTCGTAAAGAGCAGTCATAAAATACAGTAAAGTAAAATTAATACACAAATACATTAAAATAAATAGAGCACAGTTGAACATATAAAAAACAAAGTGCAAAGGGGTCGTGTTAACAGAAAAATGAAAAGCAGAGGCACTGTCCAGACAATTTTTCCTGTTGATCTTTTAGGAGACGACGGAAGACATTAAAAGAAACCAGTTCAGACATTTTTAGATCGGCCTGAAGATTGTTCCAAGAGGACGGGGCAGCAAAACTGAATGCTTTTTTACCAAGTTCAGTCCGAACTCGTGGAATATTCAAGTAATACAGGGTACAGGCGATGGACTGATACCCATATTGGTGATGGTACACAAAGGACATTGGGTCATCGAGTGACATGGTATTTCACAAACTGGGATAGGGCACTTGGGATAAGCCCACTGAGTCCAGCCAAGATCAACAGAGCCGTCACAATTTTTTCAGACACAAGGCAGGGGTTTCTGTTTCCTTAACTGCAAGACAGCCTGCAACCATGCCTGCAACCATACTGCGATTCGATCTGCTCCAGCTGCGTGGCTGAGGCTAAGCAGGTGTGGGCTTGGTTAGTACTTGGATGGGAGACCACCAGGAAAAACACAGTTGCTGGAAGAGGTGTTGGTGGCCAGTAGGTTGTGATCTTCCCCCCGGTGGAATAATCCCCAATACTACAGTATCCCCCGCAGTAACGGGGCCACTGTACTGAAGGAGACGCCGTCTGTTTCAACCTGCCACCTAATGAACCCCTGATCTACGGCTATACAGTTTGCCCTCCCCCCTCCTGGTTAAATAAAGGCAAAATAAAATTAAACAAGTAGATCAGAAGGATCTAATAGCTGCGACCTTGCTTAGCATCTGTCACGTGGCCTAGTGTCCATGACTGGTGGTTTCTTGTACAAGTGTGATCTCGAAATTGGCAAATGACCTTGAAAATCAATAGGGGACCCTTCCTCTGTACCAAGAAGCTTGTTCTAAGATGTAATAGCCATCCATCAAGTTGAAGTGGAGTTACGGTGCGAAAACTGTGAAATCGGGGCAAAATCGACACTTTTTTGACCGGTGTGACCTTTGGATTCGACAGATGACCTTGAAAATCAATAGGGAACCCCTCCTCTATACCAAGAAGCTTGTTGTAAGATTTCATTGGCATTCATTGAATTAAACTTGAGTTACGGTGCGAAAACCGTCAAATCGGGCAAAAATTGACACTTTTTTTTTGCCTTTGTGACCTTGGGATTTGACGGATGACCTTGAAAAACAATCGGGAACACCTCCTCGATGCTATTTCCAAAATTTCATAGCAATCCATGATTCTAACAGGAGTTACAGTGCGAAAACCCGCAAACAAGGTCGTGACCTCTGTGAACTTGACCTTTGACCTCGACCTTGTGCATGGACATCACTTTGGTGAAGGTCAATAACTCCTGAAAATTTCATGATGATACAACGACAGGAACATGGTCAAAAAGGTGTCACAGACGGACAGGCAGACAGACAGACAGACACAGAGAGACAGAAGCGTTCATAGAGCTGCTTGGTCGCAGCCAAAAACCACTTTCAGAGACTGCTAAAGAAGATCAGCACCCACAATGTTAATATAGACATGAACAGAGGCCTTTGCAATGATTTGAGCAGCCTGACCATTCACATTGTACTGCAGGACTAGGTGTGGTCTGATCAGGCTTGTATAGTGCTGTTAAGTTATGGGCAGTCTTAGCACGGTAATAGTGCCACAGTAATAATGTTGTTAAATGAGGCTCAGTAGGCCCACATTATAGACCTGTGGGTAACTAGCAAACTCTCTGACCCAGAAAATTAGCACATTACACCCCTGACACCAAAGCACAGGCTGGCTATGAGGTTAAATATTTCCCCGTGCCACCCAGGCCCCCAGCCAGAGTTTTAACGTGACCTGCAGCCTTTCCTCAGGATTAAATCACGCAATGGCATGTACAGGTGTCTTCAGGCGAGTGGATGCATCATACGTTCCTCTCCTTGGTGTGATCTCGGCTGAATTCTTCCCCGCCCTCAGCACACACCCCAAACACAAACACACGTGCTCTAGCACAGTTCTAAAAGATTCTAAAAATGTTGCTACACACTGACAAAATGTCACAGTAACATCGTATGAACACAGTAGGTTGTTGAATACAGGTATTAGAGTGTTAACTTAACATTCCAGCGCAGATGTAGCATTCAATAGCAGGAATCAATGGCCTAACTGAGCACTGGCTTAGATTGCTGAGGGGTTAATGTTCCCTTTCAGAGCGAAGCACAGGCTGTTCCCTCCACAGCCCCTTCCCTTCTGTAGCAGCCGCGGCAGTTCAACTACGCCCAAAATAAGCCCTCTTCCAATTCTACCAAAACACTATGACTCAGCAAACCCCGAAAGAGGATTAGCATAACAAATCAAATTAAAATCCCTCTTATTTCTACAAACCTAAAAAAGTAAAAAAGAAATCTTTAAATTGGATTAAGTAAAGAGATTAGAAGCGAGTACATCTCTGACCTAAGAATGTAATATTTATACACAATTTCAACAGCAGAAGAACATAATCTGCGCAGGCAGTATTCCACCAAAAAAAAAAAAAAAACTACCATAAGAAAACAATGAAAAGAGAATCGTTCAGGAGCATTAATGTGCAGGGAAAAGTTCCTCTCCCATTGGTAAGTATCATGATCGAGGGCGACTATGATAGGATGTCATAGCGGTCACTTCTCCTGTGATCTGGTAAAACCTAGTACGCATGTCACTATTGGTGGAAACTGAGTTTGAACCTCATATGCTGTAATCTACAGCAGTGAAAATCTTAAAACATAATTTGCTGATTTGTATTATTTGAACTGTCAAAATCATGTTTCTAATATTTTTTTCTTTTAGGATAAGTCCAAATTCTAAAGGTTTTTGTTCAATTATGAGACCCTTGCCACTGATAAACTCACTAGATTTTTCCAGATCACAGGAGACTTGTAAGTACAAAAGCAATATGGCCCCCAACAAAAACCCTTAGAGAGAAGACGTACACAGGCACTGCCAACACTCTAGCAAAACCCCCCAATTAGTGCACAGGCCTCTCCTCCGGATGGGTTACGCAGCAGAGAGACAGAAGGACCGGTCAGCAGCCAAAGATGCTCACGCACAGTGCAGTACATCCCTGAGTGAGAGCAACACCAGTCCTTCCACAGGGTGCATTTCCACCAGGGACTCAGGGTGACTGTACCTCTGCTGAAGAGCGCTTCACTAGACTGCTCAGATATATTCGGCTCAGAAACAGATGCTGTGTGCATGTGTCACTCTGGAGTGTTGGCTGAATACCTTGGCAATGACTTGGCTGCAGCTTTGCAAACACACTGAATGGTATATTCAGTGGTTTAATTAGTCTTAAATGCATCGTCTGTGACTCACAACAGCTTAAATGCTATATTGTTGGTGAATTGTAGCAGCAATTTGAAGTTTAAGTGATTAAAAAAAGGCTTATGAAAATACTACAACCAAACTGAGTCCATCTAATGGATTGATTTATCATTTTTCAAGAGACTGCAGATCAGAAGACTGGATCAAGTAGTCAATAAAAGTTAAAACACCACTGGTTATAGTGGTGTGTGGGGGGTGGTCCTGATTTTCCCCTTCAAAAATCTCAATCATACTAATCAGTAATTTTACTTGTTGGTAAAAAGGGTCCAAAGTGTTTAAGAAAGTGGAGATCTTGTCTTCATCTCTGATGAGTGAAAATTTCAGCAGAACCAGCCCGAATCGAGACAGAATTCACTCTGAATGCACATGCCACGCCACACAAGACCTAACAGGCTGCAAGTAACTTCAGCAGGTTGACTCTGTCGGAATATAAATCACAGAGGAGAAAGAGGCAGCAGGCGTGATGCCAGGGTTACGCAACTCCTCCCCGGGCAGAGGTTTCAACCCGAGGGGCAGATACTCAGGTCCCTCCAATGCTGTGTCTCGACAAGGGGCTCGTTCCAACAGAGCTTTATAACTCCCTCAGGCTTCACTCATCAAGGAGGCAATGAGAAAAGAGAGCGAAGACGGAGGGTTTGAAGAAACGTGAATTAGCAAATCTGCAGCACATAGCACTGTGAAGTACTCACATGTACCACAGCCAACAGTTAGCGAACCAGCTATGCTTTCATCAACTTCCCGCACATGCATCGCCCTGGATGTCGGAATTTGCAAAACAGCTCAGTTGCCGGCATGTTTAAATTTCTTAAAAATGACAACATATGAAATTTCTGTCAATTATAGAGAGTTTTGGCGCAGCTCCACTTAAGCCAGGCCCCTGAGCGGTGTTTTGGAAAAGTTTGGAGGTGACTGGAGCAATGCTGTGCCTTGCAACCCCAGATGGATGGGTGGATGGACACCAAGTACAGTAGCAGGATGAAAGGTATTTGCTCCTACATGTTATTTTGAAGCCATGGTAGTTGCAAGTGCAACACAAATCAACAATTAACAGGTAATTTTCCAATGCAAGTACTTCTGCAAGGGATGGACTCGTCTTTCTTATCAAGATTTCAGAAACTCTTAGTTTCTAAAGTCTTATTCTACAATTCTTCAAAGGCATACTGAATTTTAGCCAGGTCAGACACATGGAAAGAAGATGATGGAAAAAAAAAAAAAAAAACAGCCCCTGGTCTGAGCCCCAGACCTCGCTGTTAAACAAGATGGAAGCCACTGGTCCTCCTGTCTAGGGACTGACCCGAGATGAACACATGATCCCTGACTGCACTAATAGCCCTGAATGGTAGAATGGACTGTTTGCTGCGGTCAGGGGAGCACAATCCTGAGTCAACAACATGGTCATGTACAGGTTTTTGTTTTTCCTGTAAAATCAGTAACATACTCAAACCTCAGAATTTGTGTGTAAACTAGTGGAATCAGCAGCTTGAACTGATCAATTAAACACCAATTAAAAGCAAGAACCAGCAAACCCTACGGCTCTGCAGCCAAAGAACCACAGTGTTTAAGCAACGCATGTAATATACAGACAAAAGGACACACCTGCCTGAGGGAGAACTAAAGAACGTTAAGAAATAAATTGCCAGTGTGAACGTGCGAGAGTGTGGAGATGTGATTCCGTTTTCATGAGTTTGGCAGCTCGCTCCAGTTTAAGCGGAAGATTGAAAAGCCCTCCCTCTCACTCTGGGGTCTCTTTTCTTTTCTGGAATTTTACCAACCAGAAACAAGAGCAACGAAGTGCGAAGCCAAAGACTGCTCTGGTCTGAAACAGCTTTATATCATGAGAGAATATTTAAAAAACTCCTTCAGAAAAAAACTGGATTTGCTCAAAAACTAAGCGCTGTGGTTATAATGAAAATTCTAGAAATGCCATGGAGCATGCATCATGGCTGTAAAAGAGGGCGTGCGGATTCGAAATCGGGCGATCCAGCCCTTCAGCCTGCCCTTTGTCTTCTGCGTTTGACTCGACCACATTCCAACACTGGGGAACAACTCCAGCTTCGAGGCCTAAGTCTTCCGCAAGAGCCACAGAGCACCTTTAACCTGATGCATGTCCTCCAGTGTAGGAGGACCCAGGTTTCCTGACGGATTGTTTAACGACACCTTCAGCACTTTTCTCTCAGAATCCTTCTTACTCTTCTCAGCAAGTGTACACACCACAGATCATTTGCTTGCACACTCATACCTATAAGCAATTTATAGTCACAGATGAGCCCGGCATGTATGAGACTGACGGAGGACACCGGAGTACCTGGAGGAAAACCCACACAAACACAGGGAGGACAGACAAACTCCTCACAGACAAGCCCAGCCTGCATTCGAACCCACAACCTTCCTGCTATATTGCAATAGTGCCACTAACTGCGCCACCATCCTGCCCTACAAAGGACCCAGACAAAAACTATGCAATCACAGTGAGAATATGGCAACTCTATATAATATCTATACTCTATATATCTATAAAGGCTCAGTGAATGAGATTCAGCAAACACGTCACATTCTAATCTAATCAGAGATGTTGGAACTGTTCACCTGAGTCGCAGATGACCAAACCTGCCCAACGCAAACCCTTGTTCTCTTTCACAGAGCTCAGTGTATCAAAATAACATTTACACAACATTTCATCCAAACATCTGGAACTGACAGTGCACTGAATAACAATCCTCCATTTCCATTCCATATTCATAATTCCTTGCAGCATTTCATACAGTGTTGTCTGTGCGCGTTGCTTGGCGCCGTCTGAGAAACAAACAAACGGCTCAAGAGAGCAGGAACTCAAAGAACTGAAGGAAGATTACAGGACAGAAAAATGCTGTTATCCTTCCAAGAATTTGAACTTTAGAGAGACGCGACCAGAAAACTACAGCAGTCTAAAAAAAAAAAAAAACCCAACAAACTCAGAGGAACTGCCCAGAAAAACAATCACAAGACAGCATGAGAGAAGAGATCTTTTTTTTTTTTTTACTTTTTTCGCCCAGAAAACAGAAAAGCCTTAATGCTGCACCAAGTGGGCAAATTGGGACAATACAAACACACTTGCAGGGATTTAAAAAAAAGAATAAAAAATCCAGATTCTATGGCAAGTTATGTCAAACACCTCCATTCAGACAGCCAAAAAACCCTTCAGAACGCACATTAACGGGAGGACTGTGTTAAACCCTTTTGGTAACGATTTCTTTCCTTCTTATCAGGGAGGATGTGAAACACTCGCATGCGAATATGATCCGGGGAGCTAAGGGAAGGGAAATTAAAATCAGATGTGAGGAGGACGGGGGCTGAATCACTTCCAGCGATAACAAGCAGGTGCAGCTACCGCACAGGCAGGAGGAAGGCAGAGGAAATCCTCCGGCTATCGCCGGATTTAAAAGCCCCCGTTTTTCCACCAGGAAGAAACACAAAAGAAACAGTCAAACAAAGAATATGATATTTCTTCCCGGGAAAGTGAAGTAGACATAAGACTTTGCTTTGCTGGTTCATTGGCGTTTCCTTCATCAGAGCGTGCGAAATCTGTCACAACACAAATAACGATGCTGGTGGAGATCACTGGCAGCAGGACGTATCCTCACACGCCGCACTGTTCCACAGCTTGTCATTAATATTGTTCATGTTTAGCGGAGGTCAGGCAGAAAAGAGATGATGTCACAAAGGCCTTCTCCCTCGCCCTGTCCTTTGCTTTCTTACTGGGATCAATACAGGAAGAAGAGGACAATGACATCACTATGGGTCAAACTGTCAGTCAAGAGGCCTTAACCAAAGGGATCACAAGTCAGGATAATTTATTTCCATGTTGGCATTTTTATAAATAACAAAAAATGTACAAGCATTGCCAATACTGTATAGGCAGTCCGCCGAATACACAGTGGACACAGTATTGACACAATGATCAAGGAAACAATTTCCAAGACTAAAATGTTTATTTTTTGCCACAAAACATCAACAAAGCTTTCACTCTGCTCCATCGTACAGGCAGCTCCCATGGTCAAATACTTCCTGCAAAATTCCAGAAAAATATGGATTCAGAATTCAGAGTCCTATCCCTCAAATCCAAGCCCAGCGATTCTGGCAGAAAGTAGGAGAGAGGCAGTTCACCAAAGACCCATGACTTCCTTCCAGGAAGCAGTGGGAAGGATGTCCACACCGCATCCCAGAGGACAGGCTGGAAACTTCTTTGTTCAAAGCAAAAACAGGTCAGATCTATAAGTATTTGGAGAGCAATTTAATCATAAAGCGCTGAACTATCCAGAAGGATGCTTATACTCTCGAATTGAAGCAGACCGTCCACACCTCCTGCTAAACATGATATTTACATGATATTTGATGTTATCTACAAAATAAAACAAACCTGGGTGAATTTGAATGAATATTAACCAAATAACACTAGTTTTTGTAAAAAGGATCCATTCTGAGAAAAACTGACTTTTAGGAGCAGCTTTCAATGCATTTGCCTGTTAATTTAATACATGCTACTCTCAATAACATTAGAACGGAATGAGATAATAAATTTCTGTTTGCTGTTTTTGACTGGGCTGAAGGTATGTGATATGCAGTAGGAGGATTGAAAAATGGACCATTCTGACCCGGTCACACTTATGTGGCCCACCTCATGGCATACAACCATCGAGATGGAGCGAATCATGCAGGAAGAACAGCTCATTGACATTTTGTAGCTTCAAAGTAGTAACAGGCCTCCCTGTATCAGCAAATTAAAAATGCTTAAAAATGCAACCAAGTTAGCAAAACCATATAGATGCACAAGAGCTGCATTTCCTGACATTTTTGTGGAAACAGTGTGCTCACATAAGGGACACCTACTGCAATTCCTCTCTAGATTGCAATCATTTACCCGATCCTTTTATCCAGAATACACCCAACGGGGGGCAATCTGGAGAAATGTAGTTAACCACATAAAACCTACGGACCGATATATGGGCTCGTTAAATGCAGCTGCTATCTGTATTCAAATCTGTGGAACTTCAGGCATATTTTAAATTCTCGTGGAAATCTCAAGATTTCCAATTACTTTAAATACATACTGCTGAATTGCAGAGAAATGCATATGAAATGGTACACAAGACCCGGATATGATGTTATTTTGTGGCAGTAAAAACATGGCATCCTGGGATTGACTATTTCTCACAATGTTAGTGTGATGTCACTGCAGTGAAGTGCTGCAACCCACAGAATACATGTCACATTGTCTAACCAAACGAAAAAAATGCTTTTTCTGACTTAGAACCCACCTTAGGGGTCTTCAGGGTAAAAATTTCCATTTTTTTGATTTTCACGTAAAATAATTAAAATAAATAACTGAATGCAGTGAGATGCCAGTAAACACTAAGAATCTATGTTTTTCCTCTGCCTCAATTGTTACTTGTGACTTCAAAGGCAAATTACCAAAAATCACAACACTGACTGATTTTCAACCTTGTGGGATTCATAAAATCATAATTCATATTCATCTGATTGACTTGAAATTTGGACTGTAGTTGTATCTGTAAAAGATCTATTTTCCCAGATAGGCGCATCTCAAGGGGGTTAATTTGAAAATGAAGCCAGTTGATGATAGCGATTTTCTTTATGGTTACATAACAGAGCTCATTAAATATTCATAAATGTTTGAAACAAAAAATCCCATGACATTTCACAGAGCAATCTTAAACCTTTCAAATGAGACCAATTTCAGTAAAATCTGACCATGAAATTTCAATGCCACAAAATATTTCCAGATTTTGTCATTAAAGTGCCATTTCCATGGCAACCATGTAAATTATCAAAATACTACATTTTATGAGGTTAAAATCATGTTGAGTATGTTTATCTTTTAGTTTTTACATTATTATGGTCATTTCTACACTTTACCCTGAAGACCCCTTAAGGGAAAACTTATATCTTAAGAGAAAAGTTACATCTTAAGGGGGTTAAGGGTCATGCTCGGGAGCACCCACAGCTGCACCAATTTTACTGAGGAGACACTGAGGCTCGAATCATCAACATTGCGAGTGCCAGTGAAGCACCCATGCCGCTAGGCTGGCCAATCCCCCTCTTGTGTTTCATAGACAGGCTGCAGCAACACCTAAGGCACCCAAGTGAGTGTCATGGGTGATAAACTATGATATCAGCAAAAGAGCACTAGAGTCTAGGGTCAGCTATCAGCCACAGGCCGACAGCAGACCTCAGTTTAGCCAGCTACTTTGAAAACACATACCAGTTAAATGGCAAACAACAGACCTCAGGTTGATTGGCTATTTTCAGAAATATCCGAGATTTGCCACTTTGTAAAAATGACATAATGGAACAATTCCTCTCCCTGGCGTCGACAACCACTCTTACTAGGTACTTCTCTGAACTGGCTGGCCACCCAGATTTTGACAGAGCCCAGAAAGGTTTGTCATTTGCATAGCATTTCTACTGATAAGAAATTAAAAATCTAATATTAAAACAAGCATGAGCACCCAGAGAGCGCATACCTCTACTAAGGCCCAACAGTCACCCGCATGTCTAGGACACATACGGATAGAGTTATTAGACACCACCACACAAGTAAATCAAAAAATCCTGGATCCAGAATTTGATCTGGATCACAACCAAAATGAAATCACTTCCAAGTTGGGGCAAGACACACTTCTGTTAAAAAATTTAATCAAATTAAGACCATAACTTTTCTGTAATGTCGCTAACAAGCAAACATACTTACCCACAAACCGAAGATAATTCATGACCTCCTTGGCAGAGGTACTGAACAGTCATAACCATGCACATCCATATTTAGACTTCGCCCACATACCTAGTATTTTGACAGAAATACCGCCTCCCACACAGACAAACACAAAGGCATAAACATCACGCCTCTTAAAAGTTACACGTCTAGCTAAATTATATCCCTGAAAAATGTTGCATTTCAGACAGCCCTACTTAGGGTCAGCCTTGTGTTCCCTCAGCTTAGTGTCCAATCCGAACAGTACTTCCACCAAAGTGGAAATAGTTTCACCTGTCTGTTTGTTAAGAAGTTCCATCATTAGCCTGTCTGTCTGTTATCAAATATTGTCAGCAAAACATCTCAAAAAGTAACAGATTATAAACCATAGAACATCAGGCTGAGGCAAAATATGGTTGAAAGAACATGGGCTTGAGACATGCTCCCGTCTATATCAACAACTGTACCAGCACATACAAATTATAAGGAAAATATCATTCATCTGACCAGTGTAATCATATTAACCAGAACAGAAAATATCTTTCATATTATACACGAGCAATACAAGTTAGTGAAGGTTGCAGTAAGAGCATTCCACCAAAAAGAGCTGAACTAAGCAGAACAAAAGAGTGCCTGCAGACTTATAAGTTATGCTGGGGTGGAGATGCACTCAGAATAGGTCTACCTTATGTGTTTGCTAGTGTGCTGGGCACAGACCTGAAAGTTCTCAAAAAGCGGAAAGAAAGGCAGGGCTCACCAAAGCATCATTTAAAAGAATGTAATCTCCCTCGCCACTTTTAACACTGGTTAGATACCTAGCATTTAAGCTAGACAGGGGCTGTAATTCACACAAGCAATAGCCCCCTAGATTACAGAAAGCCAATCCTACTTGCTTTTACTTATAGGCAAAAAAAAACCTCAGGGCAGCGAGGCGTTGGAAATGGCCATTCTCAGTCGGGTGACAATGTAAAAATAAAAAAAAATTTTAAAAAAAGAACAGCTCACCATGTGCATAAGCACACAGAAACTTTTTAACTTATTTTAAGTTTGTTTCTAGGGAAACGAAACACACAGCTAAAAAAATATAATCAACATAAGACTGACATAAACAGATTTTGGCTTCATCTGAACCCTACTTGAACCTCATTTTTTGAAATCCAGATCACACATTTTTATCCAAAAAAGCACAAACTCAATCAGTGAACGCAATCAGGAAACCTTCTCCCATGAAAGTAGCTGTCATATTCCCTGACTAAATCTGGCAGAGGTAAATTAACCGCGAAATCCGCGAGCTCCCAAGTGGGTACAACTCAACGAAAATAAAGTGCATTTTACCGCCGTTTCAGCAGCTGTCAAAGTCTATGCTGAGATCACGCTCATCACAGTTCGCTCTCGGCAGCAATTCGCTAAAGACGATACATGAAACATTATTTATCAGACAGAGGAAAATCCCAATTCATGATTTATATTTTTTAATTATTTACAACACAATGAGGAAAACAGATGAGAGAATCCATGACGAGGCTTCAGACACCTACATCTTTTTCCCCCAGAATGAGACATGATACTCGACTGAGAGTAAATGGACAAAAGGATGATGACTCAGCACTTTTAATTATTATCCCCACCCCCACTTCACATGCACAGACAAACTAAAAACAAAAAAAACATGAGGAGGTATAGGCAAGAGGAATGAGATCAACCAGGACAGAACCGCATGAAATCTGGGGCCGTTTGTTCACTGTGCAGGTGCTCAGGGCAGCCGTTTGAAAACCTGACCAGAGTAAATAAATTCACTTCCTTTGTCAAAATGGGACAGAAACAATGGCCACCATGACAGCCAAAAATTCACCCACAGCTCCAATAGGACCAGAGGAGGCAAACCCAGGTTGAGACCAGAGGTCTATTGCACCAACACTCGTCTGACATTCTACCATTCATTCCAGCGAATTCTGCATTTTGATTGGTTAACACGAGGTATCTATTCACCAGTAAACTACCTCGCACTGGGTCAAGACCTTGTCATGATTACGGCTAGCGAGCTAAAGCCAACTGGCTAGCGAGCTAAAAAGGATTCAGTTTGCGTTCAAAGACTGAAGTATTCTCAGAAATAATTACGCTGACAAAATAAGGCTACAGTTTGCATACAGTCTTACTCGCTAGCGAGCTAGTTGGCTACCTAACTAGCAATAGTATAGCTAGCGCCAATGTATTTAGCTACATAACCAACTGGCTAGCGAGCGAAAAAGGCTGCATTTCGCTTTCAATGCGTGCACTGTCATACTCTTTCGCGAGCTAGTTGGCTTCCCAGCTTGCAAGCCAAAGTGATATCGAACTGTGTGTTTTTTTTTCCAAGCACTCTGCATTTATCGTAGGCTAGATACCTGGAAATTTACATTTATCTATCCTATGATAAATATCTCTTGTTCCAAAAAAAACTGGAGGTTTATCTCCTAATTGGCCTACTCAAGCTATGAACGAAATTTCACCTTCACTAAACCTAGAAAAACACAAAAATGGGTGCACATCGCTGTTTATCCAAAAGCTATGTAGAGCCAGGCTTATGTACTCAAGTTAGTTCAAAGGAAGAGCTAAGACACAACTGAAATTTACACCTACTTCCTACAAGCTGTAAAGCCATTCCTAAGTAAATTATTGCCATGGCTGAATGAGTACAAAGACGAGACAGACTGATGTTTTACGGATAAACAATTCATCCCAAATTTAAGCCGGTCATGCATTTTTGTGATAAATTGCATCCTTTTGATATGCATGATCAACTTGGACGCGCACTCTTGATTTAACAAAAGACAAGTAGGGGGCACAAAGTCATCCTACATTAATAAATGAGTCATGATACATGATAGTCTATTTCCATTTATATTACAACTTATGATTTGTATTCATAGTTTGCATCAATGGCGTAGCCATAAATATTTGCAGGTGGGTCTATAGGACATGTCGTGTGCAAGAGCCAAAGTAAAACTTGAGTTGTGAGGATGGCACCAAAACCTTTGGCCTCTACAGGAAAACTAAGAAACATCTCTTCTTATAACAACAGATATGTGCCATTATAACTCCTATTTCACATGCAGGAAACATCACACAGAAATGTCACTGAATGACTGGGACAATTTTTTGGTAATAATGGACTTAATTCTGCTGTTGCACAAGTGTGCAACTGAACAAACACTCGAGTCAAGTTTGAAAGCAACTAGTCAAAAAGTAAAATTTACAGGCAACTTTACAGACCTGCATGCAAACTTGCGAAAAGCTGGACCGTACAGTGTCCCGTGTGGGTGGAGGGGGGAAGCTACGCTCTCAGTGGAACAGCGAGGAGAGAAAAAAAACTTTTCTTTTTTTTTTTTCTTTTTTTTTTACAGAGGGAGATAGGGAAACTAACTCAAACATTTGTATTTTAATTTATTAACCTTTATTTAATTAGATAATTAGCCCATTGAGATCAAGGATCTCTTCCACAAGGGGGGCCTGGCTGTGAAAGGCAGCACCATGCATAGGCATCACAAGATTAAGAAACAGTAAACACAACATTAAGAACCAAGTCAATGCGGAGCATGAGGCAGAAATAAAAATGATAAATAGCAATCATTCTAAAATGAAAATTTAGTGATCAGTGATGACAATTAAGTGCTGCAACACTGTCCAATGGTAATAAATTTTACAAGAAATTACAAGAAAATGGGGGCAGACTGTCACACTGAGATTAAAGGGATATTCCACCAAAAAACTATAATTTTTTATCTCAATTACTCACCATTAGATGTCTCGAACGGACAAAGTTATTTTTCACCTGGCGCAACTTTATGCCCACTGGGCAGTTTTGAAAGATTATCCAAATTCCTTTTTTGCTGGAAGCAGATGGGGGCCACCAAGTAGCAACGGAAAAACTCCACAAAACGTTCGTTGACAAACTTTCAAACCATTGTCCAATGCATCGTCCAGTATAATTAAAATCTGCCTTGTCCACTCGTATCCTCAGTACTCTAAAAAACACTGTTATTCTTTGCTAAAAACAATAAATACAACAGATACGCGTCACCGATCTCCCCTACGTTTGGCACACGCGCAGGAGAAGCAAGCTTGCGCATTCAACTGAAGTCCCGCCTCCCGGCTCATTCATTGCCCAGAGACCAATCTGGATGCTTCAACCAAAAGTTATGGGGAGGCGGGACTTCCGTTGAATGCGCGAGCTTGCTTCTCCTAAGCGTTGAAGCGGACCCGTTGCATTGTTTATTGTTTTTAGCGATAATAACCACGTTTTTAGAGTACTGAGGATACGCGTAGACAAAGCAGACTAGGATTATACTGGACGATGTGTTGGACGATGGTTTGAAAGCTTGTCAACGGACGTTTTGTGATGTTTTTCTGTTGCTACTTGACAGCCCCCATTTTCTTCCAGCAAAAAAGGAATTTGGAAAACTTTTTAAAACTCTCCACTGGCCATGAAGTTGCGCCAGATGAAAAACAACTTTGATTTTTCATCCCATTTCATTTGAATACTGAATGAAATCATATCTGTGGCTATTGTTGGTCCTTGTAAGTAAGCATGGAGGTGTTTAACACACATCCTTTGTACTAGCCAATGTTCGTGATAAAATCATGGGTTTGACAGTATTAACATGGTGGACACAAGTGAACAATATAAACATTTCACAGGTTAGTTTTTAGTCACCTTCAAATTATAATTGAAAACAGCGAGCTTTCCGTCTGAGTGAAGGTTCTGACTGTAGAAATAAGCAGTTCCTTTAATGAGTAAGTGTGCTTGCTGATGCGGCTTTGTAGAAAAATTGACTAATTCTGAACTTTATCCTGGAGAAAAGGCGTTTTTGGTTTGGAGAGGGTACTGGTGACCACTGATGTCCAGCAGCGCCCATATTGATAAACTCTTGCTAAATTAAACCAGAAAATCATTCATTCGTATTGAATTTCATGCATCAAAAGTTGATTTGTGTTAAAAATAAGATTATTTTATGATTTGACTGTGTTTCATTTTGAGGGCTGTGTGTGTATAAGGAGCCACCGGGAGAGACGACTCATTCGGCTTCCTCTTTCGAAGCCAAATAAGATTTAATGCTCAGATGAAGACTACTTGTGTCTCAGAGTTAAAGATCCCAAAAACGTATTTTTTGAACCCCCAGCCATTCTCGAACCCTCAGTATTTTTTTTTATCATTTCAATGCAGAATTTTCATGAAGGTTTTTTTATGTTTGCAGCCCTGTTTCTCTACCACAGTATTTCCCAAACCTCTCCTGGTGAACCCCTCATCCTACATGCTTTAGATCTCTCCCTGCTCCAGCACAGGTGATTCAGATGATCAGGTCCTAATTAACCCCAGAAGCTGCTTGATAAGTGAATCATCTGAATCACCTGCTGGAGCAGGGAGAGATCTAAAGCATTTAGGACAAGGGGTATGCCAGGAGAGGTTTGGGAAACCGCGCTCCACCAAAATCATCAAAATAAACCAAAATACAAAGGAATACTAAATGCTGCAAGTGTTTCATCTCTGTTAAGCCATATTTCCCCTCTCTATAAAACTTAAATCTTGAATCATAAAGCATTAAATAGGGTAACCCATTTATGCGTTACCTTATTTAATGCTTTATGATTCAAGATTTAGATTCAAGCATTAAATAGGGTAACGCATAAATAGCCATATTTGGCTTCTGCGCAAGTGGTTAATTTAATCCAACTAACAGCATTTTCACACTACTTTCTGAACACTACATATTCCAAGATATTACATCTAAATTTTTTCCTGCTTTGCACATGGGTTTACACATCAAAGTTGCATAAATCTGGCAAAATATTCAGGTCAAGTGATGGGGTGGCTGACCTTCATGTTGAAGGCTTCAGTTGACGCTGTTGTTCTGTATAGAGATGACCTAGACCACATTTTGACAGATGTGTGAACTAAACCTTTATTAGTCTAAAGATAAAGGAAACAGGTCATTAATGTCCTGTCACAGCATAGGCTTTGCACTTTGGTCACACATGTAAGGTCAAATGTCACACATGTAGCACCTTTTTACGTGTGTGACAGGTGTATTTTTGGCAATAAAACCCATTTTATTTGTGGGATTGAGGAAGTAATGCTCTCCGTGTATGGAGGTATGATATTAATTTATAATCTGAGGTTTTTTATATTTTCCCTCGGATTTATCAATTTTATAAAAACTTTTGTTGCTATGCATTACGTGTGTGACGTAATTTACCACCGTATATTTTGACCTCCTTAAAGAGGGCAACCCATAAGTCTAGAGGGACTTTTGCTGCAAAAGTTGAAAAGTAACAACCTCAACATAGATTATTACTGCTGCTGAGTTTGACACTCATCTAAATCATGAACCAACTACCTAAATTTCAAGAATGATCTGTATCTCAAAAAACTGTGAAAAACGAAAGGACTTAAAAGTTGGGAAATTTTGCCCCGAAATGCAATTTTTCTGAAATTGGGATTTGCCATCCTAAACTAGAATAATAGTAGCTAGAAACACATGCACTGGTTATTTGATGGAGCTTATTTGAAAATTTGCCCTTCCAGGCTCATATTTCAGAGAATGTCCCATAGTATTTTATTTTTTTCCTGGGAAGGCCAGCTGCCCCTCCAATACAATTGTGGGGACACACAGTGAAACACAAAAAAAACTAAAAGCCATGACCCACACATCTCCATATTAAAAACTAGTATTGCGCTTGACGCCATATATCCTAGAGTGGCAACATCATCCACCATGACCTCTGACCTAAAGAAAGTGGAAGAAAAATCAGAGCGATGACCTTGCCCTCAAGTGAACTTCTGGAGGCACCCAATAGGCATATCCTGTATGGATTTGAGGGCTGTCCCCACAATAGTTCACCAGCTAGAGCAGCACCAAGCAAAGGAAAGACAGACAGACGGGTGGAAGGACATACAGACAGCATAAGGGACAACAATACCACATGGGCAAGAAAACTGCCAAGGAGGTTGAAAAAAAAAAAGAAGAAAAAACTACAGAGACAAGCAGACACAAGTGAGTGGAGGGCTGCAAGTAGCTCAATGATCTATGCATCAATCTATAAATTCATATTAAACCATTTAGGTTGAATATCAAGTGCGGACACCTTTAAACATTGGCCACACTTCGTTTCATGGACACCAAGGAGGCAGTAACAAACATGGGCTTCACATGGTGGTCGTCCTGTGTTTAGAACCATGTTCAGCCACACAAATCTAGTCTTCAGACTCCATAAGATTATCATTATGAATGCAGGGACAAGCGATCACCCATCTTCTAAGCTCTCAGACACCTGTGTGAATCCACTGGCATTCAATTAATGATTTTAGACACAAGCCAAAAAATAAAACGGAATATATATGCATTTCATATTTGTCTGAGCGAGTTACTCATTTTTCAGCGGGACCAGTCAACTTGTTCCAGTTCATTCCAAGTTTCAGACATTCTCAAGTACTATTAGTGCAGTACCTGGAATTTATTTCCGACACAGAAGCTCAGTAACTGATAGCGGGTTAACGCAATCCTCCTTACTTCTCTTATGCAGTCTATGCCTCCTTATCACTTCTAAGCGACCTCAAACCTACAGGAAAATGTTTATTTACACAACATATGGAGAGCTGCCCCAGTCCAGACTGTACACCATCGTGAATTGTATACAGTCAACAAATTACCCTTAGAGTGATATAATTATTGACCACATTGCATTCAACGCGATTTTGCGGCAGTATTTCACTAAAGAGAAGCATGTTGACCCCAGACCTCAAACTGTACCTGTGACTGGAACAGTCGACGAGTAGATGTTTCAGGGGACAATAACCAGGCACTACGGACTGATTTCACGCGTCAGGACGCGCTGGACTGGGGATGTCTTGGCGCACATTTCCCCAATAGAGTTCGGTCAATACCAAACCGTATTGCAGACTCTAACAACGGCTAACCTCAATTGTTAGCATGGTATAGCATGCCAGGGGCCATGAGGATTTTTGAGCACGTTACGCTTTATTGTATGAACGGGGCCTGATTTGTTATTGGTAGCCTCTGTTCCCTCAAAGCGACGAAGGCTGCGGCGCGCAGCAGAGCCACGGCTCGCTGACTGGCAAGTTGGCTCCCAGCTAACATGCAACAAAGCCAGGCTGACAACTTACCTGCGCAACGTTACCATCACCTATATTCTTAACAGGTTATAGCCAATCAGCCAATAGTACTCAGCTGCACACAGTATGGCCCTATACAGACAGTGTCTGCGGTTGCATCAACAGTTGCTGGTAATGGATCATTAGTAAACGAGCTATTACAGCACCACACGCCG
The DNA here is from genome assembly GCA_029721435.1 of Gymnothorax reevesii. Classification (NCBI taxonomy): domain Eukaryota; kingdom Metazoa; phylum Chordata; class Actinopteri; order Anguilliformes; family Muraenidae; genus Gymnothorax; species Gymnothorax reevesii. The sequence continues at coordinate 95,846,595 of CM056582.1, read as the reverse complement.
CCCAGCCTGCCCAGTTCTACTGCTAGCTTGCTAACATTACCATTTGGCTGCAAGTAACCAGCTCGCTAAGCTTGGTCACACCACTGAGACAGTTTACGCACTTCATTAAAGCGTTTAGCCAATATACTCAGTACATAAACCAGTGCTTGTGAAAATCCTACGTGGTTTGTTTAGCTTCTGAGACGCCCAAAAAACAGTGAAAAACAGGACTCTGTTTACCTTGTAGACATCTCCGTAGGTCCCGCTTCCAATCCTCTGAATCAACTCAAAATCCTCCTGCGGATTTCGTCTCGAGAGGTCGAAACTGGAACTCATCGTAAGAATCCCGGAGTATGGATGCAGCAGATACTTTTGAGCGGACTTAGTTCAAACAAAAAGAGGAAACAAGCAAATTAACATTCAGCGTCAGGGTAGAAAAAAAATCTCAGCCCGACTTCAGTGTAACTTTAACATGGCCTCCACAGCGCAACACGCGTGCGCCGTGGTGCGGGGAGCGTAAGGGGGAATGCATGGAATGAGGAGAGTCTGGGACATGGGAGGATAAGTGTTTGTGCGGCGGGCGCAGCGGCGTAAATTGCCCTTCGGAGGTTGCTAACATCCTAAACCAAGATTATCAAATTAGGTGGATATACCCACAGAAAAAAACCCACAGTAGCTATTTTCACTTCTGGTCATGTTCCACATTTTGGCTGCGCGGAAGACTTTTCTTTAAGTATGCAGCTTATTCAGTAACTGTGCCTCGTGGAACAAGGCCCGTGAAAACTTTGTCGAAAAACAGTGACCTATGGAAGAAGAAACCACAATCCATTGCCCATGTGGCAAATTTATTCTCTAGTTTATGTGGTCTATACCCTCAGACATGGGCTGGTTTTATGTAGCGGACGGCAGAACACTAACACATTACACTACATGTATGCGGATCAGCAACAAGAATAAAACCACCTGCCTAATATAGTGAAGGAGCCCCTCGTGCTGCAAAAACAGTCCCATCAAACTAAAGTCACTCGAGATCCCTAACTTGGGGTTTCCCAGTAGAACATTTCCCAGAGTATCACACTCCCTCCACCAGCTTCTCTTCTTCCCTCAGGACATCCCATCCTGATGCCATCTCTTCCCAGGTAAAAGGTGCACACGTACCCAGCTGAAGCACATGATGTAAAAGAAAATGGCACTCGCCGGATCAAGCAACCTTCTTCAACTGCTCGGAGGTGTAGTTCTGAAGTTTGGCGCGCTTTTAGTGGTGGACTGGGGTGAGAGTGGGCACTTTTACCGGTCTGCAAGTTAAAAGTGCAATACAAAGCAGGGTATGATGCACAGTGTGTTGTGTTAGCCTCATAGCATAATTGCCTAAGTCATTTTTTGGCTTACTGTTGCAATATAAAAAAAAATAAAAAAAACCAATGTGCTTGCAAAAAAATTGTGTTTTTTCTTGTTTTCCAAAAACGTTCAAATATGACTTAGGCAACTCTGCCATTAGGCTAATGATATGTAAATATTATTGAAATTCTCATCAACATATGTTACAGTCACCCTTGTTTTGGTTTGGACCAAACAGGATAACCTTCATAGCCCCTGAGCATCGCTGAGTTTTGGCGCCCAAAACCCTGTTGCTGCTTCATGGTTTGTGCCTCTTTGGGCCACTGTCAGTAGGTGCTCACATCTGCTGTCAGGGAGCACTCCTGAAGTCTTGCTACTTCACAGATATTCTAACCCACTTGTCAGACCATAATGATTTGGCCCTTGTCAAAATAGTTCAGTTCCCATTTCTGCCACATCCAACTCATTCAACATGAAAACTGACTGCTCGCTCATTGTCAAAGATCTGTTACAGACCTGAGCATGTGGTGTTGTCGTGAGATAATTAACATTATTCACTGCATCTGTGCGTGGGTTTAAGGTTTTGGCTCATTGGTGTATACCACATCAATATTATTTTAGCAGTTGGCCATATATGATGATGGGTTGCCTTAATATACAGCTTCTGCTTCGGATTCCCATTAAAGATAGGATAATAATGGTCCATGCAACACAGAGAAGATTGAGGAATGTTAAACAAACACCTGTTTGAAACATTAAGCAGATTATCAGGTTAATAGATAATAAGTGTGATGTGATCATTATTGGCTTTAAAATAACCATCCATGAAAGGCTTGGTCGTTTACATACAGGGATAGTTCGAGGCTCACATATTTGTACAAAGCTGCATGTGCCAACATGCCAACAGCTTGGCCATGACGTACCTAGACGTATGGCTGAAATGAATTTTGTCATTTCACCATCTGTAGCCCATCGTATTCTAAGAAGATCCAGAGAATCTGGAGAAATCTATGTGCATTAAAGGGCGAGGTAAATACCAATATTGAATGCCTGTGATCTGAGCCCCCAAACAGTACTGCCGTAAAAACAATATGCCTCTGTATTTAATATAATCATATGGACACGTGAACATTTAATAAAATTTCTGTTGGGTTTTACAAAATGAGCCAATAGCGAAAACCAGTTGAATACAAAAAGGAGGCCTCATTTCTGAAGGGGGAAACCCCCCCAACAGAGCTGGCAACAGTACAATGTCCGCAATCCAAAATCAGAGTCCAATGGGCGTAATCCAGAGTCATACACAGGGCACCAATCACAAAATCGAGGTCAGACAAAAAGAGGTCAAAAAACAAGAATGCAGCAAAAGTACAGGGAATCAGCAAAATTCGGTGTCTAGGGCGGTCCAGTCAGAAAGATAAATTACTATGAATCAAGGCGAGAGAAGCGTAGCACAGGAAACAAGGAAGAACGATCTGACAAGGACGTGAATCAAACAGACATGTTTTATACATATCCGGGAGAACACATGATCAGGGAACACAGGTGCAATCAATGGAACAACAATCAAGGATTGACACATTAGGAATAAACTAATCACATGAATTTGGCCGTAGCCAAAACGCAGACAGGGATAACAAGACAAACCTATGGACAGACAAACAGCTCCAGTCACGGAGTACTAAAAGTGTATAGTTTAGAGAAAGGAAAGCACAAAGTAAATATGGAGATCCACGGAAAATAGCAGCAGAGATAATTAGGGAAAGGCAAGGAGGCGGAGACTAGAATAGGGCGACTGCTGAGAGATCGTTAGTCAATTAGTAAGTGCAGCTATACAATCCCAAGTGCTTGTTAGAAAGATAGTCAAAATATACAGGGTTAGTGTTGGTTAGTTATTAGAAAAAAAAGCAAACTGTTAGTATGTGTTAGTAAGATAGTAAAAGAGAGAGGAAGGAAGAACACGAGATAATGAAAGAAGATTGAAACCCAGAAACCAATAAATCACCCGAATGAGCGGCATGCAAGACAAGGGACCGTGAGCAAAGATACACACCTGACAAGACAGGGGAGACAAAGTGCAAAGCATGGAAATGAAAACATGGCATGGGGATATGAAACATGGCTATGAAATAAAACATGGCGTGGAGACTATGAAAAACTAAAACATGTAAAAACTAGAACGGGCACTCGGTAGAGCGCATACCTTCGCCGATGCCACTGAATCCCTCGCCACTGGCGTTGGTTTCATGCCGATCGGATAAAAATTGACCGAGATATGGCCGAAAGTCGGTTTTGACCTTTTCGTGGCCTTGACCTTGACCTTTGACCCGATCACTCCCAAAATCTAATCGATTGATCCTCAGGTCATGCCAAATCAACCCACCAAATTTTATGAAATTCCGTTTGGTACTTTTTGAGTTATTCGATACACATACAGACAGACACACAAACAAATAAATACACGGGGATCAAAACATTACCTTCGTCAGCGAAGTCGCTGGCGAAGGTAATAAATACACGGGGATCAAAACATTTCCTTTGTCAGCGAAGTCGCTGGCGAAGGTAATAATAAAACAAGATATCCTAAATACCAAAGACACAATACATAATCTAAGAATGGTCAGACAAAGCCAGTGGTCACTAAACACAAGAATCAATCGTGGCATAAGGCCAGGCACAGAACTTGAACTAGACATGAGCATATTCAAAAACATGGCACATGCGCAAGCAAAGACAGAAAATGCAGATTCACAACAATTTCATGTCGATGAACCCAGATTGCAGCTGAATCTTCTAAAGCAAGTTAAGACAGTGCTGCACTAAACTGAAGCCACATATCAAGCAACAACCGAAAATCCTGCCAACATCTGTATGCTCTAGTCCAGTGCATCTGAGATGGACTGACACAAAGAAGAAAAGTGTGCCGAGATCTGAGGAGTCCACATTTGAAGTTATTTTTTGAAATAATGAACAATATTTTCTCAAAGGGCCAAAGAGGGCAAGCACCATTCTGATTGGTACCAATGCACAGTTCAAAAGCCAGTATCTCTCATGGTATGGGGTTCATCAGGGCCCATGGCTCAGGTGACTTAAACCTCAGTGAAAGCACCATTAATTCTGAAAAATACATTTGCATTTTGGAGTAATATATGTTGCCATCTAGACAACATCTTTTTCCGGCACATCCTTGCTTATTTCTGCAAGCCAATACCAAGCCACATTCAGCAAATGTAAAAACATCATGGCTTCAGTGTCAGGGTGTGTCGGTGCTAGACCGGCCAGCCTGCAATTCAGACCTGTCTTCCTTTGAAATTGCATGGCACATTATGCAGTGCAGGGTATGGCAGAGGAAACCTCAGACTGCTGAGCTGCTTCAGTATGATATCAAATACAAATAGGAGAAAAAAAAAACCCAACGCTCAAAACTGCAAGAATTAAAGTCCTCTTTTCCCAAAACGATTGCTGAGTGTTGTTATAAGGACAGGCAATTTATCACTTTGGAATTAAAAGTTCCCCAATCCCAGCTGTTCTGGAAAGTGTTTCAGCATGTAAAATATTGAAATGGATTCGATTTTACATTATCTTGTTGCTGTATAGCTGTCATTTGCAATATACGTCAAAACCGATCTCCAAGTCATTGATTTTTTTTTTAAATGCCCTTCCCCAACTTTTTTGGAGTTGGTGCTGTAGAATAAAACATGCCGAGTTTGACTGCCCAAAGTCAGATGATCTGGGCAGAAATTCTAGTTATCTGGGCTGGATTGGATATATCCCAGTAATTCATTGACACTGAGGTGGGCTATAGGCAGTTTTCCAAAGATCACATGGCTTGTTGCGAGGTAGACAGAGTCAATTTGCACATATTGAAGTGCATTAGGCACCAGTTTAGGCACCTAAAATTCTATCTTTAATCTGAGAATAAAACAGTTGTGAGGACTGTTTTAGGTCATTTCAAAACAAATGCTTAGATTTTTGACCAGTGCAAATTATCCAAATTAACTCAGTTGTGCGGAATAATTTCACTTTTCGGAATGTATGTACCGCAGTGGTGTCATTTTTACAAGATTTAGATGAAAAAGCGTTCCTTTATGCTCAAGGTCCAGGAACGACATTGTTTTCCAATCTAGAGATCATTAATGTCGCTGGGTGTTATACAGGCCTACGACTATTGACTGTCAATACTACAAGCAGACCTACGATGCGAAATTAACGGCCTTTTCCGATCTCTCTGTTGAGATTTACGAAATGAACCAAGAGCGACAACCAGTAGAATGCAAAAAGGAGGCTTTATTTCTGAAGGGGGAAACCCCCCAACAGAGCTGGCAACGGTACAAAGTCCACAATCCAAAAACAGTATCCAATGGGCGTAATCCAGAATCGTAACCAGGGCACCAATAACAAAGTTCGTGGTCAGACAAAAAGGGTTCGGTACACAGGCGTAGGTTTGGAGGAGAAACAAACTCATAAGCCAAAGACAGTCCGAATCCAAAACCAGGGCAGTAATCACAAAATCAAGGTCGGGCAGAAAAAGGTCAAAACTCACAGATGCAACAATATCCAAAAAGGGCAAACCAAAATCAATAGTCGAGCAATCCAATCAGAAAGATAAACACTGAGCAATCAAGGCGAGAAACGTGGCACGAGAAAACTAGGGAGAACGATCTGACAAGAAAGTGTACCAAACAGACATCTTATATACACACCCGGGGTAAACACATGACCAGGGAGAACAGGTGCAATCAGTGGGAACAATGATCAGGGAGAGACACATGAGGAATAAACTAATTACATGAATTAGGCTGTAGCCAAAACACAGACGGGGATCACAAGACAATCCTATGAACAAACAACAGCTCCGGTTAAGGAGTACTAAAAGTGCATAGTCAAAAGAAAAGGAAAGCATGAGATATAAGTGGAAAACTGCAGCAGAGATAATTAGGGATAGGCAAGGAGGCGGAGACTAGAATTGGGCGACAGCTGAGAGATCATTAGTCAATTAGTAAGTGCAGCTATACAATCCCAAGTGCTTGTTAGTAAGTTAGTCCAAATATACAAGGTTAGTGTGGGTTAGTATTTAGCAAAAACAATAAACTGTTAGTATGTGTTAGTAAGACAGTAAAAGAGAGAGGAAGGAAGAACACGAGATAATGAAAGAAGATTGAAACCCAGAAACCAATAAATCACCTGAATGAGTGGCACACAAGACAAGGGACCGTGAGCAAAGATACACACAAGACAAGACAGGGGAGACAAAGTGCAAAGCATGGAAATGAAAACATGGCTAGGCCAGGCACAGAACTTAACATGACAGCAGAATCCAGAATCCCAACAGAACCCCCCTCCCAACGAACGCCTCCTGGCGTTCAACCTGAAAGTCTCTGGTGACTAGCATGAAAGTCTTTGATGAGGTTTTTATCCAATATGTGCCTTGCTGGCACCCAACTGCGATGTTCAGGTCCGTAACCCTCCCAGTCGACGAGGTACTGCAGTCCTCTGCCTCGTCGACGAGAGTCCAGGAGGGCACGGACCGTGTAGGCTTCGCCTCCGTTGATGATCCGGGCGGGTGGTGGGGGATCAGGTCCAGAGGACAGGTGGTGGGTTACTGCAGGTTTTAACTGGGACACATGAAAAGTAGGGTGTATGCGTCGCATGGACAGGGGGAGACGGAGGCGAACGGCAGTGGGACTTAGGACCCTTTCAATGGTGAAAGGGCCCAGGAATTTGGGGAAAAGCTTACCCCCGTTACCTCTGAGGGGAATGTCCCTTGAAGACAACCAGACCTGCTGCCCAGTTGCATGGGTTCTGGCTCAGGAGGACTGTCGCCAGTAGGGGGTGGTCGAGGCAGAGTGCTCTGGAGGAGTGGGTTAGGTCGTCTGCGGGAGGCGAAGCGTCTGCGTTCTTCCAATCGGGAATCCACGCGAATAGCCAAGTCGACCAAGTCATCCAAATCCTCCGGTAACTCCCGGGAAACCAGCTCATCCTTTAACGCTTCAGAAAGCCCGTTAAAAAAAGGCATCGAACAAAGCTCTATGTCCCCACCTGCTGTTGGTAGCCAGTGTCTGGAAATCAATGGCGTAGTCGGCCACGGAACGGCTCCCCTGTCGAATGCGCAGAATTTCTCGTCCCGCCTCGTGACCCAGCTTCGTGCGGTCAAAGATGCGCCTCATCTCCTCACCCAGCAGACCAGATGTCTGCACGCAGGGTAGATCTGCTTCCCATGCAGCCGTAGCCCACTGCTTGGCCCTTCCCGTCAGTTGCGTGATGATGAAAGCAACCCGAGCTCTTTCGGTGGGGAATGACGAGGGCTGTAGGCTGAAAATGAGCTTGCACTGGGTGAGAAAAGCCCGACATGCTCCCGGGTTCCCGTCGTACCTCTCAGGCGGTGGCAGGCGTGGCTCGCAGACTGGCAGTGGCGGAGCAGACGCAGGAGCAGGAGTGGCATGGACGGCAGGCTGGGGAGACTGTAGCCGCTGAGCGTCTTGCACAGAGCGAGTGAGATCCGCCATCTGAAGACTCATGGTTTGCATATGTTGCATAAGAGCCCGAAGCTGACGCTCTTGGAATTCTAACTGAGCGCCCTGTTGGTGCACTGCCTCCTGCAGAGACTGGTCTGACGCTGGCTCCGTCATGGTCAGATCGTAATGTTGAGATTTACGAAATGAACCAAGAGCGACAACCAGTAGAATGCAAAAAGGAGGCTTTATTTCTGAAGGGGGAAACCCCCCAACAGAGCTGGCAACGGTACAAAGTCCACAATCCAAAAACAGTATCCAATGGGCGTAATCCAGAATCGTAACCAGGGCACCAATAACAAAGTTCGTGGTCAGACAAAAAGGGTTCGGTACACAGGCGTAGGTTTGGAGGAGAAACAAACTCATAAGCCAAAGACAGTCCGAATCCAAAACCAGGGCAGTAATCACAAAATCAAGGTCGGGCAGAAAAAGGTCAAAACTCACAGATGCAACAATATCCAAAAAGGGCAAACCAAAATCAATAGTCGAGCAATCCAATCAGAAAGATAAACACTGAGCAATCAAGGCGAGAAACGTGGCACGAGAAAACTAGGGAGAACGATCTGACAAGAAAGTGTACCAAACAGACATCTTATATACACACCCGGGGTAAACACATGACCAGGGAGAACAGGTGCAATCAGTGGGAACAATGATCAGGGAGAGACACATGAGGAATAAACTAATTACATGAATTAGGCTGTAGCCAAAACACAGACGGGGATCACAAGACAATCCTATGAACAAACAACAGCTCCGGTTAAGGAGTACTAAAAGTGCATAGTCAAAAGAAAAGGAAAGCATGAGATATAAGTGGAAAACTGCAGCAGAGATAATTAGGGATAGGCAAGGAGGCGGAGACTAGAATTGGGCGACAGCTGAGAGATCATTAGTCAATTAGTAAGTGCAGCTATACAATCCCAAGTGCTTGTTAGTAAGTTAGTCCAAATATACAAGGTTAGTGTGGGTTAGTATTTAGCAAAAACAATAAACTGTTAGTATGTGTTAGTAAGACAGTAAAAGAGAGAGGAAGGAAGAACACGAGATAATGAAAGAAGATTGAAACCCAGAAACCAATAAATCACCTGAATGAGTGGCACACAAGACAAGGGACCGTGAGCAAAGATACACACAAGACAAGACAGGGGAGACAAAGTGCAAAGCATGGAAATGAAAACATGGCTAGGCCAGGCACAGAACTTAACATGACAGCAGAATCCAGAATCCCAACACTCTCATCGTTAATCGCGGAGCCATCTTTCATATGTCCGTCGTGTTTGCTATCTCGGTAGTCACCACATTTAGCTCTTTTGACGAACAATAGAGAGCAACATGTCAATCTAATTAAAGCGTACAGTCATACTGAGTCCCCAGCAAAGTGAAGACACGCCGTCGATACGCAGGTTAAGAATCAGCAGCTGGCGGACACCTGTCACTGTCATCGCAGAATCCGGTGCATGACACGCACTGTCAGCTTTATACAATCGCTTTGCTGATATGTTTAATCCGGGTGGCTGCATCAGACAACAATTTGTTTGCTTGTTTGTTTCCTGCATCGCATTTCAAGGGTGACGGAAATATTTTCTCCGGCGGATACAGCCATCGTGGAGTACCACATGGAGGAGGGGACTCTATCGGCTGAATATCTTCTGAAGGGTGTGAAAACAGCAGTAGTTTACACAAACCAACGCCCACTTGTGCGATACAACACGGGCTATATTCTCCAAGAACCTCGAGAGAGTTACATCACACATATCGAGCCTGTATTTCCAGAGTGGCCCAATGCCACTCGCTGGCTCTCAGCGTTTGTTCTCTCTAATGAATAGTGAGATTTTTTTTTTCAGTTTATTGAGATCATGCAAGCACGTTGTAGCTCTCGCCACATCCACATGATAGCCAATTTAGCTTATGTAAAACAATGACTTACAACGCCGTTGCCACTTTATTCTTACATGACGTTGATACGCTAAAATATGTCCACTGAGAACCTCAGTACAGTTTAAGGGCTCATTTCCTTGAAAAATGATTCAATCTGGAAGCTTTCACACCAGTCGTAGAGGGTTCATCAGTGGAGAACACTTTTCGTGTACCAAGCTGTCATTAAAAGAGTGGAGTTTTCAGGAGCAGATGACTTTGCTCGGTCGATGGACACCAATCTAAAAAGCTGCCGTTGAACCAGACTGCTTTTAAAATGGAAATAAAAACAAATGGGCCTGATAGAGCCCCCCTTATTTCTGAGCTTTGCTCACTGCTGTAAGCCTACAGTCTGCTCAACTCATCATGCGGCCCGACATTAGTGGATAAATTTGGCATGAATAGACTTACAGACTCAAAAATTTTGGGGTTGAGTCCGTTTGCTAATCTTCTGTTGCACAGATGTGAAATTGATTTGGTTGTCAAATCTTGCGAACAACTCAAAATAAAGCATCTCTTCAAACTGAAATCTCATTTTATTAGTCTGTTTGCTTTCTGTCAAGTTATCTCTAGGAGCAAACACACTCACCTTATGCGGATTAAAGTAGGAATATCCCATTTACTCAGCTTTAATGTCACACAAACGTTGGCCTGTTTTAAAAACTTAAACCTGAATCCGTGCTATTTGAAAACCTACAATGGGTTGTTCCTGATAGCTTTTCATCTCTTGGTGATTATTCAAGCAGTACAGCTGAATGTATCCCCGGGGGACCTGTTCACCTTGGCTCTAATGACATCATGTAAACCAAGATACTGTGATGTACTCAAATGTTTTCAGGAAGCCAATTGCTTCAAAAATTAGTGTTAGCCAACTTAATCATGCTGTGTTCACAGGACTTACAAACATAGTAAAATAACTTCTGAAAATATATAACATGCTATTTATGTATTTATTTATTTATTCATTTATTAAACATTGTCCCACGCACGGCAATTAAGTTGCCCTACACATTTTTTTTTTGAGGTAATTGGCCTCCAAAGGACATTTGCGTGAACCACACTCTGGGGGATTACAGCATTTGGTTGATGACCCAGCAGGTGCTTTTCCTGGGTTGTAAACTTATGACTGTATTCTAGTTCATAGTATTTGCTGCTGTCCATTTGCTGTAATACAATAGGGGCAACTGCAAGTTTGGACAGTGAATAAAGTTTCCCTTTAATTCACTTTAAGGCAGAAGTTCCAGCTGCATATGGTATATCTGAGCCTAAAATAAAATCATTCTGTCTATTATAATTTGCTTTGACCTCGCAGAGACTGATTCTGTAAGCTTTCCATTTTCTAGTACTGGTTGTTGACAAGAGTGATCACAATTCATTTTCAGAAGTAATTGTGTTATACAGATTTTTGTTCAACATAAAAAGAATGTTTATTTGTCCTTTTTATTGTCCAATTTGTACAACCCCAATTCCAAAATAGTTGGGACGAAGTGTAAATTGTGAATAAATCAAAATCAAAATGCATTGACTTTAAATTCACATGAGCCAATATGTCATTTACAATAGAACGTTGATAACATTTCACATATTGAAACTGAGACATTTTACATTTTTATCCACTAAATGAACTCATTTCAAATTTTCTGGCCAGAACATGCCTCAAAAAAGTTGGGACACATGCAAAAAAGGCCTGAAAAAGCAACTAATATATAAGAGAATCAGCTGAAAGAACATTTAGCAAGTAAAAAAGCAAACTGGCATCAGGTGTGTAACATGATTGGCTATAAAAGGGATGTCTTAGAGAGGCTGAGTCTCTCCGAAGTAAAGATGGCCAGAGGCTCTCCAACCTGTGAAGGCTTGTGTAAAAAATTGTGGAATACTTTAAAAACAATGTTCCTCAATGTCAAATTTCAAAGGCTTTGAAGGTCTCATCATCGACAGTGCATAACATCATCAAAAGATTCAGAGAAACTGGAAAAATCTCTGTGCATAATGCATAAGGCTGAAGACCTTTATTAGATGCCCGTACAGGCCCTCAGACACCACTGCATCACTCATCGGCATGATTCTGTCATTGACATTACTAAATGGGCCCAGGAATACGTCAAGAAACCACTGTCTGTAAACACAGTCTGCTGTGCCATCAACAGATACCACCTGAAACTCTATCAAGCAAAAAGGAAGCCATTGTTGAGCATGATCCAGAAGCACCACCGTGTTCTGTGGGCCAAGGCTCATTTAACATGGACTGTAGAAAAGTGGTAAAGTGTCCTGTGGTCAGACGAGTCCAAATTTGACATTTTTGTTGGAAATCATGGATGTCGTGTCCTCTGGGCCAAAGAGAAGAAAGACCACCCCTCCTGTTATCTGCGTTCCGTTCAAAAGGCAGCATCTCTGATGGTATGGGGATGCATTTGTGCATATGGTGTGGGACATTTGCATGTTTTAAAAAGCATCATGAATGCTGAAAGGTATATAAAGGTTTTACAGCGACATATGCCTTCTCCAGATATGCTCCTCTCTATTCCAAGGAAGGCCTTGTGTATTTCAGCAGGACAATGCAAAATCACATACTGCAGCTATTACAACAGCATGGCTTCATAGAAGAAGAGTGTGCTGAACTGGCCTACCTGCAGTCCTGATCTTTCACCGATTGGAAAGATTTGGGGCATAATTAAACGAAAAGTCTGTCAAAGGAGACCCAAAACTCTCCAGCTGCTGGAAGCCTGTATTAAACAAGAGTGGGATCAAATTCCAATGGCTAAACTTACCTCAGTGCTGAGGCGCCTCCACTCTGTGTTTAAAAGAAGAGGGCATGCTACATCATGGTAAATAGGCCCTTGTCCCAACTTTTTTGAGCAGCCAAACAAATTTGAAATTAGCTCATTTTGTGGATAGAATTGTAAAATTTATCAGTTTCAACATTTACTATGTTATCTCTGTTCTACTGTGAATAAAATACTGGCTGGTGTGATTTGAAAGTCATTGCGTTTTGATTTTATTCACAATTTACACTTTGTCCCAACTATTTCAGAATTTGGGTTGTAGTTTACGCATACATGGGAGTAGCTTCCTGCATTTAGTTTGTATAATTTAATCAAGCGCTCGACTAAGATATCAGGGTACCATATTTACAAGGTCTAATTTTGCTGTTGATTTGAAAGGAAATGACCAAACCAGCAAGGGCCGCTGCTCTCCGGAACAGAAGTTTGAGACCAATTCAATAGACTTACCCACCAGAACTGCGCCAATAACAGAAAAGCTTCAGATTCAAATGCTGTGCTATATTTTGCTAAGCTTGTTCAGTGCAATTGGATCCTAAAGATACTCTGAGTGAGTGCAAGCCCTGCCTCCCAGACGTTTTAATTGGCTCAGTTGCACCCTACAAGATCAACGGTGCTAAAAATGGATGCATCATATTGACATCCATATGAGTGCTAGAACCCCCCGTGCCAATGACATCGCACTACCTTTGCCAGCTTGTCTTCTTCCCACAGTGCCTCATGGTGCAATCTCATTCCTGCTGGCGCACATTAACCCCACCCAGCCATCCACATCAATGATGAGACTCACCGCACCAGAAAACCTTTTTTTTCATTCATCTCAGGTTCAGTACTGATCCTCATTTGCACATTCTGGGCACTTTTGATGGTTGACAGTGGTTAGCATGGGCATCGGACTGGTTTGAGACCATGCAGCCCCATTTGTTGTAGGGTGCAATGCATTCCTCATGTAACCATCATTAAAATTTTCCTGTTTTGTGTCTTTTTAGTCCTTCTATTGCTTCAGACCAGACAGGGTACTTGTTGTCGGCCATGTGCATGGAGCCTTATGTGTCGAACACCCAGTCATTGATCCCTGGTTTGTAACTCCTTTGCTCACAATTGTTCAGAGCTCAACACTGCTGACCAGGAGCACTCCACAAGCCTTGCCATTTCAGAGATGATCGGACCATGTTTTCTGGCTGTCAAAACTCTGTCAAAGTCGCTCAGGTCTGTCAACCTGGGCATTTTCCCCAGATCCAACAGTTCAACGATGAGAACCAACTGTTCGCTTACCGCGTATGATATCCCAAAACTTGTTACAAGATAACTAATCTAAATAGCTTAATTTGTGAGTGGTCGTAATCTTTGGGCCCACTGGTGCATACTTTAAGAAGTTTTCTTATGGTAATCTTAAATTCAGTAAATTGAGGAAAAAAGGGACTTTTAATTGCACCTTGTCTTTAAAAAAAGGTCGTGAGGCATTAAAGATCCTCTGGCACTTTCAAAACAAAGCTGGACCTCCCTCCCAGGCTCACAGGTTAAATTCCACAAGCCTAGTATTTGACCATCATCCATTATCCTCTAACAGCAGAAGAGAGAAAAGAAAACTTCTCAGGTGAGAATCTTGAGCAAATGAATAAAATTAATCACACCAAAGCATTTAAGAACAAACAAGCTCAAGTTCAAGTGCGTTTTTTTTTAAATATGTTAGTATATCTATTTTTTTTATTTTTTATGTAATCAATTAGTGTATGTGTGTGTATGTATATACGGCCACCATTTATGAAGATTAAAACTTCAGGGTTTTTCTCAAGTAGGAGCGAGGTGTTAGCTTTAACTGCACTTGTCACTGCATTATGGGTTTTTGTCAGAGTTAACTCACTGAATCTTGCTTCATGAAGCACAGCCCTACGTTCTTTGTAGTAATATGAGCGCTGGAGTTCAGTATTTATGATTAAACTGTGTGAGAGTGACAGCATGAATAGGTGCGTTATAAAATACGAGCGGCGAGCACACACAAAAAATCAAAATGCTGCTATAGCATTTCACCCCAGGGTCTGATCTGTCATGGAGCTTTGTAAAAAATAACCTTTTCTCTACTTCAAATATTTGCATTGAGCTCCACTGTAAGCAGGTGTAGGGGCCTGCTGCTCAGCGCTCTGTTGTCATGAGGAACCTGGAAATGAGTCTCCAGTGTCTAAATCAACATTCATTTTTCAGCACAGTGAAATTCACTAACGAGTAGAGGAGCAATAACACTTAATAACTGCTTCATAACGTGTTTATACATTATTGTCATTGTCATCATTGTACTTTTATCCCTTCATTTAACATGTTCTGGGCGTGTTTCAAGACTGCAGCGTCATTATTAGATCCAGCAAAGATGTTGAATTCCATGCTGCTGGGGTTAATCCCTAGCAAGGTGCAGACTCTATCCAGGCCAGAGCTGGGACCAATAATCGTTACAGAGGAAAAAATATTCCAAGTGTCAAGGGAAAGACCATTGTAGCTAATAAGGCAGTCTTTATTGCATGCAGCAGAGAGAATTCACAGTAACTTAGAGCAGCTCTCCTACACGCGGTAAGGTCCATAAGTATTTGAGCAAAGGCTCTATTTTAAAGGGTAGCAATTCCCCTTCATTTAGGTAGGGCAGTTAAAAGAGTTTGCACTACAAGCTGAGGGTATAAATTTCCATATTGAGTGAATCACGCCAGATTACGAGGCTTTAAAATTAGTTTGCGATCCAAATAGCTGACCTATGGATGTCAAAGGTTATACTCTGCATCTTACTTGAAAAGTGGTGCATTCCACATTGTTCTAGCCAAGTGCCTATTCTTTTTTATTCAGCTCAATCAACCTTTGTGCGAAACAGCTTCATCAAACAGCCAACAAACATGCGCATGCAGACATGTGAATAGCCGCTGTACTGTAACAAGGTCCAATTGTGTGTGCGGTCCCACAGCAGTTGGTACGGCTGCAGGAGGGGGTCGTGTACCCTTGCTGTATTTAACTGCTTAGCGGCGTCTCATTTTTGGGGGGTAACTTTATGCTGACGCTCATCCATCACAGGTGATCCGTCGAGCACCCTGAAAGCGTGGCCGGATTCGCTGCCGAGAAATCCGAGCGAAGCAAAGCGCTCGTGTCTCAGGAGTGCAAATAGTCAATAATCCTCTGGTCCAGAGTCAAGGGCGAGAGCCATAGCCACTGAGTCATCTAAAGAAATTCAGATGAACCATCAGGTTATCGGGCACCGTTCAGCATGAGTCATGCTAAATAGGCAGTTTCAAGCATCACACTGGCTCGTGAGTGCTGTGGAGGTGTTGTTGCAGCCATATCTGAATACAGCAACTACTCCTATCCACAGTGACTTATACAGTTCACGCTGAGTAACACATGCGATAAATACAATTCATTTATACATTTGTACACAGGGTTGTCACTAGGGGGTTGAAAGGTTGTGACAGCTGAAGAAGGGCCCAACTCTATGGAACAAATTTTTCGGCAAGAACATTTTCATTGAAGTCTTCAGGGTGTTGCCTTGATCTTAGTATCATACTTTTGGCACATGAGTTCTCCTCCAGAGGTAACAAATGAGTGCATTCACTGATTTGGCTTTATGGCCCACAAACATTACAGCAGGTTGAGGGCAGGCCCAAAGATATGTTCTCTTGGGGGACCCAGAAATCCTTGCTATGCTGATTTACATGGATGTTTTCTGAACTGGTTTACAGAGGTGGTGACCATGTGATTCGCCAGCAGCTATAAAATACCTCAGCCAATCACAGATCTCACAGATGGGGATGGCCTGTAACTGAGTGGGTTGCACATTTGACTTGAAAGTTGGGAGATTGAAGCACCAGTGTAGCCAAAGTAAGCTCAGTACTGCTGTTGGGCCCTTGACCAGAGGCCCTGAACTGCATATTACTCCAAGGGGTATAGCCCCCTGCTTAAAATAATGATTGTCAGTTGATTTGGAGAAAAGTTATCAAGTATAATTTAATCGTAATTTACTCATTACATTTTACCTCTTTAAATTCTGGCAATATTTCAGAACTGATCCATGACAGTTTTTCAATGAATTGCACAAGTTAACCAACCCAAAATCTAAACCCCCCTGAAAAGAAAGCCACCCTGAATATTTGCAGCACATGAGATGATTTTGTCCATGGGATCAGTGATGCGCCATTTAATTAACTATCTATTTTTGAAACAGGGCACTTTTTCATTGCAGTGAAACTGGTGAATTTATTCACAAGCTACACATTTCAGCTGGAGTTTGATGAAGTCTGTAGAGCTCGGCGTCGTAAAAGAACAAACATGACAACAGTTTTGGAATAATGGGAGAATGATTTATTAAAATTAACTATTTGAAATAGGATGGGAAATGGAGTGACATATTTATTCACAATTTCTCCCTCAGAGGAGAATTAGTGAGGTTAATAACACTACTATGCGAGTGAGGGTTGATATGTGTCATTGGATTGTGTCATTCTATGATATAACAGTGGACTGAATAATGATCACTGGTCTTATTTAAGGGAAGTTATCTGTACCCAGAATAATAGTTCACACTCTGTAGTAATTGTCAAAATTGCAGTGTATGACTATATTCTATTAAAATGATACAATCAAAAACTCGTTGATGCAAGTGTTAAATGAATGCAGTTCAGTACTTAACAGCGCAAAAGGGAAGACCAGTCCAGGTATTTGTTCAGGTGATGTGATACGAGGTCCAAGTTTTGGGTGTGCAGGTTCCTTAGACACAGTTCAATTCTGTAAGAGCAACTTGTCCACACAGAAATCCCCACTTGGATCTCTGTGTTACTTTATTAAGCAGGATAACTGAATTAACAAGACAACTGCAATGAGTTACTCCCAGGGCAACTGCAGGCCTGGAACATGGACTGAAACGGAACCTGCTCCAGATTTTACACAGCATAGTTGCTCTGCTGTTTCAGCTAACTGTGAGATTACTTGTGTTTCTACAGGCAGGAGCTATGAGCTCTTGAGTCGTTAAATCTTGCAGAAAGCTCCCTGGACTGTCTCTGCTCCCATTCGACCGTCTCCTGTCTCTGTGCTGATGGCGCTGGTCACACGTACTGTAAGGCAAAACCTCCAGAGCTCCCCATTCATCACACACAATAGCTGCCACCCACACAGGAAGCGGTCATTCATCAACACAACACAGCAAGAGGCTTTCCCAATTAGGGAGCCCTCCCCCAGTGCATTGTGGGTGGAGGAATGAAGCAGTGACTGAGCAAAAATTAACTGTCACCGACCCTCCCGCTAATGCAACTCAATAACACTCCCTGTCACAATAAATTAGATGAGATAACATAATATCTTAGTCTAATATTCAGCGACCGGCTGATTTGATAAATGGTGCTCAGCAAAATGGCCTGTGTTAATTCAACTCCAGAAGAGCTTGAACACCACAAAAAAACAAGTGTAAATTCAAATCTGATGAACTGTGTACACAGTAAAATGCTCAGTATTAATGAAACTCTTACAGCTTATCCGATCTTAACTGAGGCCATGTATAAGCTGTTCATTTAAGGTGTGTTCAGTCTGGAAGTTGAGGACTTGCAAAAATAGTTGACTGCGCAATACACATTTGATACAGTAGCAGTGTCATTAGAATCTCATCCAATGATTGCCTCGTAATATAATTTGTGCTTTTGGGTGAAGGATGACCAAGACCCAAAATAAATTAACAGAGAACCAGAACAGAGGATACGGGCCATTACAGATCACACAATCTTTCCTGAGAAATTCATCCAGGTGAGATTCTGTAGGGCTCTGGTCTGGTTCAATGAGGCTTTTACAACAGACTGTTTCTTCCCCAGAGAGATGAGCAAAGGTATACTTAACAAGACTGTCATGAACTGGCCCTAATTAATATAATTTGGTCACTTTTGTCAAAGTCAGCGTTGTAAGTAAAAAGCAAATATAGTTGTCTTAGGCAGCTTGGCTCAATTCTGCGAGGCCCCCGCCATCCGTTCAATTGTGTGAGGATCAGGGAGGAATCCCAGGCGCCAAATTCCACACAGGGGGTACAAAGAACAGCTCAAGCAGCAATGCAAATGAATTATTTTAAAATTATACCAAACAGACTCATGACTTGTCTTGACTGTGGGAGGAAGTTGGAGTAGCAGAGGGCGAACATGAGAACGCCACACAGAAAGGCTCCAATCGATTCAAACGCAGCACCTCCTTGTTATGAGGGAACATTGCTGTCTTCTGCACCACCACAGTTCCCATTAAGGGTTGTCCAATAAACAGACGAGGGGGGATTTAGGATGGCAGAGGGGATTTAGGTTAACAGCAGTAAACATGCGTTTGGAAAAGGAAGCACAGACTGGCTGCCTGCAGCAGCTTGCATGCAGGAGGAAGCAGCCAAGTGCGTAGAGCTCATCAGAACGGTGTGGGCGCAGGCTTTCATTCTAATCGAGCTCATTCTGAATACAAACAGGAAACAGTAAAATGGCAGTATCACAAGCCATTTTATGGAAAGAAAGAACTCGCATTTACGTGCAGCGTTTTCTATTGTATGTGTGATTCTAATGATCATCATAATGTAAACATAATTCAGAAGAATACAAACACTAGGAGGCCATGCTTAATTTTGGGGTTCACAGCTCCTGTGCCAGATTATCAGCAAAACAAACAGTAGCAGCCATTACATGGGGGAGGGGGGGGGTTAGCACAGAGGGGTGTCACATCTGTTTCTTAATTTCATGCCAACTTCTGCTCTAAATTTTTTATGCAGCCAGAGATCTAATTTATATGTTTCACACTACGATAAGGCTCAGCTGCATAGTGGGAAAACTAGGGCAGTCTCGGACCTAGAGTGCAGACCATCAGCGTTTGGGTAGTGACACAATTTTTTATGTTCTGTGCAGCCGCTCACTGAATTTTAAAACAAAGAACACGACAGGCAAGTAAAGACTGCCAGCTTTAATTTATGGCTATTTACATCCATATTGCCTGAATCATGTTGGAATTAAATGCAGCGTCACTGACAAAATACTTTAAAAACAGCTGCAAGTCCTTTATCTCAAAGCAGGATTATGGCTTTAGCTCGGCAGCAGCACTGTGTTAAAACCCAGAGCCTTCTCACATCTGCAACATGGTGAAGGAGCCCAGAGTTTTACTCAGTGCAGTTTTCCAACTAACTCTGTAATCTTGCATTGTGATAAAAGTCCCAAGCCTTCTAGTTAAGTGTAAAAAAAGCAACAGTCTTGGGCTGATTAGCTAACACATTCTGAGAGTATTTGTCTACTTGACTAGTAGATGAAGATCTAGGTTTTCACTCCAAGACTGGGCCCCGGTACACATGCGTTAGCTTGTGAAAAAGCCACAATATTACTGTTCTGATGTGAAACTATAATTTACTGTGATCTTATTTATGAGTACACCAGAATTTGTACAAACAGCGTAACTGAGTCACAACAGCTCCTGATAAATGCATTCTCTATACTGTACATTCTGTGATAACAGAACAAAGACCCTGGCTGTTACATGTATTGCAATCATTAAAAGCAATACATACTGAACCCTATGTCCTTTTTGCCTCTTAATTAACCAAGAAGCACAGTATTTAGTGCAAATGTAAATAGTGCAAACAGTTATTCCATAGACGGTGCAGATAGTTCACATTTTTAAAACATTTTTTCCCCAAAATATAATAAAACGTAACGCGTTGCTGATTACCCCTCGGCCCGGACACGATTTCCTGCCTCAACATCACAGCATTAAGGCCAAAGGCCAAATCCAGCAAAAAAGGTGACATTGCACATCTCTGTGTCACAGTGAGTTACCATACCAAATTTGGTGAAGCTGCGATCAGTAGTTGCTGAGTACTGACCCATATAAGATTTCCTGCCTCAAGGTCACAGCGCAAAGGTCAAAGGTGAAATCCAGAAAAAAAAACATGACATCGCACATGTATGTGTGACAGTAAGTTACCATCCCAAATTTGGTGAAGCTGCGATAATTAGTTACTAAGTAACTAAGTTACCAAGTAACCCAGACAAGATTTCCAGGATCAAGGTCACAGAGCTAATTTCAAAGGTCAAATCCAGCAAAAACCCTGATGTTGCACATCTATGGGTCATAGGGAGTTACCATACCAAATTTGGTGAAGCTGCGGTGATTTGTTGCCGAGTACTGACCCGGGAAATATTTCCATGGTCAAGGCCACAGCGTTAAGGTCAAAGGTCAAATCCAGCAAAAAATATGACGTTGCACATCTATGTGTCATAGTGAGTTACCATACCAAATTTGGTGAAGCTGCAATCATTAGTTGCTGAGTACTGGCCTGGAAAATGTCACCCGGACAAGATTTCGAGGGACAAGGTCACAGCGCTAAGGTCAAAGGTCAAATCCAGAAAAACCTGACATTGCACATCTATGGGTCATAGTGAGTAACCATACCAAATTTGGTGAAGCTGCAATCATTAGTTGCCGAGTACTGGCCCGGACAAAATCATGGGCGGACGACAGACAGACACGCAGGTGACGACAATATCCCTCCGGGCCGGAGTTGGCCAAGGAGTAAAAAGTCAATTGCATCTCTTGCAGTTCTGTGGGTGTATATCACACCAGTGCTGCAGAACAAAACTACTAACTTTTACATTTTGCTAGCCTATGATAAAACATTAATAACTGTTGCAGTGGGTGTGAGAAAGAGAGAGAGAGAAAGAGAGGGAGGGAGAGAGAGAGAGAGAGAGAGAGAGAGAGAGAGAGCCATGAAGCTGCAGGCAGAGACCTGGTCAGTACAGATTGATCACTGCAGACCAGAGATGACTGTATGCTGGGAGCACACATTAATCTTTATCATTTATTATTTATATGTGTTTGCCTGCCTGTTTTATGAAAGTCAGTTTCCAGGGATAGGATCCTACAGCCTACAGGACTGTTCAAATGTCTGATGCACCCTACATTTTTAAAATTTAAATCTGGCTTGAGATGTTTACTTCCAAATGCTACTTTAAAAAAAGTTTGATAAAGAACTGTTTGTATTTCATTAAAACAGTTTATACAGATAATATATTCACAACATTTGGACAGTCAGTCTTCTCAATACACGCCTGTAAATACTGCACAGTAAAAAATGGAGTGTCAATATTGCAGTGTAAACCTATTTTCTTCTGGATAGAGTAGTTATAGCACTATGCAGAGTGAAATCGTCTAAATGGAAGTGTCAAAAGTGAGAGTTAATTCCCACTTCCACACAAGGACAAAATCTACTCTGCAGGGTGATGATTCCCTATAGTGTTTAATATTTTTACACACCTCATTGTTAATTTTGACACAAAATAGAGTAAAATTAACTCTAAAAATCTTACACTGGCTATAGAGTAAATTTTACACTGATTTTGAGTGGGACCAAATGTTATCTGACATAGAGTTAAATTCAACTCTTAAAGAGTAAAATTGACACTATGATTTTTACTGTGGAATACCCTCCCCACTGACATGAGGGAATGCAACAGCTACTCATCCTTTAAAAACAAACTTAAAAGATGGATTAAAACTAACCAAAACTGTGATCATAACAAGACTGTACCTTTTCCTTTACTTTTTTTTCTTTCTTTTTCTCTCTGATATGTCTAACACCTTGTTTGATACATAATTGTTGTCCATTTCTTTTTTGGTCTTGACCTGCCAATGGACCACAGATGAAAACTAGCTAGTATAGCTAATTCTGGTACATTTACATTTTAATTATAGATTGGAATATCCATGTTGTACACTGTCCCTTTTAAATAAGCAACGAAATAAATAAATAAATAAACAAATAAATAGTCAGAGCCTTGATGTCAACTTTGCGGCTGTGTGCAATTACTTGGAGGGATAGACGTGAGTGAGACAGTCATTCGGCAGAAGAATGGTGGCATGATTTCCATTCTGGGTGAAACACGCAAAAAGCCAATCATTACATAAAACTACAGCACTACAGGACAGCGTCCCAAATTTAGGCAAGGGGTAGTCACACCAAATATTGATTTGATATCTTTTTAACAGTTTACCGCTCAGTAATACACATTTCTCAGGTATTAGAAACTACTAAATTTCACATTTTATTTGTCCAGCATATTTGTATTCAAAGCATATTTGTCCAGCGAAACTGCTTTGAATGTGCCTAAGACTTTTGCATAGTACGGTATACCCATTGCAGAATTTCATGCTTGATTTCTCATTTTATGTTATGGTAAGAGGAAAAAAAATTTGCGAAAAGCCAATAAATTTGTGTAATCTGAAGACTATTTACAGTGTATTGTTATATATGAGTGTTTTATGTACAGCATTGTATATCATTTGTAAATGGAGATTTGTTAGATCTGTGCTGCCTGACTGGTCAGTTATTGGTTTATTTTGTACATCATTTAGCACCCTCTGGTGGTGTGTCTGTAGCAAAACATGATCTGATGCAATACTATTTGTTTGTAATGAAATAGACGAGTGCTTTCTGGAAGCTTCTGGCATTCTTCTTGCCTGGAGGGGGCCGGATCACCCAGGACTCCTGTAGATCTTTCCAGAATGATCTTAGTCTATATAGTCTATATAAATTCTGTGATTTTGGTCAGTAGAGGCAGAGTTTTTGTTTTGGCAACAGAGTTACATAGTGGCATTGGAGTGTTATTATAAGATTAAACAATGGATTATTTGTAGAAGTTTTTTTTTTTTTTAATCAGTGAAGAATAAAGTTTAAGTTGTTGTCATTGCTGATTTTCTTTGTTGTAATTTTCAAGTCATAACAGTATGTCTTCAGGCGTTAGATCTGTTACTGTGCTTTAATCCAGGGCTGTCTGAGCCCCATCCTTGAGATCTTCCATCCAGTCACTTTATACTCCAGCCCTGACAAATCACTCCTCAACGAACAGCAAAAGATTTTATCAATTTATCTGGTAATCATCAAAATCAATCTGTCATGTCAGGGTGAAAGAGAAATGAAGAATTTGGAGGAACACGGATTGGATAGTCCTGGCCTAATCCTTGTACTGGCAGAATTTATTACAGCAGTTACAAAAAACAGTGAACACTCAAGGCCTAGAATGGAAAGCCCCAGCCGTTTTCAATATGATTTCACCTGAAGGACATTTCATGAAGCAGGATTACTCTGTTATTGGAATAACTACAGAATAAAAGCCAGAAGAGTCCTTTTTACTCAGTCCAGCCTTTTCAGTAATCCTGCTTTGTGAAACGAGGCTCCAGTGCTGCAAGGTCTCAGGCACAATTATGCTAAAATTGCTAAAGTTTCTAGTGTTTTGATCCCAAATGTATGTTGACTTTTGGGTATTTTGAATTGAGTACATTAATGCTGGGTATGTGTTTGTGACAAATAACTACATGAAGGAGGGGGGTTTTAAACTTTTTTGGACAAATGCAGACTGCTGGATATTCTCTCAAATAAATGTTTAAATATTTAAATAATTGCTTTATGGTCTGCAACATAATAATACAATCAGACCATTAAATTAAGTATAATTTTTGCCACCAGTCTGGGGGAAAAATGCATATCTTCTTTGCAGATAACCCTTTTTTAGGAAACAACAAATGACATGTTAATGGGGTATCAAATCCACAGAAGTATGAAATAACAAATTCACCAAACCTCTTGACTTTAGCTAATCTCAAGGAAAAAGCTCATGTTGTCCTCAAGATGTCTTGGTTTTAGTCTACTAGAAATTGCACATTCAAACAAACAGCAAATGTATGAATACCTATACTGTAAACCTGAACAGTATGACTCACTTAATGAAATAGAGTGCATCACACTAACATCTGAGAAAAAGTATACCTAGAGTGAAATAATTGAGCACTTTCAATTGAAATGCAAGCCATGAATGTTGTAGGCTCATTTTTTTTTTGTTTAAGTCATGGGTGGTTAATGACTTCATTGTTTCAGCACTTAACTTTATCTGACATTGTATACTGCCTTTGCCAATAAGTGGCAGTGTGGTTTATGGCTGGCATATAAACCCAGTGTTCAAGGTTAGGCAACAGGATGCTTGACGTAAATGGCTGGAGTTAATATCTGAGGGTCAAATTGAATATCATGTCAAAAATGTGTATGAGTTGCTTTGAATAAGAATGATGCTTGTAACACGAGATAACTGAGAAAAAGCATCCCAAACTCAATTAAAATTGTTGTAATAATGCTGCAAAAATACAAATAAGATTAATACGTTTACATCAGTTTTTGACTGAGCCAAAAGCAAGAATGTAAGTGAATTTTTCCATGTTTTGAAGTACAAGTTTTGAAGGTAATCGGTTTCCCCAGAACATCTCCGTGCACCAAACAATCAGGTTTTACAGTGTTGTCAAACTGAAGAATTATTTCCACCGAACTTCAGGGCCGGAGGAACGTTTCTATGATCATTAGGCCTATATCTAAAATGACAGATGAACACTGAACTGCCAAAGACGTCTATCTACACCATGAATCAAAGCTGCACAAAAAGTGAAAACTACTGTATCTCATACTGTCTTTCCATCCACATCTAAGGTGCCATTATACAGACACATTATATCTCATTCATATCAGAAGAAGTGTTTTTATATAAAACCAAGGAGCCAATGATCTATATTTTGACGTAGGTATATTTAAAGCCAGTAAAATGCTGCCATTTGGTCATTACATAGTGGCTTTCATGTTCAAGCACAATTTAATAACAGATGCTTTTATGCATCTCATGAAAATAGCTAAATTGAAATACAGCCCAAACCAGAGCTTATAACAAGCTTAAAACAAACAGATTTCTGCTTATGTAGGCCTAAAAAAGTTAATGAGTAAATTATAATAATGACGTGAATCTCATGATGAAGATGATGATGAGGATAATTATCATTCGTGTGCGAAGCAGGTTGAATTTTTTTCATTTAACAAAGCATTGACTTGAAATTAACATTTTGAACGTAAGATCACCCTTTTTTTTGTTGGGAAAAAGTGAATTGTCGCGCCCGCGGCATGGTGACGACACACCCATCGCCACTGTTGAAGCTTAAAGAACCTGGCAGCTCGAGCATTCCTTCGCACGCGCTAAGAGCCGCCCGCGCGGCAGTCCTACAATATTTATTGCGAAGTGCCCAGAGAAGCGCAGGGGGAGGGCAGGACAGCTAAAACGGATGCAGATATTTTTTTTTACAAACAGGATTAAGTGCAAACAAATTTCTGGAGTCAAGGCGAGTGGGAAAGGTGGAAACCCTTTGCTGACTATTACTGGACAGAATCTGGCGCGGAAGGCTTTATTCTGACCTTAAACGCACACCTGCGCTGCATAAAGGTTTTCCTGCACACAGGGTCAGCCTTGTGCAAATGACAGGGGCGATCGCATCGCTGGAGTGTTTTTTTTCTGGGGGTATCGCGATCAGTAGGCACAGGGAATGCACAGTTGCCGGAGAAACCGAGGCTGAAAGGCGTTCTTCTAGTTCCTTTCGAATCGGATGCGCGCAAATTACAGCTCTGATGATTGAAATATGGAGAAACAAGCGCTCGTTACGGCGGTCAGCTTGTCCATGAGCATTTTATCGCTGCTGCTGCTCGTCACGGCTATCTTCACTGACCACTGGTACGAGACGGACACCCGGAGACACAGGGTGAATTGCGACCTGTACGGGACGGATTCCAACGGTCAGAAAAATAGAGAGATGCCCATCTACCACCTGCCGCTCGTGGATACCAACAACCCTCGCCGGAGCCTGGCTCTAATGAAGCCGATACACGTCGGGAGCCGGGAAGAGGAGCTCCTGGAAAACTGGAGGTCGATATTAGGGATGGGGATTTTGGAAACCGAATGTGGACGTCCGCTGTTTTCAACCTATTCGGGACTGTGGAGGAAATGTTACTTCCTTGGGTTGGACGAGGATATCGATAAACTCATTTACAAGGGTAAGATGCGTTAGTGCTATAGAAAAAGAGAGTGTCACTGGGTATCATGAATACAAACTCTCAAATGATGCACTCGTGTCTCTGGCGAAAATGAGTGCGCAAAGTTCTAAGAATACGCAGCTTCTGAGCATTCTAGTTTTTGTCTGCATGGAGCCATCTGCGAGGAGCCGGCTGCAAACACAGCAGCACCTGAGGCTGCCCTCAGACTTGAAGATACAAACATTGCAAGAGTTGACTATGATTAAATCACAGTAAACAAATATGATATAATGACGTTCACATTTTCATTTATCTAGCTCCGATGATGAAATTATGTTGTTCTACGATGTGTGAACATTATCAACCATTCTGCAAAAACGATATTGATCTCTTGCTATTTTTAAATTTTCGTGAACTCAGTGTAAAGGTTAATATGGCATGCCATACACTCTGATTCTAGAAGAGGTTATCGATAGCCATGAATCGGTGAATTAATATTTCGGCCAAAGGACTGCGTAAAACATGTAGAATAATATTATTACAAACAAAGGAGTGGTGTTTGGGACTAATTTGCATTGCTTTTCATGCTTGCAGACTAGCTATCCGCCGAGAGGTTGTTAAACACTATTCACCCATAAACACACTTGCAAAAATTTTGTTTCGAAGCATAAACTTAAAATTGCGTACGGATGACAACACTCGACAACAATTTTTTTCCCGTCATAGAACAGCGCTAAATCTCACGTGTTAGTTGTCCTTGGGCAATTTACCAAGTTTCATCGAAATCAATCGTAATGTTTCTTTCCTCGATGATCTGGCAGTCAGGCCGGTAATTTAGTCGTCTCCTTGTCCGCGCTGGAGGCAATAAATAATGGCCTCAAATGCAGCCGCTAATCAAATGGATTTCTCTTATTGTGGGAATATCTTATTCAACATTGCATTTAGAAATTCGATGCAGCGTTTGTCCAGGGAAAAGCTAATGCAGTAAGGCAGTAAGTAAATCATAAATATGCAACTAATGAAGTCGGCGGTATAGATGGGAAATATCCTGCGCATATTAAACAGGTGGTGACACTACCCGTCGACCTCCACTACTTCCTGGCTTCGATATGGCATATCAATGAAACAAAAAATGCGATTCTTTCCTGTCAAACAGCTTACCTTTGATTTCCATGACACATTTGGTTATTGAGCCTGAAATCACAGGCTTCAGATGCTGTATATGGTTTCATCCTTAAAAATGCAGAGACAAAACGAAACGTACACAAAATAAAGACAGGAGTGCGAGCAGACGGCTCATTTTAGGGGAAGTTTCAATTGATTTCACTAATTATGTTTGGGAAGATCTTTGAGAGATGTAAATGCACTATTATATATGGTATACGATTCGACAAACATATGCTTACAGTAGTGTCAATGTGTAATAATTATTGTAAAAAAAGAAAATGCTGAGGCCCAAAGCGAGTTCAAAAACCTAAACTGGATTTCCCAAGGATGGTTGTGGCAGCACTGGCAGTAAATGACTTCACAGTGTTTATGCCAGCGGTCGATATTAAAACACCACACATGTCGATGGCAGCATTTGTTGCGACCAATTGGCCAATCAGCCTTGTGCGCCAGGCGCGAGAGCGGGAGCAGAGAGCTATGATCCCCACGCGCGGCCGAGACGCTCCCTTGACGACGGGCTGTCCTTCAGAGTTATGGTCTGGAATGCGGCAAAAGCCAACCCCCTCCCAGCGCTATATTCTTGTGTTGTTGGTAAACATGCGCAAAAAACTCTTGCTACAGGGAAAATTCAAATTTGCGCAGTTTTCACCAAGCAGTCAATGGATGAATAATCATAAAAGCACTCCGCCATTCGAGTTATTTCTCCACTGTTAATGCACTTTAGAACAAACCGTATTCATAGTCAGGTTTTTAAATTTTGAAAATGCACACCGAGTGCCATCTTGCGGCGAATGTCCTTCAGAAGACACCTCTACGACATCGGCAGGGTTATTTGATTATTGAGGGTAAATCGTGACAAACAAACAAACAAACAAACAAAAAAAAAAAACGTCCCACCGCATGAAGTTCTTCTATTTGTCGTAATTAAAAGAAAACTGCCTCATATGTCGGAATTATGAGTTTTGATAATTGTATGTTATGTTATTTAGTGCTAGTTATGCTGATTGATACATTTGGCTTATTCAAAAAATGGTCCTTGGTTACATCCAAATGGATTCTTATAATATTGATATTATATGCATTTTAATGTTGCAATAGTTGAAGTGAAAATATATGATAATATGAAAATTATGTACTCACAGGAATTGCACAGAGATGCACGACAGTGAAGTACCATTTCTCCCAGCCAATACGGCTCAGGAACATCCCGCTCAACTTAACTAGGACTATTCAACAGGACGAGTGGCACCTTTTACGTGAGTACAGCCTCTCTTCCTCGGGGCTTTCATGTAGTCATCTACAGTGATGTGATGACCATTGCACTTCTCACAGGTTTCCTGCATAGCTAAATACAGATAGTATAAAAGTGTGTTCTTTTACACATGCGAGAAACCCAAATTTTGATGGTAAAGATTTTCCCCAGTATTATATTTCAGGCTTGTTAAAGCTATTCTTACCTTTCTGGCAGGCAGCACAGCATTTGCGTTTTTGCGTCTTTGCATTGACTTTGAATGTAATCTGTAGTAGGAAAAATTTGTTACGCGTCCGGTGTGAAAGCATCTTGAAACGGGGCAATGGAGTCAGATTCAGAAGCACCGGTTTGTGAAAACTAACCAACAGTAATTACATAATATTCAGTTCCATATGTGGTATAAAATAAAATGCCCCCATAACGTCTGACTAACTACCATTAACATTAGTAATTGTAGCATTTCAGCCCCTCTTTGTTTACAGTCAGATGCTTAGTGTTTCGGCAGAATTCATACATATTTTCTTGCAAAATTGGTGTCATAACTTCTTACCTCACCAGAATTGTCCCGGTAACGTTAGTCATTAAATTAAGAGCAGTTGCAGCTGCTTTTTTTGCAGGCGAACTTCGTTGAGTAGCTGCCTGCTTTGTCTCTACCGCTCTGCTGCTCGTGACAGCGGTGCAACTCGAAGGGGCACAGCAACGGATGACAGACAGGAAACTCGGCAAATCATTTTATTCGGACCGAAGAAAATGATTGGTCAGACTTTTATCAGAAATATATGAGAATCGAATATCGATGAGTTTCAACACCTGGTGGATTTCTTTTACATTTTAGTGTGCCATACGCTTATTAGAAGCATTTTAAGATTACAGAAGAAAAGTGTAAAAATTCCAGAAAGGTAAGAATAGCTTTAATTTGCTTATTAGCATAAAACGTCTGCAAAGGTGTACAGCGAGTGAGTCATGTAGTCATGACTGGTGTAGTGCATGGGTAAAAGAAAACCATGGCAGGTAATTTGATTTCTAATTGACTTTACCTCTGGTTTGCAATCGGGGATAGGTGAGACATGTTGTTAGGCAGTGGTCTCACATCTCCACTTGATTACCTGCTGGCTCACCAAAGCGTTTCATGATTTCATCCTCAAGCCCCCTCATACAAGTATCAAGACCGTGACCATTCGCATCAGGCATTCTTGAGGTGGAACACATCAAATACTTGGCTGAAGGTGCCTGACCTGTGCATCAGGGGACCTCTGCTATAGACTATCTCTGATCTCTTGATATGCAGTAACCCTGTATGGACTTGGGAAGACATTTTGAAGTTCTAAACGTCATAAAAAATAACCATTTAATTTAGCTTTGGGGGAAGGGGGTTACCCTGGACCACGGTGGATAGTTTCAGGGAGAGAAAGTAAAGGCCTGCTGAGTGATCATTAAGCCACAAACTCAGCCAGCTGATTTCGTTTGAAGAATCACAGTCTCCTGGCAAGAGAATTGCACTTGTTAGGAATGAAGTCCTGATTGGTAAGAAATCCTGGGGAGGATTTTGACTTTCTGAACTGGGAGCAGCTCTACCCCAGGATGTCCATCAGACTTGGTGGGGGCCCCAGATTGGGTTAGTTTGAAAACCCCAGAGCTACTCTGACAGAGTTTACGTGCAGTGTGGGCTGATACTAACCTCTCTAAAATAACTCTTAAATTTTTACCATGCAAATTCTTCCCAGTGTGCAGTTGCGGAGAAATCCGAGGAAAAAGGCAAATTAATCGCACATTTATTGGCAGAGTAGAGACTGTTGTCCACAGCAGTTACTCATTGGAAAAATCCACAATTACTTTGAGCTTAAAAAAAAAAATCAAACTAGAATAAATACGCATCCTTGCAGATTATTGTGCAAAACACAAGGGATGTCTTCTGAACAACTTGGGCAAGAATGTTATGAATGTGAATGGGGCAATTAAATTAATGGTACAGCTGTTGAATTGAAGTTTAGAGGTTTGTAATCACTCAGCCCATATGCTGTTTATAAATAAGCTCCTGTCTGAATGCAGATCTCCAACTGTGCTCTGAAATTACTGCACAGAGCCTCATCTTGGGCAAGCTGCGTTTGAAATGCCATGGGATCAATGCTACTGGATTCAGTTAATTTGAGAAACTTCTCGAAATTCGAAATTTGATTCATAAACTGAAATAGCATTGGCCTCGTGACATTTTCAGTTTGTGTTATGGTCCTTATTGAATCACACAACACGGGGAGTACCTGTATTTACGCTTTCTAACCCTGTGGTAACAAGTCTAGTCTTCTAAAATATGAGATGATCAGAGATCTAAAGATCACACTGAAAATATTTTCGGCTGAACAAATAGCGAAGTGTCCAGTTCTTTATTCCACTTTGTTCTTATGTAGGTTTGTGTCTTCAGAGCCATGTCAATGCCTGCTTTGTTCTTAAATAGGTGCGCATCTATAAGGGTGCGTAAGTGTATCTGGCCTTTGAGGAAAAACAAGGGGCGCCGTCTTTCTCTGTATGACTGACAGCTAGTAAGAGCCCAATCAATGGCAGCAGTAAATCTGTGTGTGTCTGTGTGTGTATGTGCGTGTGTTTCTGCAGTCTATTTGTGCATGCATGTAGTATGTAATGTGCGCAGTCCGTGTGTGCAGTATTTGTTGTGCGTGTGCATTGCTTTCTGTGTGTATGTTTATATGCAGTTTGCATTGTGCAGCTGTGTTATACTTTGCGTGTGAAGAGTGTGTATGGGTGGGTGCTCTGTGTATCCTTGTATGTGCGGCTGTGTGTGTGGCATTATGTGTCTGCATGCTGATGTGTGTGTGCGTGCTACGTCCATTGAATATTGAGAGTTTATGGGTTTGTGCATATTTATGTGCATATTAGTATGTGTGTGTGCGGTCGTATGTAATGTATATATGGAACAGTGGGATTTCTCAGTCCTAATGGTCTATTAGGCAGGGTAAGGCCTTGAACATGAGACTTTGAAAGTGACCCTGCTCTGGAAAGCAGATCAGACTGATGATCAGAGAGCTAACAGCACTGCTGGGGAGGGGCGGGGGTGGGGACCACTGCCAGGCATCTCTGCAGGAGCTCTGTCTTCATCCCACACATCAACATTCCCTGTACAAACCCTGTGTCAACTGGCAGGGATTTACTGAACTTTCTCAGCGGCACATTGGGGGCGGGACACTCATTTTCAACCATGGCAAAGTCTGATAAAATCAAGGAAGAAAAATTATTAAAAGCAGTGACCAAAATAAATGCATATGAAGTTTGGGTCGAAATAAATAATACAAGGCATCAAACAGAACGCCCAAATCAAATAGATTGATGATGACAGATTTAAGAATTCCCGGTATTATACATGGGTCAAGTTTATTTTATTATTTTTTTTTTGCTGTGCATTTTAGGCAGTTATCAGGGGCACAGAATTGACAGGTAGTTTTTTTTTATTTTCTCAGAGTTCCAAATGAACTCCACCTATACTGGTCTCTCACACGCTGGTCATTATCCACTGAGGACTCGTACAGGGCCTGTTTCATTGCAGCCTGAGCAGAACTGTTACCTGCTGCTTTTTTGAGTTCTGAAGAACCGCTCAGCTTCAAACTCGGCAGTGCACGTCCTGTGTCCTCAGCAACACACCCACTGAGTATGAAGGTGCTCAGTTGAATGGCAGTCGAGATATTTCATGAACACATGTACATACAGACTGCGATTACTTTCATGAGAGGGTAGCATGATGATGATAAGGCATGTCTCCCGCATCCAAGACGCATCAGTGTCACTGAAGCCCAGAATTTCACACAGATGAGGCTTAGTCCAAAGATCAAAACTAGTTTTGTTCAACCAAGTCATTCAATGTTTTTCACTCTGAGTCTTTGAAACAGAATATTGGAGAGAAAAAAGTTATACCGCGTGCCACAATATCTGAAAGACTACCCTCTTACCCCATAAAGGACTGTCTATGAAATTAAATATTCAGGTCATGAAAGGTAGTCAATATGAACCCTACCTGGTTCATATAGGCATGTCCAGTCTGAAACAAGTTGACTATTTCCACAATTTCGCGGTTGTCGGCAATAATCTTGAGGTCCTGCTGGGACTGAATTTGGGGGCTAGTGTGAGCTGAAGTTATAGTCCCTTGTGTTACTTTAAAGTCCCTAAATTCTGTTACATTAGCACCCTCTGGTGGTTAAGTCAGTGTTCTCTGGCAGCGGCAGGTTACCAGCTGCAGATTGTCCCCTTCCTCTTTCGATCCCAAACACTCTGTGGTCACCTGCATGATAGCAGATGTTGTCAGAGAAAGATGTGCTACTTCTCTTGTAAAACTGTTTGAATTAAGAGTTTAGAATGCTCTTCCGTGGTATCATACCCTGTTCCTGGAGATCTTCCATCTCATAGGTTTTCAGTCCAACCCGAACAAAGTACACCTCATTCAACAACATTAGATGTCCTGGAACCAAATTAGTATTGAGATTAAAATCTATAGGACAACAGATCTTTAGTTACAGGGTTAATTAGCCCTGCCATTGAAGAGCCCTGTCCTCTTCAATGTAACCTGGTCAACTAAAATGGGAGTTGGACGCTTTCTTAGTTTCCAGTCCAGCTGTAGCAGGTCCTAGAAAGAAATAAGAACAGCTCCTGTGTAAAAGTAAGCCAGGGAACCTTCTCAAGAACTTTGTGAGCGAACATATTGTATGTCCCGGCTCACTTGTAGTTTGCAGTGGGCCTGATGCACCAAGACCCTCACCATGTTCATAGCCTTTTAGCTCACTAAAAACAAATGAAATGGCTTATGATTGGTTGTGGTCGTTGTTTTGCACCAATCATTTGTAGTGTTACTAGTTTTTTTGTGCGCTTAAAGGGGAACTTGTTTAGGTCTCTGTAAATCAGTGGCTTTCAGGCTTGGGAACATTCTCTTGGTCATGCATGAGAGTGTGAAATGGGCCTGTGCACATTCCATCATTTTATTTTGAGAGGGGAATTCTAATTTTCTCCTCCACAATGCTCCTGTCCAAACACAGTGTAACCCCACCCCCAGGCAGTAATTTCACACCTGGTTTCCTGTCCGTGTTCAAAATAATGGACATTTCTGAGAGAGCCAAATGCCATTCCTTGTGCAAGTGACTGATTTACATTGCTGAAAAGGTCAGGATGCTTAATGCTCAAATACACAAAGTTGTTTCTGTAGAGCAGCTGTATTTTGGTTGAATACATGAATATCCAGGGGAGGCCAGAATGAATCAGCAAATAGGAACACAGAAAGGATCCAGACCTTTCCTTTCAGATTGAGAATAAACATCACTGTCTTTGCTTTTGTCCTTTAGGAGTATCGTAGCATGCTAAGCAGAAAATAAATTCTTGGTGTGCAACCTCGTGACAAAATAGTGAGATGTAAGCATCGATTGCCATGTTGGATGATATGCAAATCTACAATGCCGTCTCCAGGGGCGGCTGCTGAACTGGTGATAAGGGAGGCTGAAACCCATCCCTCAAAAATAATGATTGGTCATGACCTGTTTTTAATCGATCATTTAAATGACCATTTCAGAAACCCCTAAAACTCTCAACATTATCAGGTGTGGTCAGTTTTCATTAATAACGCGTACCTGTCAACTCTTATGCATTCGGCGTCAGTTTTAGTGGAATATTTACGTTCCCCTGCTATAGTCAGAAATTACTCAATCAATGCGAATGTAAGAGATTCTCACGTGGAACTGAAGTCCTTAGTCATGGAGGTTTATCATTTTCACATGTGATTATGATTCTGGATTCTTACGCTTTTCTTTGCTCAGGGGTCTGAAGTTTTATTATCGTTTTAATTGTTTAAATGAAATAGATCATTTGAAATGTCTTTCTTTCAATGATCTTATTTCTTTGGAAATCAGCACTTTCATAGCGCTACCAGTGTGAACCATCTCATTCTACAACAGTGGGGGACACAGAATTGGGTAATGGAAGCATCGTGAAGAACCGTAATCTTGGTCGTGGTTATCATCCACCATGGCGGACTTTGGGTTTGCTAAATATGCGTGACGTCACTGCACATGAAGAATACTGGTGGGCTAACCAGACTGAAGGCTCATCTGAATCTTATGATGCACCCTGAACTATGCAAGAACTCGGAGATTCTTAGGCTGGAACCATGTGTCCTGATCTTTGACACCAATGGTGGTGTGATGGCCGCTGCCCCACATGGTAAAAACAGCCCAGTAACTACCCCTTCACCTTTTGGTTAATTAGTTTCATTGCACCTTCATTAGTTTCTATCATTTAGTTATGTTATATTATTAGTTAGTTATTTTCATCACTCAAATCACACAAACACATTTGTTTCATTAAAATACTTTGTTTTACATGGAGTGCGCACATTTTAACACTGTAAGGTTTCACAGGTAATATGTTTGTTTCATTTCATTAGTCACTTGTTTGTTTGTCTTTGAGTTGCCTGGAGCGTTGGGGGCGGGTCCATGGCCATTTCCTGATTTCGCAAAAGGCGGGTCCGTGGGCAGAGGAGGCCTAAATGCTGCAGCCACCTCATTTCGGCCATACCACGCTCGTTGTGTGCTCGAGGGGGGTTTATGGTTTAATTAGGGGTTTTTGAATTTGTTTCTAAAAGTCATTATTTGAGTTTCCCTTTTGTGGTGTCTTTGGGTTTGGCCAAGCCAGTTTAAATATCCCCCTTTGTGTCTCCGTGGGAGGTCAGTTTTTGCTTGAGTTTGTTCAGTTAATGTCTATGTCTCGTGCTTCTGTGTATTTAAGTTAAAGTTACATTTTGGTTGACCTCTTTTATGGGCCTAGTGATTAAGTTTTGGCCCTTTGTAACACAAAACCTTTCTGGGCGAATAAAAAGCCTAATTATTGAACCAACAAACTCCTGTGTCCTCATGCTAAGACTGTTTGGTCCGTTACATGTAGTTTAACACGTAAGTAGAGGTGGTGATGCTGGTGTTGGTGGTTGTTGGAATTGTGGCTGCAGATGCTCTGGGCAGTCTGTAGCCTAGAAAGTCTGGCTAAGGCCTTTTCTAGGACCAGGAGGGTTACTTATTAAAGTGCCAGTCCAGTAACCCTAAAATCATCACAGCTATGGGGTCCCTGAGGAAGGCCCTTTATCTCACATTTTTGCCAGGTCCAGTTAGGTGTTAGTCACATTCTGTTCGTCAATAGTGAGTTGAAAATTGGTAAAGTTCATAACATCCCTTGAAAGTTATAATTAGTCTCGACCGGCTTCCAAATCATTCATTTAAGTCAGGGGTGTCAAACTGACCCGTAAACGGGCCAAGAGGCCGCAGGTTTTCACTCCAACAATGCAGAAGCGCACCTGATACAACTAATCAGTTGTGCAGGCCTAGATCAGTTGATTAAATCAGTGCTTTCAGGTGAGCTTCTGCTTGGTAGGATTGAAGACCTGCAGCCTCTTGGCCCGTTTACGGGTCAGTTTGACACCCCTGCTTTAAGTTAACATCACATAACCTCACAAAACACTCCGCATTATCAGGTGTGGCCAGTTTTCCACAATTAGGTAACGTGAGAATGGAAACACCTCATTTTAACGAAAAATTGTATTTCAGTCTTTGGCCCAATTCCAATCCGACCCCTTGCGGACTCACTGACTCAGAGACATGTTCACGGGAAGTCCGTGAGTGTGTGAGGGCTGTTCCACTGTCAGATCATCAAGTCAGTGAGTCTGTGAATGAGCCCTTACTGCCCCCTTACCGCAAGTCAGCACCGATGCTCACTTTGGGGGAGGAAATCACCCACAGTTCAAAGCGTTGTGAAGTCAAATACGGGGGATGCCGTCGGAATACCGGAAATGTTAACAAAAAAAAAAGGTAAACTAGGCTCATGCCGTCGGAAGCGACAGCTTTGGGTATATCCCCGAACGCCCCCAATCCTCCAACTACCCAATTCTCCGATAGACCCAATACAATATAAAGCCTCTCAGGTCATGAACTTTCATTTGAACTGAATTTCAGGTCAATCGGACAAATAGTTCTGAAGATATGGCCAAAATGGTAATTTTCCATCACAAAGCGCCACCTGGTGGCAAAATATTGAACCATACAGGTATGATGTCATCAGGTGACATGTTGTGAGGTCATGACCTTGCAGTGGCACATAGTTTCATGTCAATTGGACAAATGGTTCAAAATATATGGCAAAAATGGTGAATTTTATGTGACAAAGCTCCACCTTGTGTCAAAATTTTGAACCAAACAGGTATAATGTCATCGTGGGACACATCCTCAGATTATGACCTTTCATTTGCACTTGATTTGAGGTCAGTCGGACAAATATTTCCAGAGATATGATAAAAACAGTGATTTTTCCGTTTTTGGCCCCCGGTGGCCAATCTACAAATTGTAAATTGTCCAAAATCGAATCTGTTCTTCCTCTTGATAATACTTACTTATATGCAAAACATATAAAATTTCTAATTGAAATATTACTGAAGTTATCATGTTAACACGTAGGGCGGCGCGGCGGTGGTCGGACCAAAAACATAATATCCTCGAAACACCGTTCGGGGTTTGGAGATATAATTAACCAAAGTTTGTGATTAATAAGGGGGTAAGCGCTGTTCCATTCCAGCTTATAGGATCTGCAGCCCTCTCAGACTCTCAGACTCAGTCCCTAACAGCTGACATCAGTTAGGCCAGTGAGGGTTCAGGGCTTGAGTCTTCAGGGGCGGATTGGAATTGGGCCAATTTTACTTATATGCAGATATTTCTTACTCTTTTTGTCTTTCTTTGTTGTAATTAAACAATCATGAAAGTAATATCAGGTAGTGCAGGATGTGCTTAAAACAAACTCGGAGGTTAACAGCAGTTTACCTTTTTATACAGTGAATAATTAATTTTCTGTTTAGTTTTTGCAACATTGTTTTAAGAGAGAAGCTGTGTTTTTAACTGCTGATGGGTTATTCTCATCATGGAAAACTTTTTAATCATGGAAATGATTGATCATTAAAACTATGAAGGACCTGCCTCGCGGTCCCTCCCCCCTCCTGCTGTCTGCGCCTCCACTTCAGCGAGCCTCACCTGCTGCTCGTTGAGGTGGAGGTGCAGTGTAGAGTATATAAGCCCTGCAGTTTGGCAGTGCAGTGCAGATGCATTCTGTGTCCTGAGCCCTGATGTTATTGTTTTCGCCGCTGCTCCCCTCGTAGTTGCTTTTATCTTCTGAAGTAAAATTTTCATGTCCCCGCCCTCCAAAGAGGAAAGGGGGCATTATGTCGACACCATGTCCGTCTGTCGTCCGTCCGTCGTCCGTTAACTTTTCGTTTCCATGGGATAACTATAGAATCCCTTGTCGGATTGATGTCATTTCTTAATGGCGCATTGGGAGTGGCTAGAGGAAGGTTCCTTTCGAAAACCAGCGTTGTGTGATATCTAATATGGCCGCCACAGCAGCCATCTCAATATGACCTTGATCAACATACAGGCGGGGGGCATATGCCACGCTCTGCGTTGCTCTTGTTTATATTTGTACTCAGCCTGTGCGTGTGGGTCCCTTCACCTGCTTTTCGGGTACATGGTCCCAGTGCCCGCCGGCTTTGTGTCTTCAGCCGGCGGGGGCAAATCCATGACAGAAAACAAATCAAGACTTTCTAGTTCTCCTCTTTTCTCAATAATGAGAACTAGCTACACCTGATGGTCCTAAGTGCTTTCAGAGTTCATGGAATGTCACTTTCAATAAATTATTGAAAACAGGTCAAGCCTGATCATAAGTTTCAAGGACTGCTCTGTGCTTTGTCAAATTTCAGTTCACTGGCCACCAGTGCATTCAGTAGTGTAGTGGAGGGTACATGCGGGTATGAACACTAGGCTATATCCAATTTTTTTTTTTCTTCTTCAATTTACAGTAGAATATTGACTTATCAGTCAAAAAGCTATTAAAATACAGAGGAACATACCGATCTGCTTAATTGATTATACTCACTTTTCCAGGGACCACTGGTCTCTTGAGGTAAAGGTATCAGCGGTGGGTTTCCCGAAAGCCTCTTAATGCAAAGAACCTCTTTAAATGTCCCTCATGATCATTCTTAAAGTAACATGGGTTTCCCAAACACATTCAGAACTAAAGTGTCTTTGTAGTTGGCTCTAAACTAACCCGCGTAACGAGCGAACGTCCGTTGCTCAAGAATCTCCTAAAGACACTCATTAATCCTGAGATCCAGCGTTACAGAGAAACTCACCCCTGGTCATTAAACGTAATGTCACTTAAGCGATTGTGATCAAGGAATGCCAAGACACGTATATTGCTCAGCTCCGAGGTGACTGGACCATGCAAGTACTGGACATGAACAGTTCTTTCAGTCTTCTGTTTTCCATCGTCTCTTGTCTTCAGATTCAATACTTGTCGTCTTATTTTTTATTTGGCAAAATCAGGGTTTACATTCCATCCTGAGCTACAGGATTTTACATTATACATTATTTATCTTGGTAAAAAATGAATAAAAACAATAAAAGTAATCCTGCTTACAGCCAAAAGAATCTCCATAACTCTTCCATATGCATTATCTCTCGAGATGTTTCCCAGAAATATCACATTGAATTCATGAGGAACGACGGTCCAAAACGCCTCTAAATATTTACGAATTTCATTCCGGTGTGGGATGAGAAGTGGACGTGCCTAAAATGTGTCACTCTGCTACGATATAAAATAAAAACTGTTCGAGAGGAAGCGAGTGGTTATAAACAATATTTTCACGGAATGCAAATGTTTATTCTGAGAGGGATACACACTCTGCTAGTCTTTGCTCTTCATTGTCCTTTCACTTTTGGTGAATGTCTTTACTTTTAGATGGTCTATTTGGACAGAACTTTATCCTCTCTCAAGCTTTTGGGTCTAAATGAATGTTAAAAATGACTCAATTCAATTCATTTTTTCTGATGAAAAGTTGGTGAAACTGTGTCAAGGTATTTGGGGGCAAACCAAGCTAAATTTAGCAGGACAGTGAGTTTTCTGAGTGATTACAGGGTAGTCAAGCAACATCTGGACAAGACTTGTTTATATACGGATTCCAGCATGAAAAAGAATGAAGGGATCTTTGAGGAATACTTAAGTCTGCTCTAATTCAGTTTTGAACCCTGCTAGTTGTCGTGTCACAAGTATCAGAGTGAAACCTTTTTAAATGAATATTATAATGCTGATGTGATAACCCACATTGGTGACTGATCTGCAGTGGATTTCCAGAAAGCCTCTTAAAGTTAAGAACCTCTTTAAATGACTCTTATTGTAATTCTTAAAGTAACGTGGGTTTCTCAAACACGTTCGTAACTGAAGCATCTTTTTAGTTCGCTCTAAGCTAACCCACGTAATGAGAGAATATCCATTGCTGAAGAATTTCTTTATAATAGTTGCTAATCCTGAGATCCACCACTATCGGGAAACCCACCCCTGATAACTAGCATTTACAGTTATGTTCTAAAAAATTAAACAGTTCCATCTAACTGTTTTCAGTAACTTGTAAAAAAATTATTGGATTTTTGACCAGTTTAATTAATTAAATTAATTAGAAGTTACTTAACTTAGTTGTGTGATTTCATTTCTTAGAGAGTAGAGCACTGACTTGGAATTCTAAAAACCATTTAAAAAAAACAACTCCTAGAAGGGTTGTTTGGATGAGGTCGATATGAAACCTAATTGTGGTGGTTCACCCTGATTCGGAGGTTTTATAAATATGGCTCACTGGTGTACTCTTCCTCTCAGACCTGCGACGGATAACAGCGGGATTTCTGGGAATGGCGGCGGCGGTGCTTCTGTGCGGATCCATTGTGGCCACAGTCAGCTTTTACTGGGAGCAGAACCTGACTCAGCACGTCTCCGGTCTGCTGTTCCTCATGGCAGGTAACCGCCGCCCACTGACTCCTCCCCCTGCTCTGTCACACGGCCAGTGCTTACTTCCACACTCAAAAAAATGAAGTTTGAGATTTACTTAAAAATGTTCCGTCAAGTGGTTCCACTCAATTGCTTTAAGTCACTTTAACTTCTAAGATTTCAGGCCAGTTTCATTAATTAACCCCTTAAACTTTAACTTCTTACTTAAGTTTTCTCTTAAGACCTCAGACTTTGACTTTTTCACTCAAGTCTTCCCTCTAGTAAGTTCAAAGTCAGAAAAACTTTTTGTGTCACATTGTAGGACAATTTCAGCTACATATTCTGTATCTGCTGGTTACGGTGCGACACTGAAGCTAAATCACACTTACATTGAGAGAAATATTCTGACGCAGGAAGCCATGATTTTATGGCCGCAGTATTGGGTCAGACAGAAATACAGTATCTTGATCTCGTAAATTATTTCCCACAAATTTCCCTGTAATTCAGCAGGAAATATCTGTGATCGTTGGAAACCTTGAGATCTTTACTAAAATTTAAAATAGGCCTGAAGTTCCCCAGGTTTGAATACAGCAGCTGCATTTGACGGACCCATATATTAATCCATAGGCTTATGTGGTTAAATTAATTTGAGGTTTCTTAACTCACTTGTGTAAAAGCTGTTGACACAAACTTTTAAATTAAATCTAACATTTCAGTTTTTTGAGTGCTCTTCCTCAGTCTCCTTCACACTCCCCTGACCTCTCTCTCTATCCCTCTCTTTCTACGTTTTTCTCCATCTCCCACATTCCTTGTCTCTCTCAATTTTTCTCATTCCTCTCTCAAATGGAAAATTCCCTTAAGCCGTCAAGCAAGCATATAGGCTATGCAAGAGTCAAAAAAATGTAACTTGCGACACCTTTCAATTGTTATCAAAAAATTGATTTTTTCAGAATTTTGTTTATTTTTTACCCATAATTTTACATCAGTATAATTGTGGGAATTATTTTCTTTTGTTTTCATTGCCTTCAAAAGTATTTTTAAGTACATTTACACCAAAAAAATTACAAAGAAGTAATATATTAGGACCGCAAAAGTGGTGGTGTATAATCATCACTGCACACTACTGTATATAAAATAAACAATAAAAAAATTAACTGGAACACTATATTAACTCGTATTATTAAAATATTTATAAAAGCCATCAATCGTGACATAATTTTGTGTGCATTCAAATGTTCCTGCGGGGAGG
Source organism: Gymnothorax reevesii (assembly GCA_029721435.1). NCBI lineage: Eukaryota > Metazoa > Chordata > Actinopteri > Anguilliformes > Muraenidae > Gymnothorax > Gymnothorax reevesii. The sequence goes on along the minus strand of CM056582.1, from coordinate 95,804,723 downwards.
GTTAGGCTGTGTCATGAGTCAACTGGGACAATCGAGATGGGTGAGATGGCAGCCATTCAATGAGTCTGATTCCGTGGATGCAGCGGCGGTGCGGTGTGTGTTTGTCAGTCACTCTGTGGTAAAAAATCAGATGTGTGTCACATTTCAGACCTGGGCTACTCTTCACCGGCTGTCTGCGCGTCGCCCTTTTCTGTCTCATTCTTTCCTCATTTTCTTCATCTCCCCGTCCTCATCTGTTCTTTCCGCCTTTTCCTCTCACTCTATCCAGTCATTTCTTTTTTGCCTTTTTTTTCCTGGTCTTCCCCCCAGATTTGTTTTGCTTGTTGTTCTCTGAGGAGTAGCCTCATTGAGAGGAACATCTTTTTTACTCCAATAAAAATCCTCCAATTTATTGACCATTTTACAAGCATCAACTCCATTTTTGTTCTCGACTTGTCGCTGTGTTTCACCAGACATTTTCAGGTGCAGTTTGCATGGACATTTCAGGTTGGCCTATTTAAAGAATTCATCTGACAGGTCTCTCTTTCCCCCCCATCTGTCCATCACCCGCCTCTCCCCCGTCCCCCCCGCGCCCCTATCTCCTCTACTCCCTCTTTCTCTCTCTCTTCCCCCCTTTACTCTGCTCCACTCTCTCTCTCTCTCTCTCTCTCTCTCTCTCTGCAGGGATATTCTGCACCATCTCTCTCTGCACGTACGCCGCCAGTGTCTCTTACGATCTCTCCCGCAACCCTCCCTTCATCTACGGGCTGCCCAGCGACGTGGACCACGGCTACAGCTGGTCCATCTTCTGTGCCTGGGTTAGCCTGGGGCTGACGGTAGCGTCAGGCTGCCTGTGCACCACGTACCCCTTTCTCAGCCGCTCCAAAGCCCTGCAGTCAAAAACGGCCCCCGATTCCTCTGTGTGAATCCAAACTGTGCTAACACACGCCTGGGGCGCACACCGGCGCTCGCCAACTCATCATCCATAGTGTTCGTTTTTTACGGCACCGACACCATTTAAACTCGCGGCGATTCCGCCGACAGTTCGAGAAGACTCCGCTGTGATTGGTTGGTCTCTGGCCATTTTTTTTTTATCACAGCCTCTTCTCCGTGCTGCGCTGTCATGGTAACGTGCGGTAAAGTTCATGTACAGTTCATTATCTTTATACATTCATGATGAAATTCAGAAACATAGACGAATATGTATATAAGCACATGTGTAGTATCCACAAAAATGCAAGTCTTCTTATACAAAAGGCAACAACAACAAAAAAAAAGACACAAAAAGGAGTATGTGAATATTTGTGGCTGTTCGCTATTCTTCCCAAACCTCAATGGATTATTGGAATTAAAGCAGCAAAAATAGCTCTTCAAAGCTGAAATGAAATGTTTCATTTTTTCCCAGTTTATACGTGCTAGATTTAGCATGAAAAGCACACCCCCCAGTTGGAACCATAACTGTTGAGTGACAGAATAATCCTTCGTTTAAATACTGTATGTTGGAACCATGGTGTATAACAGAAACGTAATTTTTCTGGTTCAAGATGCACAGTTGCTCCCTCAGTCTTGTCAGAGGATGCATATGGGTAGGGATTAAGGTGCTTTGCTGACCCAGAAAAAATAGAAACCAAATAAGTGTGTTGCATAGTCGGAAACAGCCTGTGTCCTTGTGAAAAACCGAAACTGATGTCGCCTCGGTTTAACGTGAAATGGTTTTACAGATTTACTTTGGCAGGAAGTGGATGATCACTGGTTGGGACAGATTCTACGGAGGATGAATTTCTTCATTTTGAAAGTGACACTTGATGCAATTAAAATGGGATAGTGACAGTTCTGAGATCCGCTAAAGCGAGGTGATACCGCTGCTGACTGCGAAAAACTGTGCTCCTCAATTGGCCCTCCAGTGCTGGCAAACGCTGAGGCTGTCAGGAGGAGTGGGAGGACTACAGCTGTTCCACTGTACTAATCTGAGGGAGCTGTGTCTCGAAGCCGGCGCTGAGGCTTACCGCGCTTGTGTTCTGGTCCTGAAACGTGTAAAAAATAAATCATAAATAAACCTGATCTCTGCATTCCCCTGTATTTACATTGCTTTGGCCGTCAATCAGTAATTGCTGCTGTCTTTTAAAAGCCTGCGCGTGTCATCAAATGCCAAAATTTTTATTTTGATTTAGATTTTTTTGCAACTCATGAAGATACAAGATATCATGAAGGATGTTATTATATACATGGAATGCATGTTGGTAGCCTGGTAACACCAGACTGCTACTTCGCTGTGCTTTGTACACAGTCTGGCCTGTCATCATTGACAAATGTTTACTTACTGGTGGGTGAGCGCTTGTCTGAAGTTTAAAATCATTGATGTACCTGTAAACTAATCGCTAACGTTTGGCGATGACGTATGTTATGTGCCGGCTCAGCCGCCTAGAAAGTACTGCTGTTAACACAGTCCTTCATACCAGGTATGCAGGGAAAACAGACTGATCAGCACAATAAAGTTAATACTGTACCCATACATATGCCCATCTACCAAATTTTAGCCTTCACTCATTCACTTAAAAGAACCAAAGGTGCTCTTTCTGTTCTCCTTACAAGACACAAACTGTTGAGCTATCGTTTTTCCTGCAGACACTTCTGCTGTTAAAAAAAAAATTGTAAGAGACCCGAAAACAACAGCAGAATCGGTGAGAATAACGCATTATTTACATCACAACAAAATCTGCGTTGACACGAAAACTGAACCGTTAACCATACTTGTGCTACCATCATACCGAGCTCGCTTTCTAACTTCATAGCAACACAGTTTGGCTCTGATGCAGCCATTTCACTGATGGATAATGACAACATAACACTAAGACGGCGAATTGGTCTTGTGACACGAACAAAAACACGGCTTTTAAAAAGTTTGCTGCATACTTAAATAGTGTTAAATTCGCGGGGAGTGTAACGCTAGAAGCAACAAGCTAGCTGAGGTGGTTTGGCTGTCTCTCACAGAGTTGAACAGGGTGCCTATTTCATGATGGCTATTAAGTAGATATGACAATCTGTAGGGAGTAGCGCTACAACATCATTTCCATTCTAAAAACTAACCAAACATTCATCTTGTTGTGGCTATAAGTCACTTTTACCCGAGATTTTCTCCACGACAGAGCGAATGGCCTCCTGTGTATCTATGTACGTAACCATCGTTGATTTCGGAGACTACTATTTCAAACTCGGCGCAGCTGCTACATTCATGGCTCTCGGCCACGCCTTCTGTTTGCCGGTTGGTCCGGCGTACTTTCTGCCGTGGTAAACGAGGCAGAGCACTGAGTGACCAGACTGAAGCTAAATGAAATTAAGTGGAAGTACGAAGGCTGGCAGAGCCAGGCTAGCATGTTGACGGGCCGTATGTCAAAAATTGTATTCGCCTCAGGATAAAAATGCAAACAAAATGCACAGTGCTGCATTCCTTCGGATGACCCTCCTCAGAATATCAGGGGTTTGATTCTTTAATGAATGTTTGTTATATGGTCTTATATCCATTTGTGACCTCCTCTGCTTTCCCTGTCTCAATACTGGATGGAGAATTGGTTGTCTCCTTAAATAAGCCAACTAAATGCACGTCAGTGGTAACCAGTCTAGTTCATGAAGATTTCCCTCTACGTATTCTGAGGTGGAACCCTGGTTCAGAAGATTGAAATCCTTCCCACATATTGATTCCAAGCACCTGGATTGGCTTCAAATAGGTCAAGGCTGTCCAATCTTTTCTATAAAGGGCCAGTGTGGTCGCTGGTTTTTGTTACTGGCCAATATTAATACACGTGATTCTACTTTCGGAGGTCTTGATTGAACCTCTCGATCTGTTAATTCGTGGAATCTGGTGCAGTATCCCTGGGCTGTAACAAAAACCTGCAACCACACTGGCCCTTCGTGGATAAGATTGGATACCCTAGATATCGGCGGCAGAACTGATGATGTGATTTGCTGATTTTATGTGAGGAAGTAAAACACACAGGACCTGGAGTCTCCACCTCCTCCGCTTTGGGTTTCACTCCAGATTTATAACAGCACTTCTCATTCAACAGTCAGGATCTTGTTTGGCTGCTAATAAGTGAAATCTGTGATGGTCGGTTCTTTGAGACGCCAAATGCTGCGGCCGGAACGAAATAAGGAATAGCAAAATAAGAGAGAAACACTGACAGAAATCAGAGAGGGAGACTCGCGCTTCCTAAGGACTTAGATCCAGTCCATGAAAGAATAAGGAAGCAAAGCGAGTTCAACAGAACGAAGAGAAAGGGAAAAAATTTCGAGAAACGGAGATAAATAAAAAAAATTAGCACCAGAAGGTGCTCAGAAAAAGGAAAAGAGAAAGATTCCCCTGATATCCAGCACTTTCCTCTTCGGCAGCTAATACCTCAACAACTTTCTCACTAGAGACCTGACCAGCTAAAGTGCAAACAAAACACTGACACTCTGGCAAGAGCAGTGAGGCGGAACTTGGGCTTAAATAGAGTCCGGGCGACGCCCCCAATTGATGACAACTGGCCCAAGAATCCGATAGTGGGCAAAACAATATCGTCCCGGATAAGAGCAACCAAGAAAGCTCTCAAAGCCACCGCCAACCTCCAAAACCAAGACAAAATCAGGTGTGCCAGGTTCTATTTTGAGATTAAAACATACAGGATGTGACAGGTTTGGTGACGACTGGGACACAAATACACTCTCAGAAACAGGGTTACAGCAGGAGTCCATTTCTGTTCTCCAAGGTATTATGTAGCCCTTAGGGCTAATTATAGGACCTCAAGGTACCTGTGTGAACCTTTTAGGGACTAAAACGTACTTTTATGTTCCAAAACAAATGGAAACCCACTTCTAAGGTACAACAGCAGTACCTTCAAGGGTACTGCCCCAGTGACAAGCCTTGGTCAGTTGAGTGGTCACTGAGGTTGACTAACAGTTAGATGGATGGTTAATGTATTTTGTGACTCACTCCTCTCAAGACGGTCCATAACATTTTTGGATATTGCCAATCTTGGCGAGCTGTATTGTACCGTCCGCTGTGAAGTACAGGAAGTGCATTTATTTATTTAATTCAGTTTTGTCAGAAACTGAAATTAAATGCGATAAAATGCATCCCTACCACTGATCAAAATGAATGACTAGAGGAACTTGCCTCACAAATAACCAATGATAAGGTTCGTTTCCATCTCTCAGAGTGGATTTAAATATTCCATATTTTAGTTCTTTCTGGATCAGCTGGTAACCTGCACATTTTTTGCCCTTTCTCTGACCTATTGCCACTCCCATTGGTGCAGAAACTTGTCAAATTAGCAAATTTTGAATAAGTATCTTCACAATTTTATCCTCATTCACGGAAGAACTCATTCACCTCGAAACAGTGTCTGATAATGTGATGGAAACAAAATGGCTTCATGACGAGATTTACTGGAACCCTCATGTCGCAACTTTTCCTAGGTACTTCTGGCGGCGATTGCTGTGCGCTGTGGGCAAAAACACAATTCATTTCTGCCATCTAGTGGTCAACTTTCAAACGACAGCAGTATATGGTGTTGAACTTTTTGAAGTGCAACAATGTAACCAGAGCATTCCTTGGCTTGAAACTACATGGATAGTTTGACTTCCATCGTTGCCCAATCCGAGAAAGACATGTTCTAATATTATGTTGCAAGAATTGCAGGTCATAACTGGTACTCTGAAGTTTTAATAGTGAATTGCTCTGAACCCCTTTACGCAGAATACAAATAATACCAATTGCGCACGAGCCTGTTTAGGCTTTCTGACTCAGTATTTGTGCCAGAGAGACTATGGAAAATAATTTCAGTGAAGCAAGGCATTTGGAAATTCAATTACAGAATTATTCAAGTATAGAATTTAATTTCTCTGACAAGTGTGAATTTATGAGGAACCCAAGTGGAGGAACGCTAGCTGTTTTTTCCAGCATATATTTTGGGAGCCTCTGATCTACAGAGTGCTGAAAACCAGAAGTGTGCACTCCCAGTTCAAGGGATAGGCCACCCCTCTATGTTACTGCAGTTACCTGGACTTAGCAATAAAAGCAAATTGATCATTGTGATTTTCTCAAGTGAAACAGTGGATGCTCCTCAATTTCCTGAAATTTCTTCCAATTTGCCCTCATTTGACTCTTTTCCTTGCTTCTTGGTCCCACCCACTGGGAATGCATGGAGAGACACAAGGAAACCTTGTGAAGAGAGGGAATGCAAGGAAATATGTCTTTAGAGAAATGAGATGTCCTTTCCTCTTAAGCATCACGTGAAGCAATGTCCTTCTCTGATGATGGCGCTCTGCTGGATCTGCTGCCACCATCTGCCATAGCGGATGATGCCTCGGCTTTTCAGCTGAAAGTGTTCCTGGAAGGCTGCTCTCAAGTAACCTCACTCATGCCCCCTCAGTCCTTCCTCCTCACTCCTCGCTCCTCATTGCTGAGATGAGAGCACTGAGATGGCTTGCAAGATGGTGGAACAACAATTCAAGCAAGGATCGAAGGGAGAGGAAATATCAAAATCAGAGAACTGACATGCGCCTATGTTCAGAGAAGAGGTTAAACCAAGTAGTTTTCCAGATTTTCAGGTGAGAAAAATTGTTTTCTTGAAGATTGGGGGGCTGATAGAGATTTATTGCTCATTTTTGTGAAATTGGGGGGGCACCAAAGGGGGCAGATGGAGACCATGGAATCTTGCAGAATCTGAGGGTGTGGAATTAAAGGGGACCTATTATGCTGATCCCTCTTTTAATACATATAGGTAATATTATAATGTTGGATGTCCATAATCAACCTCTGAAAAGTTTCTAAATATAAGACACAGGGGTTTTGCCGTAATCCAAGAACGTGATTTTGTGAATGTGATTTCCTCTCTGAACAGCTCCTCCAGAGATCTTGACAAGATCTGGGCAAAACCTGACGTCAGGTTAACATAACATAACATAACATAACATAACATGAATGGCAAGAACAGGCCTTTCAGCCCAACTAAGTTCACCAGTTTCTTTTTACTATTGTAAATATATCCCTTCAGATACTAAATGACTCAATGGTATCTGTTATGGCCCCAATTTGTTATTAGATTTACAACGCAACAGCAACAGCAAGGGATGACAGACACCGTTTTAAAAACCTCAACACATTTAATTAACAAACAAAGACTAAACTACTATTTACAACTACAGACCAAGATTGATTGGAAAACAAAAAAAAAACAGAAATATTTACAGTCCTTGTGGGTTTTCTGGTGATGTGCTGGGTGAGGAAAAGGCTCTTTTACAGGCAAAAATCCACAAAAGAAACTTCACAGGTCCTGAACAGAAATGACAGGTCTGGTCACACGTATCCTTCTTCTTGCAATTTCTCCTACTCCTTTACTGTCTCAATTCTCCCCTTTATATACTCTTTTGCAGACCCCACCCACATTTAGACCTCTTTTTTTTAATTTTCGGGGACTTGCCCCAGACATGTCCAGGACATGTCTAAACATAGCTCCAGTCTGAGCTGAATAACAGAAAGGTAAATACTGCCATCTAGTGGCCTCTATTTACATTACATATCTAGCTTTAGGTCAAGTCTGTTCTTGAAAACCCCAAAGGTCTCTGCCTCAACAATTTGGTCAGGTAAGCTATTCCACATTGAATTTACTCTTTGGGTGAAGAAATATTTCCGAATATCAGTGCTAAATTTACCTTTGGTCAACTTCCATTTGTGACCCCGATTTCTAGTAACAACACTTATCCTACATAATCCTACATAATTCACTTTGTTAATCCCTTTAACATATTTAAAGACTTCAATCAAATCACCCCTGAGTCTCCATTTCCTAAGACTAAAGACATTAAGGATCTTCAGCCTCTTCTCATAGCTTTCATCTTTTATACCTGGAATTAGCTTAGTAGCTCTTCTCTGAACTTTTTCTAGAGCCTCTATATCTTCCTTAAAGTATGGTCCCCAAAACTGTACACAATACTCCAGGTGTGGTCTAACGAACGTGTTGTACAAAAGAAGCATCACCTCCTTAGATTTGTACTCAATACTTTTGGCAATGTATCCTAGCATCCGATTAGCTTTTTTAACTGCTACGGCACAATGGCTAGAACCTGTGAGGGTTTGGTTAACAATCACTCCCAGATCTTTCTCTTGTGCAGCACATTCCAGTTTTAAACCTCCCACGAAGTAATCCTGTCTAATGTTTTTATTACCTACATGTACAACTTTACATTTTGCTACATTAGATTTCATTTGCCACATTTCTGCCCAATTCTGGATTCTATCCAAATCGTCCTGAATCACTTTAGTGGACCCTAGACTATTTGCCAAACCCCCCAATTTAGTATCATCTTCAAATTTAACCAATCTGCTCACAATATTCCTATCAAGGTCATTAATATAAATGAGGAACAGCAGGGGTACCAACACCGATCCCTGGGGGGCGCCACTCCCCACCATACCCAGCTCAGGTGAGATATCACTGACCACTACTTTTTGTGTTCTGTCTGTTATGGCCCCAATTCGTTATTACATTTATAACAACAGCAACAGCAAGGGATGACAGACACAGTTAATCAAACTTGAACACATTTAATTAACAGATAGAGACTAACACTAACCTACGCTACTGACCAAGATTAATTATACAACAACAATAGAAATATTTACAGTCCCTTGTTTGTGGGGTGGCTTGGTGATGTCCTGGATGAAGAAAAATGCTCAAACACGGGCAAAAATCCACAAAAGAAACTTCACAGGTCCTGAACAGAAATGACAGGTCTGGTCACATGTATCCTTCTTCTTGCAATTTCTTCTACTACTTTACTGTCTCAATTATTTTCCTTATATACTCTTTTGCAGACCCCACCCACATTTAGACCTCTTTTTTTTTTATTTTCTGGGACTTTCCCCAGACATGCCCAGGACATGTCTAAACCTAGCTCCAGTCTGGGCTGAATAAAAAAAGGTAAATACTGCCATCTAGTGGCCTATATTCACATTACATGCCCTGTAACTAGCTTTGAATCTACTTCAGAATACCTCCTGTAACTCCAATGGAGCTCATTTTAAAAATTAGTCTCTTATGCGGTACTGTATCAAATGCTTTCTATATGTAGTATAGTATATGATGTCATAAGCCCTGCTCTGGTCGTAAGTCCTGGTGGCCTCTTTAAAAAATTCCAGAGGGTTTGTTAGGCATGACCTTCCCTTCCGAAAACCATGTTGGCTATCCATCAAGATACTATTACGTTCAAGAAATAAGTCCAGCTCATCTTTTATGATAGATTCCAATATTTTGCATGAAATGCAAGTTAAACTCACTGGCTTGTAGTTTCCTGGCTCGGTACGGTCCCCTTACATATATATTGGTATTATATTGCCCTGTTTCCAATCATTTGGTATTTCTCCAGTTTCTAAAGATCGTCTGAAGATGGCGGATAGCGGCTTAAAGATGAACTCACCAGCTTCCCTGAGCACTCTAGGATATAAGCCATCAGGACCCGCCGCCTTATCTGCCTTTAGTTTATGCAACTTGTCTAATACTTCGTTATCCCGAACCTCAATTTCCGCTAAATAATCTTGAGCATTTGACATGCCCTCTGGCCAAATAAAGACCCCCTCTGAGGTAAAATTCTCAACAAAGTAACTGTTTAAGGCATCCGCAATATCCTTGTTATCATATGGCAGCGATCCATTTTTATTCTTTATGCACTTAACCTGCTCTTTAACTTTCCTTTTTCTGCTACAGTACTGAAAGAAGTGCTTAGGGCTAGTTTTTGCCCCCTGTGCAATTTGTCTTTCATATCTAGCATTCCTCAGCTCTTTTTTGACCACAGCCCGCATTTTACAGTATTCAGCCTTAGTATTCACATTGTTATCATTTATGTACATCTTATAAAGATTCCTCTTTTCCCTCAAAATCCTACGAATACTTTTGGTCATCCACCGAGGATTCTGCTTTTTCAGCTTGCTTTTGGAGACCTTCGGAATGAATCTGCATTGCGATTCAAGTAATACCCCCTTAAATCTTTCCCCCATCTCATTTACGGACTTACAGTCCAGGAGTGTCTCCCATTATATTTCAGCTAGATATGAGCGCATCCTGTCAAAGTTTGCTCGCCTAAAATTGAAAATTTTTGTTTTGGTTGTGCTGTCCAATTAGTACAGACCTAGACTAAGCCAATCATGGCGCTGGACCTGCCCACACCGGAAACTATTCTAGCAGACATGAACGCGGATCATACTATGCCTTAGTAGCATCTACACTTCCAGAAATACAAAAGAAGAACCGCAGATCATTTGAGGTGCAGTTTTGTCAGTATCTCTCCCAAAGCTGCTCGTCCGTTTACTTTAGGACACAAAGAAAAGCACCTATTTTTTTTAAAAGATGATGCCTCCAGAAATCAGTGGGTAGCTTTTTTGTTTGCTTGCAGCGAACAGCCATGGCCAAAGGGAACGTTAGCTGTTTGTGCTCAGCATTTCACCAAAGACAGCTTTGTCAATAAAGGATAATTCGACACAGGATAAGCGTTTCAGCTGCTTCTCAAACCTGAAGCATTTGCATCAATCAAGCGCTTGGAGCCACAAGCTGTAAGTAATGATATAAGAGTAAATAATGTAAGTGAAGCTAACGAGTTACGGAAGCTAGCAGGACCGCTAACGATAGTTAGCACTAACAACTGGCCTCAAACGCAGGCTTTATAAAATATCTGAAGATAAAGCCTGTATCGGTCGCGACTGTCCACGACTCACAAGCTATGTTTCCATCCACTTGTCAATCGAATCATCTGAAGTTCGCCAAAAACATTCTCGTGAATAAAGCTGTTGAAAATACGTTTCCATCTAACAGCATTAAAGTGAATAAAAAGTAGTGTGTAATGACACCACATACTTTTATCCGATCAAATCGGTGTATTAAGTACATTCATGACATTTTAAGCTGTTTCCATTCATTTTCGCACTGAATCGCAGAATCTTCAAGTGAACTGCTCCGTCATATACCAGCACAGAAGCTGTTCGTTACTCCACGCTAATGACACACCACAGTGATGCACTCGAACCAGCTGGTACTAATACACACCGAAGCAGTCCATAAGCTGTTGGTCCACTTTAAGCTACTCCTCACTGTCCATGTTTCCCTCTAAATTCAGACCCACCGGATTTCTACGGTCTCCGGTCTACACTAGGGTATGTCGACCTGTTCTACAAATGTTTCTGTATGTGGTGGATTGTAAAACCCACTCAGCTAAACCAATGACGGAAGAGCTGGGAGCGAAGGTTCTTGCGTGTACTCAGGCTGTTGTGAGGCAAAAATAAAATTATATTAATGAACTTCCTCCGTTCGCAAACTGGGCCATGCTGTAATCACGGATATATCTTATCTGCCACCATGCGGTCAACAATCCAATGCAAGCATTAGAATATTACACCCAAAAGAGGCGGGACCTCAAACATATCAGTGATCGCTGCAAAAGAATCGTAACAGGTACTGCATTTACTCTCATTTCGAATCTGACTCCATTTAGAATTAGAATTTATAATTTAGGGAAAACGTGTGGACCTCGGGGTGATTATACCTCGGACTCGTCAGTGAAGGCCGGCGTTACTCATATATGCCCCTGGGTTTTATCATTATTGCCAAATCTTTGGTTCGTTGGTAATACCAGGGGATGGAAGTCAATAATCGCAGCAATAGCATCTTTTGGCTTAAAGACTGCAAACCCAGATCTATGTACGCCCATGGGTTCTTTCAAGGAATTTTAACAGATAACCGACTTTTCGTCCATGGGTTTCCTTAAGGTTAAAATCCCAGAACCGACAATACATAAGCACTTTGTATAAGTAGATCATGATCGTCTCTCCAACTTAATAAAACCAATTCTCATCTCAAAGCCGCTGATCAGTCAGTCCTTGGTTGCGCTTAACCCCTAAGTCTCCGCCGTAATGTGGCTAGAAAGAATGTAAAAGTGTTACTGAGATCACTTAGACCATGCATGTTTTTTTCTTTTTTTAAATTTTATTTCGGCATGATTGTAAATCATTTCATGACAATTTCAACACGACACAACACGCATCATGACCGAAAGGGTTGCGGGAGAAGCAAAATCGCTTATCAGAGGCCCGCCCCCAGCTTCCAGAAAAAACAGTTTGGTAATGGTTAAAATATCATAAGGATTATAAATCACAGCAGAGTTAATGTCCATGTACACTACGTTTTAACGTCAGAAAGTAAGATCATGAAATTTATGAATATCATTAGAATTATAATTGCTGATTAAGTGAGTGTTCATAAAACTTAGATTCAAATGCCACTCTTGATCCAAAGCGACATTATCCTGAAAACCCCATTCTTGATCATTCGATTTGTTCCAGCTAATTTGGAGTAGATGAGAGGAAGCATACATACTCTACATACTCATGTCCAGGACTGTCAAACACAGCGAACAACACTTTCCCCATGAATCCATGACGTAACCGGCCGGGAATGTCCCATCCGGGCATGTCGAGCATGTGAGTTGCCTTTTGGACAGTTAGTCTGAAGCGTCGAGTGACAGGATACAAATTAACAAGATTGAATAGGTTTATAGTTACTCAGATATGCACATTTCAACAAATATTTGAAGACCTTCAGCTCTCCAGCCATCCTTATATTATAATCAAGTACATTCCATGCCCTGACTCCAGCCACAGATAGGGAATGCTCTCTACGTGTCGTTCTGACCTTGCTTGATTGTAATAACATCCTACTTCTGGCGTGCTGCATGCAGTCACGCTGAAGAAATAGGTTTTGTTCATTTTTGGGCAAGCAATTTTTATATCCCAGCCGTTCCACTTGCTCCCTCATACTGCCCCTCCACTCCCTCACTTCCTTTCTCAAATCAGCGAGAGCCTCCATGACTGCTGCGGGATCCAGTGAGCCTGATTTCCCGGTTTCCCTGCTTCCACCAGGCTTACCCATTTTCTTAGTTTCGAGAAAAGGGATTATAGCGATTACAGAGATTGTGAGAAAAGTTGAGTGATAAACTTTCTCCTGACTCTGCTGTTGTATTCCAGTATTTCGTGAAGTTTAAAGGAATAACAATAATTTATTCACCAAGTAGGCAAGAGCTTAAATCAAACAAATCAAAGTTAAATCAATTACAAGTTACAAACAATTTAGATCAGGGGTGTCAAACTGACCCGTAAACGGGCCAAGAGGCTGCAGGTCTTCAATCCTACCAAGCAGAAGCTCACCTGAAAGAACTGATTTAATCAACTGATCTAGGCCTGCACAACTGATTAGTTGTATCAAGTGCGCTTCTGCATTGTTGGAGTGAAAACCTGCAGCCTCTTGGCCCGTTTATGGGTCAGTTTGACACTCCTGATTTAGATAATGTGAGTGAAGTCATACCTGGCGAAAAAGGGTACATATGGGACAAGCATGTGGGAGGTTCGAATTACGAAGCTTTCATACCTATAGACTACACACGCACTTGCGTACGGGGGGGGGGGGGGGGAGATCGGATATGATCTTCCATAAGTAAAGAGGCTACACACGGCACAGAGATGCACGTGTGGGAAGTCGTCTGCGATCTTCCCAGAATGGATTGTCTCTCTTTGCTTTAAGCCAAATCACATCTTTGATCCAGGTTGTATGGCCATAAATTACCTGGAAGGGGGGGGTCGAATCTGGATTTTGGGTTTCCACCATTTGGAGGATGTAATAAAACAATTTAGCAGAGAAAGAAGAGCAGGATGATTACCCAAGAGGATTCTGACCAATTTTCAGGAGTTTCCAAAAGGAAATGAACCATAATTTCAATGGGAATGAGACATACTCCATTCAACTCCTTGGATTCTCCTGAGAATAACAAGACCAAACATGATATGAAAATGTTCTAATATGATGCAGTTGTCATGAAAAAGTCTTAAGCTGAATTATTACACAGGTAAGCTGGGTTATAAGTACGGAAGTGATTTCAGAGCAGTATATTGAACATATGAGCATATTGTGAAGTTCCCAGTGGTTTAGATTATTTTAAATAGATAAGTTAAGGTCTAGTTTCATAAAAGACTGAGGACAATAAATTACTTCCACAGGGGCATTTTGTCAGCCAGAGGCCTTGCCACTACCTCTCCCATACAGAGTAACACTAAGGACACAGAAAGACCATAAACCCCTTCCACTCACAGGCTGAGCGAACATCCTGGGCCACTCATAACGGAGGAAGTCCAACCAGTTTTATTGTTATCTAGCATGGCTCCGGAGTTGCTTGAGGCCTGGTTCCCAAGCTATCAGCCATTTGCCGCTTTCAGCCTTGGGGCTCCCCCACTCATCAGCGTCTGTGGTGCTCCAACCCCATTTTCAGATCTCACAGTGGATTCTGGCTTTCCCTGCATCCTAGTTATAGAGTAGAAAAACTGCTGTACTCATCACTGTTGCCGTAGCAAACTTTAGCCGATAGCTAATTCGAGCTTGAGTTGCCAGACTTTCCCACTGCGTCCTCCTCATTCGCCGCTGTGTTAATTTTAACAAGTTCATTTCATTAGATCTATATTCAAGTATAGCGTTAGATTTCGGAATTTCCCCGCCGATTCCTTATCAGATGGCAGAAGTGTCTGACGTTTCATTTTGGGAGGCGGACCCGGATAACTGCATTCTGCAGCCTCGGCCCGCCCAACTCCGCCCTCCACAGAGCTGGCCAGTCAGAAGAAAGCGGGCAGACAGGGAGTGGGGGCCATAGCAGAAGCGCCACCCCAATGAGGCTTTTCAGGCAGAGACTACAATGGACTACAAATTGTTTTTTTGGAGGATGGCAGTATGAGCTAAATAAGGACCCTGTTTTGGACTTTGAACGATCAGGAGTACTCTAGGGGAGTCCAAGATCAAAATATTACCTTGGAAATACAGCAAAATAAGTCCCCTTTAATGATTAGGGTCTTGGGCTTGCATTGAGTACAACACTGTGAGTCAGCAATTACCTACCTCTGCTGAAGAAATCCCGTAAGACCAGTGTGAGGCACTATTCACAAAAATGCTTCCCAGCTGTGGGTCTTGAATTTGCAATTGGAAGCCCGTTGGGTAATAAGGGAAAATTATATGATTAGTGATAATGACATATTTGGAGGCAAGGTGTTGCAACAAATTGCATTTCTACCTTTGAACATTCAGAGTTCAGAGTTAAAATTAGTACTGAGAGTCCCACGTATGTGTGGGTCTCCCACAGATTATCTTGATTCCGTCCACTCACAGTCCAAAAACATGCAGAATATTTCAGGGAGAGCCGCAGTTCCCAAACTCATGATTCTGAGAGAGGGCTGTGTCGGCTGACACCCTGCCCCCAGTATACAGTTATGCCTGCCCCTTTCCCAACGGATTCTGGGTAATCCTCCAGCCCTCCCCCTCATCCAGTATAACAAGGCTTTGAAAGTTAATGGAACTACAAATTAGACTCCCCACAAAACGGTGAAATATGCGAATACATTAAGGCCAATATGTGCACTTTAATCATTCATGCATTGTTCACTTATAATGTACCATGTAAATTCAGCCTCATTAAAAAATGACTTGTCCCTGATCAAAATTTAGCAAGCTGTAAATTAATTCTGGACTCAGCGGTGCAATTCTATGCATGTATTATTGGATTCACACGCGCCACTCTGGCTGTAGTACTCTGTTCCGTGAATACTTCCAAATGACACAAGATAAAAAAGGTAGGAAACGGTAATTTCCTTCCCAGAATAATAACATCCACAATTTGAAATTAATTAAAAAGATCCATTCAGCAATGTCCCTGTGGGGACAGATGCATAGAGTTAGTAGCACAAACCGCCACTAAAAACAATGTGACGTCATCAACAATTTGGCCAATTTTTGTTGGAACGTGCCCGCCCCCACTGACGACTAAAAGCACATCTGCGCTCTGTTAGGACTATCCCAGCACATGCTCTAAATGAAGAAATACCTTCATCCCAGAACCGCCTTCGCTCTGCATGGGAGCTGATATGGTCACAACACTTTCCTGCAACGTCAGCAGCAGAACGAAAGATTTGGGTGCTTCCTGTCTGAATATATCGCATTTGCAGACGTAAAACAATGTAATCCAAAGTGTGCCGCAACTTGGGCTGTGCTTGTGCCAGTCATCAGCAGTCCAGTCGCCTGATCCCTGGTTTCTTGTGTCGATCATTGCATGAAGACTTTTCACAAATGTACAGTTTTTAAGCGAAGATTTTAAAAGCCAGGGTACATTTTTAGCAATTTCTTTACTCACTGTCCTTTTTGTAGGTCATTTGGGGAGTGGCTCATGTATCAGACTATTTTGTACAGTTACTTGTTTTGTTTTTAATTCCACTTAGCATATAATATGTGTTTTTAATGTAGAAGCTATAGACACAAGCCTTCATTGAACTGGAAGGCAAGAGTTACATGCACTAATATTACCAGTGTCTTTATAAGTGCCAATCATATCGCCCTGAGCCTATGGCAATCCACTCTGCTCAGTAAAAATACGTACAAGAACCACAAGCAGCAATGCAATAATTCATTCTTAAGTTGTAAATACACACAGTTTACACATTTCTAAAACAGCCTCCAAGTTTAGACATTTTATTAGCTTATATACAGACTTTTTTTTTTTTTTTAGCTTATCGCACCACATATTTTCAGGGAGTCACCAAAATTGACATGAATGCAAAAAATCACATACTACATAAGGTTGTTCAATTTTGTCAACTTTGGGCAAATAATTCACTAATTATATTGATTTAAAAAATACTGACCACATTCACAATGTTTTACTGACGTGTGACCTCTTGTTTGACCTATTGTTTCAAAAAAGTCAAGTCTTCTGATTCTTTAAAGCCTAATTTGGTGATGATGCACCAAAATAATCAAGGGACTACTAAAGCTTCAAAAACATGGAGAGTCAGAAGGAATGCCCAAAGTGATTCTAGAAGCAAAGTTTTGTTCCCGTAGGTGTCTGATATAATGATGCATGCGATGGGATTCTGAGTCATTCATAGACAATGGTTCAATCAATGAGACACGCAAATTTGGCTCCCCCCAGTGACTGATTCATTATAATTTCTGAATGGTACTACATAATCAAGATCTGAATATACCCAAGTGATTGGTCCGCACAAAGCCTGTAAAGCAGCAATTGTTATTTGATTGGCCATATTTTTTAATGGTTTCTTTTGCTCACTGGAGGGCACATTAGAATCTTCTGCAGAGATACAGTATGCAAAACTAGAACAACTCTGGTCCGATGGTTGAAAAGACATGGACAATTTTGCATTTCTGCTCCTTATTAAGAATTGATTTTTCTTGACTCTCATAATCCAGGAAAAAACTTTTTTTGTTGCCATCGCTTAGGCGTCAAGAGTTATGGCCCAAAAAGTAAGCGCGGAAATACAGCGTCACCATCGAGCCCAATTAGTTTATTTTTCATTGCCTGAGTATTTGGTGTGATTTGGAGCCTATTTAAAAGTTTGCTGTTTCCTGCTCAAAACTGTTTCCAGTTTTGGAGATCAGATTACGTTTAGCAGAGGGGTAAATAAAAAAAATAAGAAAAAAAATCATCCAAACAAATGTAATAGGGTTTCAGCACTTTGCACTTAGACCCCTAATAAATAAATGGAGAAACAAATTACATATTTGACCCCTTAAACTCTAACTTTTCACCTCAGTTTCCCTTGAGCAGGTTTAAAGTCTGTAAAAGCGTTTTTTTCATATTGTAAGAAAATGTTACACATATTTTGTATCTGCTGGTTGCAGCACTTCACTGAAGTTACATCACACTTCTCCAGAGATAAATATTCAAAACCAGGATGCCATGTTTTTTGGCTGCGGTATGGAAATGGAAAATATCAGAATCTTGTTTATTATTTTACACACATACTGTCATTCAGGTGGAAATTTTTTGGATCATTGGAAACCTTAGGATCTCTACTATATTTTAAAATAGACCAGCTGCATTTGACGGACTCATGGGGTTAATGACATGTCAGGAGTGTAATATATTTTTTGTTAAAATTGATGTGAAATTTAAAGAACGGTTGGACAGAGTATCATTTGTCTACACCTATATTGATATGTCTTTACTGGATATACATGGCATGTTTGTTATCATATAAAACAAAAATGAAGCCAAAAATCAAATGTTGGGCAATATCTCAAAAAGGATTTTTGACTCTGGCCCACTGTCTTTGTGAAGAGCAACTGTCGGAGAGCACAGTAGATGTTGGACTGGTTTAATTTTGTGTTCATTTGGCAAAAATTCCTCTAGAGGGAGTTAGCGTAACACCGTAACCACCTTCTCAATTCCCAACAGAAAGGCAACTGGCGGCGGCTACCAGGAGGCCAACAGAAACAGTTGAGCACTAAGAAAAGAGGGCACTGGTTCAAAAAATAAATAAGTGTGAATCATCAGGAACCTGCCTTTCGCAGCATTCTTCTTTGTAGTGGGTCACATACAGGAAATGTGCTGCAGGATGTCTTGGGTCACCCCCACCATGCTCTCTCGCATACAGACTTCAGCTGGCTCCATGCAGACTCTAATAGCACAATTATGCTGACTTATTGACACTGTCAATATCCAATTATAAACCTACTTTCAGAATTCAACTCCCTCAGTGGTATCCAGTGAAAAGCACAAGTTAGAAACTAAAGAGATCATCAGTACAGTGAGTTGGTTATGCACGTCATTCAAAATGCCTGAAAGTGAAATGACCCATGTCATCATTAATGACCATGGCATCAATAGAAGCGGTTCTTTTTTTTTTTTTTCTTTTTAAATTTGGCATCTCCAATCCCATCTGAATCTGGAATGCCCAATTGGGGAACTATGTACAAGGCTTGCTCGTATGCGACCCCTTGCTGCCAACTCAGGATAGTGAGACAGTTCACGGCTCTCCTACGAAGCACGTGCCTGTCTGCCACTGATTCTTATACACTCATTGGTTGAATCTTCGCAAGTTCAGAACTAGGGTGGAGGACATGAACCAACCCGGAGTCTTCCTGACGAGCACCCGTCTGGCCAACAGGAGGCGCTGGAGCAACGATTTTTACCCAAATCCAGCAGTCCCTTCCCAATTTGAAACCCTGTAGCGCGATAGCCAATTGTGCGCTACTCTGAAAAAGCTGCCGACCCCTGCCGGTGGGTATGCCGGGGCTCGAACTCGCGACGTGGTGATCACCTCTGGAAGCAGTTCTAAGTAATTGCAATGTAGCCTCCAAACAGTACACTGCATGAATGAACAGAGAAAACAGAAACATGACGAGAGGGTTTCTGCGCATTACTAACAATGCAGTCTAAAACCCTTCAGTCAAAAGAAGAGTTTCAGCTCTCATTAGGCTCATACCTTCAGAAAATATGAGCCAGCTCAGGTCAACACAACAATGTGAAATAATTGGAGGTGGACCTGGCGTTCAGATGAGGAAAGATTGCGATGGTCTGTTTTTTTTTTTTTTTTCCCCCCCCATTTGTTCTTACTCTATATGTATAGAGATGGTTCTTGACCCTTTACCACGTCAAAGAACAGAGCTTCCTTTTACTCTTTAAAGAATAGTTTTTTTAATTATTTATATATTTTTAGTTTTCTTAAACTTCACTGCTTTAAAAGTTCTGTTGAAGATGAGATTTTCTGGAATGTTTTACCAACATTCAAAGTCAATAATTTAGACTAGTATGTGTCAGTTACCTGCGCTGATTTTTACATTAGCAATTTAAGACAGCATAAAAATATCTCCAGCTTGAAGTCACGATAAGTCGATTGACCGGCACAAACGAATAGGAAGGATAGGGGAACAGATTGCAATCTATTCGTTCGTGCTCGTCAATCGACTTATTTTGAGTTTCAAGATGGAGGCGACTGGAAACTACATTGAGGTACTGTTTGCATAGTGTTTTTTAATAAACTAACGGTGCATTTTCAAAGTTCTCAGTGCTTCGTTTTAAGTGTCAGGGCCCAAGGAATTCTACCAAGTGCGGAGCTACTTTGAGCCTGGTTAATGATGAAAAAAGAAATAGCGATTTCTTTGCATGGCAACGCGGTGCCCGATTCACAACCATTGTAAGCCTGTTGGGAGCTTCGGCTAAATATCCATTTATTTCGAAAGGTTGCGTGCGTACGGAGGTGGGGTATTCGACAAAAGTTAGTACTCATTATCATGTTTCAACATAGCCCAAGTCAATTTCACACCAGAATTCTCCTTTAACCCAGCCCAGGTCAGTTCCTCAGTCAAGTTTAATAGGAAAAAGCTCCCAAGACTAATCAGGGTCCTGGATTGGCACCCTTCCAAGTCTGTTCCTCTGCCCAGTTTGTTAAGAACAAGCTCCCAATCCTTCAACAGTCATCAGGATTGGAACTAAGTTCCCCTCATGCTACTCTATTCTCCTGTGGAGCAGTTCAACTCTTGCAAAGTGTGCACTGTGGCATGTGGTAACACAGTGGTAAAGCACGTTTAACTTGGGATCAGAGGGTCTCGTGTTTGAATCCTTGCTGTGGTTTTTGCAGTGTATTTTTGGGCAAAAACCCTTCACTTTCACAGTGCCTACTCCACTAAGGCTCATAATTGGGTACTGGCAAATTGTTGGGTAAAACTGACAAAGAGCTGGGTGTAACCTGCAATGGTCTAGCACAGGGCTGCCCAACCCTGTTCCTGGAGAGCTACCATCCTGAAGGTTATCACTCCAACCAAAGCAAACCACACCTGCTTTCCCAGTTACAGATCTTGACGAGCTGCTAATGAGCTGAATCAGGTGTGTTGAATTAGGGTTGGGGCAGAAACCTACAGGAGGGTAGCTCTCGAGGAACAGAGTTAGGCAGCCCTGGTCTAGCATGTCATGCAGTGGGACCAGCATTTCTCCTAGTTGCAACACTTCACAGAAACCGCAGTTAATCACCAGCCTGATGAGCCACTTGGCTCGGGACAGACTTACCTTTTTGCTTTTGAAATTTGCACTCCACCTGACAGTTATCCCAGAAGCCACTGTCCGCCCATTGAAAGCTCCGTGCTGCTTGTCACATCTGTGTTGAGCTGTGGTCTCTTGTTCTGGGGTTTTATTCCCACCTCTTCCTATGGGATTCCATCCCCAATTAAACCATAAAGCTTAATGAACCTGTTGGATTGTATTGTGCTTTCGCACTTCATTCCTGGTCAGGAACATAACAGTTGTTCAACTGAAATGGTTAAAAGTGATGCATTTCTCCCCAGTTTGGCCTCTTTATGTATTATATACTTATCACAACACCTTGGATTTTTAAAAATACAAACACCCCTCCTTTAAATTTCATAATTTAACAGGCGTTGCATGTGTAAACATGAAATACCCTGAAATAATGATCAAGTATTAATTAGATGATCCACTTATTCAGTTGAAGTCATGAATACTTAATACTGCAGCATACAATAATAATAAGCATTTTTTATTAAATTTTTCAGTTTCAGGGTTGTAAGTTGTTTATTGAAGGTAAATGATTAATCATTAGCAATACAAGTCATTTATTATCAAAATTAGCAAATTTGGCTGATCCATGTAATTTCCCAGCAAAGGCCAGGCAACATATTGAACTAAAAGAAATTAGCATCAAACACTAAAGGCCTAAAGGCTAAAGAAACACAAAAGAAGTGAACTCAGATGGCCTCTAATCTGAACTGTTTGAAAACTGCCAATATTCAGGTAACCTAAACTGCTGCAGTCAAGTACAGGCTCTGGGCCTCATGACAGCCCCTTGTTTATCAAATAAGCTTATATCCTCTCAACTCAAGTATTTGTTTAATTTATCAAACAGCCCCTTATCAAGTGATGTGGCATTGGTTGTGTAATTTAGCTGCTATTAGCATTAAACGGAACTGATTCATTGAGTGAGAATTAATTTGAGTAAGGTGAATATGTGTCAGCAATAATGACAACTGTGTAGCCATTAGGCAAGGGCTCAGACACTAAAATAACGAGATGGGTTACAAGATAGGAGACGACAGCGATGGTCCTAGAGAGCTTCAGAATGTATTGGACATTCTTGCTAATTAATCAATTAAAGCTGTTGAAAGCAGAGTTAATTCACATTAATTAATTACTGGGGTAGGAATTTGTTGATGATTGTCAAGTGAAAGAAATCCTGAAGCTTGCTGGGACCAGGATATTAGACAGCTGCAAGTGTGAGGCCTGCCCCAGATGGTACAACTTTGCCTGAGCCGAGTGACACGCATGTATTCTGCATCAGGCAATGTTGCACAGTGTGGGGATGGTTTTTGCAGCATAACTTCCTCGTGTGACACTGGAGCAGTGTTAACTTGCATACCAGATATTTTCGAGTCACCCGAGGATGTTACTCACCGCGGTTACCTGCTGCAATGTTACACGTGCTTGACCAATCCCAACGTGCAGACCCATCAGATGATGTGCAGATGAGTCACATGATACAGAAAATTCAACTAATTTATCCTTGGCCAGGATGTCCGTTACAGTTACAGAGGAATTTTTTTGTATCATGTGATTCGTCTGCAGATCATATGATGGGTTTGCACGTTGTGATTGGTCGAGCACGTGCAACATTGCAGCAGGTAGCCCCCACATGGGGAGTAACTTCCTCAGGTGACGCAAAAATATCCAGCATGCGAGATTTGCTGCAGCAAAAACCATCCCCACACGGTGCAACATTGCCTGATGCAGTATACATGCCTGTCACTTGCCTCAGGAAAAGTTGCACCATCTGGGGCCGGCTGAGTGATTGTTGTTAAACTTTTCTATAGTGCAAGGGCAGTATAGTGTCAAATCTCCATTCTGAAGCCCTTTCCTCTGTTGAGAAAAGGTATATCAAAGATTTATTCATTACATTTCAAATCAATTGACGAGTAGGCCAATCAAAATATCAGTTAAACTTATTCTACATTTCTTGGATATGAGGCAGTGAACATTATTTCTTGTGTCCCTTGAGAGAAATGAGCATAAGACCTATTTGGATCAGCTTTCTACATATATCGCTGATAAAGGCTGCTAAAATCTGACAACAAAAAGCATAAAAGTATTATAGAAATATACATTACATGTTCCAAAGGGTGAAGCAGCATTAATAATATATCTTGATTGCAAATGTTTACGTGGCTGACACTGGATGATTAACCCTTTTCTGGATCCAGCAGAGCATTTGTGTTTGTTGCCGGCAGTCTTTTTTTGCATGGGAAAGTTATTAACGACCGAGACAACGGCTGTGTTGGAAACCTCACAGTAACATACTGCTCACACTACTGACGACGTCAGGGTTAGGGGGTCGAGTGTCCACTTATGCGTGTGGAGTGAGTTTGTGTCTGCGAGAAGTTCCTGGATGTATACTAGATCAGGCAAATATTTTGTGGGTACATTGTAAGCTCACAATTCATACACAATTTTCCCAAGATGCAACGCGACGTAAACCGCCAGAAAAACTCGCTGAGGAATTATAAGAAGGAACAGGAAGAGTTTGTTCGTAGTGAGTTGTGTGTAGTCTGGCTAGTGTGTAGTGAGAATAGTGTATGTAGACCGTAGAGCGCGGTTTCAAACACGGCCAACGACTCAGAAGTATTCACATGGCAGTGATGATAAGTGTGCTCAAATTCTTTAAATGTTAAGGAAAGGTACATCAGTGCTTCCTAACTTATCACCTTTAGCATAGGGTACACTGAGCCATCCTTTAAAAAAAGAAAGGAGATCCTGCCATCCTACTTTTCTGTGCAGTAGTATTTTAAGCAACGAGATGACCGTCAATCCAGCCAATCATGGCGACAAACGAACACGAGGGGCAAGAGACAGGATCACGTCGTCTTGTGTATGCGCGTTTGGATTCTCTTAGCAGCACGGTTGTCATTTCCTAAGCCGTTATGAATTCCTCTGCATATCTTTCCATTGTAGATAAAGACGAGTGGTTAGGAAACAGATGATAGGATGTAATTTTTTGACTATTTGAATGGATAGTCCCCTTTTTTACCCTTCGTTTACTCTGTAGTGTCTTTTTCAGTCTTTTGTAAACATTTCAAAGCAAGTAATATTGACTTAGCTTCTCTGTGCAAACACAGCTTTATTAGAAATGCTCAGCATTTGCTCACCTTTTGCAAATATTTTCTCTGCAAAAGTAGCAGAGCAATAGTTTCCAGCAGGCTTGTGATTTGGCAGCAGGCATACCAATGCCCTTTTTTCCCCCACCATTTTGGGAGACAACAAGCCTAGCCAAATGGAACTTGTGTCTCCTAGCAAGGGCACTGTGCCTGCATTCCTCTCTTCAGCTCTGGGATTCATCCTGACTTTGGGCAAAGAGAGAGAAATTTAGAAAAGCCAACCAAAGTCACCTGCTGTAGGTACTTAAAAACACGTTAAACGCCTGGCACACGTAGCTCATGTGAGCGAAGATCATGGGCTGTGATAGTTTCCTACCATCATGTCAAAAATGTTGGAAATATAAATACAATGTTTACAAAAGTTGATGCAAAGTCCATACAAAATTTTTATCTCTCAACAGTTGATATATCTGGTCCGATCCATTAGGTTAACCAGTGTGTCCCAACCCAGTTAGGGTCATCAAACTTCAAGATTATAAGCTGCCTGGTCAGGCTCATAGTGCTGTAAGGTTATGAGCGGCCTGGTCAGGCTCATAGTGCTGTAAGGTTATGAGCAGCCTGGTCAGACTCATAGTGCTGTAAGGTTATGAGCAGCCTGGTCAGGCTCATAGTGCTGTAAGGTTATGAGCAGCCTGGTCAGACTCATAGTGCTGTAAGGTTATGAGCAGCCTGGTCAGGCTCATAGTGCTGTAAGGTTATGAGCAGCCTGGTCAGGCTCATAGTGCTGTAAGGTTATGAGCAGCCTGGTCAGACTCATAGTGCTGTAAGGTTATGAGCAGCCTGGTCAGACTCATAGTGCTGTAAGGTTATGAGCAGCCTGGTCAGGCTCATAATGCTGTAAGGTTATGAGCAGCCTGGTCAGACTCATAGTGCTGTAAGGTTATGAGCAGTCTGGTCGGACCCGTAGTGCTGTAAGGTCATGAGCAGCCTGGTCAGACT
Source organism: Gymnothorax reevesii (assembly GCA_029721435.1). Classification (NCBI taxonomy): domain Eukaryota; kingdom Metazoa; phylum Chordata; class Actinopteri; order Anguilliformes; family Muraenidae; genus Gymnothorax; species Gymnothorax reevesii. The sequence continues at coordinate 95,779,737 of CM056582.1, read as the reverse complement.
CATAGTGCTGTAAGGTCATGAGCAGCCTGGTCAGACTCATAGTGCTGTAAGGTTATGAGCAGCCTGGTCAAGCTCATAGTGCTGTGAGGTGAGGCTTACAGACCTCCTACTGTGGGGCCACCATTTATTTCATTTACCATTTACTTCTTCTTTGTTGCAATTGTGATTTGGCGCAAAAATGAAAAATGACTGATCAGTTACCAGGGTTTGTCAGATGTTTGAGTCATACCTAATTACCCAGTGGACAAGCAGATTTAATTGATTAGGGAAGAAATTGAATCAGCTCAGGTTCAAGGCATCAGCATGATGAAATTACCTACAGTGGCCCTGTCATGCACCACACTGTAAGAGGAGGTAGCGCTCCGGCTACACTGATTTTAACACCAAACTGGAGATCCAGCCATCCACAGAATCCTCTTCAGAAAGCAGGACAGAATGTTTTGCCTGTTTTTTCTTCAGACTGATCAAAAGGCCAAGTGTTTAAAGCAGGAAGGCGCTTGATCCCTGGGTTGCCAGTTGACCTCCAAGCTTCTGCTGGGAACCATCGTCATGCTGAGTTTTGCCCTAATGCTGCACTTGTATTTCCCTCCATCAAAAACTCTCAAAATGGGCTGCCAGATCAGCAGCAAAATTGGTTGAATTAGCGACCATTGATCTACAGTGTTAATTTAAAAAAAAATGTCCCACTTTGAAAAGTTGCCCAAAAATTAACTCATTCCCCATGGCAAGCTGCTGCCAACGGCGCAGCAAATTTTTCCATTTCCTACGGTAAGCCGGTGACAGCGGTGTGGATGACCATTCGCAGTCTGATGAAAAAACGAAATCAGTTGACGATAGCGGACACGGGCGCCTGTACTTCAAGACTTCATATTGTGTAAATTTCGGGAAAAGTATTCCATACATACACAAAATATCCAAAAGGGAATGAGTTAATATTCTATAATTTTTTGAAAATCATTTTACATAGGTTGATAGACAATAATTCAGTGCTTTTTTGTGCAATTGCACATACTCAATATGTCACACATGAGTCAGCACAGGCTGATTACATAAATTGCGATACATCTGTTTGGCGCGGAAATGTTCTTGGATGAAAACAGGATCTGAGACCATGAGAAGCAGCGTTAGGTGCCCTTAAGTGTGCTAAACATTTAAAGGAAATTGCTTTAACCCTTTGCTCTCCAGAGCGCTAACCGTCCTGTTATGTCATGTTATGTAATCAATGAATGGATGTCCCCAGAATGGTGCAACACCAGGTGTTTGCACTTTCATGATCTCAGCACATCCCTCGACACATTTTAGCTCAACTTACAGAACTGTTCGGAGAACGACTGATTGCTCAACACCGCAATGTGGGATGACCCCCGTGGTGACTGGACTTAACCCCTCATGACTTTTTCTTGTGATCTAAGTCAAAAGTGTGCGTTACTCGACCTAGGGACCTGGATGACCTTGAGGAACGCATAATGGTAGAAGTCAATGTTCTCGGAAGGGACAGAGCTTTGATCCGCTGTGCAGTGTACGATATGCAGAGGAGGGCCCCAATCTGCCAGGAAAGAAATGGTGGACTTATTGAGGACGTGTGAAAGGGTTAATTCAAAAGTTATGGCAATCTGTGATAAACGAAGGGCATAGCTAACGCTGCTTCCTATGGTCTCAGATCCTGTTTTCATCCCATCACTCTTTTTCATGCAAAACAGATGAAGTGTTATTTACGTACAGTGCCATGAAAAAGTATTTGCCCCCATCCTGATTTCTTATTTTTTTGCATATTTGTCACACTTAAATGTTTCAGATCAGCAAATAAATTTTAGTATTAGACGAAGACAATCCGAGTAAATACAAAATGCAGTTTTTAAATGATGATTTAATTTATTGAGGGGAAAAAGCTATCCAAACCTACCTGGTCCGGTGTGAAAAAGTAATTGCCCCCTAAACCTAATAACTGGTTGAGCCACCCTCTGCGACAACTGCAATCAAGTGTTTGCGATTACTGGCAATGAGTCTTTCACATTGCAGTGGAGGAATTGTGGCCCACTCTTCTTTGCAAAATGTTTTAATTCAGCCACATTGGAGGGTTTTTGAGCATGAACGGCCAGCATCTCAATCGGATTTAAGTCCAGACTTTGGCTAAGCCACTCCAAAACCTTTAGTTTGTTTTTTTTAAGCCATTCAGAGGTGGAATTGATATTGTGTTTTGGATTATTGTCCTGCTGCATAACCCAAGTGCACTTGAACTTGAGGTCTCCAACGGATGGCTGGACATTCTCCTTCAGGATTTTCGGGTAGAGAGCAGAATTCATTGCTCCATCAATTACGACAAGTCATCCAGGTCCTGAAGCAGCAAAGCAGCCCCAAACCATCACACTACCGCCATCATGTTTGACTTTTGGTAAGATGTTCTTATGAAATGATATGTTAGTTTTATGCCTGATGTAACGGGATGCACACCTTTCAAAAAGTTCAACTTTTGTCTCGTCAGTCCACAGAATATTTTCCCAAAAGTCTTGGGGATCATCAAGATGTATTTTGGCAAATGTGAGACGAGCCCTTGTGTTCTTTTTGGTCAGCGGTGATTTTCCCCTTGGAACCCTCTCATGGATGCCATTTTTGCCCAGTCTCTTTCTCATTGTTGAATCATGAACACTGACTTTAACTGAGGCAAGTGAGGCCTGTGGTACTTTAGATGTTGTTCTGGGTTCTTTTGTGACCTCCTGGATGGGTCGTCAATTCGCTTTTAGAGTAATTCTGGTAGGCCGTCCACTCCTGGGAAGGTTCACCACTGTTCCAAGTTTTCTTTATTTGTGGATAATGGCTTTCCCCATAATTCGCCAGAGTCCCAAAGCCTTTGATTTGGCTTTGCCACCCTTTCCAGACTGATAGATGTCAATTTCTTTGTTTCTCATCTGTTCTTGAATTTCTTTAGTTCACAGCATTACATATTGCTTTTTTGAGATCTTTTAGCCTACTTCACTTTGTCAAACAGGTTCTATTTAAGTGATTTCTTGATTCAACAGGTCTGGCAGTAATCAGGCCTGGGTGTGGCTTGTGAAATTGGACTAAAAAAATGTGGTTAATCACAGTTAATTCATGATTTAACAAGTGGGGCAATTACTCACATAGGGCCAGGTAGGTTTGGATAGCTTTTTCCTCATAATAAATGAAATCATAATTTCAAAACTGGATTTTGTATTTACTCAGGTTATCTTTGTCTTATATTAAAAAATTTTTTGATGATCTGAAACATGTAAGTGTGAAAAATGTGCAAAAAATAAGAAATCAGGAAGGAGGTAAATATTTTTCACAGTACTGTAATCAGCCTGTGCTCACTCATGCGTGGCATGTTGAGTATGTGCAATTGCACAAAAAAGCACTGAACCATTTTCTATCAACCTATGTAAAAGGATTTTCAAAAAATTATAGAATATTAATTTTAGGGCAATTTTTCAAACTGAGACTTTTTCTGATACACCCTGTATATGTTCGGAAAGAGAGAGAGATGAAAAACAATGAACTGTTAATTGTGTTCAGCCCTAGTTATTTGTATGCAAGCAGACGCCCGGCAATTGTCTCATTTTTTTTCTTCAGAATCTTTGATCAAGGCAGATATGCTTGCATAAAATGTCTTGAGATTGGGAGAATGAGAGTGTCAATCACCCACTAGATCTGCTGCTGACATGCATACAAACTAATGAGAAATGAAATGCATCCTGCGCCATGGGATTGTGGTCATGTTCAGCAATGGATTGCGTGTCATCTGGATGAAGGGTACTGTGGGAAAATCTTCCGGGTGAGCTGTTTCAGCCCCAGAAAAAGTTCAAAAACAAATGCAACTAAACTTATCAGTGTGAAAATAAAGAATTTGGATTTGCGCTGCAACTCATGACAGTGATATGCTATACAGGAAAGGGGGCAGTTTTAATATTTGGGGAACCCAGCCCTATCCATCCACCTATACATTCATTCATGGTTATTTCATGGTTTTGGAGCTTTGGAGCTCCTTTTGTTACTCTTGTCCGGGACGATATCGTTTTGCTCGCCGTCGGATTCCTGGGCCAGCTGGCATTAATTGGGGGTGTTACCCGAACCCTATTTAAGCTCCTGCTCTGCCTCGCTCGTGTTGCTAGAGTGTCATTTTCTCCTTGGCGCTTTAGCCGGTAAGGTCTTTAAAGAGAGAGTATTGTCAGGATCTTAGCTGCATAACAGGATGTGTTAGTGAGTAAGGGATTCATTTGGTTTATTTCCCTTTTCTTTTGTTCTTTTTTTTTCGAGCTCGCCTTTTTTCTACCACGGACGGCGTCTGGTCCGTTGGTAGCGCGAGTCTCGTGATTTCTAACTGTTTCAGTCTCTCAGCACTCTGCTGGTTTTTCCTTTTATTTCTGGCCACTGCTCTTGGCGTCCAACGATCAACGCCCATCACAGGTTAGGGTTGCAAGGACCCGGAGTCTATCCAAGTAAGTACCGGCGAGAGCAGGAATACTCCCTGAATGTCTGTTAATCCGTAACAGGGCACACATTATTCACCCAAACTACCATATCCATTGACAACTGGGAATGGGCACCGTCCCCAAACTTGCATGCCTTTGGGCTGCGGAGAAAACTGAAAATACCTGGAAAAACAACCCATTCAAACTCAAAGAAAACATAGAGACATCACATTGGAAGGCCCTGTCTGTATTCAAAGCCATAACCATCTGGCTTTGTGGCAGTGAAGCCACACTGCACAGACTGGTTACCATGGCAGCAGGAATGCTGAAGAGCACTCATCTGGTCTCTGGTCCAGCAGCATCCCCCCTCCTAGGTCTCTCTCTCCCTTTCTCTCTCATCCTTTCATCTTTCTGTTCCTTTCATCCCTCTCTCCACCAACAGTAAGAAAAAACACAAAGAACAGCACCTGTGTCAGGGAATAACATCCATTTCAATCAAAGGTCTTCTGCCTGATGCCACTGAATCAGAAGGCTGCCAGTTTTTGTTGTGCGCCAGCACGCAATTAAAGGAAAGCACCTGATGACAGAGGTAGGAAATGTCTCAGAGTTAGTGACCTTGGCCTTTGCCACATTCCCCCGATAAAACAAACATCATGGACCAGAGAGAGGCCCCACGTCCTATTTCTTGGTGGTAATTGAAGCACCTATGACTAAAGCCCCAGAAGTCACACTTGACTTGACTTGACTTGTGGGGTTTTAGTAATCAGTGCTTCAATTCTTCCGCAAATATTCCATCTGTGTCTCTGAAGTTGGCTTCACATCAAGCACACTGTCTGCATGGTAAAGATGGCTCTCTCTCAAGTTTTTTTCTTGGGCTGGCCAATTTGCTTAGATGCTGTCCATCAACTTCAAAATGTCCTTGCTTAACCAGTCTCAGTCTGGGTGTCCGTCTGTCGGTGAGTGTCATTCTGGCCATCTGTCAGTCCAACCTGATCGATTCAATTTGAATGCCCAGTGGCCAAGCCTTTCACCGTCAATTCTTGTGACAGATGTATGCAGAAGTTGAGCTGGGCTGTATCTAAAACATTCTTCTAAGCACTGTGCCTTTGAGATAAACATCCTGCCAGCTTACATCAGCATGTAATGTCCTTACCAATGTGGATTGTGAGTACAGAAAATATTGCCTTTGTACCATGCATAAAATCCCAGACTGCACATATTTTGGATAGAGCCCTACACACATGACAAACTTCCCCAAAGATCATTGAGGGGTGCGTGAACCACATGGCCCATGTATGTAAACAGCTGAAAACCAATATCTCGTCCAAAATCAAGGCCATTAAAATTGGATTGGGCCATCTTTCATCGCAATAAGAGCCTTCAATCTTCTGAGAGAGAGCTTTATAATGGATGTTGGAGCACTGCTACGCAGTTTTACTTCCACTCAGCGGGACAAGCATTCAGGTGGCAGGTCACTGAGTTTGGGCAATAAGGCCTGCTCAGCTCACAGCTGGTTTTGTCACTGACCCAATCAATCGGTGTTGGATAAGGTTTGTCAGGGCTCTGTGCAGGGCTGTCAAATTCTGGCACTTTGTCATCGACAACACTGTTTCTATATGGACCTCATTGTGTGCTTCGGACATTGTTATGATGGAATAGGCAAGGGCCTTCCATAGACTGTAGGAAAAGGACAGAATTATGCAGAATATGAGTATATACTTTAGCATGAAAATTTGCCCTCAGTGGGACTATAGCTTTCAGTCCAAACCAAGTAACACTGCCCCAAAACAGTGAGAGTCCAGATACTTCGACCATAAACAGTATGTATTGCTTGAATCATGTAATTTAAACACTTGGCGCTCCAAGGTGTGCCATGGCTGCTAGTTAATTTCTTGATCTCCTGTGATCTCTGGAAAAATAAAATGAAAAATAATCTCCACCTACCAATGTTTGCGCCCAGATGGTAGAATACGGCACTTCAGTATTGCCGGTTTACTTCAGTACTTTTCAAAACACCTGGTCTCTATGTAGCCGTAGTTGGAAAATGTTCTGGTGGGCAGGTCAACAATAATATGAGGTGGGTTCACTGGCCTTGATAAAAATGTCATAAAAATGTCATCACTTATTCAAACCGCAAACATTCATAGAGTCAACAAGGTAAAAGTCCTCAGAAAAAAGCAACTGTCGTTTTTAAATTCAGCACAGGAGGCTGAAAGGTACCCATAATGCATTGCTGTTGAGCCTCTCTGCAGGAGTTGGATGAGCTGCTGCTTTTTTTAAACTTTCAAGGGCGTCTGAGTTGGCGGCTGGCAGAATGCAGTGCCGTGGCTGACAGTGCACTGCAGCTGGGAAAATCTCAATCCTTTAAGGAGTGAGGTGATGTCTTCAACTCAGCCTGACTGGCCAGATTTGAAATTAAATTAGAAGATACATTACATTAAAATTCTTATAGTGGAACTGCTTAGGGCTTTGCCCTCTGACAAAAACAACCAATTTTTTAACACCAGCCATAAATTCATGACTTGTCTCAACAGCCTCTGCAGTTGCTCTGAGGGGTTGTGTGTCATAGGGGTGTGATTTGCAGTGCTGATGTGTCTCAAATTCTCTGAGTCAGCAGCACGTATGTGTGTATGTTTTGCGCGGGGGGTGGGGGGTGGGGGGGTGTGTGTGTAGGGGTTTGGCAGTTGGATATGGAGGCTATGGTGGATTGCGTGAAATCGCACCAGCTTTCCAGCACTAGCACAATATGGCCACCAAGCTGCCTTTTAAAAGAATGTGTTTAATCCTCAGCAACTGAGTCAGTCATGGACCTCAACCCTGGGGAGTCCCTGCCGTGTATCTGGAGGAAAGTGCCTAAACTACTGCACAGGCAGAGCAGGAGCGATCTGATCAACTGGATGATTGCTGTTCTTAGATGACGTCTGCCCTTCGATTGTCATCATCACGGTGCAGTATTTTGATGCGAGCCGTCTTACCAGTCATTTCTAACATACTGATTTGTGTGCAACTAAACACAGCATTTCGAGACAGCAAACAAACCAAGGACTACATTCCTCACGTCACATCAACCCCTCCCCCCACACACACACACACACACACATACACCCTCAACCTACCGGTGCCACAGATCTCCACGCAGCAGATCTCCACTTATGATGGCTTGAATGAGAACCAGTCACCCCAGGGGCCAATTGTAAATCAAATGTGCACAGTCTGCATTCAAATGTGTCATTGTTGGATTTAGTTATTAAGCCCAAAGCAATTTTCTTTACCCTCCACGCTTGGTAAGCCTCTGATTAAATGTAGTTTATTCGCATCACTCCTCTTAGAATCATTTTATCGCCCACTAGATCATACAGCCAAGCAGTGCACAAATACGCGATACAATCAAAAACAAGGTTTTTATGTGAACAAAGCAAGTACTTAGTTTTTACCCGAAAAAACAGGTATACACTTGCGTAGTGACAGACTGCAGCTAGCTACAAGAAGCATGACGGGCGTGATTTGAACCTGTTGTTTGGCTCTCTTGCAGTGAGAAAATGCAAATTTACATGCACCAGCCAAAGCGTACTGTATGCGTATTAGATAAGGGCACAAAATCACATTGAGGTGATAAGCAAAAAATGTGTTTGGCATGAAATGATTTTGCACCACCACACATGGCAAAGGCTTGTTTCACAAAGCACGATAACTGGACCACTAAGACATAATTTGGAGCATGGACTGGAGTAAAACTAGTAGTTCTAAGATTCACTCGGTGCAGTTATCAGACACAGTAAGTCTGCTCAAGTGAGAAACCCCCCAGACCTTCCACCGGCATCTAAGAACTTACAAGATGAGCACAGAATTACTTTTGCATGACAAACTTATGCTGCAAATGCTTATTGTGAATAAAAGAGCAAACACAGTGATGGGATTAATTCCGGAATGTTCCATAAATGCTCGATTAGGTTCAGACCTGCTGACTGAGAGGGTCATTAATCGTGGGCAGTGGCTTCCTTCAGACTGCAATCACTCTGTGGGAGTGAAATGCGAAAACGCAATCTAAAAGTGTCATTAAGCAACGGCGGAGGTTAACCTGACACTGTAAGAATGAGTGGATCATAATCATGCCAGTGAAATAAACTGCACACCATGTGCTGCAGGACCTCAGGCCAGAATTCCAGAAAAAAAAACATTGTTTGAAAGTAATATCTGACCAGTGATAGAAAAATGAATCTTAATGACCATAAATTCAAAATTGAGTTCTTTCCACCATCGTATAGAATATACTGATTTGCATCATTGGCAAAATTGGACCAATCATCCGCCAGGATGGGGGTCACGACCTCTAGCGAAGCAACAAGGCAAATTTGTTTACGGCTTTCAACAGCTGCTACTGACTGCTTGTGGCGTGTAACATTATAATGAAAACCATACATGGAAAGTGAGTATTCCACAGGTTATTATGGTATGGAATATACTGTAGAAGATGAGGATTCACCAGCAAAAACATGGACAAACTTTTTGATGAAACTGGTTAAGGCTTTGTTTTTGGCAATTTTTCCATCATGAAGTGAACTACTGTTTACAAATAGCTAATTTTCTACCTTTAATTGATGTTTTCTTGCCAGGAAAGTGAACCAACTGGAATTTTAACATTAAAAAGTTACTGAAAACAGACAACTATTTTTCAAAAATAGATGCCCTTGGGCTTATATTTGGCATTTAGTGGAAATGCATTCGCATAACTAAAGACTTGTTTTGCTATAACGGGTCGCGTATTTCGTCAGACCCTGCCAGAAACTGCGTCAGTCTGGGATTTAAAAAAAAATGTACCTGAAAGCTTAAGCGTGAACACTGCAAGCTGAATTCTTTAAAGTCTTAGTGACATGCTGAGCAGTGAAGGAAATGTCGGCTTCTTTGAGTTCTCTGATGCAGTTGAGCTTTGGGACGTCTGCAGAACCTGACGGAGCGGAGCGTTTTTTTGTTTTCCTTTCCTGCCAATCGAATATTGCTCTATCTGGGCTGCGAAGCGGAGAAAAGCTGGGGTAAAGCTGGGTAAATCTGACAAACAAACACAGCAATAGCAGACACCCCCCCCCCACCAGTGACCTGGTATGCTGTAAGTGCATCACTCCCCCGTCTTTATGGATGGAGGGTTGGTTCAGTCGAAGTTTCAAAGGCCGTGCCGACATGGATAAGATTTCGGGCATCATGAACCCTCAAGATGGTTGCTCATTAATGCAATTTCTGATGCTCCGTAAAAGGCTTTTGACATTGCGTCACGAACTCCAGTTTTTTGGGGCTGCCCTAGTTTTTGATATTTTGCTTCAATTAGGATGCGGCTTGTTTCTTGGAAATGAGCTGAGCTGTTTGAACAGCCCTAACTTTGACACATTAACTTAAAATCCTTTGAAACAAAGGAATTGTGACAATGCAAGTTTAGAAAATTCAGAGTTTGATTCATTCAGGATGCCATGATACAAATTGAAATGGAGACATCTGGCACGTCTCTGTGTTCCTGGCATTTATAGTCATGGGTTTCTGTTTACTAGTTAATTGTCTTTTTTTTTTTGTCCTCTGTACATATCTCACTCTCTTTTCCACACCTGTGCTTTCTTCCCCTGTTACCCTGTGTATTTTGGTTCTGCTCTCTCCTTGTGTCTGTCAGTGTGTAACACGCCCTGCTCCTGTGCCTTGTGCCTCATGCCTCTCTCATGTTTCCGTCCTTGTGCCCTTGTCTGCAGTGCCCGTAGGTCATGTGTTTTGCCCCCATTTCTAGCTGGTCTCCTGCCTGTTCCCCTGTTAGGTCCATTGCCTGGTTTCCAGTCCGGCCCTTTGTCCAGGCTCCAGTCCAGGTTCCAGTACAGCCTTCAGTTCGGTCAGCTTATCTGCTGAGTCCTGTCTCCTGCGTTCACCCAGTCGGGTGTTCCATCCACCCTAAATAAAGCTTTCGCTCTTTCATCCCATTTATTTCAAAATGCTTTTATTAATGGTCTGTGCACTTCCCCAAGGTTGTAAGGTTGCAACTCTCTTGGTTTATGATGTTGTTTTACATTATAATGCTTGTGTTTGATTTTCTCTCGTTCTTTTAACCTTTAATCTGTGTGTACAGCACTTTGTAACCTCGTTTTGAAAGGTGCTACATAAACAAAACTTTACTTACTTACTTACGGGCCTGCGATTACTTCCTTTCCCCTGATCCCTGTTAAAAAGCATTTTGAAATAAATATGGTAGTACGTAGACAGCACAGAATAACAACATTGAACAAAACAAAATAGTGCACATCTTCTCAGCAGTATATCAACAGTTACCCTGCTACCATATCCTGTTTTTGGGTATACTGAATACTATCCTTTTGGTTTTCATTCATATTTCAAACATAATTTGGCATTTGCTAAATATTAGCTAAATAAGATCACCCGTTATTGAGTGAGAAGTGCTTTGTTTGGGTTGGATTTAAAAACTGCAGGACAGTAGATATCCAGCATGAAGGTTGGTTACAGCAGTACAATGCCAAGCTGCAGGGAAATAATGACAAAGCACATAAACCTCATGTGGAGATCTAAGGTCTTCAGCAGAACTCAAGGACCTGATTAACTGACATTTTGCAAGTGTATCCAGTACATTTGTTTTCTGAGGGGCAAACGGTCTCAGAGATTTGTACTCAAATTGCCTGACTTCTCAATTTCAAATTGGAGAAAATTTTGCCAATCATATCCCTCTCTCCCTCAACAGCCGCAGCACCGGCAACGCACAGCGAGCGATAATTTCTGAAGCGCAGCCGTAATTAGAGCTGAGGAAGGGGGAACATTCTCAGAAATATAAATGTGAAGGAGAGCAGTTGATTTATTCACATCCATTTCAGAGGTAAACAATCAGACACATGAAGTGGTGGCTGCTGGGAGTATCGTCAGTGGTGAGCGAGAGAAAACAGAGGCACCTGGTGATGCAAGAACGTAATGAAACAGTTATGATATAATTATATGATGACACACTGCTACATATATGATACAGTAATATATCTACAGTACAGCCAATCAGGACAGTGACAGAATTTTTTATTTTGTTTCTGTATCATAGTAAATATAGAATTGTATCCGAATTATCCAAGTTAGAAAAGTCAATCTGCTTTAATTTTCAATATTTATATTTGTACCACACACTGCCTGGCCAAAAAAAAAAAAAAAAAAAAACCTCTGCACACTGAAACTTTAATATTTTGTTAGATTCATAGGTTATTACAAACTACAACTTATACAGTAGCTTATGTACCTATAGCTTGTTAGAAACCTCTGAGGAGGAACCAGGCACAGATCCACTGAAAGCCACTTCGCTCTTTAAAAATGCATTTCTGTCGTCCACAGTCGGCAAAAAATTGAATATAAAAACACCAAAGAGACGAGGCAAGAGAATTGTCAGCACCAGATCAGGTCTGGCGATCAGCGAACAGGATTCTGGGGGAGCAGTCAAGTCATGGTCAGTGGGAGATGTGAGGTGTGCAGCGGAAAGGCAATCCACGGGTACCAAGACGCACAGACTGTGCCAACTCTCGAGCTCCAAGGCACGGAGACCCAGTGACATCACCACTTTGGAAGCCGCGGAACACAGGGAGACCGTCAATAGTATACTGGTCACATATGGCCGTCTTCAGTTCGCATAGAACTATAACGATCAATTCAATTTCGGCTTTCTCCTCTTCTCTGGTGACGTTTTAGAGCTTTCTGATCAAGATGAGCAAGATACGATGTGTGATCGTGTTCAAGTCCGCTGTGGATCATTATCCGCCAAAGCGGTCTGTCTTCGCAGTTGGTCTCAAAAGTCTTGTAATCAATGCCAAAACTGATTAAGTCCCTTTCCGCGACATCTTTCCATCGAAGGAGAGGACGTCCACGTTTCCGCGATCCTTCACTCAACTTTCCATACAGGCTTACTTTTGGCAGACGCTGGTCAGTCATCCTGTAAACATGGCCTAGCCAGCAGAGGCGTCTGTGCTTCAATATGCTTGTCAGAGGTTTTGCGAGACTGCGATCCAGAATCACAGCATTTCTGACTTTATCTTGCCACCGTAAACCAAGTATGTTGCGAAGGGACCGCATGTGGAAGCTGTTGAGTTTTGCCTCTTGACGACGATAAGTTGTCCATGACTCTGAGCCATAAAGAAGGATGCTCAAAACACAGGCTCCATATACTCTCACTTTAGTTTTGATAGTAAGGTTCTTGTTGTCAAACACACGTTTGGAGAGTCTACCAAAGGTTGTAGTCGCTTTCCCCAGGCGGCAATTGATTTCATGGTCACAAATATTCTATTAATTTTTGAAGAGGAAGTATATATAGAACTCAGCTAGGAACTGGCCAATGAAGGGGACAAGCGCAAACAAGGTAAGCATGAAGCATGAAACAAAAAACAGCAACATACAGACAATTCAACAATGAACAGTCAAAGATTGGGGAGCGTGAGCACGCAAGGACACACGAGAGCAGAAAGAAATGATACAATAATTAATTAATTAAGGGAAACAGCACCAGAAACCAACATGGTGGCTGGACTGGGGGAGAACTTGTTTTGATGACAGGAGAGTCAAACCACACCGTAAAGCCTTCTTCAGCACAACCCAAACAATTTCAATTGGTTAAGGTCATGTTAGAAAATGATTTCTTATGCTTGCTGAACCACTCTTTCACAATTTAAGCGTGATGAATCTTGGCATTGTCATCCTAAAATATGCCTTTGTCGACAGGGATTTAAAAATCTGGTCACACTTTACATGAAGCGTTGCTCATAAAGACTTTATACAGCATGTAAAATAATGCCTTCATAAATCATACATAAGCAAATGCCATGCTTTTTAAGGGTGAAATAACACATCCTCATTCGGCATGTGATGCCAGATGTGATATTGTGATGTAGAAAAAAAAGCCACTAGATGGCAGTATTGACTTTTTTTGTTAAGATAGTCTGGAGTTAGTTTTTGGGCATGTCCTGGGCATGCCTCAGAGGGGAAAGTTCCAGAGAATTTAAAAAAGTCTGGAAGGTGGGAGGGGCTGGAAAAGAGTATGTAAGGAGAAAAATTGAGAGAGTAAAATAGTAGGAGAAATTGCAAGGAGAAATAGTGGAAGGATACATTTGACCAGACCTGTCACTCTTTTCAAGACCTGTGAAGCTTCTTGTGGATTTTTGCCTGCGTTGGAGCATTTTCCTGTCCCAGATGTCCCCATCTCTGTAACTGTCTCATTTTTTAATATTATCAATCTTAGTCAGTGCTTTATTTTATGAAATCTGTTCAAGTTTTAAAATTTTGTTTGTCATCCCTTGCTGTCCAATTTGCCATTATGAATTAGCACAACGATACAAATGCTTAACAAGTTTGTTTGTGGTATTTTTGGTATAGTTATCCGCTAAATATTCAGCTGTTGTTTTCAAAGTCGTTTTCTGACAGAAACGTGTGAATACTGAGGGCACAACAGTACCAACAAGATGAGTGACTTGTTTTTTTGGCTCATTCTTTATATGGGCAATTTAAGAGCAATGTCACTGTCAAATGATATAGCCTAGTGGTTAGGGAGTAGGGCTACAATGCAGGTGATCAGAGTTGCTGGTGTTTTGTATGAGTATTTTATGTACTGTATATCGTTTGTAAATGGATATTTGTTACACACTATTTGTGCTGCCTTACTGGTCAGCTATTTACTTATTTTGTTCATTAAGCACCCTCTGGTGGTATGTCTGTAGAAAAACATGATCTGATGCAATACCACTTGTTTGTGATGAAATAGACTAGTGCTTTCTAGAAGTTTCTGGCTTCTTCTAGCCTGGAGGGGGCCGGATCACCCAGGACTCCTGTATATCTTTCCAGAATGTTCCTAGTCTACATAAATGCTGTGATTTTGTTCAGTTGGGGAGAGTTTTTGTTTTGGCATCAGAGTTACAAAGTGGCATTGGAGTGTTATTATATGATTACACTGTGGATTAGTTGTAGAAATTGTTGCACCTAATCAGCGAAGAATACATTTGTTTAAGTTGTCATTGCTGGTTTTCTTTGTTGTGATTTTCAAGTCATAACACTGATCACGCGTGCTGTAGTAAGACAATAGTACCATTTGGCTTGTATAAATAATTGCTAAGGTTTTTATTCTTTTGACTTTTCCCCCCCAATATTTTATGCTTTTTGCTTTCATAATCTTATTGATTTGCTTTTAAAAAAAAAAAAAAAAAAAAAAATCCGCTCCTGTGGAGTCAAACTTTTTTCTTTGTATTTATTGTCTTTGAGTGGGAAATTGTATAGGCTATGGGACTGGCAGAAATAATCATTAAAAAAATCATAAATTCTAAAACTTAAAACTGCTTGTATTCGGGTGGAATGTAAGCCTGTAGTGACATAAGTGAAATTAGATGAGTTTCACAGTTTAATATCTGAGAAAGCTGATTTGGTGCAGAGGGTACCTGAATTGCCAATTTGGAAAAGCCACCCAGACATTCCTCTTTAATTTTGTTTTTATTTACTTGATTGGAATAAACTTTGGCACAGATAATGGAGAGATTCCGTGCTGTAAATTTTTAGAGGTCTCAGACTGCAACTAATTAAGTTTACAAGGGACAGAAGTAAAACTTTGTTTGGTGCAAAATTAGGTCTTTGATTTATACTGTGTTCCATCTTCATTTACTTCAACTCACATATACACTGATTTTTACACCAGGGCAAAAACCCCAAATGGTTTTACCTTTATGATACCAATATAATTCAAATTGACCAAACAGTTGCAGCAATATACTTATTTTGAAAGGAACGGGCTTAGACTCCAAGTGCAGTTCAGCATCGACAGGGCGTTTATTGGGATTAACTCATGTGACCATTAAGCTCATGGTCAAATACAGAAACAGATCGATAGCCAGGCAAACAGGGTAATGCAGAATAGTCAGAATCAGAGTCAGGGGACAAGCAGAAATAGTTCAGTAACCAGGAAATCAATCCGCACAAAGACAGTAACAAAGGGGGTAGATCTAAAGGAATGGAAGGGGAAGGAAAAAGGGAGTTGGATGGGATAAGGGAAAACACAGGAGAATCTAAACAGATGGGTACAAAATGGGAATAAGGGAGAACGAAGTACTAATCAATCAACCAGCAATCAAACAACGTAATACAAACAATCAATAACGAGACTTACAGGAGAATTCACAAGAAACGAGCAATCAACAATCGAAACCAGAAAAGCGCAGAAACGAGACTTGACCAAGACGAGCTATGGGAAGAAACGAGTCGACAGGGAGCTGTGGAAAAAGTGGGCCTTTTAAACACAAACGAATCAGGTGGAATCCCAGCTAAACACAGGACAGCTGTAGAGGGAGGCGGAACTAGAAAAGCAAGGACGGTGATAGGAGAGAGAGGGGAAACAGGTGGAGTTCTAACTCTGATCTAACTAATCACCCGTGCCTCACTAAACTACTCTCAGGTGTGGATAGTCAATGAGAACAGCAAGAAAGAAGGAAGTGGAATTACCTCACCGAAATACAGGAAAGAGAGTGTGATGAAACTGACAAGACACCACAAGTCAGAAACGAGAGGAAAACATTCAAGACCAAAGGCAGCGCAATCTTACAGAAACATACATACTCTAAAAGAATAAATATGATAAATAAATAAATAGTAACTAAAATTACTTAAACATACTAAAAATAAACATATAAATCACCGATTTCTAACATATTTCATTTTGGGCTTGCCATTTTAGTAAGAAGCTCAGGGCTTAAGGGGTTAATTAACCAATGAACACTGAAGACTTTTAGAGGCCGGTTCACACATGTAAGTCAGTGCAAAATCTTGTATTAACTGCATCAGTCTTCTTTAGCACTCTGGCTCTTTGTATCAGTCAGCGGGGAAAGTACAATGAAGACAGATTCTAAAAAACCTTGCTGCTAAGAAAGCAAAAAAAAAAAGTTTTTCAAAATACTTGCTCAAAACTGATCACCATGGAGACAGATGGCTCACATTCCCGTGATGCACTTGATAGAGATTGCTCCTGTGGTAATAACCAGCGAAGACCCTGAGCTGAGAAAGAAGCTCCATGCCACACTGCAGAGCTTCAGCCAAACCAGGATCCAACCGCAAAGTCCACCGAGCTTTCAGAGGCTTACTGAAGTACAGACTTTCAAAAACCACAGGCTCCCCCAGTGTTCAGCTCCAGTTCATGAATCCACTGAAAAGTTGATTTCTCTTTTGTCTTTTTTTTGAGTCAGGCTTCTAGAATGATTACCAGTAGTGATTGTTACAAAATCATTACGCTGTTCAGAAATGAACTTTCCAATCACACCTTCCGACAAGCTGCAGCTTCAAAACTTTGCATGAAAATTCAAAACCATGCATTATATAGAACAATAACAGATATGACATTTAAAAAGCTTTGTCTGTCAGATGTTGTAATTTCCCCTATCCTGTGATGGCAGTGGAAACCGTCACCCATAAGGGTGTAATTACCACGCGTCAATTTGCAAATGGAGCCCACTTCAGTGGCCACCCTGCTAAATGGCTGGTGTCCTGGTGAGTCAATGAGTGTTACTCTCATTATATGTCATTAGAGCGCACAATCATTACATCTGTGCAACAATGTGGATGCTACCTTTAGCTAATTTCCCCTACTTATCACAGAACCTTCAGTCGAGATGAATCAAAGATTCATGGACATATGCTTCCCAAATGGCTTCCATAAAATGGATCATAAAATGAGCTCTGCCAACTTTCCGCTATAGGGGACATGTTACACAGCTGACAAATTGCAAAGCATTCAAATTAACATGCTGATAATAATAAATGGACCTTTTCTTAATGCTGAAATATTTGAATGGCCATACAGCATGGAATACAGGAAGAGAAAGTAATTTTGCCTCGCACTATTTATCACAATTTATTCTCTCATGTCCTGAGTAGTAGATGAATGGTTGCACAGTCGAGCCTAGACATCACCTCCTGTTTTATCCATGAGAAATGTTTCTGTATCCATCCATTTTGAGTTCATTATGGCTTCATACTGGTCAGATACAGCGGTTAGTACATTATTAGATGAACACTAAACACGGGAGCGCCTGTGGAATATATCCAGCCCCAATTACAGGGATGAAAACAAGTCCCCCTCATCAACATTTTCATTTCTCCTCACTTTGCAGATGTAGTAAATGGGCCTTGTGAACAGAGGCGTTACCAGGATGCCAAGCTTGGGTGGGCATTTATCCTCTTTGGGGGGGCAAAAAAGAACCTCTAAATCACCGTAAAATAATAATAATTATATATATATATAAAATCGGTGGCAGCTTGTGAAATGGCGATAGGGGAGAGACATTAACAGGTGTGGTCAGTTTTCATTAATTATGCACACTAGGGTTGTGCCGATCGTGAAACGAGATTTTCTCTTAAGGCGTAGCACCACCACCTGCTGCCTTGGGACGAACATCAAAGCTTTCCCTTTTCCTTCATTAAACCCAATGCGAGGTGAAGAAAAGTGCGAAACATCAAAGGGCAGGTGAAATGCTTCTGAAAAAAAACTTGACTGACGTCAATATTTTTCGGCTACATGCTGCACTGAGCCAAGTAAAGGACTACAGAATCTCCTCCTATTAGGCAGCTCTCAGAAAAGCAAACCTGTTCCCATTTACTTTGCTTGGCAATCAAATGTTGGATTCGTTTACTCTAAGTTGAATGAGTCGAGCTGTTTAGACAGCATGATTGATTGATGCATTTAGAAATTTTAAATGGCCATAGAGCAGCAGATATGCATGAACACGATTATCATTGCCACGCAATTTCGTGCAACTGATCATTTATATTTCACATTCACGTTTCACCCGCTTTTGGAGAAGAGGAAGATTTTTTTTGTACAATTATTCAAACTGGCATTATTTCAATCTAACACCGTAGCCCAGTTAGGTTTGTCTGCTTTTCACCTTCACATCTTAATCGTTATAGGCCACTGAAATTGCTTGATTGTTATCTAGACGAAGTACACGGGAGAAGACTGAGGGAAGGGCGGAGCACCTGCAATTAGCGAAATATAAACTCAAGCTTCTTCCCGGTGGCATTTAAAATAGTTCAAGCCACTTCAGCTGTGTATGTTTCAAGAAATTACACGTGACTGCCTACACACCCCATGACGGCAAGTGGTCTCATCACGCTTAAAAAAAAATCCTCGTTCAACATCACCACTTCCCTACTCAACATTTCACCTCTCGTTGTAGTATTTTTAGGAGATCTATAATGATTAAATAAAAATAAAGAGATTCGTTTTAAGACCGCCCTGGATTTTAAGCGTCTAGAAAATACACTAGGTGGAAAACATTCTGAAAAGCAGATGAAACATGAATGTGAGATATAAATGATCAGTGGCACGAAATGGCGTGGCAATGGCACCTGTTCATGAAAATCTGCTGTTCTACGGCTAGAGTGTAAATGAAGCACGGGAACTGCTGTTTAAAAAGTTGTATTCTGCAAAGAAACAAGGTGGACCCTTGGATAAGATCAAGTCAGCAGACCCCTGTTGTTTGCTACCATGTAGGGCAGTTTTTGAACAAAAGTTGAAAGAACAAATTATGTAGCATCTGTAAGGAAGAATGCCCGTGAGGCACACCCAGGTCAGTTTGGGCTGGTTGGACATGGATGGAGGAAAGGAGAGACAAACAGGCTTGAGTTGTTGTGGTGTGAAGGCCCACAAACCCCCAACCTCCCTGAATGTATTTGAGTTCGATGAGAACGAGGAGAATGATAGTGAGGGTGGTTCTGATGCTAATGATGAAAGCGTTGAGCACCTCAACCCATCCACCGATGAAGAGACCACTACTGATTATGAAGAGTGGTAGACTTGTAGAACTACATGTATAGCCCCTAAAAACAATCTTACGCAGACTCTTCACCATTCTAAAAAGGGTAGAACTTCTTGGCCAATCTTGTCTAGCTTGAATGATCCACTGAGATCTAGTGAAACCTAATATTAAACGTTCTTGGTAAAGTTTTATAGCTGGTGGATTTCTCAAAATGCTGTTTTTGAATCATGAAGGTAGGCCTATAGCACTTTGAATGGTGTTAAATCCAGATTCTAAACAGTGCCATGAAAAAATACAGCCACCAGATGGCATTTTGCAGTACTGTTGTAATGGGTCTGTAGGGAGGTCAATATTCAGGGCCACGCTAGATGCACAGTATGGGATTTTCACGCCAGCTACCAACCTAAAAAACTGCCGTAGGCTCTTAGCTTTGGACTAACATGCACTTTGGGTGTTTCTGATAACTTTTTCATGTTGAAATTTGTGATCCAATTGGAAAACCTATGTTTTTGAAGCTGTTTTCATTTGTATGTACTCTGTGACCCCTGGTGACCCCAAACCAAAATATAAATGCAAGGTTTTGGTGTCAACTTGTTCAGGACATCCAAAGCAACAATTTGGTATACAGATATTGATAATATCTGAAGGGGTTGTAGAAATATTGCCTTTAGAATTAAGCCTACCCCCTATTTTCCGACAAATGGTGATTGTGGTGAATAGGTGGAAAAGGGTTAATACCAGCCACTACCACCATTGGAGATTGGCCAGCAGTGCAGTTTCAAATTTCTCAAGGTATAACCTTTTCAGAAATATGTATTAAACATCTGGTCTTTTTGGGGAAATAAATCACTCTTGGACTACAATACAAAGTTCCGTCTGCTGTCGCTTCTCTCTGTGCCACAGATATAGCCACGAGAGGAGGCGGGGACTCGGAACGCAATCTCGAAAGGAAACAGAAACACGAGGGATTAATTAACGATTACACAAGAACCAGGTCAACAATAATGACTCGAAACAAGATGCTGAGACAATCACCAAACTAGACGTTTAGATTGAGGTGATCTAAACGTGACAAATAAAAAGCACCACAAGAGAAGTGAAGTAAAGCACAGCTTTAAACGCACTTAATCAGGGAAAGCTTAGGCAGGAATTACAAAAGCTAGAAACACTCGCACTCGCTAATGAGTTAATTAAGATTAATACTACGTGACGAAATATGTACAATCACCCTCAAATAAGTGCTGGTTAGTACAGGTTATTAATTATCCCATCAGAGAACGCATTCACTCAGAGTTTAGCGAGACCAAGAATTAAGCACAGGTGGAAGCAATGAATGAAATACCAGAGCCGAAACTAAAAGAGGAAACGTGATTGGACAACGAGACGCAGGCATGTTGAAGGCTGTCACACAATCATCACTGGAGTTTGGCCAAAGAGAGAATCGAACATGAAAAGGCGGGATCGAAAGCTGAAAAATAAAACGAAAGGGAAGCACAAGCACAAATAAGCACAAAGACAACACATATGAGGCAGAACCATAACAGTCTACAGCTCCGCTTTCCTGACTGTTTCAATGACTGTGAGACAAATACACAGATGGATTAAGAGACATCGGGCCCCTGGGCACGGACATGTTAAAGGCCCCCACCCCCCCACCCACTCCAGCTGCCTGTGCAGGGAATGAGTGTACAAGTAATGGAAACCAAGTTAAAAATCACCAAAACGTCTTCCCAATCTAATGTGAATATCACCAAATTTACTGCCACACAAGAAAACTGAACTATTTATACATTAAAATTCTGTCATGTATTTATTGTCCACAATATTTGCTTTCATTTTATTCTTGAGTTTATTCATCATTTTGCCTGTCACATGTAACATTCGCGAATGAACATTTCAGTTACAGTTTCGATCGATTTCTTTACTTTCGCATTGAAATTTCACGCCGTAAAAAAATGAAAAAATTAAACTGCTCTCAACTACAAATGAGATAAAGTTGAGCCATTTCGATTATTAACAAAAACAAAGCCTAAAAGCAATTTACAGCAAGACTGTGTCTATGAGTTTAAATTAACCATTAAATCATCTTACTTTAACCAACTTAACTAAGGCATTTTCTCCTGGTTTTGCGTCATGTGAAATCATCCACGATATCGTCAAACAGGGGCGTCACACCAAATTTAGGGCCCCAGGAACAGCCAGTTCCATGGACCCCCCACCCCACACACACACACACACACACAATTGCAATTGCATTGCTTGATACCTTAGCAAATATTGCACATGCACAGGTTGTTGTTTCATTGTATTTACTCATAATATATTAGGCCTAAATAAACAACACAACAGTAAGTACGCTTATTTTAAAAAAAGACAAAGCTTTTTACAGCATTTAAAGATAAGAAATAATGTTTAAACTGACTGATATTTTTTTTCTTTCAGAACATGGAAAAACTGAAAACATGCTTCACAAGTTGTAGAATAATTGCAATTTATATTCCAGTAAATGCTCACTGACGGGTCTTTTTGGTGGCAAACGGATGAGATGTTTAAAGTCCAGTTGTCTTGCCAATTGACTTTCAATGGAGAGAAGGGCAAGGCTGTTTAATCTCTCCTGGCTCATTGTTGACCTTAAATAATTCTTCACCAGCTTCATCTTGCTGAATGCTCTCTCACCACCAGCGACAGTTACTGGCAGTGTACAGAAGATCCTTAATGCAATGCATATTTCACCAAAAATGCTTTGTAGCTGCAGGTTATATATTGCATTCAGGAGTTGAAGAGGCGGCAGATTCGGAGGAAATGTGGCCCCATATACTGCGTGCAGGTGCAGCATCTCGTTTTTAAATTCACCTGAGAGGTCTTTTGGGTACATTCTTGCCAGAGCTCTGCTTGTCACTTTGATTTTTTCTTCTGACATGTCCCCAAACTTCAGAAGAGGTGCAAAAGATTCACAAATATTTGCTTTGGTCTGGAACCTTGCACCTAAATCGCTAATAATGCTGTCAATGGCGACATGAAACACATTGTTTCTGAATAAGGCCTCTGAACTGGTTTGCTGCTCTTCACCTCTTGTCTCATCAGACATTAGTTTTCGTCTCTTTTTTCGGGTGTCATCCATTTTGAATTGGGCTGGGATTTCCATTGCTTGGGCGACTGAGGAGGCCTCTGAAAGAAGTGAGTCCCACTGATTGCTGATGTGTTGGACTTCCTCCTGCAGAGCCTTGATGTTTGCCGCCTCAGTAGCCAAGGTGATATTTCCAGCCTGAAGGACCAGATCGCGATGCTCGATGCACTGTAGGACCTTAACCCACACAGTGAGGAATCCACACAGTGAGGAGAATGATTGCTTCGAAGGACTTCAAATATTTTGATAGCCCAGTTGCCTCAGACCTGGCTTCAATGGTGCGGCTGCATGTGTCTAAAACGCACTCTAGGGCATCCAGGACAGATGGCAAGTGATTAGCCACAACTTTAACTGCGGCGATCCGAGATCCCCATCGAGTGTCGGACAAACGATGAAGCAAGCACCCAGTTTTCTCCTTCAAGATTGCCCATCGTTCAGGACTTGCACTGAAGAAATTGTACAACCTGTTAATGCTGCCAAAACATGTTGGAACCTCCTTGGATGATTCAGCTGCATGTACGCCCACTAAGTTAAGGGTATGTGATGCACGGGGGGAGTATGTTGCACATGGGTTTTCTTTAAGGATTTCGGCTTGGACGCCTTTGAACTTCCCTGACATGTTCGCTGCATTGTCATAACCTTGACCTCTGCAGTCCTCCAACGGTATTCCACAGTCCTGCAGTACAGCCTGAATCATGCCTGAGATGTCCTTGCCTGTCTTTTTGTAAAAGTCTTTAAACTGACAAAATCTCTCAAATATTCTCCAACTTTCAGCATCTCTGTAAACATATCTCAATAAAAGCACTTTCTGTTCAGTATGAGAGATGTCTGGTGTTGAGTCACATATGAGAGAATAATAAATTGCTGCTTGCCTTTCTTCCAGGATGGTGTTCAGTACTCTTTTACCACATACATCAATGAACTCATTCTGTGTCTTGGGACTCAAATAGTGTGTTAATTTTGACCCTTCCTTTCTTTGCCTTAATTTCTCCAAGTGCTCTTGCAAAATTGGATCATAACGTGCCAGCAACTCTATAGTGCCTAGGAAATTCCCATTGTGTACATCATCTAGATGAGAGGTTTTGCCCCTGAATGGAAGGTTTCTTGCTGCTAAATGAAGGGTCACATACTGGGCACAGCTAAAATTGAATTATAGGCAAAAGGCATCTTACCCTCGGGGGCATCTTACCCTGCTCTACCCTGTATGTGCGAGGGCATATTTAATGTGTGTGCTGGTGCAGCCCAACAGGCACGAAACGCACATGACAGCAGCCGAAAATGAAAAATAAAAAAAACAAGTCAGGTGTAATTTCACCAAAAGCAACTGCTTATTCTACCCTACCTATTTGAACAGCATTCAGTGTCTAACGTGTAATACAACCCCAGTTCTGAAATAGTTGGGACGAAGTGTAAATTGTGAATAAAATCAAAATGCAATGACTTTCAGATCACATGAGCCAATATGTTATTTACAATAGAACATAAATAACATTTCAAATGTTGAAACTGAGACATTTTAAATTTTTACCCACAAAATGAGCTTATTTCGAATTTCCTGGCTGCAACAGGTCTGAAAAAAGTTGGGACACGGGCAAAAAAGGGCTGAAAAAGCAATTAATATGAAAGAGAATCAGCTGAAAGAACATTTAGCAAGTGATTAAGGTAACTGCCTTCAGGTGTGTAATATGATTGGCTAGAAAAGGGGTGTCTTAGAGAGGCTGTCGCTCAGAAATAAAGATGGCCTGAGGCTCTCCAACCTGTGAAGGCTTGGTAAAAAAATTGAGGAATACTTTAAAAACAATGTTCCTCAACCTAAAATTGCAAAAGCTTTGAAGGTCTCATCATCGACAGTGCATAACATCATCAAAAGATTCAGAGAAACTGGAAAAATCTGTGTGTGTAAGAAGCAAGGCCGAAGGCCTTGACTGAATGCCCGTGATCTTCGGGCCCTCAGACGCCACAGCATCACTCACCGACATGATTCTGTCATTGACGTTACTAAATGGGCCCAGGAATACTTCAGGAAACCACTGTCTGTGAACACATTCTAGCAGTTTTTTATGCGTATAAAGCTATCATTTTAAAGCTACCTAATTACTAAACATCTCTTATTACATGGCCTTCCAATCGCTATCAGACAAGATCTCAGGATTGGTTAGTCCTTGGGGAGCCACAAGTCAAAACCGAACTGGAAAAAACTGCATTTAGCTATTGTGTACGTAGCGCCTGGAATAAGTTCCAGGAGACTGCTAAACTGAATGCCGTTGTCTCATTGTGCACGCTCAAAAATTTGTAAAATGAGTTTGCTGTTGAGGTATGTGAATGTTTTCAGTACTGATGTTTTATTGCTGGTTTACTTCGAATTATGTTTATTGCTTCTTTGTTGTATTTTCTATGATTGTAAATTGTATTGTATGTAACCAGGGCACCATTGAAAATGAGACCTCAATGGGTTTCCCTGGCTAAATAATGGTTAAATTAAAAAAAAAAAAAAAAATCAGTCCACCGTGGCATCCATAGATGCCACCTAAAACCCTATCATGCAAAAAGTGCGTGATCCAGAAGCGTCGCCATGTTCTGTGGGTCAAGGCTCATTTCAAAAGGTCTGTAGCAAAGAGGCAAAGTGTTCTGTGGTCAGACGAGCCCAAATTTGACATTCTTGATGGAAATCATGGGCGTCGTGTCCTCCGGGCTAAAGAGGAGAAAGACTACCACTCCTGTTATCAGCGTTCAGTTCAAAAGCCAGCATCTCTGATGGTATGGGGATGCATTAGTGCAAATGGTGTTGGACACTTACATGTTTTAAAAAGCACCATGAATGATGAAAGGTATATAAAGGTTTTAAAGCAACATATGGTCCGCTCTAGACGACATCTATTCCAGGGAAGGCCTTGTGCATTTCAGCAGGACAATGCAAAACCTCATACTGCAGCTATTACAACAGCATGGCTTCATAGTAGAAGAGTCTGTGTGCAGAACTGGCCTGCCTGCAGTCCTGATCTTTCGGCGATTGAGAACATTTGGCGCATAATTAAACGAAAAGTCCGTCAAAGGAGACCCAAAACTCTCCAGCAGCTGGAAGCCTGTATTCAACAAGAGTGGGATCAAATTCCAACGGCTAAACTCAAGAAACTTGTCTCTTCAATGCCCAGACGTCTCCATTCTGTGTTCAAAAGAAGAGGGGTTGCTACGCCGTGGTAAACAGGCCCCTGTCCCAACTTTTTGAGACCTGTGATAGCCATCAAATTTGAAATGAGCTCATTTTGTGGATAAAATTGTAAAATTTCTGTTTCAATATTTGCCATGTTATCTCTGTTTTATTGTGAATAAAATACTGGCTGGTGTGATTTGAAAGTCAGTACGTTTAGATTTTATTCACAATTTACACTTTGTCCCAACTATTTTGGAATTGGTGTTGTTAAAGGAATACTGGCAAAATTATGATGGCTCAGACGTACATAGGCATTTGAAAAATTGTGATATAACCAGGACTGTATTTGAAAAGCAGAATTTAAATTTGTGAATCAGTTAAAGATTAGGTTTTTAAATTCTAACTTTATCTCCTACTAGTAAATGATGGCATAATCTGTCTGGTGGAGCCCTCTGCTATTACAGACCTTCATACAAGTGCTCTTTATAATTCATTTATTTTTTAATAACTGGTTAGAGTAGAACACAAAATCATTGTACAAAAGTAAATTTCACCACAGGAGGATGATGAAGACTGTGTAAGCTGCCACAGAGACTGACACAGAGAGGCCAACTGAGGCTATACATGCGACATTTCAGAGCAAGGAAATACATTTTTCTTGTATAAATAATAATTAATCAATGCATTCCTCTCCCATCAAAGCCATCTTCCTGACTTTGGGGATCACGTGACTTGAACTACGATTTCTGCATCCAGTGCAACGCC
The DNA here is from genome assembly GCA_029721435.1 of Gymnothorax reevesii. Lineage (NCBI taxonomy): Eukaryota > Metazoa > Chordata > Actinopteri > Anguilliformes > Muraenidae > Gymnothorax > Gymnothorax reevesii. The sequence continues at coordinate 95,753,478 of CM056582.1, read as the reverse complement.
TCCTTTTTTTTTTTGTTTGCTTGTTTTCAAAACAGTGGAGTTTCCCTTTAAAAAGCCACGGAACTTCGTCGAATAAAGTCCAACTATGAATTTGATGCTGGTCACTTCACTTGTTCAGCTGGGACTTCAGCTGCTGCTGTTCGTTCGTGAAGAACTTAAACTCCTCTTCGTGCTTCTTCTCTTCCATGGCCTGTCTCTCCATCTCCTGCCTGTTAGCAGCCTCATACTCGTCCTCTGCCTTCCTTAGCTCCCTCTCAAGGTCCATTTTTGCCTTCTCCAAGTCCTGAATCTCTCGCTTTAGAGGTGCCCTCTCTTGCTCAAAATCCAGCCGCTTCCTGATGCCAAAGGCCTTGATGCGTTCATCCAGCGTCAGGTGGCTATCCATGCTCAAGCGGATCTCATCTCGAATACTCGCCAACAGCTTCCCCTGGGCAGTCTACAGTCACCTGTCGGATCAGCTCGTCGAAGCACTGAGCGTAGACTTCTCTCCACACATCGCAGATGCCGGTCTTCTGAGCGTGCCTCTCTTGCTGCTGGATGTTCAGCTGCGCATCCAGTTCAGTCACATCCATGCGCCAGTTAGGAGCACTGGACACTCGCTGCAACCACACACCACTGCGGTCTGTCCACTTCTTCGATGGCAGGATAGCATCGAGGATCTCCTCCATTTTCTTCTTTTTACCTTCGCCAGCGACTTCGCTGACGAAGGTAATGTTTTGATCCCCGTGTATTTATTTGTTTGTGTGTCTGTCTGTCTGTCTGTGTGTATGTATGTGTATCGAATAACTCAAAAAGTACCAAACGGAATTTCATAAAATTTGGTGGGTTCATTTGGCATGACCTGAGGATCAATCGATTAGATTTTGGGAGTGATCGGGTCAAAGGTCAAGGTCAAGGCCACGAAAAGGTCAAAACCGACTTTCGGCCATATCTCGGTCAATTTTTATCCGATCGGCATGAAACCTACGCCAGTGGCGAGGGATTCAGTGGCGTCGGCGAAGGTATGTGCTCTACCGAGTGCCCGTTCTAGTTTGCTTCTGATATAGGGCACTTTGGACTGGGTGGAGGGGGGACCGGGGAACTTGTTGGCAGCTGAGGGCTCCGCCTAAGTGAGGATGCTTGACCCTGAAAGGGAGTGAAATCATCTCTGCGCGATGAGCCCACAAAGATAGCAAGCTCCTCCGCTCCGGATCTGCACCGGTTCTGAGCCGGATCAGCTGGAGTAGGTGCATGCCATCTGGGCTTCTTGCTCACCAACACTGGTTCGTCATATTTCAGCAAGGAAGCAGATCTGTAGTCTTCCATTCTAATGCGTCAAATTAAACGCTTTTGAACTAAGAAACGGTTTACGTCTTCATTTGAAATTGCGTTTCTATTTCATGCCTTTGACCGCCAGAGAAGGCAGAGCCAGTGAATGATACCCTTCGCGTCGCGTGGATCGAGTTTTTATACCAAAGTCATGTGTGACGTCGCCTACTAGCCCATTTAAAAGCCCTGTATTACGTCATACGTCCTCTTAAGTGGGATTCACACTGGGCAACGTTTACCCACGTTGACCTCCGTTTCCCCCTTCTTTGCCTCCTCGTTGATCGCTGGTGAATGCTGGCCAACGCCGTGTTCGTTGGAGGTTTTTGAAATGTCAAAAAATAAATAAATAAATCCCGACGTTTGGAAATGAACGCTGAGAACCGTTCGTAAAAGTTGTGCTAAAATGCCCAAAGTTATGCAAGGTTTGCCTAAGTTGCCCTCCGTCGGCAAACGTAAAAACATATTCTACATAAAATGTAATAGAAAAACTTACATCGTGAGCTGACAGCTACATCTTCCTGTCCCTTTTTGACTTTACTGCCGGAGAGGGAGGTGTGTCTGGCCTGGGTGATGTCGAATGAGATCGTTCACCGGGGGTTTGGACATCACGAGCATCAGCAACAGCTCCGATACAGCGGGCCCAGGAGGCTCATCCGCAGCCAGATTTAGGGCCGATTCATAGTCGACGCGAGTCACGCAAGCAAGGGACGTGAGCGACGCAAGTAACGCACTCCCTTTCATAGTGTACACAGTGTGCGCAAGCTGCACGGGCGATACGTGATATGCAATACACCGCTCACACAATAGGGGGTAGCAGCGTCACTGTTGACATTTCGGCTGACATTCCGAGTGACATTCACTGTTCTCTATAGAATGACTGGATAGCTGAGTGACCCCGAGTCTATCTTTCCAGCGCAGCAAACTATTCGCAAATTAATTGGCAAGAGAATTCATTAACTGCTGTTGCGATGGATATATCGTGAATAATAAGTGAACGTTAAATGGCTATTATCGGTTTATCTTAACATGACTCGTCTCTAGAATATAGCCCACTTCAAATTAGTAACCCTATGCGTTAGCCTAATTTATACTCAAGATTTCACGACTGCATCTGACGTTATCAGTGAGACCCATGTCATATGCCATAACTTTTTTAAAGCCAGCATCATTGATACACAACGCTGTTTTATGATAGAATGGGCTTACAAATGCTGCAAAACAAAATTTGGGCTGTAGATGGGGTAATTGGATAATTTATAGAAAGCTAAACTTCCACGGAGGTAAGTGCTGAGGGATTGTGTACCACTGGACGCCCCTGACTATTTTCAAGCAAAAGGGAGAAGAAAAAAAAACAAGCTGAAAAAATAGCGACCTTACGCCATACATGGATTGCATTTTTTCCACATAGCTAGCTACAGGTTAATACCAATACTTCGCCTGTTTTGCGTATGATCGTGAATATGTTGATGATTAGAAAGCACGACCGGTCCATAGGCTGACAGATGCCCGGACGCTAGGCTAACGTTAGGCAGTCATTGGTTAAATAATCAAGGCCAATATTAACCAGCACAACCGAAGCGAACGCCATCGTATCGCCCAAAAATCTGATTTGAATCTAATTTTGCTAGATTTCCAGCGAAAATGTATTACTGCTGAAGTGGCACTATCACTAATACCTAACAGTATAATTTTTTTTTTTTTCAGTAGTCTTCTTCTATTATGTCGGCTACAAATTTTTAAAGTACATTATGTACATTATCGCATTATCGTATTACATGCGTTGCTGCGTCGCGTATTGAAAAATCAGACTACACAATTGAACGCATCATGGCGGCCAAAGCGTCGTGAAGCATCACGATGCGTCTAGATGCATTCGCGTTTGCGTGCCTTTGCGTCGACTATGAATCGCCCTTAAGCATTATTACCATGCGCTTGCCCGTCATTGTTGTCACGACAGGGATGCGGCCAGCGCCGAGTTCCGTTAGCATCACTGAAGTGACAAGAATGACAGACAAGCGCACCCTCGCGTGTAATAATGCGATAATACAACTATTACCAACAAAATAAAATGTACCCTATAATCAAAATTTATTCATACTGTGAGCATTTCGCTCCCAAAATATATGTAAGTTTTTGGCCAGCATTCTCTCTGTCTCAGTGGAAATAGATCTGACGTTAACTTGTCCTTGTCAGCCAGCCAATTTGGGCTTATGTCTTCTCAACATCGTGATTTCCCAAAACTGAATAAATACTGCACATAGCAAGACAAAATTGCTTCGCTAGCTGAATAACTAGAATACCAGCTGAAAAAAAGAAATTTTTTTTTGTGGACTTTGTCATGGCCCCAATTTGTTATTACATTTACAACAACAGCAACAGCAAGGGATGACAGACACAGCTTTTAAAACTTAAACACATTTAATTAAAGACAATAACAACTAACTAATCTACTATCTACAACTAATGACCAAGATTGATTAACAAAAACAGAAATATTTACAGTCCCTTTTGTGGGTTTCTTGGTGATGTCCTTTGTGAGTAAAAATCCACTATCAGCTTCACAGGTCTTAAACAGAATGACAGGTCTGGTCACATGTATCCTTCTCCTTTCAATCTCTCCCACTACTCCACTCCCTCAATTTTCCTCATGTGCTCTTTTGCAGACCCCACCCACATTTAGACCTCTTTTTTTAAAATTTTCTGGGACTTGTCCCCAGACATGCCCGAAACATGTCCAAACATAGTTCCAGTCTGGGCTTAAGAAAAAAAAGGTGAATGCTGCCATCTAGTGGCCTCTATTCACATTACAACTGATAGTTATACTTCTGCCGACATCGCAGTCATTTTTTAGCCAACAGGTGCCATGACAACGACTCAGCTGATCTTTATCTGCAATGAACTTATATTTACTGTTTTATTTAAATATCGGCAACAGCTTTCCCGTGTCGGCGCCAGAACAAACATCTAACTGTTATCTTTTAATAAACTCACCAGCAGATGTTTAATTTCAGCTGGGGGTGTGTCACTCCAATTTAACGTTAGCTCCAATTAATGTGGCCAAGCAACAAAAGTAACAAGGTAACCTGTAACATTTAGGCTGAACAGAGTTATATAATTTCTACCCCACCTTTTGGGGCTTTCGCTAATCACCTTTTCAGGCTATTATCAGTTTACCTCTGAAATAAAGACGACAGTTTTCACAGATGTGTTGACTTATAAAATGTTCATTTCGATGTACAAATGCAAGCAAATTGGCAAATTAATTAAACAAATGGCCTAGGCATCTAAGATAGGCGGAGTAATTTTTCAGCGATGAGGTATTTTTCATTGGAGCACAGGCTACCCTTATATGGAACCCCATTTGCGTCAATATTAAATAAATAAATATGTAAATAAATACATATGTCTATGAAATAAATAAAAACAGCTATGAAATGAATCCTGAAATAATTAAATAAGCCAATAAATATATAAATAAATATCAATAAAAATATTTAAATGAGTCAATAAAGTTCAATAAATAAATGAATAGGTTTTTATTTCAAAATTACGTTTTTCAAAGGACTACTTTTATTTATTTCGTGTGACTTTAATTCATAACTCCGCATTTATTTATTTCAAAGGACTTTTATTTCTGAATGCTGCATTTATTTCCCAGCCCTTTTTATTTCCATTTCTTATATTCAAAAGAATGGGCGTGGTAATATTAGATTAGACCAAAGCAACATCACCAGAACAGCACTGAAGTTATACATCAGGGGTGCCCAATCATGTGTCATGGAGGGCCGTGAGTATGCAGGTTTACATTCGAATCAATCACGATACCTGCTGATAGCTTACGTATACTGTTGTGTGGACAAAATGGACAAAACGGCTCCGAGATGCCATGCTACGGCCTGACAGCATTCTTGTATAAAAATTAAAATTTTGAATTGCAGCGTGATGCAAACGGAATTGCTGTGCAGTGAGTGATTATGGTGTTGTGCCAGAGGAGTAATCTGAGAGGATAAACAATGCATCATCCAGTCTTATTTCATTAACATCAGCTCTCTGTGCTGTTTGCGCACCGAGACAGATGGGCTGGAAGTTTCCCCTAGAGGACCAATGAAGTAAATACCACCAGCATATTCCTCTGAAATGATTTATTACCTCACCTCTCCATCAATCACAATTTTAAAGAACAAAAGGAGCACTGCGATTGTTAAGGCCTTGATTTCCTTCATGGACTCGGTATATATTTTTTAAATTGACAATCCTTCATGATTCCAGTTAAGGCAATTATACTGCTCTGAGAATCAGGGCCCTGGGAGGTCTTTCACAAAACAAGATATCTGCGTTTGCTGAGTAAGTTCAATGAAGTTTTATAACAATTCTGTGTTATATAGTTCTGTGACATTAGTAAATGTTTTAAATGTTTAACAAATGTGGAACAAGTGTAGAAATAAAGATGTGTCCATAAACTCAAACAAATCTTTAAGAATAACATAGTGAATAGATTTTGGATAGATGAATAAAGACATGACATGAATGCGTAAGGTGCCTTGTTTGACCTGTATTGTTTTATTTATAATTTCTGTTTCTATATAAACTGTCTTTCTATTTTTTCACCTTGGAATGTTTAAGACAATTTATAAAAAAGAGCTACGTATTGAAAGGTTTTTAAATTCATCCTACACCATTTTCGAACATGACATGGACATTATGTTTCCATAGAGATCCTGCAGAATTTGTGCATTTACCTCAATTTGTTTTGTTTTCTTCTTATATAGTTTATTTTTTATTTTATTATTACATATTCAGAATAAAAAACGATAAGCGTTAAAGGAAATTGCCCCTCAGGGACAATAAGGATCCTGTTCTACTCCACAAATTCATGAGAGTTCAGGATCTTGCTTAATGCACTCGCTCTGTGATCCAGTTCTGTGAAACTGGGCCTTGGATTTCAAAGTTGGGTGAAAAACTTACATTTGTCTCCAAAATAAGTTGAATTGAAGCAGATCCTTCCTCTGTCTGATGCCTCAGTCCAATCAGCAGTCACACTGCTTGTAGGATCGTGGGACTACAGGTTAGCCTGTCCTCCAGTGAAATGAGAAAAACAGAAAGCCTCCCACTCTTATAGGTTGCTGGTCCATTCTAGTCCATGCAATTTTTTTTTTTTTTTTTCTCAGATGATACCAAAAGGTCTGTCTGAAGAAAGGGGATCTTGAAATGACAGTTACAATTATTGAGAGAGTTTTCAAACCTGGGCAAGAAGATCACTCATTAGAAGAGGCAAGTGACTGTTAAAATGAGAGTGTCCGACTCATTATAGAACGCACTGCGTGACCAACACTTCATGCACTGTGCGCCAATTCTGGCCAGCGATTCACTCCCTAATTATCAGCCGTCAGCCGCGAATTTTGTTTCTGCAGGTCGGTACCATTACATACATCAACCAATCACAGATCGGCTGGTGCCATCAGCTAATCACAGCTCGGCTGTACTCATGCATCGATGAGAATGGCAAATCATTCGACCTTGTCACTGTCAACTGACTTGTGCGCACAGAAAATTTGTAAAACCTTGTCTGATAATAACAATGTAAATGCTCCACACTACGCGAAATTACAAGTACACTAGCTGGTCTGCTGCAGAAGTCCAATTGTCTACATGTCGCTATTTAGATTTTGCGCATTTCTAATGGTATTGGAAACGCACATGGAGAGTGAGAACGATGTCCGACGTAATTAGCCCAAAAACACAGTCTGCTTTGTGACTGTAGACTGTTAGTGACGCAGTTTTGAGTCTTGTTGATACCAGCTATGGGTGCTTGCGTCCAGTGTCGAATGGTTTTATTTAGCGTTTCAATATCAATCGCTAACCTTATATCCTGATGGATTAGGTTGGATGCGCACGTCCACTCTGATCTGAAGTTCCGCGTGCACATGATTACCTCTGCCAAGGAGGTTATGTTTTTGCCTGGGTTTGTTTGTTTGTTTGTCAAAATAAAACAAACTCAAAAAGTAATGAACTGATTTTGATGAAATTTTCACTGAAGGTGGGTCTTAGGTCAAGGAACAGCTGATTAAATTTTGGCAAATCTAGGCCAAAGTCCTGCTGAGATATACGCCAAAGTTCAAGATTTCTAGTCTTTCCAAAGGGCTGGAGTTCCAATCGCCGTGCTCTTGGGTTTTGCTGCCCCCTGGCAGAGGTCTGCGCTCTCTGAGTGCTTTTCTAGTTATTCATGCAGTATGTATGAAATCTGTGACAGCCTGGTCCAAGTGCAAGATTTATTTTCATTGGAGTACGATAAAGATGAGAAAAGCTGCGTTTCTCATACATTTATAGTCAATTTTCTTTGGGGTTCCGATAATTGGCCAGCAGTCAGAGAAAGAGTATTTTGTCGATTGCAGCAAATGTTCAAAACGGATTTCAAAAACTAACGCCTGCCCAATGAACTCCAGCGACGACCATAGGCTTATCAGCGCAATGCCTCAAATATGAGTCTGTGTCACGAACAGTGTACGGTCACAAAGCAGACTTGTTTTTGGGGGACTAATAACGTCGGACATCGTCCTCACTCACTGTGTGCATTTCCATTACCCTTGGAAATGTGCAAAACCTAAATAGCAAAATAAAAAACTGGTAGGCCTAATTATAATAAGCCGTCCTACTACATTGTTGCCGGTAAAAGAATTCCTTGAAACTTAATGCAAACGAACTTGGTATACTGCACCAATTTTTTCTTACCAAATATTTAGGGTGGATCACTTTGGGAACTATATTAATTTTAATATTAAACTTTTGTGATGGAAAAAAATACATAGCCAAATTATGCTTTTATGGCTTCAATTCCTCCTGGGTCTCATATTTTCAAAGCAATTAAGGCATGTTTGGGGTCAAATTGTTCCTTGGGATGGCAGCAACAATAACAGTCATAAATTTTAGAGCTAGCACTGTGATAATTGGGAGTTATTCATTGATACATCCCCATATGTTTGATGAAAAGTTGTCCCTTGGGGAAATGGAGACTTGTACATACATTTAGACTTGTATGATAACTCTCCAAAATGATAACTGCATTTATACATTTTTCAAACATTGTTGTGAATATCAATATCTACTTTTCAGATCGCAAATAATGTTTCTTAAATAATGCAGCAACAAGTGATAGTCTGTTCAGCTATCTTTATTTGATTTATTTGATTATTTAAGCTGGTATTTGATTAACCTCCTTAAGGGGCCCTTTGAGGTACATAAACCAGGGTTTGTGGTATGTTTATGCTCAGTGCTACTGTTATGGCCCCAATTTGTTTTTACATTTACAACATAACAGCAACAGCAACAGCAAGGGATGACAGACACAGTTTTAAAAACTCAAACACATTTCATGAACAAAGACAATAACTAACAATAACAAACTAATCTATTGACCAAGATTGAATAAAAAAAAACAGAAATATTTACAGTCCCTTTGGTGGGTTTCCTGGTGATGTGCTGGGTGAGAAAAATCCACAAAAGAAACTTAACAGGTCTTGAACAGAAATGACAGGTCTGGTCACACGTATCCTCCTTCTTGCAATTTCTCCTACTACTTTACTGTCTCAATTCTTTTCCTTATATACTCTTTTGCAGACCCCACCTCACATTTAGACCTCTTTTTTTTAATTTTCGGGGACTTGCCCCAGACATGTCCAGGACATGTCTAAACATAGCTCCAGTCTGAGCTGAATAAAAAAAAAAAGGTAAATACTGTCATCCAGTGGCCTATATTCACATTACACTACTTTGTTTTTGCCTAGATGCTGCTATCATGGTAATTTATTCCATCCTCTAGAACTATCACGGAACTACGATCCGGCGGCGGCATTTATTACCCTGGGGGTGTTTGCTGAGTAACGATGGTTTTCACAGACGAGTCTGATGGCGTAGCCGCCACAAGATTCATGCATGCTGTCCCCAAACTGTCAATTCTAATTCTAATTTGGAGTCAGATATTTAACGAGGATATAACTGAATTTGGTACTCTAAATGTATTATGGAGTCAGATTAATTGTAACCGTTTGTTTTTGTGCCCCGTCTTTGGACGGAGAAAAATATCCATTTTATAGTGATTCACTCCAGCCAGGAAGTTGCTTGAATTAACACCAGCCAAGAAGAACACGTGAAACCTTCAGCCCTCTGCAATGTCCGTACTTGGTATTGTTCTGTGGGGTTCTACAATTACACACTTGACACAATGAAGATAAATCAGAAACTATCACTTTTAACTAAGTTCTATTCAAGTATTAATTTCAAGTAATAGTGGATCATATTGACGAAAATAAGTAAACAGATAACAATACATAGTAAAGAAAAAAAACAAATATTAATGTCGTTTTGAAAGAAAAATGTTTTACTGAAGGGGTTAAACAGTCATTTTTGATATGTTCTCCAACTCAAAGTTTTGCGGTTGGATGAGAAAATTTCGAATTTTGATTCATCAATCCAAAGGACTTGTTCCCAGTCCGTTGGTGCACCATCCTTGAATATCTTCAAAGTCAAGTCTTTTTGTTGTTGCCAGCTCTAAGAAGTGGTTTTTTTTTGGCAGCAGACCATTTTTCGGTCACTCGTCGGTCACACAGATAACAACAGAGGCACTTCAGTTCCGCTTTGCATCTTTACTGGCACTAGTTTTCAGCAAACCGATCCCTTTGAAACACTTGGTGTTTCTTACAGTGCCATGGCCGCATTTAACATCTTTAGAAATTTTTCTTCTTGATCAACCAGTGTCATGTAAGGCCAGAATACAGCTACAAATAATCTCAGAGAGCTTCTTTCGTCATGTCATCTCGTTTCAGATTGTAATACTGCTCAAAATTCATGCCACCTTGTAAACTGGAACTACTGACTATCAGAGGTCATTTTGCAGAATGTTGCTTCAAACCAGTTTAAACATTTTTCAGCATCAATAATCATGCGATTCAGCCTTCAAAATGCATTCATGCCATGCAAGAGTCAAAAAATTACATTTGCAACACCTTTCAATTTTTCTAAAAAATTGACATTTTCAGTGTTTTTGTTTATTTCCCATATTTTTACCTCAGTATACTTGTGGGAATGATTTTTGTTCTCATTGCCCACAATAGTATTTTTCAATAGATTTTCACCAAAAGTTGTAGATTAGGACCCATTTAGACAAGTGGTGGCGTATAATCATCACTGCACACAACTGTATAAAATACAAAGAATGTAATCAATATGATTACAATGTAATTGTGATATTTGCACAGTAATATCAAGTTTGGTTTGTATAGCTTTCCAAAAGTTTTTGCTTCAAACAATTTGTATTATCAATCTATACATATTCAGTAATGCAGATCATTACTCGTTTTCACAGCCGTTATTTCAAAAAGCTCAATATTTGAGGCCTGAAGGGATTCAGCGACATAAGTTGAAATCTATCAACGGCCAAGTGAAACAGCAATCACAGAGACACACACACACACACACACACGCACACATGCGCACACACACACATACACACACACAAAAAAAAAACTTTCAAGGTTCAAGAAATTAATTTTGTGTGTCTGGACATTGAGGCAATGAATTGTGCTGGTTGTTTGACTGATTCTTCTGCCTGTCAGAAACCCATTTTAGGCTGCAATTTTTGTTTATCACATCTTTCACAAATGTATTAAATAAATGTTCAATGTCTTTGTTTTGTTTTTGCCATCAGTCAAACCAAGCATTGATCTGACAAGCACAACCTAAACTTCCAACAAGTCTGTCAGCTTATACCGAATACAAACATTGTAAGAGTTGCGAGCTTCCAGCAGTCTAAAGTATGTGACCTTAACTGTGTGCACCTGTTTTAGACAAAAGCAACTGTAGTGTTGGAGTTTTTCATTTGTGCTGTTAAAGGGCATATCATTGTAGTTGAGAGGTAGCTTGCTTGACTAGCAGTTGTTGGGTTATTGGTTGGTACCCCTGGTGTGGTTTGGGGTTATGACTCGTATCGGAAGAGAAAAAGTTGGACAGAAGTTTGCTGTTGGACCCCCGAGCATGGCCTTCGCTCCAAAACTACACCAGGGGATTTACTCCTGACTTGCTAATGCACTATTTGGCATTTTGTCCTGCGCTTCCTTGGCAAAGTGAACAATGCTTTTAATGGACCTTCCCTGGAAGAATAAAGGTTCGAAAGGACACATATTGCATCGGCGCATGCCAGATTTCAAAACTCTATATTTGATATCATCTTTGCTTGGCAAGGGAAGATTCCACCTCAGTAAAATATGCTAAGTTTAAATGCGTACTCAGCAAAACTTATGCTTTTATGTAGGCCAACACAGAGAACTGCAATCTAAAGCTGATTGTTAGCGCAGAAAGGCTCAGGGCTCAGTGAGTCAGCACTGCCACGCCCATATTTTGGCTCCAACCTCGTGTAATCACTTAACGGACTCAATTTTTCATTTTCTTCTTCGCCGCAGTCCCATATATTATTCATTACTGTGAGCTCCTCAATATAATATTTTAGGGAATTTTTTATGCGGTGGGGTGGCAATAAACTTAAGTGTTCAAATGGGCCAGGAATTTAGTTTTTGGGAGAATGCCAAACATATCCATTATCCCCAATGAATTAACCAACATTTAGGCTCAGAATCTATGACTTTGCTACGGGTGGAAATACATGTGAATAATGCATATGAGAAAATAAACACATTAAAGCTCTATTTTTCTGATACCAATGATTGTAATTTTAATTTCTTAAAAGGTGAATTAATTTTTTTTAGTCAGTCTTGTCTCTATCACGTGTTAATGTAATTTGGTTTATGCGTGTATTGGCCCAGACACTCGAAGAATATCCCCTGATAAAATAAACAAAGTGCCCTCACAATGACTTGGCCATAAAGGTAATCTGTTCCCCACCATCTGATGGAGCCAACAAGACAACAAGCAGGGAAACATCTAACAAAAGAAAATGCAGGGACCAGTGACTGGGAAATATATAAAAAAAACACTGAGGAAAAGCAAGGAAGTGATAACAACGCAATTTAAGCTCAACAGTCCAGCAACGGCAAAGACGAACTCCCAGCCTGCTTTCAGAAAAGGTCTTTTTTCTTTTCCTATTTTTCTTGGGAAGGTTCCTAACTCCTGGAAAATTACCCAGAATTATTTATGTGGCTGCCATGGTGAGTGTGTTTGAATTCTCTAGATGACAAGGAAAGGTGCTTCATTGCTTCCTAATTTATCTCCTGTAGCAAAGGGTACACTAAAACATCCTTTGGAAATACAAAGGAGATAACATCATGCCACAGTTCCTTGCAACAGCAGTATTTAAAGCGATGCTCCATTTACCTGGTTATTCACAAAAACAGTCAAACATGATGCGTGGGGATGCATGATAATGCTGCCTAGTGTAAGAGAGTCGGATTGTGCTGGAACCGCAGCTGTCCTTCCCCAAGTCTTTCTGAATTCCCCTTTTCATCTTTCCTTAACCTCATAATGATTTCCATCTAGATTGAGGAAAAGTGGTCAGGAATCACATGATCGGACATTTTTTTTTTTGACTATTTGAACGAAGCGCAGCCCAGGAGCTTAAGTACACAGAAACAACAATTAATAATAAGGACTTGCTGTGGGGGACAAGCCAGGAGAATGTGCAAATCGAGCGGCAAAATTCAATAATTGAATGATTGTTATCAATCAGAAAAACAAACCAAAACAGATACAAACTGCCAGATCGCAGGGAGGAATAATTTACACAGAATCAGGACGTAACATGAAATAATAATTTTTTCTTTTGAAGAAGAAGAAACTAAGTATCAATATCATAGTGTTTGCAGAGGAGGTCAGTGACATTAAAGGCCTTCAGTAACCTCACCTTTCAATACTTAATCACCTATTCCTGTGGCTTTTTGGCAAAATTTGCTCAGAGTAATTGGTAAATGACGGTAAAATATTTTTCCAATAGCATTGTTGTAAATTGCATTATGAATTAAGATGTGTTTTCTCCTGCATAGAACATAAATGAGAATGAGAAACATCAATATTTCTCTCAGATATTCTAAGCTCATGTAACTCATGAAACTGCACAGATTTGCATAAGTTAGTCTGACCAGACTTTTGAAGAACAGACAGGTTGTACCAGCTGAGGGTGCTGAGGAACTTCAGAGGGCCCCATGCTATCCAAAAAACTTTCTATTTTGGGGCTGTAGAAAGTGCTCTGACTCAGAGCATCTCAGTGGTACGGGAACTGTGCAGCCCAGGACTGCAAAGCCCTGCAGAGAGCGGTGCGCTTAGCTGAGCGCAACTCCAACACAGCCCTTCCCTCTCCGCAAGACATCGACAACAGGAGGTGCACCTCCAGGGCGAGAAAAATCGCAGACGACCCCTCACATCCCAGTCACTGACTGCTCAGCTACCTGAAATCAGGCAGGCCTAGACCAAGAGGCTCAGGAAGAGCTTTTTCTCCCGGGCCATTAGAATCCTCAACATGGACAAATCACCACTCATCTGAGGCTGACACTGGAATGAACTCGGCACGTAACACTTTAAGGTCGATAAATCATTCTGTATACATTGAGTACAACTGCACTGTTCACTTTAAAACTATAATCACTCTCTCACTTTTATTTGTGTATTTGCTTTTATCTGCTTTTCTATTTTGTATTATCTGCGTTTTTTAAACTATTCTCTACTCTTATTTTTATTACAGTCCAACTGTAAATGGTGCCCATTTTACATTACATTGCAAGTTTTAACATGTGACAACTATGTTTGAGACAAATAAGGTTCTTGAATCTTGAAGGCTTATTGGGCAATAATTACAAAAATCTGTGCAGTATTGTGAATGTAGTCCGAGGCACTGCTGAAGGGTGCTGTTAGGCACAGCACACAGCAGAATGACTGCAGAAAATAAAACCAACAGCCAAAGTTTTGGAATTTTTGCATTTCTTTGGATTATCGCCACCCTAATGATATATCAATAATACACTGCCCGTCCAAAAAAAAAGTCGCACACTCAAATATTTTTGTTGGAACCCCTGTAGCTTTGATTACAAAGCAAATTCATCTTGTCATTGCTTTGATGACCATATGAAATGCCAGAACATTTATTCTCGATCAGAAATGCCAAAATTTTTGGCCGAGATCTTGTCATCCCGACAAAATGGTTGAACCACTCGGTGGTCTTTCTAAAGCACATCCCAATAACTTTGAATGTGCTTAAGGTCAGGGCTTTGTGGTGGCAAATTTGTCTGTGAAAATGATTCCTCATACTTGTTTTTGTCATTCACGGTTTTCTTTGCTAGATACAGGCCAATAACTTGCCCATCCTGCAATACTGTAACATCTTTTCCACCATCAGGAGATGTGTCTTCCGCTGTGATTTTTTTAAGAAATGAGTAGCGACACGCTTCATCAGTCAGGGTTAAAATGATTACTGCCAGCTGAAACATATTAATAACCACAATAATGATCCAATTATAGAATTTGTTCATTTATTTCCAAACGATGACTTTTTTTTTGGATGGGCAGTGTGTAAGCATACCCAATAGACAATCGCGTTACTGTAATTTCTTTACCGTTACAGGACATTTATTGGTTTTATTCATTCAGGAAGTAAATAATTTAATTGTAAATTAGACAAACTTAATGAAAAAGCTTGAGAGCAGTTGTGTTGTCATGGTGACGACTGGCACAGCCATACTAAACAACATCGTGCAGTTGTGGCTTCTGATTGGTTGATGGCATGTATCGCAATTTGAGCAAAAAAAAAAGCACCATAGCGCTTGTTGCGTTTCAGAAAGAAAGTGCTTTTGCATTGTGCAAATCAATGGTAGATATCGCGTTTTGGCAAAAACTGAATATGGAATGAAGAAAATATGATAATTACTGACCTGTTGGTGGTGGGAGTATCAAATTTTCATATTTGGCTTTGATGGTGTTTTGAAACCAAACTCTTCATATAGTAGCTTTGGTTAAAGCTACCATTTACTGAAAGGTTAAAGATAGGTTTGGGAAAATTCTCCATGGCTTCTGCCATCACAGTTTGAGGACCATGTGATCAGATAGAAAGACCAAAACACTCAAACACAGCAATTTGCCTTTTTTTTTTTTTTTTCATTTTTATAAGCAATTACTGATTTATTCTCAATTGGTTGCAACAATATTTTTAGATTCTGTCTCCAAGGCCACAGAGTGCCAGAGTTTGGTTGCCTAGCTGAGGTTGATTGTCTTTGGTTACTTTAGAATAGAAGATTTTAATAATTTCATCCTAGACAGAACAATGCTTTTCGCATCATTAATATATTGGCTTTGCATCTGTGTCGGACATGCTTCTGGGTTTTTAGACAGAAGACAGACCACCTATTCAAATTATTTGCTGCCGAAGCAGCAAGCTTTAGCCACTCTTGGTCTGGTGGAAGAGCCATTTTTTCATCCAAGCAACCGCTGCGCAACACGTAGAAATTAATGGGAAATTCTTGATGCACCTTTAAGTTCTGTTTGCATAACTATGGGAAATAAATTGAATATAGCCACAGGTAAATTTAGCCCCAATATGAGGAATAGGGCCTCACAGAGTGGTCATATTGTGGAAATGCTTGCCAGGACATGCTGTACAGGCAGGAACTCAAGGAGTTGAAGACTAGGCTTTATACAATCCCAGTGGACCCAGGGAAGCTATCATGTTTACTGGTTTCTAATATGTTCCTGCACTTAAATGCTTCATTTGTTATCTACTGGCTAGTCTGGACGCCTTGTTTTCAAAGCCTAAATTAGCTGGAGTTGAGAAGAAAGTCCCAAAAAACCAGAAGATACAGTGGCCCACGAGGCCTAGAATTCAAGACTCCTTTTTCACTGAGTATAAATGCAACGTCATTATGAACATCTGTATTTTGATTTGCACAAGTGCTTGAAAGGGTCAGTACCCCTTTGAAATTAAAGCATTGCTCTCTGATTCTACTCAGAACTTTTACAGCGGAAAACTATTCCTCTTTTTGGTTCTTATTAATAAAGAACAGTCTTTATTAATTCTTTTCAAAAGGTCAAGTGCTTAACTCAAACCGTCCCTCAGAGCATGATGAATGTGCTCTCAGGGGTTGACATTCAGAATGCGCGGATTTACTCTCATAATTCACATATTGCGGTGGAGAAAGACAAAACCATTCTTACTCTGAATGCACCGCGGTAAAAATGATCTTTGAAGAAAATTGCATAGGAGGGGAGAGGTTGTGTCAACACTACAGTTGACGCAGATTTTCGAAGCCCCACAGTCTGCAACTCCCAGGTTCCCAACTGACAGCCCCCTTGGATCTCATGTAATGTTCACCATTTTGTGATCGTTTACCGTTTTAATTCATGCACTAGCCAGTTCCATCAACAGTTGTATGTTTACTACTCAAACTACTACAATGAGCTCATTACTTCCAACACCTCCCGAGAACATTTACAAAACAATAAATACTCTATTGCTTTTTTAAAAAAAATATTATAGTCTAGAATCTGAACATTTGGTTGATTAGCTCAATCCTGAGCCAGCAGTAAAACTTTTATAACCTAGGATGTTCTGCAGCCTGCCTGTGGGGGGTGGCATCTCTGGCTTTGCTCAGGCAGGGGGGGAGCTGCATATGTTTATATGTTCAATATCCTGAGAAGAAATCACTTATATACTTATACCCAATTAAACTACATAATACTAAATTTTTTAAGGCTTTTTCATGACAACTGCATCATATTAGTACATATTCCTACCATGTTTGGTCTTGTTATTCTCTGGGGAATCCAAGGAGTTGAATGGAGCATGTTTCATTTCCCTTGAAATGATTCATTCCCTTCGGAAAACTCCTGAAAATTGATCAGATTCCGCTCTCCTCTCTATGCTAGATAGTTTTATTACCCCAATGGTGGAAAACCCAGATTCGGTCCTCCCCTCCTCCGCCTTGATCAAAGGTGTGGTTTTGGGCTTAAAATCAAGAGAGTCTAGCCATTGGAGGGGGGTCTGTATTTTGAGATCTCGCATGCAGAAGGGTGAATAGTCTTTTAATTATGGAGGATCACATGCCGCCTCGGCTCTGCGTACTTGGGTTCACGCGTAAGTAGCGGATCTAGGTAGGCGGGGATGGATGGCATCTGAGTTCTCTCTGGGCACGTGGTGCAGCCTCCATTTTTCCCAGGTATGAATTTATTCTCTCTTTCTAAATTGTGTGTAACTGATAATTGACCTAACGTTGATTTTTTTGATCTAAAATTGTGCCTACCTGGTGATTACATTATTGTTATTCCTTTCAGCTTGCGTGGTCTCCGTGACTCTTAACACTTATACATTCTTTCTAGCCCCATCTCGGCGGATACCTAGGGGTATTATCCCCTCTGAGGAACGACTGGCCAGCGGCCCGGTGTGGGAATTGGTTTTATTCATTTGGAGAGACAACCATGATCTACTTACATAAAGGATTTATATATTGCTGGTTCTGGGGTTTTTTTTTTTTTTTTTTTTTTTTTTTATTACAAAAAGAAACAAGCAGAAAACATACAAAACAGCCAGCCTTAAAAAGTAAACAGAATAACATACAAACAACCAATTACACACTAAGTGGACATAACAGATACATAATTAAGCACAAACTGGACACAAAAGGGATGCGGCATCAGGGTAACTAATGAACATGATGCTGAAAAGAAATAGAAAAAAAAGAGAGAAAAAAAGAGTAGGTCTGTATGTGTGTGTGCCGTGCATACACGTATGGATGTGAAGGCAGTGATGAGAGAGAGAGAGAAAAAAAAACATAAATAAAAAAGACATTTTAACAGCATCAAGTCAAGAACAACACATAAACAGGCATTGATATGGTGAAAGGTGAAGATAATTGCAGATAGTAGTGGAATGATACCATGAGAAATGGAGATGATCATGAAAGACAAAGGGTAAAATGAATTAAAAAAAGAAAAAAGCACAAAAAAAGCAAAAAAAAGAAACAAGAATTCCCTTCTGCTCCCCTTATTCTTATTCTTATTCTTAAAGGTTCTTTTGGTAGGTGGGTAAATAAGGAGGTAGATGACTAGGGGTGGGGGGGGGGAGAAAATAAATTTACAAATAAACAAAGAAAAGTGATAATGATTCAAAAACAACAAAAAACAGAAAATAACAAAAAAAACTAAAAAATTATTTTTAGTGAAGAGAGAGAAGAAAAAAAAAGAAAGTCATGGTATTAGAGGTGTGTGTGTGTGTGTGTGTGTGGGGTTGTTGCAGTGAGTGGGTGGGGGGGGGGGGGGGGTGTTGCAGTGGGTGGGGGGGGGGGGTGTTGCAGTGAGTGGGCGGTTCTCTCTACCACCACAGTGCGGCCAGAATCTCGCCTCTCGCCCTCTCTGGGTGTTTCTTCCCTGTCAGGGTTTAGGTTCACCACTCGGGCTCAACCATTATGCCAGACTGTAATGGGCAGCAGCACCACCCTCAGGAGGGGCCTTATTCCCATATTCCGCAGTACTTCAGCTGCTCTGTTGTGTGGTGAGCAGGACTGATATCCAGCCATTGATGCCACCAGCTGACTCCAGGGAAGAGGCTGATATACTGTAGCCCAGCACTGCTGCCTGACACTGCTGTGGGGGACCAGGGGTTTGGCAGAGGGTGGGGGTCCGTGGGAGGGGTTAAAGCATGGTGTGTGTGTGCGTGTGAGTGTGTGCGTGCGTGTGCGTGTATGTGTGTGTGTGTGTGTGTGTGTGTGGTAAATGTGCTCTTGTTGTGTACTTATATAAATAAATAAATAAATAGATGGCAAATACAATAAATAAGGTAAAAGAAACAAAATGAGAATCAAAGACATGTAAAATAGAAGAGTTGTGAGGATAATGGCGATGAATGGAGAGATGGAGGCGGAGGGGAAAAGAGCAGAAGATAACTGGGGAGGTGAGATGGAGGGAGCAGAGTCCCTACAGGGGAGGTCAGCTTTACTTATTTATAAATTTAAAAAAAAGAAAAAAAAAAAAAAAAAAAGCAGGTCAAATAAAAAAAAGAAAAGGGAAACAAAGGAAGAGGTGGGAAAAATAACAATACAATGAAATAACAGCAGCAATAACAATAATAATGATCATCATCATCATCATCATCAATACAATTCAAACAGCCACATGAAAAATATTGAAAGAAACTGTAGATTCAACGAAAGAAAAGAAGGGAAAAACAAAGAAGAACTTGATATGGTGTGTTTATTTATTGTGGAGTATGTAAAGTGTGTGTGTGTGTGTGTGTGTGTGTGTGTGTGTGTGTGTGTGTGTGCGCGTATGTGTGCGCAAGTGTGTGTGCGCGTGTGTGTGTGCGTAAGAGTGCGTAATGGTTTATGTGTGTGGGCATCTTGATTAGTACACAGGCAGAAAGAGCCAGTGGGCGTGAATGTTCAAGACCTCAAGAATTAATATTATGTAAAATTGAATTCCAGATGTCAGGTTCAGTAGGTTGTTTTCTAAGGGCGGCAGATAATTTTTCCATTGATATGTATTCTGTCAGCAGGTTATTCCAAAGTGCGATGTTGATTTTTTTTCTTGATTTCCAGTTCATGAGGATAGTTTTCTTGGCGATGGTTAGGGCAACGGAGAGTATTCTGCTGGATGTGGTGTTCAGGTTGATGTCTGATATGTCTCCAAGTAGACAGAGCGTGGGTGATAGTGGGATATGGCAGCTCAAAAGAAGTGAGAGGTGATCTGTGATATCTTTCCAGAAATGTTTTATTGGTGTGCAGTCCCATGTGGCATGAAGGTAGTTATCTACGGTGTTCTGTGTGCAATGCAAACATATTTCAGTGTCAGTGAACCCCATTCTGCACATCCTCTCACCCGTGTAGTGCGCTCTATGAATGATCTTGTATTGTATGAGCTGTATGTTTGTGTTGGTGGACATAGAGAAGATTTTATTGCATACTTTGGTCCAGAAGTCGGCACTGGGGGTGATCTGGAGGTCTTGTTCCCATTTTGTAAATGGGACTGAAACTGTTTGGTCAGATTTGGAAATTATTTTATATATTTTTGATAGCAATTTCTTCCTAGAGGTGATATTGATCAAGTCTGAGGTCAATGGAGCAAGTTCCAAGTTGGAGGATTTAATGTTGATTTTTGACTTTATAGCAGATTGCATTTGATGAAACTCTAAAAACTGGTTGTTCTCGATGCCAAACTTCTGGACCAAATGAGAAAATGTGGCCCAAGTATTGTTATGGAGAATGTGCTCGAGGTGCGTGATACCTCTGGAGATCCATGAGGAGAAGTTGAGTGGTTTCCTGTTCATTAGGAAGTCAGGATTGTTCCAGATGGGAGTGCGTATGGAGGGAGAAGTTGTGATGTTAGTCATTTGGTGAAATTTCCACCAAGCAGTCAGAGCCGTAGCTATGGTAGGATTTTTAAAACAGGGATGGCGTTTGATGATGGGGCTCAGGAATGGAAGGTCTGAGATGCTGATTTCTTTGCAGAATGTTTGTTCGATGTCTGTCCAAGAGGTGTCAGATTCTTTTGGGTTAATCCATTTATAAATATACTGAAGTTGGTGGGCAGTGAAATAATGGAAAAAGTTTGGAGCCTGCAGTCCTCCTAAGTTTTTGGGTTTCTGTAGAGTACACAATCTAATTCTAGGTGGCTTATTTTTCCAGTAAAATTTTGAAATGAGAGAGTCGAGAGATTTGAACCAAGAAGGAGGGGGTTTGATTGGGATCATTGAGAAGAGATAGTTTATTTTAGGAAGGATAGTCATTTTTATTACTGCAATTCTACCTATAAGTGATAATGGTAAATTCATCCAGCGTTTAAGGTCGTCTTCTATTGTTTTAAGGAGAGGGTTGAAGTTAAGATTTACCAACTCTGATAGCCTGGGGGAAATGTTGATTCCTAAGTATGTGATGTTAGCAGTGCGCAGGGAGAAAGGTGGAGATTGGGCTGCCACATCCCAACTGTTAGGAGAGAGAGGGAGAATCGTGGATTTGGACCAGTTAATGGAATAGTCTGAAAGTGTTGAAAAAGTGTTAATGAGTTGAATGGTTTCAGACAGGGAGGTTAATGGGTTCCTTAAATATAAGAGTATGTCGTCGGCATAAAGGCTAATCTTATGGTGAATATTTTGTGTTTCGATACCTGTAATGTTTGATTTCTGACGTATAGCTGCTGCTAGTGGTTCGATAAAGATGGCAAATAATGAAGGAGAGAGCGGGCATCCTTGCCGAGTGCCCCTGTGCAAAGTGAAACGCTGTGAAATGATTCCATTCGTAGTGATTGTGGCCATTGGCGTTGTGTAAAGAATCCTCACCCAGTGAATAAAAGATTCCCCAAAGCCAAATTTTTTAAGTGCCGCAAATAAAAATTCCCAGTTTACCCTGTCAAATGCTTTTTCAGCATCAAGTGAAAGTATGATTGTTGGAGCATCTGTATGAGAAGTATACTGGATTAAATTGAATAATCGGCGTAGATTGTTACATGAATGTCTTCCTTTGATAAATCCGGTCTGGTCCGAGTGAATGATAGATTGAATAACTGTTTCTATTCGTGATGCCAATGCTTTGCTTATAATTTTTGTGTCTGTGTTGATGAGAGATAGAGGACGATAGCTTGCAGGAGAGGTAGGGTCTTTATTAGGTTTCAGTAGAAGTGAAATAGAGGCAGTGTTCATGTCGGAGGGAAGTTTGGATTGCTTTTTGATTTCTGCTGTTAATCTGTTGAAAATTGGTGCAAAGATGTTCCAGAAGTGTTTATAGAACTCAACAGGGAAGCCGTCAGGACCAGGGGCTTTATTGTTGGGCATGAGTTTAAGAGCATTATAGAATTCTGTTATTGTGAATGGTTTGTCCAGAGCATTTGCTTGGTCTTTATTGAGCTGAGGCAAATTAATATTGCTTAAAAAAGTGTTGATGTCTCTTCGGCTAGGTTGATGTGAGGAAGAGTAGAGGTTCATGTAAAAATCTTGAAATGTTTTATTTATTTCTTCAGGTGTGTGTACCAGCTTCCCCGCTGAGTTCATGAGTGATGGGATTGTTGATTTTTCTTTGTTTCGGTTGATTTGGTTAGCCAGATATTTACCAGATTTATTACTGAATTCAAAGTGTTCATGTCTGAGTCTTTGTAAGAGAAATAGAGCTTTTCTATTGGTGTGTTCATTTAATTGTAATTTATATTTCTGCAATTCAGATTGGGTTTGTGTCGTGGGATGTAGTGCGTTGATGTTTTCTAGCTCTTTAATCTTTTTTTCTAAAAATTTTTCCTCTTCATTGTCTTTTTTCTTTTTGTGTGTGGAGTATGAAATGATTTTCCCTCTCAAAACTGCTTTCCCCGTTTCCCAAAGAAGTGATGGTGCCGTTTCTGGTGAGTCATTTAATTCAAGAAAGGATGCCCACTCTCTTTCAACATACTTATTAAAGTCGGGATCTTTTAGAAGTGATAAATTAAAGCGCCATCTGCTTGACGGTTTGCGAGCGTGGCTATTGCACATGGCAAATGAGACAGGAGCATGGTCACTGATGCTAATGGAATGTATTAGTGCTTCTGATATTTTGGACATGAGTGAGTTACTAGTTAGAAAGAAGTCAATACGAGAAAAGGAGTTGTGTACCGGTGAGAAAAATGAAAATTCTTTATCATTTGGATGTTTTAGCCGCCAAACATCGCCAAGACCAAAATCCCCCATGAACTGCTTTATTGTTTCGGTGGACTGGGAGGTACGTGTACTATTTGGGTTGTTAGATCTATCTAATGATGGGTTCATGACTGTGTTGAAGTCTCCACCAATTATTATAGGTGAATCGGAAATATTGTAGAGGGAGGTAAAAAATGAATTGAAGAATGAGGCGTCGTCATTGTTTGGGCCATAGACAGATGCAATAGTGATTGGGTAGTTGTGTATCGAAATATTGATGATGATAAATCGTCCATCTGGATCCGATATTGTGCTATTATGAGTAAATGTGACTTTTTTGTGTATTAAAATGGCTACTCCTCTTTGTCTTGAGTTAAAATGGGAAGAAAAGATTTGGCTAAACTGTGGGGTTAATAATTTCCTATTATCAGATTCTGAAGTATGAGTTTCTTGTAGGAGGCATATATCTGGTTGTAGACTATTTAAGTGGTTGAATACCTTGACTTTCTTTGCCTGTGCACCAATTCCACGGATATTCCATGATACAACTTTAATTGTGTTCATTGTGATAATATAGGGGAGTTTATAACTTCTGTGTGTGGTGAGTGAGTTGTTTGTAAATTTCTGTACATGTTTAGTGTTGTGCATGTATGTATTTTAATTTGATTGTGTTTGAATGTAAATATAATGGCTAGATAGCATATGTAGAATATTTGGGTTTGTGGATGAGTGTGTCTGCACATGTTCGCGTGTATCAGAAAAGAATAGTTATAGGTCCTCACAGCGAAACGCTGCAAGGGATTCAGTTGGGTCAGAGAGTTATGACTAATGAGGACAGGAAGAAGGAAGAGCAAAGAGAGTAGACAAAAAACAAAAAAGCTAAACAAACAAAATAAGGCCATAGGCTGTAAAACTTTACCAGGAAAACAGAGAAAAGGCATTGAGGTGAAGTGCATTGCGAGACTGGAGAGAGACTGGGTGAATGTACATATTCATCAATATGCGCCAGCAAACCATATTGTGAGAAAAAAAAAGGAAAAGAAATCGAGTGAAAAAAAAAAAAAAAAACGGTAAGTGCTGGATTGGAGGTCGATGTAGGATTAGAATAGCCAGGGGGTTATTGTTTTGTCGCGGAAGAGTATGCCATCGATGTACAGTTTGTCAACGGAGATTATCGCCTTCTTTTTTTCCTGTATGGCTTTTTTACGGACGGGGAGTAGAGTTTTGCGTCGGTCCATTATTTCTCGGGGGAACTGATTATTTAAGCCGTAGTCCGTGCCCTTCAGGTTTCTGCCGTGCTGTAGAACTTGTAGTTTCTGTTTGAAATGTTCGAATTTAGCGACTATTGGTCGTGGTCGCTTGTTGGCTGGGTTTTTGGATCCAATGCGGTGAACTCGGTGAAACGTAATGTCCTTGACAGTCTCCGGGGGGATTTTTAGGTGAGTGATCATGAATTCATGTATTAAATGTTCGGGGTTGTCTTC
Organism: Gymnothorax reevesii; assembly: GCA_029721435.1. Lineage (NCBI taxonomy): Eukaryota > Metazoa > Chordata > Actinopteri > Anguilliformes > Muraenidae > Gymnothorax > Gymnothorax reevesii. The sequence continues at coordinate 95,729,118 of CM056582.1, read as the reverse complement.
ATGTCGTTCTGGGATACCGGAAAATACGAGATTCTCTCTCATGCTGCGGGATTGTAGGTCAAGAATTGCTTCCTTCATGTCCTTATTTTCTTTAGTGACAGATGCAAGTTGGGTTGTGAGAGAGGTAACGGAGAGTTGAAGCGATTTGTTTTCTTTGGCTAACGAGGTGAGTTGGTCGTGTGTAAATTCTAGGCTGTCGCGTAAGTGTTGGAATTCTTTATGCAGTACCTCAACCAGATTTAGTCGAGCATCGAGAGCGGAGAGTTTACTGTCGATTGATTGTAAAATGTCACTGACCTCAGTACAGCAGGATTTGTCCGGAGAGTTGTGGAAGGAGTCCGAAGGACGGGATCTTTTGGAATTTGGTGTGGACGCGGTGGTGGCATTATCCTTTTTCCGGTCTTTTTCGGTGTCATTCATGGTGCACAGTCGGTTAAAATAATCATCAATATAATCCTCCAGGTCGTCCAGGCCGATCGGTTGAGTAGTCCAGTTGCAGATATGGAAAGTGGGAAAAAGATTGTTTCTGGTATACAAGTGGGTGCAGTCTTGAGAATCTAGCTAGCAGTGGGCTGCCATCTTGGATCAAGCACCAGTCTCGTCAGTTCTCGCGGTCACAGGGGCATACTTCCTCTCCTCTCCTCACCCCTCTCCTCCTGGGGGTTTTAGCCTTAAGGAAACCCATGGACGAAAAGTCGGTTGTCCGTTAAAATTCCCTTAAGGAACCCATGGGCATATTTAAATCTGGGTTCGCTGTAGATATGTGCCAACAGAGGCTATTACGGTGATGGCTGATTTCTAACCGCTTATCTAACCAATGAACCTAGGATACAGACATGGTGTTAAAACCCGTGAACATTAATGTAGCGACGGTGGTTGTCTGTTAGGAATTCAAGGTATAATCAACTTCATGTTTTCCCTAGAGTCTGAGTAACTGGTTTTCACAGACGAGTCTGATGGCGCAGCTGTCTCAAGACTCATGCATTGCTGTCCCCAAGCTATCAATTCTAATTCTACTTTGGAGTCAGATGTTTAGCATTAATATAACTAAATTTGGTATTCTAAATGTATCATGTATTATGCGTCCCGTCTTTGGACGGAGAAAAATATCCATGTCATTGAGATTCACACCAGCCGGGAAGTTGCTTGAAGTCACAACAGCCACAAAGAACACGTGAAACCTTCTGCCCTCTGCAATGTCCGTCCTTGGTATTGTTTTGTGGGGTTTTACAATAGCACAGATTATCAGGCTGAACATTTTACCACATCACTCAATACAAGGAGGTAAAAATGATTGACTATTCCAATCACCCTGAAAATCAAATGAAAAAAAGCAGGGACAGCGAGGAAAAACCCATCAACCCTGGATTTACATAAAATACAAAAAATAGATAGACAGACAACAGAAACAAAACAAAGTGATTCCTCCCACTATTTAGCCAGGATCCATCAATTTTCTGAAAAATGGTAATGTGTGAGAAGAGCTCAGAACACGAGGAGGCGTAGCAGTCACTCGATTCAATCTCCTCTGCATTTTCGATGTGGAAATCATTTTAGTTGGCCTGAAAACAAAAACATAAAATATTTAGATGATGCTGTTATGTCTGCTGATTTTGCTGCAGAAGTCCAAGCAGTTTACCCAACCAGAGGGTTATCAAAAGAGAAATTCAGAATGAATAATATTTATTTCACTCCAATTAGCATTTTTGATTTGGAGGTTTGCCGATAATCTGACTTGGGTGAGCAGGCATGCAATGCAATTACAGCAAAATATTCCTGAAATGAAAAATCTAATGAACGTTTGATGGTTTACCAGCTCAGTCTCCAGTTCTTTGAATAATGAAAGAAGTGGAAATTAAGCTTGGAATTGGAATTAAGCCTGGAAATTAATATCCAGATGTATTAAAGAGTAAATGATGACTCATCAAGCCATGAAACTCTTCTCCATTACTTAGATGAGAGACAGTCATTGTCAAAGTCATTGACATCTACATCAGTCTAGAAAGGTCCATAAAGCCATTTCTAAGACTTTCAGACTGAATCAAACCATAATTAGAGCAATTACCTCTAGACAAAAAGAACTTGAAGTTGTGCTGAACCTTTCTAGGAGTGGCCAACATACCGAAAATTCCTCCGACAGCACATCGACAACTCATCCAGGAGGTCACAAAAGAAACCAGACTAACTTCTTAAGAACTGCACGCCTAACTTGCCTTAGTCAGTGTTTGTGATGCTGCAATAAGAAAGGGACTGAGCCAAAATGGCATCCATGCTGCAAGGCGAAAACCACTGTGGACCAAAAAGAACACAGAGACTCACCTTAAATTTGCCAAGAAACATCTTCATGACCTCCTGAGACTTCTGGGATAATATTCAGTGGGCTGATGAGTCGAAATTGGAACTTTTTGGAAGACGTGTCTGTTTGCGTCTCACAGAAAGCTAACACAATTTTCTACAGCAATAACATTATACCAGCAGTTAAACACGATGGTGGAAGTGTGATGGTCTGTAGCTGTGTTGCTTCTTCAGGGCCTGGGCAACTTGCCATAATTGATGGGACCATGAATTCTGTTCTCTGCTAAAAACGTCTGTGGGAGAATGTCCAGCCATCAGTTTGTGACCTAAAGCTCAACTTCAGATGGGTTATACAGCAGGACAATGATTCAACACACAAAAGGATCTCCATCTCTGAATGGTTCAAAAGAACCAAAATTAAGGTTTTATAGTGGCCCAATCAAAGTCCTGACTTGAATGCATTTGCGATACGGTGGTATGACGTCAATCGGGCAGGTCATGCTCAAAAACCCTCCAAAGTGGCTGAATTAAAACAATTCTGCAAAGAAGAATAGGCCAACATTTCTCTACAGAGGTGAATAACATTCACTGCCAGTAATTGCAAACATTTGATTGCAGTTGTTGGCACAACCTTATAAAGCAGGGGTGGCCAACCCTGGTCCTGGAGAGCCGCAGTGTCTGCTGGTTTTTAGCGTTACTTGATTGATAAATTAAAGTAGTTGATTACACCCTTCACTTATATCACCTGGTGTCTTTGGTTTTCTCCACCCGATTAAAACCAGCACACCCTCTGGCGCTACAGGACCAGCGTTATCCACCCCTGCTCTATAAACTTTTATCTGTATTCTGTACTTCTACGTTGCCTGCATTACAACTACACTAAATATCCAACCACATTGATAAATCTTTCACAATCTGCAAGTCTTCTTAATTGGCTCTAGGAGTCTTGTGGGTTGTTCCAGCTAATTGCTTGATTTGCTCAAGTACCCAATTAATTGCTTGATTACCAAATTAAGCCTGAGACACCAGGTGAGATCAGTTAAGTGAGTAATCAACTACTTTAATCCATCAGTCGAGTGCAAAGTAACACCAAAAATCAGCAGGCACAGCGGCTCTCCAGGACCAGGGTTAGCCACCCCTGTTATAAAGTTATTACATTTTGCTGGGCAAATATTTTTCTGCATGGCTTATATTGGTTTTGAATAACTCTTTATTGTCAGTTCATGAAAGGATCCTTTAAAAGCAGCATTTTGTGTTTATGCACACTGTTGTGGTCTCACATTGAAATTAGTCAGATGACTTAATGCAAATGAGCAAACATAAGAAATTGGGAAGGGGGCAGATACTCACAGCACAATACATGCTATACTTGTCTTATTTCCCTAAAAACGTCTACGTCAGCAACTAACCTTACTAACATTAAACTCAACAAGCAGTGCCAGGCACAATAAATCCAGGCCCTCAAACACATACACTGCATTATCTGTTCAATGACCTTTACCTCAACCCAATTCATTCCAAGATTTAATGAGATCTACTCTTGGTAATTTCCCAACTATGGTCAAATTTGGTTAGAATTAAGCCAGTGGTTTTCTTGTAATCTTGCAAACAAATAAATAATGCAACAACCAAGTCGATTCTCATACCATCACCCCATGTCTTCTTCCAACAATAATCTTTTTCAAGCTGGCATACATGTGAATTCTCTTATTGTTCAGTCCAGTAATATTTCAGCTCGCATTTTTGACCAGTTATGCAGCAGAAAGCATTTGCAGGTCATTAAGGCTCCCTTAGGTGGTTTATAATTTTCTGTAGGGCTGCCAGTCCAGATAAATGGATTACATATGCAGGATTTCTCCTCAGTCGTTTTAGGAGTGAGAAAAGGGGAAACGCAAAGGGCAACAAGGAGGTGAAAAAAAAGATTGAAAACAGCTACTCGATGAGGGGAACATGTGCTCTCTAACGAATTTAAAACAGGGCTACGGCTCTTGAGAAGATAGATTCCTTATCCTCGTACTTAGACTTTCAAATCTGGTTTCGCACAAATTCAAACTGAGAATGCAGAAGTCAGCAGTTCAGAATTCAAAACTGCTTGGGGCCAAAATCTCAGATCCTCCTAAAGTTAAAACCAGAACTGGAGCCGGAACAGATAAAATGCTCAAAAACAAAAAACAAAACACATTCATCTGGTGACAAACAAGAAGATACAATACATTCCTGGATATTGTACTGAGATGCAACAAAAAGATTTAGTTGAAAAAAATTTTACTCCTTTGGGTTATATTCAGCAATAATTTTTAAACGTTTGTGTTTTCAAAGTAAAAAAAAAAAAAAAATGGAACAGCAATATACATTATGGATTATTGCCTTAGTATCTCATAACATTTGTCTTGGGGTATTGTTTTTCCCTTTTAGTAATGAAATTGTGGACATTCCTTATTCACTTTTTATCAAGCAGATTCAAATAATTTATTTCTAAAAATGTAATATAGATGTTTCGCCTAAAGTGAAGCCCTTCATAACTTATTATTGAAACAAGAGAACTGCAAGTTTCTTTATTTTTTCTTTTTTTTTAAATTATATGCTAATTTGTTCAATCACAATCATGACACATCAGATGAGACAACATATCTAAAAATTGAACAAAAAACATGGCTGTAATTTCCTGGTCGAAGTGCTCATTAACCTTTCGCATGTTCTTTGTAGAAGCATGAAATTTACATGTCAAGTACAGTACTGCTCTGTAATGTTATGCAAATGAGCATTTTCAATTAATCAACCTCTAATGCATTTTGGCAGGGCAGCGAAGATTCCATTTGTTGCACTCACTGAACCAAATTCAGAGAGCTTTCTCTTATAGTGACCCACTGTGATTATTATTAGTGGCTATGGTTATGATATCACTGTAACCCATCATTTTCATTAAGAAGCAAAAAGGAAAAATTAGGAGGAATAAAAGATTGAGGTTCAATAATTGTCTCTCTTTCTCTGCCACTCTCACACACAAGCTCACATGCACACAATCAGGAGTTGACTTGGGCCCACACTGACTCAATTGCATTACCTCATTTTAAATCTACTGGTATCAACTGCATGTGAGTTGCTGCTTCAGCTTACTTGACGTATAAATTGCCATATTATTATTATTATTATTATTATTGTGGAGAATTAAAATACAAAGAAAAATAAAGTACGAGGGATTTGAACAGTCTATTCACTCCCCGCTATATTAAAAAAACATTATATTACTTTGATGCCTTGACGTGAATTCAATTGTTAATTGAAAATATATACTTATTTCAAATCTGATGACTGCGTCCAACTCCAAAAAAGTTGGCACAGGGGCAAATTAGGAATATAATGATTAGGGGTTGGGGGTCTCTTTACCTACAGTATGCACAGCAGAAATGCCAAATGAACCAATCAATTTACTATACTGAGAAAACCTTTTCCGAACTTACCCAACTTGACTTTTCTGCGCCATCTTGAACAGGAGTGACCCTCGAGGATCTGGGGAGTTTACTCTTGACATAATTACATGGGCCCGGGTTTTCACACTCGCTGTTCTATTTATGCTCGGGCACAGCCCGTGTCACTCTTGTGGCCCAATTGAATGCAAACTTGGATTCTCTTGCAGTGTAATGCCCCTCCCCTTTGGCATTTCAATGCCTGGCTACCTGCTAGTGATGCGCGGGTCAGCCCGGAACCCGGGCGGGGCGGGTCAATATTTTAATAACATTTAGTGGGTGCGGGCGGGTTGGGCCAAACAGTGGCGATGTCTAATTCCCACAAAATTCCGAATAAAAAGTATAATAGGCTATCGGCCACTTGAGGGCTCTAGACATACAGCCTAGATAATATGCTCTTGTCAAACGATGTGACGCTACCTTAAGCAGGATAGAATGCCAGTCGTACCTCTCCCTCTTCCTACTCTCGATGTACACGCACTCACTGGTGCGCGGCTTAATCCTCCACGGTTAGACTAAGGATCTAAAGGTTGAATGATAGTTCATCTTATAAATCGTTCTGCAGTCAGCACCGAAGTAATATAAAGTAGTAGTAATTTTATTGACCTGTGGGTCCAAACAACAGATAGACAAAACATTTTTTCGCCACTTTATAGTGAACGGCATATCACGATTCTTATTCAAAAATAAAATCAACTTGTTAAGGTGCTTCCGTTTAACAGCTACGTGTTCTCTAACAGCAGAGCGTGTGCTGCCATCGGCAGTAAAGACACTTCTTAGATATACATGTCTATAACACCATTCTATACACACATTACCCAAACGAAGATGTAACTTATCATTACTGGAGCATGTATGGTCATAAAATTAGCCTTGCTCTCATTAATTACCATACCATGAGACAAAGAATAATCGTGTAAAACTCCATGGTGGCCAAAGCAGTCCTCTGCGTCCCAGCAACTAGCGCAACAAGCGAGCGAACCTTCAGTTCGGCTGGCTGTGTCCTGGAAGCGCGCCATAATCGCTTAAACCCTGGCACTTTTGACGCAATTTTGTTTTTGCATAGTTTGGGAAAAAATACGCCTAGGCCTACATTATAAGCTGTGTTGAAAAAATAGCCTAAAAGCCCCACCCCCCCAAAAAAATCTTCAAATAAACACATGAGGGGAAAAAATTTCCTCGTAGACAGGATATCGCAACACAGAATGGAAGAGTAGGCGATAGCGCCAGTGCGCCACTGTCATGTTAATTTTGTTCCAATAAAACAGCCTGTTTGCAATATTTTGCCTGATGGTATTTCGTTTGGTTGCAAAGATCAGAAATCACGGTAAGGTTTTATTAATAGACAGAGCACAAACTTTGGATCAAGAATTCCAGCCAAAAGCTAAATGTATTGTAATGTGAATATAGGCCACAGTATTTACCTTTTTTTGTTAAGCTCAGACTGGAGTCATGTTTAGACATGTCCTGGACATGTCTGGGGCAAGTCTCAGAAAATAAAAAAAAGAGGTCTAAATGTGGGTGGGGTCTGCAAAAGAGTATATAAGGAAAAGAATTGAGACAGTAAAGTAGTAGGAGAAATTGCAAGAAGATGACCAGACCTGCCATTCTGTTCAAGACCTGTGACGTTTCTTTTGTGGATTTCTTTGCCTGTGTTTGAGCATTTTCTTCATCCAGGACATCACCAAGCCACCCCACCAAAAAGGGACTGTAATTATTTCTGTTTTTTCTTATTTATCAATCTTGGTCTTTAGTTGTAGGTTGTTATTAGTCTTTGTCTTTGTTAAAAATTAAATGTGTTTTAGTTGTTAAAACTGTGTTTGTCATCCCTTGCTGTTGCTGTTGTGTTATAAATGTAATAACAAATTGGGGCCATAACAAATTGGGGGCTCAAGGTCCGGGATAGACCATTGTGTGAGTAATTTATTGAAAATCTAACAATCCAAATTGTGAAATTGTTTTTGTGAATTTTCCTAGATATATATTGACAACAGCAATGGATGATTTCTTGGCATCACCAACCGTAGGGGTTTTGAAGTCTTTTAAAAAGACAGAACTGCTAGAAATTTGCAGACAGTTGGAGCTGACAGAGGTAAAACCAGCCATGCGAAAAGCAAGACTGGCTAGAGAGATAGTTGAATATTACATTGATGAAAATGTGTTTGCACCAGGAGATCTGGAACAGTTTCCAGTGGAAAATCCAAATATAGAAATGGAACTTAAATTAAAAATGCTAGAGATTGAAAGGGAGGAAAGAGAAAAAGAAAGGGAGGAAAAAGAAAAACAAAGAGAATTTGAGAGAGAAGAAAAAGAAAAAAAAAGACAGGTTGAGGTACAAAAACAAGAAAAAGAAGGAAAACAAAGAGAATTTGAGAGAGAGAAAGAGGAAAGAGCAGAAAGAGAGAGACAGAGACAGAGAGATTTTGAATTAGAGAAATTCGATAGAGAAGAAAGACTCCAAATGGAGCAACTAAAAATTAAAATTGAAACTAAAAATAAATTTTTTGCCAGTCAGGAGGTAAAACTGGTGCCTCCATTTTCAGAAAAGGATGTTGACAACTATTTCCAGTGTTTTGAAAAGGTAGCAAAGAGTTGCCAGTGGCCAAAGGAACACTGGCCTCTGATGTTGCAAACTGTCCTCAAGGGTAAAGCTCAACAAGCCTATTCGGCTTTGTCTGCAGATGATTCCTCTGATTATGAGGTTGTCAAAAAGGTTATTTTGAGAGCTTATGAGTTGGTTCCAGAGGCTTACCGACAGAAATTCAGAGGTCTGAAGAAATCTGAAAATCAGACTTATGTTGAATTTGCTAATGAGAAGCAGGTTTGCTTTGAGCGCTGGTGTACTTCTAAGGAGGTCAAGGATGATTTCAACTCACGAAAAGAGATGGTGTTAGTTGAAGAATTCAAGAACTGTGTTAAGGATGATGTTAAGACCTACCTTAATGAGAAGCAAGCACTGAACTTGCAATCATCTGCCAAATTTGCAGATGAATATGTTCTCACTCATAAGTCCAAATTTCAGTCTAGCAGTAACAATAAATGGTCCCAATTTCAGAAAAAGGGTTACGGTGATACCCAAGATTCCTCACCCAAAGACAAAGACAAATCTGGTGATGGTGCTCAGAAATCCAGTAACAGGTCTGATCAAAGTGTGAAAGCTGACAGTGACAAAAGTGGTCTAGTTTGCAGTTATTGCAAGAAATCTGGTCATGTTACAACTAACTGTTGGTTCCTTAAAGCTAAGAAAGAAAAAGAAAAGGATACCAAACCAAATGCCTTTGTGAAAACAAGGTTAGAAACCCCTGTAGTAGATAACCAATCTGCTAAATTGCCTGCTTCTTGTGGGGCTAAAAAGCCTAATACAGCTGACTTTGTGAGGGAGGAATTTCTTCCATTTGTGTCAGAGGGATTTGTGGCTCTGAATGAGCATACTACTCCTGTCCCCATATATATCCTAAGGGATACCGGAGCTTCTCAGTCACTTTTGTTGATGGACTCCTTGGAGTTACGTGATGAGACCGCTTCAGGGGATTTCATACTTGTACAAGGTATTGAAGGGAGGACTGTATCTGTACCCCTGCGCTCTATATTCTTGAAGTCAGATTTAGTTACAGGACAGGTAAAGGTGGGACTTATGTCAAGTCTACCTATAAAGGGTGTTTCTCTGTTGCTAGGCAATGACCTGGCTGGGGGCAAAGTAGTTCCCCCTGTACATCTTACTTCACAGCCGAGCACTGAAAATGGGGATGAGGACCCATCTCTGTATCCTTCTTGCGCAGTGACTCGTGCTATGGCCAAGAAGGCTAAAGAAGATGATGTTGTGGTGCCGTCCAGTACATTGAATAGTCAGGACTCAGGTGGTTCGCCTCATGACTCTGATTGGCCTACTATGGTTTCTCCGTCTGAGGACTTATCAGATACTTTTATCAGTTCTCTATTCAGCCAGCCGGATGGGTCTGGTGATTCTGATGTGTCTGGAGACTTGTCTCTGTCCAGAAAGCGGTTGATTGAGGAGCAAACTAATGATCCTGAAATTGGTGTACTAAAGAGGAGAGCCCTTCCTGAAAAAGAAATAGATGCAGTTCCAGTTGGGTATTATCTCAAGGATGGTGTGTTGATGCGGAAGTGGCGCCCTCCTGATATCCCTGCCAATGCAGATTGGGCAGTGGTCAGGCAAATTGTTGTTCCGAAGGTCTATAGGAATGAGATCTTAACAATGGCTCATAGTTTACCTTTAGGAGGTCATCTTGGTGTTAACAAGACTGTTGATAAGATCATGAAACACTTCTTTTGGCCTGGGCTTCGGAAAGACGTTTCCAACTTTTGCAAAACCTGTCACACTTGTCAGGTAGTTGGAAAACACTAGTTAGACCCACCTGTAGCTCCATTGCAGCCTATCCCAGCATTTGGGGAGCCATTCTCTAGGGTCATTGTTGATTGCGTTGGTCCATTACCTAAGACTAGATCTGGAAATCAGTATTTGTTGACAATCATGTGTGCATCTACCAGATTCCCCGAAGCCATACCTCTACGTAACATCAAGGCAACTGCAATCTCGAAGGCTTTGATAAAGTTCTTCACGTTGTTTGGTCTTCCCAGGGAAATTCAGTCAGACCAAGGTAGCAATTTCACTTCAGGATTGTTTCAGCAGGTTGTGTATGAACTAGGTGCAAAACAGATTCTTTCTAGTGCCTATCATCCAGAAAGTCAGGGTGCCTTAGAGCGGTTTCATTCCACTCTCAAGACAATGATGAGGACTTATTGTTATGACCATGAGAAAGACTGGGATGAAGGGGTTCATTTGCTGTTGTTTGCAGCTAGAGAAGCAGTGCAGGAGTCTACTGGATTCAGTCCATTTGAGCTAGTGTTTGGTCATGAAGTGAGAGGACCTTTGCTATTATTGAGTGAACAATGGCAAGAGGAAGAGCCGCAAATCAGTCTGTGAGACTATGTTAGCAAGTTCAAGGAAAGATTGCGTGCAGCTTGTGACCTTGCCAAAGAGAACTTGAAATCAAGTCAGGGAAAAATGAAAACTTGGTATGATCATAAGGCTAGAAGCCGTGAGTTTAAACCAGGAGACAAGGTCCTTGTGTTGTTTCCCTTGCAGTCCAATCCATTGCAGGCTAGATTTCATGGTCCTTATGAAATTCTGACAAAACTCAATGATCTCAATTACATTGTGAAGACTCCAGATAGGAGAAAACCAAAACAATTGTGTCATATTAACATGCTAAAGCCTTATCATGACAGAAATGCTAGGGTTGCAGCTGTCACTTCAGATTCTCCAATGGTCGAAACGTGTGAAGATGAGGGGGAGTTTCAAGATGATGAACCAAGAATTAAAGCTTAAGTTCTTTCATGTAAATTGTCAAACACTGAAGTGTTGCAAAATCTTGATGTAAAACTCCAGCACTTAGAACCCTCACAGAGAGATCAGTTTGAAAGGTTGATCAAGAAATATGAGGATTTGTTTCCTGATGTTCCAAAGAGAGTTACTATAGCCTCTCATGATGTAGATATTGGTGATGCCAAACCAATAAAACAGCATCCATACCGGATGAATCCTGAAAAGAGAAAGCTTGCTGAGAAAGAGGTTGAGTACATGTTAAAACATGATATTATCAGACCCTCCAACTCCGATTGGAGTTCACCCTGTGTGCTAGTTCCAAAACCTGATGGAAGTACTAGATTCTGTACAGATTATCGCAAAGTCAATGCTGTAACTAGAACTGATGTGTTTCCAATACCTAGGATTGATGATTGTATTGATAGTGTAGGGCAAGCAAAGTTTCTGACCAAGATTGATTTATTGAAGGGTTATTGGTGTGTGCCTTTAACTGAGAGGGCCAAGAGCATCTCTGCTTTTGCCACACCATCTGGATTGTACCAGTATGAAGTCCTACCCTTTGGCATGAAAAATGCCCCAGCCACGTTCCAAAGGATGATACAGTCTACAATCGCCGGATTGCCACACACGGGTGCATACATCGATGACCTGATCACATGGAGTGACTCCTGGGAAGAACATCTAAAAGATGTAGAGACGTTGTTCCAGCGCCTGACCCAGGCTAACCTGACTGTTAACCTGAATAAGAGTGACTTTGGTTGTGCTACTGTCACCTATCTTGGCTACGTCATAAGCCAGGGTAAGGTGGCACCCATAAATGCTAAAGTCCAAGCCATCATGGACTTTCCAGTTCCTGACAACAAAAAAGCTTTGCGCCGCTTCCTTGGAATGATCGGGTACTACTACTGCAAGCTCTGCAAGAACTTTGCTGAGATTGCTCTCAGTCTAACTAACCAACTGAAGAAAGGCGTAAAGTTCACCTGGGATGATGCATGCCAGAGAGCCTTCGATCGCCTGAAGTCTCTGCTGTGTCACTTCCCCGTGCTCAAATCTCCTGACTTAAACAAACCGTTCTCCATCGCGGTCGATGCTAGCGACCAAGCTTGTGGATCTGTGCTCCTACAGAGAAGTGACTCTGATGACATTGAGCATCCCGTGGCATACTTCTCCAGGAAGTTCAATCGCCACCAAAGGAACTATTCCACAATAGAGAAGGAACTGTTGGCTCTGGTCCTTTCTTTACAACACTTTGAGGTTTACGTTTGTACAGGACAAAAGCCAATGATTGTGTACACTGACCACAATCCGTTAATGTTTTTGAGTAAGATGAAAAACAAGAATCGGAGATTGTTGAATTGGAGTTGGATTTTACAGGAGTTTGACTTGGAAATTAAGCATGTGAAGGGTACAGACAATGTAATTGCTGATTGCTTATCCTGTGTTTGAATGTGTATATCATGTGTTTGAATATTGTATGATATGTATATATAGACAAGTGTTCACTTAACCATTTTGTATTGAAAAGAAAAATTTAGCCTTTATGAGTCAAAATTTTTCCCTTTTGGAATGGAGGTGTAATGTGAATATAGGCCACTAGATGGCAGTATTTACCTTTTTTTTGTTAAGCTCAGACTGGAGTCATGTTTAGACATGTCCTGGACATGTCTGGGGCAAGTCTCAGAAAATTTAAAAAAAGAGGTCTAAATGTGGGTGGGGTCTGCAAAAGAGTAAAAGGGAAAAGAATTGAGACAGTAAAGTAGTAGGAGAAATTGCAAGAAGATGACCAGACCTGCCATTCTGTTCAAGACCTGTGATGTTTCTTTTGTGGATTTCTTTGCCTGTGTTTGAGCATTTTCTTCATCCAGGACATCACCAAGCCACCCCACCAAAAAGGGACTGTAATTATTTCTGTTTTTTCTTATTTATCAATCTTGGTCTTTAGTTGTAGGTTGTTATTAGTCTATGTCTTTGTTAAAAATTAAATGTGTTTTAGTTGTTAAAACTGTGTTTGTCATCCCTTGCTGTTGCTGTTGTGTTATAAATGTAATAACAAATTGGGGCCATAACAGTATGTTGTGCTCCATTCAATTCCGTAGCGTAACAGAGGAATCGTTTTTTTTCCATTGCAAATCATGTCACACAGACCCACTGTATTCTTTTTCTCTTGCCTCCTTTTTGTGTCGGGTCGGGTCGGGTTTGGGTTGAAAATCAGTGCAAGTTTTAGCGGGGCGGGCGGGTCGGTTAGCTGTCACGTTGGGTTGGGTTGGTACGGGTGATAAAAAACCTCGACCCGCGCATCACTACTACCTGCCCTTCGCCAATTATTCAATTATCCTCTGTTCTCCTTAGTTAATGGATTCCACTTGTTCTCTTTCAGTTAATAAGGATTCACTCTGTAATTTAAAGCCTTGTTTCATCCTCAAAAGCAGGTCGCCATCGGCTGCATCCGAATCCAAGTCTTTTTTTCCTAGGAAAGTTCTTAACTCCTAAAAAAGATCTGGAAATAATTACGGGGCAGCCATGGTAAGTGTTTTCGACATTGATGGGTCGAGAACTAGGAATTGGGGTGGCACAGACACGTCCCTTTTAGTCCTGGCAAGTTCTCAATCATTTTCCTTTATTGAAGCGTTTTCCAATTATCATAATTGGCAATTGAAGACATATGGTAGTTTCTCTCCATATGCGATGTAACAGCGATGAAAAACGGAAACAATTTCCAACAGTAGGCCTATATGCGCAGCAGCACCACTTTAATTGTGGAAACCGGCAGGAATCAAACGCATCTCCCCTGGAGTTCTTGGTGGCAGCTTGCCACGTGCCAGCCAATAAAAAAAGAAAAGGGGCTACATAATAGCCAATCAGAAAATAGCACTATCATATCTGGGTAAGATTTAGGGCAACAACCAATGAAAAAAAAAAAACACTTATAATGGAACTATTTACGTGATCTTGCTACAACAGAATTATGAAAGCTGCATTATTCATTCACCCACGATGGAAAACAGGAGTATCATGCACACCCCCTGGGAGAAAATCTCGCTCTCGCCTGCTAATGACAGAATCTCCGATACCGACTGACATGGTAGCACAAGTCTGGAGAAATAAATTAGCCTACATACGACCCCCCCGTTCTTTCCCAAACAATCTCATATCACGATGTGCACATGGTTGTTTCTGTCAAAACAAACCATACGTCATTTGTTAGCAGCGAAGAGGACAGTAGAGAAACTAGTTTTTTTTTTTGGAAAATTTGCACATATTTTACAGGAAAATATGTCAAATTTTGCAATCACGCACCTTAAAGACAGCTTAGCGGGCCAAGACAGCAAATTTTTTCCGGTATGCTGAAATACTCTGGCAAGAAGTATGGGTTGTCTTCCTAAGCAATTAGGAATTCCCTTTTACACCTCCCTTTTACAAAACCTTGTGACATTTTCCCCAAAGGTTAAACTATTCAGACGCAGACCCTTCTTTGGCTTTGTGCACTCCCTTTTAGTTGTCCAGCTGTTCCTGACCTCTTGGCTGTGCTGTAGGTGTTCGTTAGTGATCATTCTGCTTGAATTGAGACAGAGGAAGACGTGTAGGATTGAAGCTAAAGATTTACTCCTGAGTAAACGGGGTTTTCTGAAAATAATTTGTGTGTTAAGACTCAAACAATAATTGAGATTAGACGATTTGCTCCCGAGGTATAACCTTTGTCGTAGCAGAGACGGAGAATCTTCCCCTCGTATTCTTTTCCCTTTTTTCAACTCAGTGAGCAAAAAGCCAAATTAAGTCACTAATCTGGTCAAACAAAGGCGACGGGGGTTTCAGTCTCCCGGGAGCAAAGTAAGGTAAAGTAAAATAAAATTAAACGTTAAATTTAGAGAATAAAAATTTTGTGTTTTGATTTTGTTTGGCGCGATTGTATAGTCGTTTCATGACAATTTCAACACAACACAGCATGTATCATGTATCATGACCGAAAGGGTCGCGGGAGAAGCGAAATCGCTTGTCAAAGTCCCGCCCCCAACTTCCAGAAAAACAGTTTGATTATGGTTAAAGATATCATAGGGATTATAAATCACAGCAGAGCTAGTGTCCATGTACGCTACGATTTAAACGTCAAAAAATACGATCGTAAGATTTATGGATATCATGAGAATTATAATTACAGAATAGGTGAGTGTCCAAATAACTTTAGATTCAAATGCCACTCTTGATCCAATGCGACATTGCCCCGAAACCCCTTTCTTAATCATTTGGTTTGTTCCGGCTAATTTGGAGTAGATGAGAGGTACAATAATACCGGATCTTTGCTTGGATCTCTTGATTAGTCGTCATTTCCATCGCCTTGGTTCACCCTTCCCTTACCGGATGTCATGATTTCTCGCAGTGTGTGCAGTCCATCGTTGCCTTCCTTGACGCCGAATCCAATTTTATTGAGCTTTCTGTCAAGGATAGCCATGCTTTTCAAAGTTTTCTTTATCCTATGGTCAATCAAAAACATACCAAACCCCAATGATAGCAGACCCGCTATCATGAATCCAATTAGAGAGACGTCCTCTACATCCTTGATGTCCAGGACTACCAAACACAGCGAACGCCACTTTCCCCATGCATCCATGGTGTAACCGGCCGGGAATGTCCCATCCGGGCATGTAGGTTCTCCAGAACCTGACCGCCTCGTGGAGATAATTTTGTCGATTGCATTTAACGACCAGCTTATAAGATCCATAGTGGTTCAGCTGTCTGTAGTAATGTGCTGTGACAGTTGTCTTTCGGACAGATGGTCTGGAGTGTCCAGTAGATACAAAGGTACAGATTTAACAATATTGAACATGTTTATAGTTACTCAAATATGCACATTTCAACAAATACTTGGAGGCCTTCAGCTCTTCTGCCATTCTTATATTATCATCAAGTGCGTTCCATGCCCTGACTCCAGCCACAGATAACGAGTGCTCCCTGTGAGTCGTTCTGACCTTTCTTGTTTGCAACAACATTCTGCCTCTGGTGTTTTGGATACAATCACGCTGAAGAAATAGGCTTTGTATATTTCTAGGCAAGTCTTTGTGGTATCCTAAATATACAAGTTGCAAGGAGTTGAATTTTACTATATCCTGTAATTTAAGAAACTTTGCCTTAATAAACAAATAATTTGTATGAGTTCCATACGGAACGCAATGAATAATTCTAAGGGCCTTTTTTGGAGTTTAAATAAAGATTAAATGCTAAATAATTGTCTAACTAGGTGAATTGTGCGATATGCAAAGTAAAACCGTTGTTTTCAAGGACTGAGCTACTGTCGCCAAGTCTTTCTGTAGCTGATTTAGCTCACAAACCCCAGCAAGCTCTCAACGCCAAGAATATCATCGAATTACCTGGATGGTGGCTTGCCTTTTATAGTCTCTTAGCCAATAAATATTGACATTCACTGGGTTTTTTTAGTCCCCTTCGTTCTCTATCCTGACTGCATTACCGCATAAACGCATTGCCAAGCTTGAAAATTAACGCAAACCGGGGTTTTTGTCTTTTTATTATTACCGAAGGGCTCTTCTGATTAAACACATCGTAAATTACGCTATCTTTGTATTTTCCTCTGGTTGCTGTGCCTTGATCAGCTGATTAAAGTTGAACTGCTTGTTTGAGTGCTTAGGACAGCTTGTTTGGGGCGGTACCATGTTTAGTTCGCTCACACTGTAAACGACTTGTTTATTCGGTCCATTTTACAGGGAATCGGATACCCTTGGTTGTGTTTGCGGCTAGCTAGCTAAATAAGTACTGTTTGCATTTTTGGCTGGGGATCTGAGATTTAGTATTTAGTTAGTAGGGCAGCAGTCACTTGAGTTGTCCATTCGGTTAGCGTGGAATTTAAACGGCAAGTTTAACCGAAGTGCTCCGCCTCCTCCCTCCTCCAGTTTCTGCTGGGCGTTGTATCCAGTCTGTTTTATCTGGGTTCTCAGCTAAGCCCTGTGATATTTTAAGTTTAGTATATTAATAGTACTGGGACTAGATAAACTCAAGTCGGGTTATTAGGAGTCCTTATTACATATGGAGTTTGGCCCAATTGTGACTGCTGCTTAGGGCTTCTTAGGTTAATAAATGAATGAATTGTGGTTCCTCAGCTTCTGTTTTGGCATTAGTAATGTTCTTTTATCTAAGGTGAGCGAGGTCATTAGGTAGGGGGTTCAAAATGTGGCCAAAACTATGTGACGGTTGCAGGATGATCACGCTTTTGGAAAGACATTTCCAGGGTGGGTTTGTCTGCCACCGGTGCCAGCTAATTGAGCATCTGGAGAGCAAGATCCTTGATCTTCAGGGCCAGTTGGCGGCACAACATAGTTCGCAATCAGTAGAGTTCCTAGAGGAACTAAGTAGTATGTCATTTAGAGAAATGGTGTGTATGCCAAAGTAGGGTGGTACAGGGATCCCAGAGCTGGCAGGGAGAGAAAATTGGGTGACTGTAGGTCGACAGCGCAGGAAAGGGCGTGCACGCCATACAGCGACAGCTCCTCCAGTGGTGGTGTCCAACCGATTCCGGCCCTTGCAGGGACTCGAATTGGCCCCTGACCCTGAGAGTGAGGGGACTGATGAGCAGCAGGGCACCCTGTTGGCCTCTACCCTTCAGAAAAGAGAGTTAGTGATAGTGGAGGACTCAATACTTTGAGGAATAGATAGCTTAGTCTGTTCGCGTGACAAGGAGTCTCGTACAGTGTATTGCCTGCCTGGTGCCCAGGTAGGAGACCTCCTGGAGCGTGCGGACAAGCTCCTGGCCGCAGTGGGGAGGGATCCAGTTGTCATGGTCCATGTTGGGACAAATGACATAGGTAAGGGTAGGTTTAAGGTTCTGCAAGGCAAATTTGTGGAATTAGCTGAGAAGCTTAGGAGCAGATCCTACCGGTGCCACGTGCAAGCATAGGAAAGCAGAATTTTATCTGGAGGTTTAACACGTGGCTATGAACCTGGTGTAGGATGGAGGGCTGCAGGTTTATGGGGCGGTGAAACTTTTTCTGGGACAGGGGTGACCTGTTCAAGCCTGACGGGCTGCACCGGAACCGGAGGCGTACTTTTGCACTGGGCCAGCGTATGTTGAGGGTAGCACAGAATTATTGAAACTAGGGACTTAGTGAGTGTTACACATAGGGAAATGCAGACTGCCCCGATGGAAGCTAATGGCATTACATGCACAAACTGATGATATACTTTTAAAGCAACAAAGCATAGTGGGGGGCTTGAAGCAGCGGCCGCAAAGGAAGTCAAGGGGGAAGAGCATTAGAAATAACCTGAAATGTTTTTATTTAAATGCAAGAGGCATAAAAAATACATTTCCTGAGCTTGAGGCCCTTATGATTAGTGAGGGCTATGACATAGTTGGGATTACAGAGACATGGCTTAGTGAAGAGAATGGAGATGAATATAATAAAGGTTATAAGCTCTTAAGATGGATAGATGTAATCGGCGAGGAGGGGGCGTAGTAATCTATGTGAACGAAAACATAAATGTACAGGAAATTCCCGAAATTGAACATTCCTTGCCCTGTGAAGATATCTGGGTCAGGCTCATTGGCAAACACAAGACAAGTTTAAACATAGGAGTATGCTATTGACCGCCAGCTTTGGACAGTACATTAGAGGTGGAGGGACTATTATTATGGGAGACTTAAATTATCCTGGTATCGATTGGGAAATGGTGAAAGGACAGGGTAGGGGGGAGGAAGAATTTCTAGATTTTATAAATGATAATTTTTTGGTGCAGTATGTCAATAAACCTACAAGAGAGAAGGCAATTTTAGACTTAGTGCTCTGTAATAACCCAGATAGAATTAGCAATGTTGAGGTACTGGAGCCACTTGGGACAAGTGATCACTCTGCTGTTAATTTTGATGTTTCATAAAAAGGTGCATTCAAAAACAAAAATTTTCAATTTTAGGCAAGCAAACTTTGATGTGGATGTGTTCATATTTAAGTGTAATAAAATGGGAGAGACTCCTGGACTGTGAGTCTGTAAATGAGATGTGGGAAAGATTTAAGGGGGTTTTACTTGAATTACAATGCAGATTCATTCCAAAGGTGTCCAGAAGCTGAAAAAGCAGAATCCTCAGTGGATGACCAAAAGTATTCGTAGGATTTTTTAGGGAAAAGAGAAATCTTTATAAGATGTACATGAAGGATAACAATGAGAACACTAAGGCTGAATACTGCAAAATGCGGGCTGTGGTTAAAAAAGAGCTGAGGAATGCTAGAAGACTGTATGAAAGACAAATTGCAGAGGGGGCAAAAACTAACCCTAAGCGCTTCTTTCAGTACTGTAGCAGAAAAACGAAAGTCAAAGAGCAGGTTAGGTGCATAAAGAATAAAAATGGATCCCTGCTTTATGATAACAAGGATATTGCGGATGCCTTAAACATTAACTTTGTTGAGAATTTTACCTCAGAGTGGGTCTTTTTTCGGCCAGAGGGCATGTTAAATGCTCAAGATTATTTAGCGGAAATTGAGGTTTGGGATAACGAAGTATTAGACAAGTTGCATAAACTAAAGGCAGATAAGGCAGCGGGTCCTGATGGCTTATATCCTAGAGTGCTCAGGGAAGCTGGTGAGATCATCTTTAAGCTGCTATTCGCCATCTTCAGACGGTCTTTAGAAACTGGAGAAATACCAAATGATTGGACACAGGGCAATATAATACCAATATATAACAAAGGGGACCGTACAGAGCCAGGAAATTACAAGCCAGTCAATTTAACGTGCATTGCGTGCAAAATATTGGAATCTGTCATAAAAGATGAGCTGGACTTATTTCTTGAACATAACAGTATCTTGAGGGATAGCCAACATGGTTTCCGTAAGGGAAGGTCATGCCTGACAAACCTTCTGGAATTTTTTGAAGAGGCCACCAAGACTTATGACCAGAGCAGGGCTTATGACATCATATACTTGGATTTTCAGAAAGCATTTGATACAGTAGCGCATAAGAGACTAATTTTTAAAATGAGCTCCATTGGAGCTACAGGAGGTATTCTGAAGTGGATTCAAAACTGGTTACAGGACAGAACACAAAGAGTGGTGGTCAGTAATATCTCATCTGAGCTGGGTATGGTGGGGAGTGGCGTCCCGCAGTGATCGGTGTTGGGACCCCTGCTGTTCCTCATCAACATTAATGACCTTGATAGGAATATTGAGAGCAGATTAGTTAAATTTGCAGATGATACTAAATTGGGAGGTTTGGTAAATAGTTTACAGTCCACTAAAGTGATTCAGGATGATTTGGATGGAATCCAGAATTGGGCAGAAATGTGGCAAATTAAATTTAATGTAGTGAAATGTAAAGTTGTATATGTAGGTAAGAAAAACATTCGACGGGATTACTTAATGGGAGGTTTAAAACTGGAATGTGCTCCACATGAGAAAGATCTGGGAGTGATTGTTGACCAAACCCTCACAGGTTCTAGCCATTGTGCTGTAGCAGTTAAAAAAGCCAATTGGATGCTGGGATATATTGTCAAAAATATTGAGCACAAATCTAAGGAAGTGATGCTTCTTATGTGCAACACATTCGTCAGACCACATCTAACTAATTCCAGGTATAAAAGATAAAAGCTACGAGAAGAGGCTGAAGATCCCTAATCTCTTTAGTCTTAGGAAAAGGAGACTAAGGGGTGATTTGATTGAGGTCTTTAAATATGTTAAAGGGATTAACAAATTTAATTATGTAGGATTCCTTCGACCAAGTGTTGTGAGTAGAACTCGGGGTCACAAATGGAAGTTGAACAAAGGTATATTTAGAACTGATATTCGGAAGTATTTCTTCACCCAAAGAGTAATTTCGTTGTGGAATAGCTTACCTGACCATATTGTTGAGGCAGAGACCTTGGGGGTTTTCAAGAGCAGGCTTGACTTAAAGCTAGATGCCATTGAGTCACTGAGTATCTGAAGGGATATATTCACAATAGCATAAAGAGACTGGCGAGCGTAGTTGGGCTGAACGGCCTGTTCTTGCCATTCATGCTATGTTGTCTTATGTCCTAAGTTTTTGTGTTAGTTTTGTTATGTCACTTTTCATTATTTAATAAATGGTCCTCATGTTCCCTCACTGTCCTGGCACCCTCCTCACATCTTTTGGCACCAGGACATGACATGCAGTCATCACATTGTATATTTACCTCCCCCAACAAAGTTGGAGTAGTGGTATTTTTTTTGCCCGTTTGTTTGTCTGTCTGTCTGTGAACATCATAACTCAAAAAGTAATGCACGGATTTGGCTGAATTTTTGTGATTGCATTGCTATTACATCAAGCGTGGACCCTGTTGATTTTCACCGCAAAAGTGAAACAATATGGCCGCATCGGCAGCCATCTTGAAATCGTCTGACACGTGATAACTCAACTTTGCTCCCACTCATGAAGATTTGGATTGTGCTGCCTTGGCGGAGGTTTGCACTCTACGAGTGCCTCTAGTATCTCCATGTTCCATGATGACCTGACTTTTTCCAGAGTTAAGGCTGTCTAAAAAGGTATGACACGGTTCCGTTACAATGAATTTTACACGGATTGCATGCCACTGGCTCTCTGCAGCCAATCAGCCGGTCCCTTTAACAGAATGTCGTTTCTCCTCGGAACAAATAAGTCAACATATATGTTCCACTGAATTTCCTTTGAAACTGGGTATCCCAAACTTTATTTTCCATGAAGTGTACCACATATAACCATCACAGTTAATGTATTTCCTTGATATTTCATGTGCAACATAAAGAAAAATTAAAAATAAAATCAAAAGTAAAATTTTAAAAAACTTATTTTTAGTGAACAACAAAACAATTGGGCCAAGGAATCCCAAAGCAAACACTAGCAACAGGAGACAGAGGTCACATTGATACCCGAGAGAGCCAAGGCCCATTTGAGCAGTATCACATATCTGTGTTTAACAGGATATATTTCACAATTAACAGAATTGAGGAGTAAACCAGATACCAGTACTGAGTAAAATGTAGAACAGCTCCAGTACCGAGTGAAATGTAGAACAGCACTAGACTTAACTTACAGAGATCAATGAAGTACTGCATTGAGTAAAACTTGGAACTCTCCCAGGTCTAGAACATGGATTGAAGTACAGAGAGCTGTTCTGGCAATTATTTCCAGAGGAAATCCATTTAACTCACTAATGCTGAATCAAAGAAATACTCCCAGGCATATCAGAAACAGGGGGACTGCTGGTACACTATGACCACTGAGCCCCACTGACCCATGGCAATTGGGAATGTTGTTAACCGCTATCAGAGTACAATAAATATAACAATCTCACTCGTGTAGTTTCAAATATAGAGTGCAACAAAAGAGGAAAAGAAA
The DNA here is from genome assembly GCA_029721435.1 of Gymnothorax reevesii. Classification (NCBI taxonomy): domain Eukaryota; kingdom Metazoa; phylum Chordata; class Actinopteri; order Anguilliformes; family Muraenidae; genus Gymnothorax; species Gymnothorax reevesii. Next base: position 95,706,687 of record CM056582.1, on the reverse strand, counting down.
GGTTTCAGCAGGTTTCGACTGAGGCTTGTAAATCTTATTGGGCAGTCAGACTGAGGGCACCAACCAGTTTTGCCCACTGAAACAATAATCAAAATTAAATCGACCTCAGCTGGGGCCTGTAACTGTAGATATTATTGTTTACTTGAGGCCTGCAGGCATAACGCTAATTCCAACTGATTACTTCTCACTTCCACTTTCTAGCCCAGAAGTATATTGAGGTCATCAGTAGATTGTAACATCTTTTAAAGAAATCAATCTGCTGTAACAGAGTGAGGAAACCAATATTGGGAGACGTCTTGGGCAGGGAACAATTATTTTTTCAGAACGCTTGAAATACACGACTGACCTGTGGATCAATCAATTGTGACTGGCACAGGAAGATTGTTCTTTACTCATTTATCTTTCCTGCATTCTGGAGTCTTCACTTCCTTTCCTTGTCTCTTTCCCCTGCGTTCTTAATGGTCGGAGCTCAATACTAGGAAAGGAGGTTAAGAAAGACAGACGAGAGGGAGATGAAAAATGAGTGATTGGAATGAGCTCATAGTTTATTTCATTTCATAAGCATCTCCCCCCCTCCCCATCCCACGACTTAGAATGAAGGAGACAAAAAAAAAATAGCATGAAGTCATACCTCCTTGAAAAGGCAATATTTGCTCATCCTGTGTCATTAAAGAGGATTTGATGATGAATATAAATATTAATTTGATAATAAATATGCTTATTTCTGCTTTAATACCACAGACCCCAGGCCACCAGAGTCTAGGTGCACTGTACACTATTTACAAATAAGCTCCTCAGCTACTATCTGTCATCTGATGAAGATAATTCTTAGACTATCAAGAACAACGACTGCAACTCATTTGAGCACAAATGTTCTACTTTGTTTTGTACATGTACCCGTTCAACTCGAATTCCTGCAGGTACACTCTCTCATAATTTACCCTCTTTTCGCAAGAGCGTCAGATATTGCCTTTTTCAGAAGCATCGAAATGTGTAAAGTAATAAAGAGGATTTTCTGCCTCTTTTGCATTAACACGGGTGCAAGAGAAAGAAAAAAAACATTCGACTTGAATTCAGACTTTAACCGACATCAATACATCATTCAAGCTTGAAGCCCTTCCCTTTCTGGGATACATACTATTTACAGATGTTTTCATCCATGCACAATGTCTACAAGCACTATGGCAACATTCTCAAATATGAACACGGTGGGCAGGGCTTGGGAGGGGCACAAAAACAATCTGCACCAATCACGTGCAGAAACACCAGGGCAACACAAGGCAGAGCAGACAGTCAAGCACTGAATAGTACCATGAAGTCTGCATTAACACCTTCACTAGGACTGGACACAGTATATATGGCTGTAATTCAAATTTTGAGTCATTTACGTTGTATTTTTCATCCTCATGTTTTCTTTTATCAGGGTCTTTGCAGAATAGAAACAAGGGTAGAGACCAAGATGTCTTGAACTTTTTTGTTTGTCTCTCATTGTCATAGTCTATAGTCAGAGAGGATAACCCACTTCCTGTGTCTTCTCGTTAGCCAGGATGAGTGATAACCAGCAATCAAATGTTTTCAACTGCCTCTGAAGAATGACACATTTCTTGGGTCACAGAATATTGGCTCCAATGTCCTATAAGAGCCATTACCTGATGTTCAGAGAGAGGCTTTGAGTCTCCAAGACAATATAAAAATAATAAGAGAAATCCAGCAAATTATACCCGATGCAAGCACCGGTACAACTTCACACCTGCAGAGTAAAATTTTATTTTAGATTTGAATTAAAGGTGAAAAAGCTGATTCCGCATAACTAGGCAGTCAGTCGCGCATATGCCTCAAAGACAAGATATAGCCAATTGGACGAAAGTGGAAAAATTTGCCTATTATTTTGTCAGGAGGTTACTAGGTGAATCCGGAAATGCAGAATAAATTCTTAGGAGACAAGGAAAAAGATCAACGGATTTCAAAATGGGGTAACCATTAGAAACAATCATTGATTAGAAATCTGTCACCTGGTTTTACAAATATAGGACTAAATTATTTGTAAAACTAATTAAAAAACACTAAAGCACAACTGGTTGGCATTTGAAGAAACGGCTTTTAACGTATTTGGAATACCAACTCCGGCAATTGGCCTAAACTCCAGAAAACCGGCTGCAATATCTTACATTAACTTCACTACAACACACTAGATAAACCACTGTGGTTTATCAGCTTATAAATGGCAGTTGTGGTAAACAGCACAACATCTAGGCACAGACCATCACAAATACAAGGTCACATCAAATCTGCGCTCAAAGGTTAGAGAGCTCCCGCTAAGGCAAATACAGGTGCGCAATGTAGGCTTGGTGGTCCGAGGAAGTGTCTCACGATCGAGGTTTCAATCATACACTGGCACTTCCTCTGGCTTGGAACAGTAGTTCACACAAGCACCACTCCTGTCTTAAGCGGGGGAAAGAGATAGAAAGGGAAGAAGGTCAGTGAGAGAGGAGGACAGAGAGAAGGACAGAGCGTGAGGTGAGTAACGAAAACATATTTTTGCACTTTGTCACCAACTTACGATTTTTGCAAAGCCTCTACATTCAGAAAGTTGCTTGAGTACCACTTGTGTTACACATTTAATTAAAAAGCAGCGATGGGTTTATAACGCCTCAGTTGTGTTGAGATATCTTTATATACAATTCCATAGTTGACTCCCATTCTGGACTGAAAAACAGGCAAGTCCTCATCCCATATAGGGGTCAATAAACAACCACATACCCTCTGGCATCATGACATGTCGCAACCTTAACAACCAAGAAATATGTCGTACAATACAGCAATATCCTATCAGTAGCAAGACCGCTCATACCGAATTTCAATTTCTTTGAAAGTTCTTTGTTATAAGAAACAATTTCAATATTTCAATGCAAGAAATTAATTTGAGAGCTTGTGTGTGTATGTGCAGGTGTGTATTTGCGAGTGAGATACTCTAACCAAAACGCCAAGTCACAAGTATTGGCCAAAATGCTTTGAGTGAATATTTATGAACAGCACATCTAGTGTATTACCGTCACAACATGAAGACAACTCATGAAATTACAGGACTAACAGGATATTAGCAGCAATTTCATTTGTACGTCATTTATATATCACTGAAAGCGCAAACCCTCGTAAACCAAAAATCCTGCAGCGTCACATCAGCTGCTGATACAAAGCTGAAATCCACTGTGTGTATTCCCAGGCGCGGAATCCAAATTCCGATGCAACAAATAGTAAATTTCCTTCAGAAAATCATTCCTGAATACTAAGTGGCGATATGTCCACTGGTTAAGTCTTATATGAAAAGAGAGAAGCTAAAAATGGTATTTTGAGGCTTCAGAAAAATCCATATTCCACTCAGTGCTTGCTATTTGACACATTAACTGCATTTTTATCCCAGTCGAGAGCTTCTTTTTAGCTCCAATATTCCATCAATTCTTCAGAAAAGAACCAGGGACACAGAGGGAGAAGGGACCAGATTTTGAGCAAAGGGTGATGGGAGGGAAAAACTTAAATCAACAGAAAAATCAACAAAAAAAATCACTGCAGAAGCTTCCTTCTCTTTGCCAGACTTTTATGTTATTAATACTATTACTACAATTATCATGAAAGCATTGCTTATTTTTTATCATCATTATCATCTTCATCATCGTCTTCATCCTTTTTTTCTGACGCTCTCTGATGTTCAGAACTTATCAACTTGTTTTTGGCGCCCCCTACAGGTATGGCTCAGAAGCCCTCAATGTGGCAGTAGGCCTCCAGAGAGGAGAAGAAAATGTACATGAGCCAAAGGCTGAAGAAGAGCACGCAGGTCAGGATTTTAGGAGTCCGGGGTCCCCCCAGCTCGCCACCGATTTCGGGGCGCCGACGGTACATGAGCACCCCGACGCAGATGAAGGCGAAGATGGTGAAGAGGGTGACGGAGAAGGCCAGCGTCCCGGGATCCACCCGAAATGGCCGCCCATGGCAGTAATGATAGATGGCGGCAATGGACCATGCCACTCCAATGCCTAAGAACACGTTCACTGCATTGCTACCCGTCACGTTCCCGATGGAAGCGTCGGCGTACTGGTCCTGGATAGCTGCCACCTTGCTGGCAAATGTGTCTGAGACAAAAAAAGAGAAATCAGTATAACGGACACTTTCATACAAACACATTAAGAGATTATGCTAGAAAAGTGACCCAACAGTTGTGCTCATGAGATGCCCACACTAGGGAGGGAACCACCAACCAACCTTCCAGGTCCAAGCCAAGCAACTTCTCCGCAATGCTATAGGGCTGTCCCTTATGAAAACAACATAATTAAAAACCACATGTGAAAACCTCAAATGTAAAGAAGTCACATCTGAAGTCAAAAATTAATCCTGCCTTTGAGAACCACTGATCACTACTGAAATGTAGTCACATTTGATTTCCAGATGGTAAATTGCGGGTCATATCTGAAAAGATGCAAATTTCACATCATTTTCCAAACTTTAGACATTCCCCTACCTGCGCAGCAGATGTCTAATTGCCATCTAAATGTTTGATGAGTTTCTCTGAAAGACTATGCAAGCCCACTGATAAGTCAATTGCAGTATAAATTGATAATTTATCATCTCCGTGTTCCATCTGTTGCTACTGATTTGGGAAACCTCTTTCTACTGCTGCTATATCAATGTAAAGGCAGAAAATGCTGATGAATTCTTGTCATGCATTACATAAAACAGGCAAGGCCCTTTGGTGCAGTTCATCTGCAACACTGTCAGGGTTTGCTTCACTTAAAATCAAGCCTTCCCATGCCAATCATTAACTAAATCTGTGAGACCACATCACCAGTACTAAACCTTTGATATCTACAACAAGCAAGCAGTAAATTCTCATTTACTTTAACTCTCAAAAGACGATTGATATTTGTCCATGATGCATGCAGTTTTATTGCTCATGGAATTTCGAGAAAAACAGCAATTAAACTGCTTAAAATTTGTATAATTCAGTGGTATCATGAATATTTCAGAAAAACTGTTATTATATCCCCTGTTATTATATATAATATATAATATTATATATTATATAATAACAGTTTTTCTGAAATATTCATTTTATGTTTTTGATCCGGAATGTTTTCATTCATATAATGTTTTTGATCCGGCCGCCGCCGCACTACGTGTTAACGCGATAACTTCAGTAATATTTCAATTACAAATTCCAAATTTTGCACATAAGTATCATAAAGAGGAGGAACTGGTTTGATTTTGGACAATTTACGATGTCTAGATTGGCCACCAGGGGCAAAAAACTGATTTACATGTTAACGCGATAACTGCAGTAATATTGCAATTAGAAATTCCAAGTTTTTCACACGAGTATCATAAAGAGGAGGAACTGGTTTGATTTTGGACAATTTACAATTTCTAGATTGGCCACCAGGGGCCACAAACTGGAAAAATCACTTTTTTCATCATATCTCAGAAAGTATTTGTCCGATTGACCTCAAATCAAGTGCAAATGAAAGGTCATGACCTGAGGATGTGTCCCACGATGACATACCTGTTTGGTTCAAAATTTTGACACAAGGTGGAGCTTTGTCACATAAAATTCAACATTTTTTCTATATCTTTGCAACTATTTCTCAAATTGACATGAAACTATGTGCAACTGCAAGGTCATGACCTCACAACGTGTCACATGATGACATCATACCTGTATGGTTCAATATTTTGCCACCAGGTGGCGCTTTGTGATGGAAAATTTCCATTTTGGCCATATCTTCAGAACCATTTGACCGACTGACCTGAAAATAAGTTCAAATGAAAGTCTATTCAAGGATTGGGGAATTGGAGGATTGGGGGCGTTCGGGGATATATCCCCAGCCATCGCCTCCAATGGCATAAGCCTAGTTCTTGAGTGCAATCCTACACCTAAAATAGCTACACCTAAAATAAGAAACTCAGAATAGTAGATCTTTGAGGAATTATATATATATATTTTTTTCTTCTTTTTTTGCATTGTTTTTTATTATAAGACAGAATTCTACAACCACAAATCCAAAAAAAAAATTGGGAATGGAAATTACATTAAAATTAAAGCTGAAAACGATAATTTGTAATGTTTAATCAATGTATATTACAAGGAAAACAATACAACAGCACATGCTTTGTTTAACCTCATGAATTTCATGGATTTTTCGGTAAAACATTATAATAAGGGGACATGAATCATGTAGTTATCATGCATTACTTCATGCACGATTCACTCTTGAGTTTATCATGATTCTTGCATGATTTCATACATGAATTAATCATGACTCATCATGAGTTAAAATGAATTCATGCTTACTCATGTCTGAATTCATGCAATGACATCATATCAACAAAGGCATTACTTACTGTAATGAATCCATCACAAATTAAAAGGAATTAAGCATGATCACGATGAGTCCATGGTTCATTAAAGACAGTCGTTTCACTTTTGGAAACTCAAGTGGTGGGTTTATTAGCTTGTCATTGAATGAAATGAATTAAAGCTTAATTTCTCATGAATTCATCACGTTTGTTCCCCCTCAACTAAAGTGGTGGCTATACATGCTTTTATCACAACAGATGTGAGAAATGCAATTGCTGAGGAATCATTGAATGTCATGAATTAAAGCTTACTTTCTCATGAGTTCATCATGTTTGTACCTCCTCAACTAAAGTGGTGGACAAACGGTGGCTTTTATTCCAACAAATTTGTCAAATGCTTTTGGGAAAGAATCAAGGATCAAGGATATTTATTTGTCACATACATAGAGATACTTGCGTAAAACATGTAGCAAAATGATGTAAAAAGTCCAGAGAAAGAAAGAAAGAAAGGCAGGGGGTGGGGGATTTACAGTTCAGATCAGGTTCACTGCTCATTGATCCATAACAGCATGCCAGGAGTCATCTTAATGTAGGAGAGCCCAGCCCAGGCCCAGCAGCCAAATTTTCCTGCAGCCTCGGGAGAGAGATGCGCAGCCCAGGTCTGCTTTAACTCATGTCATTCAGCGATCCTTTCCCAAAAGCACTTCACAAATTTGTTAAAATGAAAGCCATTTGTCCACCACTTTAGTTGAGGAGGTACAAACATAATGAACTCATGAGAAAGTAAGCTTTAATTCATTTCATTCAATGATTCCTTAGCAGTAGCATTTCACACATCTGTTGAGATAAAAGCATATATAACCGCCACTTTAGTTGAGGGGGCACAAAAATGTTCAACTCATGGGAAGTTAATGCATGAAGTAAGAATGAATTCATGGATTAAATCATTATGTAGGAATGCATAAAGTAATACATAACTTCACTCTAATATTGTATCTTTATAATCAAAAAGTGATGGTAAGTCCAAGGAAATATCAATTGTAATTCTGCCAAAAGTGAACCGACTATGTCTTTGTAGGCCCAGGAATTCATGAGCAACTAACCTTCAGTTCATGTCGTACAATATTCCCAATAGATTAACATTTGTACATTTATACTGCATGTTGTGATGATAGCTACCACACGTCCTCCGCTTTAGTTGAGGGGGCACAGACATGATGTATTCATGAGAAATTAAGCTTTAATTCATGGCATTCGATGACAATAACGACAAGCTAATATACTTCCACTTTAGTTAAGGGGGCACAAACATGATTAATTCACGGAAGCTAATACATGAAGTAAGAATGAAGTAATGGATGGAAACGTCTATTTCGATTCTTCCGAAAGTGAAACGATTGTCTTTAATGAACCACAAACTCATGATCATGCTTAACTACTTTTGATTCATGATGAATTCATAACAGTCAGTAATACCTTAATTGATATGATGTCATTGCATGAATTCAGACATGAGTAAGCGTGAATTCATGTTAACTCATGATGTATTCATGCATAAAATCATGCATAAATCATGATAAATCATGCATGAAGTAATGCATGATAACTACATGATTCATGTCCCTTAATTATAAAGTGTTAGCAATTTTTCAAAATAGACACATTTCAATTTTGAATCTTGCAACATGAAAAAGTTGGGACAGTGAAGTATTTACTACTCTGCATTGTCACAATTTCTTTTTCATTTCTTTTTCAACACTCACTAAATATTTAGAGGCTGAAAATATCAAGTGATTGAAGGTTTCAGAGCTCATTTTGTCCCATTCTTTCAGCAAGCATGTCTTAAGGTGTGCATCAGGATAAAATCTTTGTTGTCGCATTTTGAATTTCAAAGTATGCAAAATATTCTCCACTGGAGACAGTTCGGGACTGCTGACTGGTCAGTCCAGCGCCTGCACCATCTAATGCAGCCATGCCTTCGTATTGCATGCAGAAGGCGGTTTGATGTTGTCTTGTTGAAATATCCAAGGGCGTTCCTGGAAAAGGTGTCGTCTTGAAGGCACAGCATACTGTTCCAGAATCTCATTGTTCTTTTCAGGCTTAATGAGGCTGAAGGGCAGGTTACCCTTGCCAAAGACAGCGACACAACCAAATACCATAACAGAGCATACACTCCATCTGCAGTGGGTAACTCCCCCTACCCACTGCAAGCCGTCGTACTCTTTCATAATAATGGCCACTAGGTCACATGATCACAACCATCCAATCAGCACACTCATCCTGCTTTAAGCTGGATATCGCTTAAAGCACTTATATCGCACTGACATACCACGCACAAGCATGAAAGCCTTCGGCACAACAGTATGCCCTTTTTTGGGAGTATTTTCTGCCATGATCATCGCGGATTGTTTACTGTTTACACGTGGTTTCCGCCATTCCGTATGCTGCTGGCGACGCAACTGTAAGCTCGGCGCTGATTGGTCCTCAGTCATCGTCGACTTGTGGTTGCCACCTAGTGGCCATTATTATGAAAGCGTACGAAGGCTTGCAGTGGTTAGGGGGGGTTACCCACTGCAGATGGAGTGTAAACAGAGCATGGCTTTTCAACTTCTTGCTGGCAACAATCTGGATTGTTTTTTCTTCTCTGGTCTAGAGCATATGGCATCCACTCTTTCCAAGACAAGAAATACTGATTTTGAATATTGATTCATCAAACCACAATACATATTTCCTGTGAATGACAGAGTATCGCAGATGGCTCTGAGCCAAGAGAGGTCGACAGCACTTTGGGACACAGTTAGAATAAGACTTCCATTTTGTACGGGATAATTTAAATTGGCATTAGAGGATGTAACTAAGTACTGTAGCACTTGAAAATGGTTTGTCAAAGAAATCCTGAGCCCACACAGTCATATCAGTTAAAGATAAGTGAAAGTTCTTGGTGCAATGCCGTTGAGGCGATTGGAAATTGTGGGTGTTTGGTTCTGGACTTCATCCTGAAGGACTAGGCCTTTCCTGGATGCAGAGTAAGCACAGCACATCAGCTGCACAAAATCACATCATTATTCAAATTTTTAAATGTCATTACCTATCCTAAATTGTCCCCATTTCAGTTTTTCTTGGAGTGCACTGCAGGCTTAAATGGCAGGAATGGATTTATATTCAAAAATAAAATCCACGTGTGTTGCGTCCCTCTGCAAATTATGGCCGTAGGGCTGTTTTCTCCCGACCTCATTCAGGTCCGCCCCATGAACTTTGGCAGTAATGACAAGCTGAGCTAAATGAGGCAATTAGACGGGGACTATATAAGGGCCCAGGGACACACCAGTTGGCGGGAACCTCTTTACAGTTGTTTATTTTTGTCTGTAAAATTCTGTGGCACTTTTCCCCCCTAATTATTCATATTTAGCAGAGATACACAGGGGTGGCTGCCGTTTTGTACCAGCCCCGCTTTTTCTTGTGTAAAACTTACTGAGGCCGTTTAGCATTGTATTTTTTTCTGGACATTCGGGCTTGGTTCATCTTTCTTTATTTTCGAGTAAGAAGGTAGGGATTTTTGGTCGTTGTTTTAGCAGGGGTCACCTTGAAACTAATGAACCTCTGGTTTGATTTGTGGTCTTATGTCATAGAATTGTAATATATTTACTAAACCCTAATTTTTTTGTCTAACCTGGTTTTCATCTTCTTTTAGTTGGTTAGAATATCACTTCCTTTTTACTCCCAGACCCATTTACGGGTATTAATCGTTGATTTGACAAAACATAAAACATCGCTGCTGTTTTCATTTGCATTTTCCATACCCTCCCAATGCTTCCTGAGTTGGCACTTTATGACTTCTTTTTCTTCAAAATCAATTGTTGATTGTTTTAATCAGCAGGGGAAAGTTCAGTTACTTAAATGGGGCTACTGTTTAGAGATTGTGATGAGTTATATCAGCCAGTCATGGTGTGAGCTGCTAAAGTTATACAGGCATTACAACTGAAAAGTGGAATTGAGTGCATGGAATTATGATGATTGACCAAGCAGTGACCTGATCTTACAATACCCTTCGTATATGACAGTAAATGGAACGACCTTGGAATTAACAAAAGAAAAACCAAGTGAGGGCCATAGGTAATCATTCTCAACATGATTTCTCAAAACTGCTATGGGTTTCATCTTGATATGAAGGTTTAAGATCATATGAGTCATATGATTCACCATAACCTAACAGCACAGCTTTAATAGAACACTGCCTTAGTTTATTAACATTTGCAATGTTCTGCTTGGGCCAGCAAACCATCTGACAACTGGCGAGGTAATAATGATTAATCTCTTGTAGGTATGTTTCCTACATAGAAAATTACATTGAAAAAAAAGGTCCTTCTGTGTATCCCTTCTGCAAAAAAAAGATGTTAAATGAGAAATTCTGAAGTTTGACCTTGATAAGGTACAGGCAGGGTTAGGCTCTCTAAACAGAGTAATTCTTTATCTCTGCCAGGATTTTCACAGGTGATTTATCTCTCATTACAGCAATAAGGCTGCCTTCCATCCAAGTTAATAGTGTGGTGATTGTTGCAATGGCAAATTCGGTGTATCGTCATTTATTACTCCAATAATAAAAAAAAAGAACATTTTAACACTAAGGTGCCAGAGCAATGATTTCTCAATGAAGTGATGTTATCACCATGCATGAGCTGCACTCTCCACTCTGAGGTCCCTCTTGACACCTCATTGTGACATCACCAATCATGAGCTGTGCCCCTGTATCATTCGTGCTTCCTCAAACCCCATTGTGACATCACTGTAAATGTATTGCATTAAAAAGACCTCTATTTTGCCTCCGTGTTCCAGTCGCTGGTGTATTGTGGCTTTGAATACACTTGAAATGAGTTTTAATTGTTGGCAACTCACAAATGCATTTGTTCAAATAAAATTAGTTTAATTATCTAAAGAACCAATTATCTCATTGATATTTAAAACAGTTCATATGACCTTCTTGCTCTCGTTAAGTTTCTTGGTAGATTGTTGAGAATCTCATTGGGAAACAGGACATTTATAGTTCACTGCTATTGCCGTTAAGACCCTACCACAATAGGGTTGCCACTACAAGCCCAACTTAACTGTGGTGGTGCCCTCATAACAGACTAGGCTTATGCTGTCGGAGGCGACGGCTTGGGGTATATCCCCGAACGCCCCAATCCTCCAATTCCCCAATCCTTGAATAGACCTTGAATAGACTTTCATTTGAACTTAATTTCAGGTCAATCGGACAAATGGTTCTGAAGATATGGCCAAAACGGTAATTTTTCCATCACAAAGCGCCACCTGGTGGCAAAATATTGAGCCATACAGATATGTTGTCATCATGTGACATGTTGTGAGGTCATGACCTTGCAGTTGCACATAGTTTCATGTCAACTGGACAAATGGTTCCAAAGATATGGCAAAAATGGTGAATTTTATATGACAAAGCTCCACCTTGTGTAAAAATTTTGAACTAAGCAGGTAGAATGTCATCGTGGGACACATCCTCAGGTCATGACCTTTCATTTGCACTTGATTTGAGGTCAACCGGACAAATATTTCCAGAGAAATGATAAAAACAGTGATTTTTCCGTTTATGGCCCCTGGTGGCCAATCTAGAAATCGTCCAAAATCGAATCAGTTCTTCCTCTTTATGATACTTACTTATATGCAAAACATGAAATTTCTAATTGAAATATTACTGAAGTTATCGCGTTAACACGCAGGGCGGCGGCGGCAGTCGGACCAAATACATAATATCCCCGAAATGCCATTTGGCGTTCGGGGATATAATTAGCAAACATAGCCTGCAGTTTCTCACATTAGAGGCACTTTGGCACTTATTAGTTCTGGACCTAAATAACATTGATAGGGCATCATTAGTATCATGTATACTTCTGTTTTTGTTTCAATGCCCCATCAAAATTTGGCATAGCCACAGCAGTTTTCACACACACACGCACACGCACCCAGCGCCTCTTCTGTACGTAGCTTCCAGAATCCAGAGAGTTGCTCATTTGAGGGAGAGGGTGCCCTGGCCTGTGTTCTGAGAATTACGCTGGAGTCTGTGCCCAGACACAATAGATGCACACTGACCCCATGTCCAGCCAGATTAACGGCTCCCGACCCGGCAACCAATCCCCTCCCCTCAACCCCCACCACCGCTAAAAACCAGTCCAAGAGACGTGATCACCTCAGGTTACTGAGTCGTTTAACACTGCCGCTGCGTTTCATCAGTCCCCAAGTTGAGTTCAATGAGCAATCCTAGTATCAGTCCTGGTGAGCGGTGAAAGCCATGGTTAATCTGCATTATCCCCGACTTGGGAGCTGGCTAACCGCTAAATCAACCATCGACCTAATTAAACAGACGAGGCAATGATAGAGAACACAATCGGCAGCGAGAGATGCCTCGGGCGGCAAGCGATGTTTAACGAGCCGAAACGAGCTGTGAAAACTACGGCGCAGCCCCATGATCATCTCTCTTCTAATTATTTCACAAGCCATTAAAACCACATTAGACAAACAGGGGGTCGCGTAACCACAGCAATGTATGGAAACTCATTTTGTTGCAGCTGAGCTGACTGGGCCTGCTTATGGTGAGATCGCACTCAAAGAACTGATTTTCTCAATTTACTAAAATTTGCTAAGTCATAACATTCACTGCAACAATGCTAAGCCAGTAGCTGTTACGTAACATGTCATCAACCTTCTTTCATAAATTGCGCTTTCAGTCTTTGAAGTTACATGACAGGGTAGCATGGCAAAAGATATGTGTTTTGACAAGCCAATTTCTGTCATAAAATGATAAAGTGAAGTTAACCTTGCAGCCTTTTCCCAATGCAAACTCAGTCACCTTGGAGGGCAGATTTTTTTTTCCCATTTGTACAATTCCAGACACGCTTCTTATTATTATATTTATTATTATTTTATATCAGTTTTCTTTCACCAGGGTAGCCTCTCCAGTTTCGGGAACTGTTTTACAAGAGGTACCTTTTCTTTTGCAGACATTGCCTAGAATTTTCAGTGTCAAAACAGAAAACATCCAAATCTGAACTAAAAATATCTAAACTTGTTTGCAGGAAGGAACACATTTGAAGCCTGTGCGGGGAGGAAGATTAGGACTTCACACTTTCCTACTAGTGCCAAAGGACAGCCAGACCCTTTTCTCAGTACCACTTCACCCATTTTCATCCTCATGTGTTCAAACATGCCCGCTGAGCACTGTTAATTAACTGTAAAGCCACCAAATGAGGTCTAAAAATAAACCTTGCAGGTCTAATTCAGTTCATTTTAGGGAACATCCTACTCCTTGTTAATGGAGTTTCAGTTCCACAAAATTCTCAATGGGAGCCGACCACTTAGCAGCTCAGAATGACTGTGACGAAAACTGTAACGCTGATTGGATATCCTTAAATGCCCCCTTCATCTCTTTTCCAGGTGGTTTATCTTATGAATTGCTCACACTCCGACATTAAAAGGTCTTTAATTTGAGTTTTCATGAAGCAGCAAATTTTGTCAATGCAGCGAAGATGATCTCATTTGGTCTAATGACTAACACTGGGGTAGTTAGTGTCAAACAAGGCATCAGGCAAATTTGCTTTCCTCTGCCAGATTATATGAGGTGTCATGCTTTTTTAGTTTAGCAGCGCAAACGCACTCCTCCAATCAAAACACTCAATTAAATTAGATCTGAACATAATTACAAATGCAAATGAAGAAACGGCAGCTGAACCAAGACTTTCAAGACCAAAGTTTCAAGGTCAAGAAAATACAACTTATTTCCTTCATAAAAAAAAAATACCCCAAACGAAACTCATCACAATGTTTTTTTTCACCCGATTCTAATGCAAACACACAATAAACCTGCTCTCTGCTATTTCTACCACCGATTGTCACTTCGTTCGTTCCTTGTCTTTCATCACATTGGATTAATCTTACTTTCATCGCCATTTCCTCTATGTGCATGTGCTGTCTACCTCTCAGTGGTGTGCCAATGCTTCTGTAATTATAGTGTTCACTTTATTAAACTCCTGTACAGTGGTTTTCACACAAAGAAGAGCACAAACAAAATGAGAGGTTACAGTGTGGTGACTTCTTGACGATAATAACGGTAAATGCATGTTACTGTATACAGTGGCAATGATTATTACAACTCAAGATTGAATTACTCCCCAATCATGGACGTTTTCCCTGCCACTGTTGCCGTAGGCTTTCAAGGGTTAAAGGGTGCTAGTGCTTCCCCGAGGCCACACAAACACATTTGAATATAGTTTAATTATTATGGTGCGTTAGTGAAGATGACAATGATTTTAATTATTATGGTGATGATTACTATTGTTTACCAGGTACGGAGGTCCCCAGGGCTACGAAGACCACGGCAGTGACTGAGTCCTTGAGGCCAATGGTGCATCCGAAGTGGGAGGCCAGGTCACCGATGAACGCCGTCAGCAGGCCGATCATGCTGATCGACACCACGAAGCACGCCCACCCGTTCCAGTAGTCTGTGGGCGGGACAAAGGCGAACAGAACCTTCCAGAACACGGTCAGGAAGTGCATGACGTAGTCAAAGCACGACGGCAGCCTCTCCTCGCCGCACTCATCGTCATCGTCATCCTCCCCTGCGAAATAAAGAGGAAGGCGGGTAATGCATCAACGAGCTAAATTCAGCAACAGTTGAAAGGCCTTAAGGCTTAAAAGCTTAAAGGCTTAAAATACATACCGTCAGTCATATTTTCGCGCTCAGAGAGACAAGGATGAGAAAACGTCTTTTATAGTAAGTTAAGATGATTTTTCTCAATTTTCGCAGAATGGAGATACTGTGGCTTAACCCTCTATTAACCAGCGTAGCATATCTGCTGCATGAAGTAAAAGGGTTAACAGCCTGGACACCCTGTTGGCTTTGTTTCTTATTGCCAAATAAACATTTGAGAATAACCTGAATGGTATATCACTTAAATTTTTTCATTAGCATTATTACCCAATGTAGCAGGTTTGCTGCAGTTTGGAAACGTGGGCCAAATGTGTCGGAAAAAAATTTTTTGTCTACTGTTTTTTCAAATAATAGCCCAAAATAAAAATTTTTGCATAGGGAAATCATTTCAACACAATTGGAAATGGGTTTGGTTAATAGAGGGTTAAGTTCCTTTACCTCCGTAGTCTTTTTTTATGGATCTATGACATATTCAGGCCCTTTTTTCCTCAAAATAGACAATCTGTGGCTTAAGTGCTTTTAGCGCCAAGGTCTTTAGTTTGATCGTTTGAAAATGAACTCCTGAAAAAGAGATGGAAAGTAACAGCTTTGAAGCCAAACATATAACAGATAAATGATTTTAGATTTGTGGCCCATTTCACCCTCAGTATATCAGAAACTAAGTGCAAAAGGACTATTTTCCTCAACCGAAACAGGTGTCATTGAAAAAGCCAGGCCAGGAACTCCTAACTGTTTGTGAACCTCCTAATAAAAATGCGTGCTTTTGTCACTGGTGGAAGATGTGTTCACCGATGCAAGCACTCAACATGCAGACTGGGGAGCTTTAAATGTCAGGGTACACAGTGGGAGAATTACACCTGGTTAGAGTTGCTTTCCAGGCAATAATTAGTGTCTAATATTGGCTTTCTATTACGCATAATGGGATATGTCACATTTTATTTTGTAAAACAGCTTCTTTTCAAAGCTAAAACCAAAAAGCTTTCCCAGCAGTCAGTGACCTCTCTGATGAAAAGAGTGAACAAAATGTCCTAGTGCACCTATTCAGATAAATCTACATGTATCAACACTCTTGATTGCCGCTGTTGACTGAAACAAGAAAACCTGCTCAGTTAAAATTTAGCCAAAAAGCAGTCCTCGAAAGATTATGTGGCATGATTATGCCCAAGTACCTGCTACGACAGAAGCCTACCTCAATACACCATCCCATAAATCAAATGCACTGAGACAGGCAGCTATGCTGCAGCAGAATGACACAAACCAATTCCTTACAACGCCAGTTTTCAAAAGGGGAGAGAACTGCCTCCCAATAGTGCGGCTCGCACTGAGAAACCAAGACAATGTATCCCACTCATGAATACCTTTTTTCCTGCAGACACAAGAAGGGCTTCCCAGTGTAATCACCCAGAACCTCACTGGGAACCTCCCAGAACCTCCACCAAGCGCTGTCCTGCCTCTATCTATAACTGTTAGTGAGAACCCTCTGAAGGATTAAGTTGCATCCAAATTCTCTGAAACAGGTGGCCTTTTTTGTTTCCCCTGTATTTTTCCTAGACCTCGCTAGAAAAGGTCACATGGGTCAAGCAGAAGTTGCAGAAAGATTTTAAAGGTACCTGACGACAAGTTTTAGAAAAATCGGATATCCTTTCCTTAGTTTAACGGCAAAGGTAGTCATCGCAATTTATCTAAAATACTTCGAGACACAAATAAATGATGTATCCAACTGCTACAGTGGCGAAGGATTGTTGGTTGCTATTTGATTTCTCCCTTATTCCAAAGCTGGGTGTCATGGTTTGGTGGCTTTGAGAGTTTTCTTTGCTGTTCTCGTCCGGGACGACATCGTTTTGCTCTCAATTGAATTTTTGGGCCAGCTGGCATTAATTGGGGGCGTTTCCCCAATGATTCTATTTAAGCCCTAGTTCCGCCTCAATTCCCTTGCTAGAGTGCTATGTTTTGCACTTTAGCTGGTACGGTCTCTAGTAAGAGAGCTCTTAGGGTTTAGTTGCATATTTGAGGTGGAGTTCTAGTTAGTCAGGGAATCTTTCTGTATGTTCCTCTTTCTGTTCGTCCTGTCGAGCTCGCTTTGCTTCCTTGCCTCGGACTACATCTTGGTCCGTTGGAAGCGCGATTCTCGCTCTCCTGTCTTGTTTATTTGTCTCTCTCCCTTCTGCGTGTCCTCCTTTATTCCTGGCCACTGCGTTTGGCGTCTCAAACTCACCACCCATCACACTGGGACTGTGATTCCTTGCTGGAGGTAGGCAGCGAAGGAGCCAATGACCTCCTTTCCTTCATTAAATAGAGAATTCGGCGCTCCTCCTCATGGCTCCCAACCAAATGATTTCTGGTTCATGTCCGTTAGCAGGGAAGGTGTCTTTCTCCTCAGAGAATTCCGATGCTCCTTTAGACTGCTTCTCCTTCTCTATCTGGGGTCACACAGAGGTCAGATGTGCTGCCTCACAAGCCTCAGTCATGAGGCTGAGTACCAATCGCTACCCGATATAACCGGGTGAAAAACTCGAGCCTTTCACCCCTCCCCCACCGATTCAGTACTGGAATACAATTACCAAGCAAAAGGCTGTTGTAAATCGTCATACAGGAAGAAAAAAATAAAACATATTGAAAGATAGAGTCCATTAAGTAATTTGACAACGCTGCTGCCAAAATCTGGGCATCCATAGAGCAGAGCCTCGGCGGCCAGTTTTAGTTTTAGTTTTTTTTATCTAATGTGATCCAGATTAGATTACAGATTTATTGGCCTAAGCAAGCCAGCAAATCCTGCAGAGTATGCACTTCACTTAAGATACAAATACTTCCCTCAAGTAGAATGTAGCCTTATCCCTTATAAGCCAGCACTTACAGTATATATTATAAATCTGAGGAACAGAAATCTCACCAGTCTTGTCCCACTGAAATCTTGCAACAGCAAGCTCTCCAATTTTTTACTCAGTGAAATACTCATCTATTCACCAGGTCCAAGCCGGCATCCTTATGCACTCCCCTGGCTCAAGAACCCCTGGCTTAGCAATGCACTTGTGAATGCCCAACTGTAACGCTGGCCCAGATTCCTGATTTTGAGAATTCTCTGAGGCAGCAAGTTATTGAACTAGATGTAGTTTTGATTTGTCATCGCCAGTGGGCCGAACAAGTAATTAGAATGACTGTGATCGGTATATATAGACTAACTTACTGGCCTCTCTTGGTATTAGGTGCTACTTCACATGGGCAGATGGCAAAGTCACTCACATGACTGCTATAAGAAAAACCCTGAGCCCTCCCAAATCCAGAAGTTAGGCTGAAGTAAAAAATAAAATAAATCCAGGTTTAACTCAAAGCAGGCATCCAGATAATGCCAATAGCTCCTTTTATCCAATAATGACAACTCTAGCAGGGCAATTTTAATTTTTTTTGAGCTAACATGTAGTGTCAGTGGCGACTTAACACCAGGGAATTACAAGATGCAAGATCCAAAACATGACTGACCCACCAACATATTTCACTGTGGGTATGAGATGCTTCTCCTTGCATGGATCTCTGTTCTGATGTCATACATGCCAATGCTGTGCCTGACCAAAATGTGCAACTTGGTCTAATCTGACCAAAGCACCTTGTTACAGTCATTATACAAATAACGTCCAGGAAACTCCAGGTTCTTGCTTCAGTGGCTTCTGGTCAGAAAAGGCTGTCTTCTGGCAAGCGTTCCAAAGACCTTAATTTTGGTAGATGTTATGTCATGTTCAATGTTCAATGTTCAGATGTTATATTGGTAACACTTTATAATGAGTACACATTACTAAGTGTTAGTTAAGCATTGATAAAAACTGAATTCATCATGTATAAAGCATTGTTGTCATCTTAATACTCATTAGTATGTAGTTTATAAACAGTTGTAAATGTCTTACTCAACTCATCATTAATAAGAATGTTAGTTATGGATTGGTAAATACTGAATTCATAATTTATAAATCGTGTTTTTAACATGAATACTCGTTGGTAAGTAGCTTATAATTAGTTATTTTTTTCTCTTCATTAGTAAGCTCATCAATAACATGCTTAATTATTGCATTTTCAAACTTAAAATTTATTAATGCTTAACTAATGCTTAATAATGTGTACTCAATATAAAGTGTTACTGTTATATTCAATAATCTTTATAGGTGCCATTAATTGTAAAAGTTTGATTTTAAGGAAATGGATTTTTAATTAAATCAGTAATTGACTTTGGTTGGTTCCATTGGAACATTGATATCGTATAGTATTTCTAACATGTTATACAGAGTTTCTCTATAAATATGTCTGTTAGAATTTTTTGAAGTATTTTTAGTGCATTTCCCAGTCAGGGGCAAGGTTACTATAGTTTTGAAATTTTCATTAGTTTTTATTTTTATTTAGTTTTACAGTTTGCTTTTTATTTCAGTTTAGTTTTAGTTAGCTGAACGAGTGATTAAGCAGTTTTAATTTAGTTTTTATTTTGAGGAATTCACTAGTTTCAGTTTGGTTTTTATTTAGTTTTAGTCTTAGTTTTAGTTTTTCAGCTATTAGGAGGAAGGCCTTAATTTGTAGAAGCTGACAAGGATAAAAGAGTGTATGACAGCAAATGTTTTTTGTTGTGTTCCAGGGTTCTGGCCTTTGGCC
Source organism: Gymnothorax reevesii (assembly GCA_029721435.1). Lineage (NCBI taxonomy): Eukaryota > Metazoa > Chordata > Actinopteri > Anguilliformes > Muraenidae > Gymnothorax > Gymnothorax reevesii. The sequence goes on along the minus strand of CM056582.1, from coordinate 95,686,997 downwards.
AGAACAATATTGTTTATGGTTTTAACAGTTTCATGTTCCAAGTTTCATAGTTCATAGTTCCATAGTTCATGTTCATGTTCATAGTCACAGTTTTAACAGTTTCTTGTTTCAGGATTTCACATTCCATGTTTTTACTTTTCCATGTTTTTGTTTTTGCCAGGTCTGCCATGCCACTCCACCGCTTGTCTGCGTTCCGCCCCGTGCCTTCGTTGTTGCACATTTCTGAGCTCTGGTTGGCTTTGGTATTTCCCCTTCCTTCCATGCTGTGCTGGATTCGGGCCTCTCTAAGCTTAATTGACAATTAACTGTTTTTAAGTTACTAACATTTACTAACACTCACTGGGTTGGTGTAATTCTTAGATAGGCACATTACTAATACTACTAATTTAGACAGGGAGTTTATTGTCATGATTCCTGCTTTGCTATTTCAAGATCTTGCTGTGCTTTTCTGTTCTGAACATTCATGCTGGTTTCAAGCTGCATACTTAATTGGTACTTAAGCTGAGCACGCTCATTCTCTTAATGAGCAGGTCATGTCATCCAATCTCTGTCCATGTCTTGATCTTGCCATGCCTCTTGTTTCTCTCTCTCCAGGTGTTACCCCTCATGTCATGATTTCCAAGCCTTTATCTGGATTCGGTGGAAGTTGGCTGGCAGACAGTGTCTCGCGTCTCGTTGCATGTTCAAGTTTAGCCAAGTTCTTGTTGTCAAGTTCCCTAGCATTTCTAGTTTCAAGTCTTGTCCTAGCCTCTTGTCTTGTGTGTATATATATAGTCTGGTTATTTATTTTTCTTGTTCATCTTGCCTGGAGTTTCCAGTGCCTTTTGTTTTTTGCCATTTTGCATTCTTTGTTTATAGCTCTGAGTAGCATACCTTAGTTTGTTTTTTGCAACCCTTTGGGCCAAGTTTTTTGTTGGCCCTCGTGCCTGTTTTGTTTTGTTTGGAAATAAATCCTCATTCCCTTCTCCCCGCATCTGGTGTCTTACTGATCCCATATCAGTTTTTACCAAGTCCTTTATTAATCCTGTATTCTTTAACCATCATCTTTTTGAACATGTGACACTGATGATACTAATATGACTGGAAAAAAAAAAATCCAATCCATCTCACCCCATACAGTCATTCATGCTCAGTTATTTCCGCAGCTTTTGCCATGTTTGAGAGCTAACCATCTTCTTCACTGAATGTGCGCAAGGCAGTTGCTTGGAATTCTGGGGCCCCTGACAGAATATCGGTGTGGGCCCCCGCCCCAGACTTTTCATTGCCACTCTTTAACGACAATATATCATGATGTTATTCATTATTTTTCTGTTTCTCAGTGTTCTTGACAGAGCCTAATGCAATACACCCAATTTTTCCTTTTTTTTGATGTGATTGATTTTCACAAATGATTCTGAAGTAGCAGTGCATAAAGGTTTAATTGTTCCATTTCATATCACTTTTGTAAACATTTATGGTTATGTTCCATTGAACAACTGATGAAGAACTAACCTACTGAGTCTTGGAATAAACAGGATCTAAATGGGCCTCTGAGCACCATAGCTCGAAGCACCCAGCTTCATTTTGCTATTGTTAGGAGGAGGGCAAGCTCTGTAAAATTACCCCCCACATGAGCAAGACTTATGCCAACAGGCTAAAGAAGCAGTTTAGTTTTATTACACAATTAAGGTAAAAGTAATGTCAGCCTTGACAAGCGATTATTTAAGTTACACCTAAGGTCACCGCACTGACTACATGTAGTTCGCTAGCCAAACCTAGCGTGTACAGTCAATTACAGCTAGAGAGAGCTGAGTATGCAGTTACCACTCATAAGAACGGAGGAATGTGTCCTGGGCTGCTGCTACCAAATTTTTTGACGGCACATTATGATGGCTGGCGAATGATAACCTTACCAATCTTTTCTGTGGATGATACCGTTAATAACTGAGTAATGTCATTCTTGTCAGGCGATTATTTACTCAGCTGACTGCATGTTACATTAACGCAGTGGTTCTCAAATTCAGTCCTGGCGCCCCCCTGTGTACGCTGGTTTTTGTTCCTGCCACAACTGCAATTATAGGATTTTAAAAAGCTGTTACTTTGTCTTAATTAGCAGCATTCCATGTTTAGGGTAGTTATTTACCATCTTAAGTCACATTTGGATGGACATATCCATTCTGCTATGAAGATTAAAAACCCTTGAACACATTGTGCTTAATTTTCAATATTGCTAGGATTTTCAGGTGAAAACATTTTTAAACAGATCAAATTAGACTGAGAAAATCAATAAGCTCCAAATTAGGTTTCTGAATACAGGTGTTTTGAGTTTTTCCCTAATAACCTGCCTGAACCAAATAAAATCACAAACAGGTGTGACTCCATTGTTTGGCAAGTAAATTGTCAGTTTTTGCTACCATGTGTCAAGAGTTTCACCAATGAGGAACCTCTTGATTATTTATGTTGATTAAATGTTTGGTTAAATTTTTCCCTCTGCCGATATTTACAATATATCTCAATGTGGATGTTTGCATAAATGCACCTAATTAAAACAAATCAACAGCTTGTTAAAATCCTAAGATTGCAATTGTGGTTTGAACAAAAACCAGCATACACAGGGGGGCGCCAGGACCGAATTTGAGAACTACTGCATTAACGTAACGTTAGCAGCTGAACAGCCAGCCTGAACAGCTAACATAGCGAGCTAGTTTAATACTCTCACCTTTCTTCGAAAAGAATTTTGTAATGTTCTGGACCCCTGCTTTGCTCTTCCTGTCCTCCCTCTAGCCTTTTCTGGCATCCAGATTTGTGTGCGTTTGTTTGTTTGCTCTTGGACATCATATTCGCAAGGACGGTGATCCCCGTTTGCTGCCTTAGTTCGCGACTACGCCAGCAAAAACACACAGACAATTTTCCAAAACGAGCATGAAGCATGGATTGAACCATTTTTAAAGAAGGGGGTTACTGAAATGGATTTCATCAATATTACATGCCTTAATGGCTTTGTTTAAACTCTGATGCATTGGTATTAATATTAGGTAAATCTATGCAAAATAATTTTGTCATGGCGTCTACTGTGGGTTTTGTGGGCCCCAATGGACTGTGAGCCCTTATGACGGCGCTGAATTAGAGAAGTAGTGGAGCTCCACTCCTCCGTGCGTTTGCAGCTAGACCCCTTTGGCTGAATTGTGCACGTGAAGCATCATCTTCGGGCTGACGCATGCAGCAACTACGCCAGCTAATAGCCGCTATGCTGCCCCCCTCTGGAAGCAACCGGTTAACTCTGACTGAACAGGACAGTAATCGAGGGAGAAAACGAAACTATCAACGAAAACGAAGCTAATTTTATCTGCAATTCAGTTTAGTTTTAATTAGTTTTGCATTGTCCATTGTAGTTTTTATTTAGTTTTCGTTTTTTTAAAATTGACATTTTTATTTTTATTTCAGTTAACTAAATTATTTTTTCACAGCTAGTTTTAGTTTTAGTCTTAGTTTTGGTTAACTATAATAACCCTGGTCAGGGGTACCAGTAATTTTGGAGTCCACTGTAATGTGCTCCTACATGACTCCCATTGAACAGTCAGGTTTATAGCATCTCATATTTCTATTGATTTCTTGTAAAACTTGAATTGCCACTCTCTTTTATGACGGTGAGAGACATTTACATGTACGAGTCCTCCTCATGACAACAGAGGGCCAGACCATGACCACAGAGACACAACTCAGAATTAGGCAAATGGGGGTATTTCACAGAGCAGGATAACTAAATTTAGCCAGATAACTGCACCAAGAAATATCCGGAACAACTCTAATTGGGAGGTAACACATTCACCTAGCCCTGTGATACAAGGCCTAAATCATAGAATCCTAGATAACCATGGCACTGCTAAAGCAGTTACCCTCTTTAGCAGTTTGGCTCTGAAGAATTAACGATACTGCACTGCCTGTAAACAAAGCACCTTGCCAATTCTAATTGAAAAGACAAAGCAACAGAGTGAGAGAGAGAGACCACTGAGAATGCAATATAAAGAGCATGACAATGTTTATTACTGTAAAGTTTTGACATTTAAATGGCATTTATTTGTGAGATTGAAAAGCTGGTTAGCAAAAAACTACCACCCACTCAATGGACCGGTCAAACAATAAAAGCAGCCAGCAATACCTTATTTTTCCATCAAGTAAACAAAAGAGGCAAAGTTTTCACTGATTATTCAGCTGCTGAGAGCAATGAAGCCAGTACCTAACTGTACAAAATTTAAGGCTATAATTCCTCCAAGTTTCAAATCACATGGACTTGCATACACTCTCCAATTCACAAGCAGACTCTAAGCTTTATCTTAAAAGCAAATACAACCTATTAAATCCAATAGACAACACAGATACTGCTGATTTTTCCAAGTACTCCAATCTACTCTTCCTGCCTGTCAGCAGTAACTCAATACTGATCCATACTCCCATCCGAAAAATATTTTCATTTTGGATCAGTGTGATTCAGGTGGGTTACAGTTTTCAAATAAAAATAAAAAATTCAGACACTCCTATGTGATCAACAATGATCTCAGACTTGGTGCGAATGGGTCAAATGTAGATCAACCCTGAACAAAATGTCCTGGGTTTCCTGTCAGGACAAAAATGGAAAACTTTTCCAAAATGAATTCCAGACCAGTTCCTGCTCTGTACCAGACATTCGAAATTTGTCTCAAAATCAGCTTCTTGTTCCACTTCTATCCAATGAATGCCTAAAGATTTCTTCCTTCAATCTCAAAAGTAACACCGACCTTGGGAGGACCATGGAAGCAATTCTTGAGTTTACAGTAGTTCCCATCAAAGTCATCTGTTCCAGTATCACAATTGAGCTTAAAAACAGATTAACTGCACAGAATATCTCACCATCGCCCCTCACCAAAGAGAACATCAGTCATTGGCAGAGACGGCGCTGTACGTTACTCCTGCTGATACAAGACAGCGCAAACCTGAACAAAGTGGAATTCAATTAACACTGTGCCCCAGTTAGCAGCACATCATTTACTCCAGTTTCATCATCTTAAGCGTAGCTTCTTTTTTTTAGACAAAACAATTTTAACAGCTGAAAATTTTAAAGAGCAATTCAAGGCTAAGTATTTTTACTTAATCATATTGTTGTGATTCTGCATTTTAGCCATGTCTTTTGTCTAGCCCCATGTTTAAGTTCGGTGCCTGGCTTGCCATGTATGCCTTTTGTGTTTTAGTGACCACTGCCTGCCTCTGACCATCCCTAGGATTATGTATTGTGTTTTGGTTGTTTGATTTCATGTTTTATTATTTTTCTTGTTTTGTTATTATTTACGTCTTTGCCATGTTTCATAGCCTTGCCATGTTTCATAGTCTTGTTTTTGGTTCTTGTCCTGCACTTCGTTTTCCCCTGTCTTGTCTGGTGTAGGTCTTTGCCCACGGTCCCTTGTCTGACGTGCCACTCATTCGGGTGATTTCCTGGTTTCTGGGATTTCAATCTTTCTTCATATCTCGTTTTCTTCCTTCCTCTCTCTTTATGCTATCTACTAACCCTACTAACAGTTTATTGTTTTCGATAATTACTAACCCCGATTAACATTGTATATTCATACTAACTGACTAACTTGCACTCGGGATTGTATAGCTGCACATACTAATAGACTAACGATCTCTCAGCATTCGCCCAATCTGTATCTCCGCCCTCCTTGCCTATCACTAATTATCTCTACTGCAGTTTCCATTTATATCTCAGGCTTTCTCTTTTCTTTAGACTATACACTTTAGTACTCCTTAACCGGAGCTGTTATTCGTTCATAGGAATGTCTCGTTATCCCTGTCTGCGTTTCGGCATTCGCCAAATTCATGTAATTAGTTTTCCTCATGTGTCACTCCCATGTCATTGATTACACCTGTTTACCCTAGTCATGTGTTCACCCCGGATGTGTATATAAGGTGTCTGCACTTTTAGTTCCTTGTCAGATCGTCTTTACTCCTTTGTCTTGTGCTACGTTCCTCGCCTTGCTCACTGTGATATTTTCTTTCTGACTGGATTGCCCGACACTTGTTTTTTTGGTTTGCCCTTTTGGATCTGATTGCCTTCGTGAGTTTTGACCTATTTTTGCCCGACCACGTCTATTGTCTTTGCTGCCCTGGTATTTGGATTCGGACTGTTTACGGCTTATGAGTTTGTCTCTCCACCAAACCCACGCCTGTGTACCGAACCATTTTTGCCTGACCTTGAGTTTTGTTATTGGTGCCCTGGTTACAGTTTTGGACTTTGCCCTTTGGATTCTGTTTGTGGATTGTGGACATTGTACTGTTGCCAGCTCTGTTGGGGGGTTTCCCCCTTCAGAAATAAAGCCTCCATTTTGCATTTATCTGGTTTTCGCTCTTGGCTCATTTCGTAAATCCTCACACATATGTAGGGACTCAAACTGACAACAACAGAGTCATACGACAATGAGATGCCACCCAAAAACGTTGAGCGTTTTATTGAAGAAGCCCTTTATGGGCTTCTAAAGTAAAATCAAGGACTTGACATTTCAGTGAATGCACATATAATGCTGCAAAGACTTGAGGGAGGCATGATCTCCAGCCACTCACTCGCCCAAAGACTCTCGATGAACAGGTTACGTCAGCAAAAGTGAAATCATCCAAAGCCAAGGGTAAGATCATTATAGTGAACCTGAGGGCTGCATCGCTAATGCGCTGTTGCAGTTCCATGCTAAGAGGCCCGTGCATCTCTACACCTCAATTAACTAATAAGAGGATTGACTGAACAAGTGTATCTTGCTATATCCCAAATGCACCTTAGTACATGAAAGAGCACAGGGCCCAGATGATTTGTATATACATGCGCATCTCAATGGAGTCCATCTATCCTTACTGGGAGCCCATCTGTTTTTATACAGTCCAGGGAGCCCACAGTCAGTGCCTCTACGAACACAAACCAGCTAATCGGCTGAATGTTGATTAAAGCTGTGCGAGAAAAACAATTCCCACAACCACCCAACATGCTGATGTTGCCTGCATCCCAAGTGGATATGAGTTTATGTGATCAATTTCAGTGGATTTAGTCTGTAAGTCGGTGGTTAAGTGCCACTTGAAAACAAAGGCAGTTTGTTGTGCTCCACAGTCTCCTTCAACTTTGAAAGAAGAATTTTGACTCATTTCAAAGGTATGTAATTAAAAAAATTCAAATAAAAACTACATTTTTTACATTCATGTTCTTCAACATCACTTTGCAGCAGAACAGCTTCAATTCAGAGAGGACGTAACGGCAGCGCTTTCTACGGAAGCTGTATATATATATGTTACAATAAAAACAGGCACTTGAAGCAAGGTGCTAACTGTTTTTGTTGGCTGTATTGAAAGACAGCACTGCTCCAGAGGGACTCCTCGGCTGTCAAAGAGCTCTACCCCAAGCTGTCAGGCAGAAAGTGCTCTGTTGTCGAAAGAAGGTTGAGCTGGACAAACCCATCCAAACATAACAATAAAAGCAAAACAAAAAAAATAAACAAATGAAAAAAAAATGATCAGACAGTTGTGAATATACTGCCATTTTTTTAATCAAAAAAGACTAAATCTCTCAAATCTATCCATTTTGCATAAAAAAATCAAATGCTAACACCTTCCATAATTCAGTTATAATCACTGTGTTCACCGTCTTATTTCTTGTCTTGTTTTGTTATAAATCTAATATGCGAAGAGATGAATGAGCTTTGTTGGTGTAATCGTGAGTTTGCTTAAAACTGCACTGCAGGCTATGGATCCATAAAATGTTGCTGCGGATCAAAACATAAGAAAGTCGGCAATGTGCTTTTAATTGTGATCCACTCAGCTGAAGATTCTCAGGAAGTATTAAGAGTGAACATGCTGTGGCACAAGCCATGTGTGAATTGAAGTCTTCCAGGTATGACAGTAAATTTGATAGGGTTGAAAAGATTCTTCCCACTGGAGTTTCCACCTGGCAGTCCACAGCACACTTCAATGACTTTTGCAGAACTTAACTTTGAGATAAGCCAAATTCGCATGGAAAACTACATCCTCAGAAGACGAAAGACATGCTTAGACAGCACAGCATTCAAATACACTGAAAATCTACAAGCAATTATTTGCTGTTCAGGATCACTGCAAACGGTAAGGTCAAAAGAGCGCAGAATAGATCAAATCTGATTGAGACTACTGGTCCATCATTTTACTGCAAATTCTTCACTAAAACAAATTTGTATTACCTAAAAATCTTAATCTAAAACAGGATTTGTTCCATATATTGTGGAGTTTCATTTCTTTCATTCTCAAGGACCTTATTCTCTCAGGAGCTGCACATCCTAGATCCAGATCACTTGACCAGCAACTGTTGGAGTCGCTGGTAAGAGTCTGTGGCTGGTTTTGGGATCCTTAATTGCTTCCGAATGAAGTTTGGAAAATGTTTGTCTTTGAAAGTAGAGCCCCGAACCATCGTTCATCATCCAAAAACCCTACTTATTTTCCAGGGTACTACTGGGAAAAGGAAGGGTGGTCTTGTCTTAGTTGGGGGAAAGGAGTTTTGCATTTAGTTGAGCACACTGAATGACAACACAGTAAATAGATGTAAGCACTGTATTCTCTCAGTCAGTCGTGACGTATTTCACACCCTGCATTTCAGCCGGAATTCACACATAATACTAATGAATAGAGCAGGGGCTGAATAAACAAAGAGTACATCCATCTTTTACGTTACTTGTTGAATATTTACACCCTTCCTTTAGGCATTTCATTTACCTTATATTATTTCTGTAGAATCCTCTCAGGCACTTCATGGACAGCTCTATGCTTAAAATTGAGTGAGCAACTTTAGATAAAACAGGAAGCGCAATATAATTTTTGCAGGTAATGAGCAGGGCCACCTTTGCAACATCCCTTCGAAGCTATACCCCCAAAAGACATGAACGTACACAGACTAACTGTCGACAGATCAACAGAGAGTGGGAAGAGGGCAAGATATGCAGTCCATCTTTAGTTTTGATTGCTTACCTTACCGAACCACTTGATGTACTAATCAAATGCCAGAATAAATGTCACATTATTAGCTATAAGTAAATATTGCTTAAACAAAATAGGAACGCAGTGAATGTCAATAAACACGGCTGAAGCTGTCCAAGTAATCACAGCTGTCAAGGTAGCTAATGTGGTAGTATTAGCTGGCAAAGTGGATAGAAAATAAAAGTTTATAGCCAGCTATACAGGACTGGCCACCTATCGGTGCCAGGCTGCAATGATGCTTTATAACAAGCAAAGCTAAAATCAACAAAGGTTAGGATACTATATAGAAGAGTATATAATGAATGTATATTTTGCATTTGTAGTGCATTTCATCCATAATATTTGCCCAAAGGTCAATTGTATGTAGCAACCTACGGAGCTAACCAGCTAGCTACCTGGTGATTTTATGACAGTTCATCAGTGGCACATACTGATGAGCCAAAATTTTGCTTAGAATTCATAGCATGTTGCAGAGTGATTCACATCTTAGAAGAGAGAACAGTCACTGATCCTGCATATAACTCCAGGACCCAGTGTGTTTGGTATAACAGGACAGACCCGGGGTGGAGGGTATGCAAAAATCAGGGCTTTAAAAACCTCATCAATTCTTGATGGCAGTCTTCAATTCCTCCATCTTTTCGTGTATTATTTGGTGGTGCAGGTTAATGAAAGTATAAGTGGAAATACAAATTTCTCTGCCACCACTGTCATTCTCTTACAGCTAGCTTAACTGGCTCTCTAGCTTTTCCAACATTACCAACCAAGCTGAGCACTCCTGCTTGCATGCACAATGAGCACATGGGAAAGCATTTTGGGAAGTGTGGTTTCGAGAAATGAGAGTATGTCATTCACTGTAGGTCTTTGCTTTATTGCAAAATAATTCATGATTTCACCCATTTCTAATCACAAGAATAACTGCCATCTCTGCTTAATTCTTTTTTGGTTGCACTTTTGCACATACCAGCCCCCTCCATAATTATCGGCACCCATGGTTAAGATGTGTTAAAAGCCTTAAAATAAATTCAATTGTTACTGCAGAAGCATACTCTCACACACACAAGAAAATTGTAACCTTCAACTCAAGTGAATTATTTTTTGTAAGATTACCTCTTCCACAATTATTGGCACCCCTAAAAATTCCTAAGAAATAAATGTAATTGATGTATTTCTGTCATTTCTGCAGTAGTTTACAAAGTTGATCAGAGTATCTAAGAACATTTAATTAGTAATTCACCACCTCCTGTTTCCCTGGGTTATAAATATGACGTGGCACTGAGGCCATTTCTCTCATCCACTCATCAACATGAGAAAGACAAAGGAACACACCATTCAAGTAAGGCAGATGTGTGTCGACCTTCACAAGTCAGGCAGTGGCTACAAGAAAATAGCCACTCGCCTGCACCTGCCCATATCTACTGTCAGAGGAATCATTAAGAAGTTTAAAACAACTGGAACAGTGGTAAACGAGCCTGAATGAGGACGCAAGGTTATTTTGCCACCACGCACAGTGAGGAGGATGGTAAGAGAAATGAAAGTTCTCCAAAGCTCACTGTTAAAGAATTGCAACAAATGGTAGCATCTTAGGGTCACAAAGTCTCCAAAACAACCATCAGGCGCTATCTACATGCCAACAAGCTATTTGGGAGGCATGAACGGAAAAAACCTTTTCTCACTCACAATCATAAATGCAAACGTCTCGAGTTCACTAAGCGGTACTGGGACTTCAACTGGGACCGTGTGCTTTGGTCAGATGAGACCAAGATAGAGCTTTTTGGCAACAAACACTCTACGTGGGTCTGACAGAACACAAAAGATGAGTATGCAGGAAAGCACCTCATACCCACTGTGAAGTATGGGGGAGGATCGGTGATGCTGTGGGCCTGTTTCTCTTCCAGAGGCCCTGGGAACCTTGTTAGGGTGCGTGGCATCATGAATGCTTTGAAATACCAGGACATTTTAAATCAAAATCTGGTGGCCTCAGCCCGAAAGCTGAAGATGGGCCGTCAGTGGGACTTTCAGCAAGATAATGACCCTAAACATGTGGCCAAATCTACACAGAATTGGTTCACCAGACACAGAATCAAGCTCCTCCCATGGCCATCTCAGTCCCCAGACCTCAACCCCATTGAAAACCTATGGAGTAAGCTGAAGAGGAGAATGCAGAGGAGAGGACCCAGGTCGCTGGATGATTTAGAGAGATTGCACAAAGTGCAATGGTCGAAGATCCCTCTTTCTGTATTTTTCCATCTTGTGAAACATTATAGAAAATTAGGTGCTGTTTTGTTGGCAAAAGGGGGTGGTACAGAGTATTAACATCAGGGGCGCTAATAATTGTGGCACACATGATCTGATGTAAAAGAATTATTTCTTAATGTGGGATTTTCTTCCCACTGAATAAATGCACTTGAATTAAAGGTTGGATTTTCCTCTTTTTTTCATTGTGATCCTATATTATTTAGAAAAAAAACTGAATTTTTTAGAAGATAAAGAACACATCTTAGCCAGGGGTGCCAAGAATTATGGAGGGCACTGTATCTTGTGTGATAGTTATCCCCTGAGCACGACATAGGAATGATAATGATATTGCATTAATTTCATGTTGCATGTCAAGAATCATCATCATGTCAGTGTTTGACTGGCTCAGCACCACACAATGGAAGCTAAATCATGTCAGAAATACAGCTGCCTCCAAATTCTCAATGGAGAGAAAAAAAAAACAAACAAACAAACACAAAAACAAGCTTAACCTCTGCTCCTCTTTCTTACTATCCTGACTGTTCTTGGAAAAGTGACCTCCGAGGAAAAGTGAAACATCTTCTCATATTCTGACCTCCAAAGTAACGTTAAGATTAACGTATATGCAATATAATTTCAGAAGAGCACCCGTAAGCAGAAAATTAACAGCAAAAACAGTGAAGCAAATAATAAATCATGATCCACAGCTGACTTTTTTCGTCTGACAAGACATATTAAAAATAAGCATAATCTTAGTGCTAGCAACTTGGAAAGAGCAGATGCCATTTGGAAGAAAAAAAGCCTACTTAAATGGAAAAAAGGACAGTCTACCACACTTTCTTCACAGAATGACCTTGAGTGGTACCAAAGGGTGTCAACAAGTAAAATGCATTCTTATTATTATTGTTATTACAACAATTCAGAAAGTCTAATGCACTTTAAAAAGCTCAACAAGTGCTTGAAAGGCTTTTAAGATTTTCTCAAGAATGAGTACCTTGTACTGCCCTTTAAATGGCATCACACAAGGCTGTGTTTGCCGTTCCACCGCACCGAATCATTTCTCTGTGCTTCTGAAAGCATTTCTTGATTGCAAGGTTGGTTTGGGGAGGGTGATATTTTTGATAAATTAAAAATCAATACACTGTGTACGTAAAATAATTTGTCAAAATGTATAATCTGCCTTCATTTTAATACAGTTTGCATATGCAAAATAAAACACAAGTTAGCAGCCACATAAAATATGGTGTGGACCATAGATATAAAACATTTTTTTATCCATCTATGGTGGTTTTATATCTACGGTAAGGACAGTGGGAATAATAAAATCCATTTTCTATGCGTGTGCAAGTTTTATTCATCATTAGAATGATGTTACAAACATTACACTCTAATGAAAGGATGCACTCATTAGCGTTATTATGTAAACTCTCCAGGTTGACAGGATTTGTGCTTAGAGGAACCCATTAAGGAGGCGACAGTTTAATCAGAAGATGCAACTCTGTGCTTTAATGACCCATTTACAAGAGCTGAAACTCCCATGTTGCAAAACAGTGCCTCAACTTTCTCCTCAACTTTCAATCATAGATGAACTGAAACGGGAGACAAAAAAAGAAACAAAATTTTGACTAATCAGAAATACAACATTTGCTGCTGTCTCAGCTGGAACAGTCACTGATAATGATGTCAGCGAGTTGCAGAAAGATGTGCAGTGTTGTGAAAAAGAATTTGCCCCCTTCATGATTCCTCCTATTTCTGTGTATTTGTCACACATAAATGTTTGGGTCACCACACAAGCTTTAATATACGACAAAGATGACACAAGTAAACACAAAATGCAGGTTCTGAATGATAAATTCATTTATTGTAGGAAAAAGCCATCCAACCCTACCTGGTATCGTGTGAAAAAGTAATTGCCCCACAGTTATACCCCCTTCACACCGGATAGGAGGTGCCACTGCGGATTTTTGTCAAAATCGCCATCACCGCAGTGACAACGCCAGTAGTGTTTTCATAGTTTTACCCACCCGTCAAACGTGTTTTTCTTCACGGTGCTACTGGGAAATTAGGGTGGGGTCACTGAGGACATGGCGATGCCATTAAGTTGCCACTACGATTTGATGGTGATGCCACGGTGATTATTAGCAGCAGTATTGCGGTGTTGTTGGCAGCGTTGAGGGGCCAGTGAGGTGCTACTGCGGGGATGGCGATATTACTGTGGTGCTACGGCGGTCGTGCTGCGGCAGCAGGTAGGCTACGTGTCAGCTATAAATGAGAGGTGGTTTTCGTTTGAAATTCGTAGTAATATTTTGTCTGCTGATGATTCATTTCTATGGTGATGCTACCGAAACGTGGTACAAGAGTTAAAAATGACTTCGCGGTAGCACCCCCATACCCACAGTGCTCCTGTGGTAGCTCTGTTTTAACACCGCCATAACCACCATGGCAGATTGTGCTCATGTTTAGGTGGCATTATTTTGTTTACCCCACAAGATGGAGATCTGAAATCCTCTGGATACATAGTCCCTTTGCATCTTGCCTACAGTGCCCCCTGCAGGCGAATTTTTCCGTGTTTTGATGTTTAAAATCATCTACACTGAAAATACTACCATTGAGGTTTTACTATTGCTGTAATGTACCCCAAAGGACTATGAATCCAGAGAATTTCAGATCTCCGTCTTGCTGCGTAAACAAAATAATGCCACCTAAACATAGGCACAATCTGCCATGAAATGGTCCATTTTCAGAGTTCCTCCAACTTTGGCTCCGACTAGCTTGAAAGTGTAGATACTACCAAAGAAATTCTTAATATCTCTGAAAACAGAGCTCCAAAAGCACATTAAATGGCATTTATCCCCATGGAACATATCTGGGTTACTGAGAAAATGTACCGTAAACATACACCAACTTCGACCATCTCTCCAGGCATCCATTGCAGGAACCCAGCAAGATACCAAGGGAATGTTAACTGAAAATGATAGTTTTGTAGTGAGTAAACACATAGTAAAGCATTCTAGTTTGGTATATGTCTGGGATATTATTTTATTCCTATTCCCATTTTCTGTTTTTACTGTGATTTCTCAAATAATTCTGGCTCAATAACATAGTTACCCAGCTTGGCGATGATGTGGTGCAAATGTCTATGGCTGATGGCTAATGTCTAATGTCCTGAAGTGTCACAGGTCATGACAAAAGTATAGCACATCTGGTACTGGGTACCCTTAAGTCATAATAATTGATGTAAAATATGGTGTCAAAAGCAAAACGGAGCCACTTTAGTGGCTTTCAGGTGGTGCTACTGCCAGATTTCTGGAGATACTAATCTAAAAATTTGGCTTTTTCTTTGAGACTACCATATCTACCTATCTGCTGAGTTTCATTCAATTCCAGGGGGGTCAATTCCTCAACTTCTTCAAAAAGTGCAATTTTCTCATGGAATGGCTCTTAAGTCGGTATGTATATATACATGTTTAGTTTTCCATTTCCACATATTTTTTGTCCCGTATCAAGTGCTTGAGTATTCATGATCGAGATGCAGTTCAAATGCGGAAACGTCCGGCCTAATCGTGTCTCTGGGCCTTGTAGAAACGGTTGCAGAGCCCCTTTTCACTCTTTCACCATCCTTGTTTTTCATCCTTTTTTATTTCCATTAAAAATGCATGGTAGAGTTCTGCCATTATGACATCACGAAACGCTCTAAGGCAGCCTCAACACCACAACCATAGATAGACAAAGAATGCGAAGCACTTTTAACAATGTCAGATGATAACTTTGTGTGTGTGTGAGAGAGAGAGACAGACAGACAGACAGCCTACCTACACTCTACCAGACTGCCACTCTACTCTGAGCACGCGTGTGCGCATGTGTGTGTGTGTGTGTGCGTGCGTGTGTGTGTGTGTGTGTGTGAGGGAGAGAGAGACTGCATCTTTGCCATCAACATTTTAGTAAGCACACTCTCGAGGTTCGTCCTGATGAAACGCGGTTCTAGTAACAAGTAACCTGCATCTATCTGCAATTTGGACGCATCTGCCCTCTAAATTGGAGAGCCTGCACACATTAATATGTTTTTGCGCAAGTAATCTGTGTCACCAACAAAAAACATTGTACGTATTTGTGACAGCACTCATGGGATTCAAACCAGATTCAAACTGAGCAAATATATGGAGGGGATACTGCCCTGGAGGAAGGCAGTTTGTCAGCTGTACACATTGAAGTTGAGAGGGCAAAACAAGAAGTTTTTTAGGTTTTTGATAGCGCTTAACGCATGCCTACAGGCCGAAAACCACATGGACTATGATCAGACCGTTCTCATTCATGTCGCATGGCCATGCATTGGTCTTGCATACAGAACCTCATATGAAAGGGGCTCGACTCTCATTTGAATATCATATAACAGATCAAATTTCTGTGTCCAGAGCCCTGAAAAATCAAATTTGAGTCACGTCAGCCTGGTAATGTGAATGTAGCACGTGGCTCCAAGACTCCAGCAAACCATGATGAGAGCCATGATCTACAAATGGAGAAAGATTGGAACAGAGGCGGACCGTCCTGGTCATCAAAGATCGCATTGATGACTCATTCAGGAGGTCACAAACTAACCCAGACTACCAGACTGGTAGTGTGAAGTTCTGAGGCTGCTTTGCTGCTTGGGCTACTTGCCATAATTGATGGAACCATGAATTCTGCTGTCTACCAGAAAATCCTGAAGGAGAATGTCAGGTCATCTGTTTGTGACCTATAGCATAGCTTGTCCTGCAATTTAGTTCTGCAGCAGGACAACGATCCTGAGTGCAAAAGTAATTCCACTTCTGAATGACCCAAAAGAAACAAAATTAGGGTTTTGGGGTGGCCCACTCAAAGTCCTGACTTGAATTCTATTGAGATGCTGTGGCATGGCCTTAAACAGGCAGTTAAAGCTCAAAACCCCTCCAATGTGGCTGAATTACAACTGTTCTTCGACGAAGAATGGGCCAGAATTCCTTCACAGAGATGTAAAAGACTTATTGTCAGTCATGTGAACGTTTGACTCCAGTTGTTGCCGACAAGGGTGGCACAACCAGTATCTCATTAGGTTTTGTGGGGCAATTATTTTTTCACAAGCAATGCAGGGTTTGCATAACTCTTTAACTTCAATAAATAATCATTTAAAAGCTACATTTGTGTGTACTCATGGTGTCTTTGTCTTATATTAAAATTAGTTGGATGCTCAGCAACATTGAATCTTGACAAATAAGTGAAAACATTAGCAATCAAGAAGGGGCAAATACTTTTTCACAGCGCTGTAACTTCCTGAAATAAGCAGAAATCCACAGTCATGAGGCACACAACAACCAGCAGGCATGCCATGACATCACGTAAAAAATATCAAAATAAAAATGGATAATACCATTTAAAGTAAATTAAAACGGATATTTCTTGATTCAAACCCGAAAGGAACATTCAGGTCCACTGTAGTCATGCCACTTCAAGATCAGCACAGATCATTTTAAGGAAGATGCTCTATGAGATCTTAATAATTTGTAAAGTGTATCACTGATGGAAAAATGGTAAGGAAACTGAGCCCAGCATACCTGTGAATGCCATCTGCCTTTTGAAAACATTTCAAACGTACAGTGTCTACCACTGAGGTTGAATATCAAGGCAAGGATCAATACTTGCAGTGCCTTTTTTTCTAACGCTCTAAATAATGCATAGTCTTCGAGGAAGGGTATGAAAAGCAACTTTTTTTCAGCCATGGTACCGGTGCTGATGAAGGTGATTCCATTAGATTTCTCAGTGTATGTATATATATATATATATAGCCATTACTTTTTCATTATCTACAGAATGTATAAAATTCGAGAGAAAAAAACAAGTGTCAAGACACAAGACACATTTCACATCGAAATGCTGCTGATCTTAAACTGCCCAAGAATTCACTAATGGGGAATCCTGGTGGAATGTTCCCTCACCAAATACTCTTAGGATTGTCATTTCCCACGCAGTGTATATACAATTCATACAATGAGACTCAACTCATGTCTGTTTTGTCAGCCAACTCAATTCAAAATGTTAATTACAGTAATAACAAATAGAAACAACAATAGTTTGGTGTAAAGGTTCTGACTCTGACTCACTCTGCTCCTTGAGTTTGATGAGGAAGGAGTAGGGAGGGTTCAGATATCTCTCTCCGCCCAGAGGTGGATGTTGGGCCAAATATGGGATGTTAACCGGCAGCAGAAAAGAGTGATGCAGCACTGCAGCAGGCAGAGGGATGTTTGCCAAAGAGACAGTGCAGGAGAGCAGCTTAAAGAGCCCACCTTCCAGAGGGGTGACACAGTGTCTAATATGCATGGGAGTGTCAGTGTGAATGTGGGCATGTCTTGAGTTGCTTGCCAGAACTAGCTCCAGCTGCTACGCCCCTATCATGCTTAATTTCAGGTTGATTTGTACCCAAGCTCTGGGGTTCATAAAGCATTTATCCAAAGCATGACACTCTGGCATTTACTCTGGGCCCAATTCCATCCAGCATCCTGAGCTTATGTCAGATGGATGACGGCCCAGTTCCTGAAGCTTAAAGCTTCACTGAAAGGTTTCACTGAGAAAAAATATGTCAAATGAAATTCGCTGTTTCAAATGCAAGTGCATTTCCATCTTTTAGGGTAATGATATAGTATATTTTTTACTGACTAAGCTATAGGTGATGGGGTTGATACCAGGTGTGTTCCACCCCTGCCTGCTGCAGTGCCCTGGCAAGAATTAAATACTCACTGCAGTAAGCCTCTGGTGAACTGGGCACCCACTGACTGTATTTTAAAGCCATATATGTCAAAGATCATCCTCTCACTCTGCTGTGTAAAAACAGTGGTCTGCAGTGTGGAGAGAAGCTGCACCACATTATTTTTGAGAAGAACTTGACTCAGTTTCAAAGAACTAGTCGACACTGAATTACAGTCAGTACAAAGTCTTTGCTATTGAGGATGTTCACAACCTGACAAAGTGCTAAAGGTCAGACCGAAAAGTTCTACTGCTACTGACTGCAAGGCAGCAGAGTAACACAAAGCCTAATTCGGCTCCAACTCTGACAACACGCTAACAGGGAGACATAACATCACTGAAAATAACTCCCAAAGCCTCATTTACTAGCCTCCATACTGCACACCTGACTACACAACACTCTCAAAATTAATTTTGAAATGATTGTCTTTCCTAAGAGGGCTTCTAATTAATTCAAAGCTTTAATTTTTAGCCCAGTTTGTCACAGATGTTCATTGGTGATTGTGAGGCAGACCAGAGGATAATTTTATTCTTCAAAGAAATAGCTGCCATTTATTTGAGTTTCCTCTTGTCTCAGACAACAAAGTGATTTCTGGTAAATTCTGAATGCGTCCTCATTCTATTATGACTCCAGCATGGTTATTAACCTCCAAGATCCCAAACAACAGCAACCAGAATTTAGCTTCCTTATGCAGTCCATCCATTTAACAATTTGACAAAATGCACTAAAAGCTGCATGGACTTGCACTGCTATTAATTGAAGCCATGGTTAAGTTAATTAAGATGTTTTATGTGAAAGCTGAGGGTAGCAAATCCATAAATCGCTTTTCATGATTGTGCTGCTATTTGCCTGAGGCCATTTTGAGGATGCCAACTGTCACTGGGTGTGCGCGTGTGTGTGCACGTGTGTGTGTGTGTGTGTGTGTGCACGTGTGTGTGTGTGCGCGCATGTGTGTGTGTGTGTGTGTGCACGTGTGTGTGTGTGTGTGTGCACGTGTGTGTGTGTGTGTGTGTGTGTGTGTGTGTGCATGTGTGTGTGTGTGTGTGTGTGTGTGTGCACGTGTGTGTGTGTGTGTGCGTGTGTGTGTGTGCACGTGTGTGTGTGTGTGTGTGTGTGTGCGTGTGTGTGTGTGTGTGGGTGCACGTGTGTGTGTGTGGGTGTGTGTGTACGTGTGTGTGTGGGCACGGGTGTGTGTGTGTGTGTGTGTGTGTGTGTGTGTGTGTGTGTGTGCGCGCGTGTGTGTGCGTGTGTGTGTGTATAAGATGCATAGATAAAGTAGGTTTTTATTATGCCTTCTGTAGCACAGCAAAGGCAGAAAAGGCAAAATACAAAACAAACCGGAAACGATGCTCCAAATATTACAATAGTAATGCGCCATATCTGCACAATGGAAATGGCGCTTTAGTGTATGGCTGTCTAAAGATAGGCAAATACACGGTTACAAAGTCTATACAAGGCTGGAGCTTAACAACAAGCTTATGAGACTTCACACCTTGAGGTTTATATAGAGCAGTAATGACACAAATATAATGGGAAACAGATGAGGGTGGTTCCTGATGACTGTGGTGAGCAGGCCAGGTCTGAATAGACTGGTGATTGGGTGCGCTGGAGGCATGGCATGACAGTGTGTGTGTGTGTGTGTGTGTCTCTGCGTGTGCATATGTCTGCATGTGTGTGTCCATACATGTTCCCAGGAATATATTTAGTAGATACGTGAAGGGACTACATTGTGGTCACTGCACAACGGATTAAATTTTCTTTTAAAATTAAGGATAAAAATGATCTTATCCTACTTCCGCAAAAAATTTGGCTCACAAGCGCTTGGCAAGTACAGCACCCAAGATATCAGGGGAATATTTGTAGAGTTTCAGCGGTACGCAACAGTAAGTACATTGTTTGTTTCTCAAGCAAATTAAAACACAGTTACTCCCAGCAGCTCGATAGGAAAAGCACCAGCGGGATTCATTTTCCATCCCTCAGGGTCCTCGGGTAAAGCCTCACATCTGGGCTCTGCGATTTACAGCCCCCGCCGTCCCATGATGCATTGCATTTCCCACACAATGACAGCATGATGCATTAAAACTAGTGAAATAAAGGAACTCCAGGAAGAAGCAATCTGCCAATTCCACACTGACTTAGGATCAAAGAGGCAAAGTAAGGCGGGATAGGGGCACAAGATGGAAAGAAACACATTCTAAACCAACAGAAATCACATAACAGTGGACTAAACTCCACGGAACAACAACAGAGCTGTCATTTCTCAGTGCCAGTGTTTCAAATGAGCCGGACCTGTTTCGTTTTTCGATTTTTTCCCGCCCTTTGGTCTCTTTCAGCTGCTTTTAACGAAAATTAAAATTTGAATGTGGGCAGACAAACAGTTGCACAGTTGCAACAAACAGTGTCGTCCATGAGTAAATGACTGTAATATCTCCATGCGTCAATCCATATGGATCTCAGAACCATTAAAATATTGACTGTCAGCTTTAATTCTAAATGCACAAATTACATTGTTTTCAAAACTGAGTCACTGCAAAAATACTTGCCGACTACACCACGAATGAAGTTTTTATAAAGACAATTCTTTCTCTACTACCTTACTACCCCAGTACTGCTGACAAATGCAGCTTATTTAACAAGCAGGAAATGTCCTTTGCAGGTAAAAGAAAGAACTATATTATGGTATGAAGAAATAAAGTGGTCGTGGCTCTGACAAGGTAAATGTGAGAAGAGAGTATAAAAAAAGAATTTTACCCTTTCACATGCCTCTCACCTCCCCTGATACACAGTGACCCCTGCTGGTCAATTGGGCACTCGCGCTGTACATTTTAAAGCATGGTCTTGTAACTCTTTAACTCCACTCAGTACAACCTTGGATTGTTTCGTTTTGGAGGAGAGCTTGACATTACTTCAGTTTGGTCAATTGCTTTTTTGAGCGATTTTTAACAAAAAAAAAATTGATATCAGTTTTTCTTAGAAAATACAAAAGTTAAACAGGATTCATTATTTTCGTTTTTGATGTGTTGGATGAGAGCATCTGCCCAAGAAATGAGAGTAGTGGCAGCTCTTACGCTGACAGAAGGAGGACATAACCGGGAGCCTTCCTGCCCTCGTTCTGCGCCCTGATCAGATGACACTTCCCCTAATCGAGCTGTGCACTCAGCTAAAGCACTCTGACATGGAACCCGGGCGGCGGAAGAGCCTCATAAATATTCATGAGCGGACACAGCTCGCTTCATCACGATTGGATGTTAGAAAGACTCAATTTCCATGGCGATTGCAGTCAGCACCGATGCAAGTTGTGTGGTGCTAAATCCACTGAATATTTATAAGCGCCAAGCTAGAACCCAAATGTTTGGGATTAAAAAAGCTCTCAGAAGCAAAGGGTGGACATGTTTTCCGACGATTAAAAGTAATGATCAGCATTTGTAGACAAAACAAGTAAACAAGTGAAGCACACAGCTCCTGCAGTAAAGTTTCTGGTTTCTACGTAGAAGTTTTAAAAATTTTGTGACCTCTGATAGACTGATAATGTTTTCCAAGCTGGGTTCCCTGAAGCACTGGCAAAACACAAACATCCAGCTCTGCTATCTGAGGGGATCCCCCCACCTTCGCTGTTGGCAAAGCAGTGATTGCTCCCCACAACAGACGGCAGCATCCTGCGGTGAGACCGGCAGATTTGAGGAGATGTTTGTCACGATTCTGATCACCGTTCATTAATCAGAGCTGTCACCTGGATGCCACTCCCGTCAGCCTCTGGCAGAGCCACACTTCGCTCCATGACCAAGCAGAGACGCCAGAATGAATGCTTAACTTTTTATTTTTCCAAAGAAGTTTGTTTCCTTGAATCTCCTATCCTTTCATTATCCTCTCATGCCACGAAAGACTGATCAAATATTCTACACATTTATCCCTCAGAATCACAGTCACCGTGTGGATGAGTAATAGAGTTACTGACTCATAGATTCATAGGGCCACAGACTATTGTCAAAAGTCTTTCGTGATTTTTAATCGCACTGAGGACTTTCTCTTGAGATTAAGCAGCAGGGAACAGTATCTTTTCCCTGCTAAACTCTACAAGCCCATTCCAATGACTTTCTTACTCACTTATTGTATGCTGCTTTTGATAAAAGCATCAGCTGAATAGATGTCATGCACCTTAAAATAAATAATGAGAAATAGTGGCTGAACAGTTTGTGTTGAACATAAGACTAGAAAACAAGGGAAATTGGCCATTTAGCCCTAACAAAATGTGAGACCATAAGAATGCATACTGAGAACCATCCTTCTGGATCAATAGAGCACTCTATGGAACCTAAACTGAACATCCTAAAAGTCTCTGAATCTAGAACCCGAGCTGGAGCGGTGCTCTACACGCTGACATCTCTACATAAAGCTTGAAACATCCCCGTTCCGCCGATGAGCAACTGCAATTCTAGTAATAGCCACAAGAGGGAGCAAAGATCATTAGTGCATCTCTGTGCTTAGAATGCTTCATGTCTATTAATTCAATCACCTGCCCTCACACCCACTCCAGATGCTAAAATATTCACTTGCTCAAAACATGAATCCACAGAGGCTGGGCTTCAACATCGCCACTGACGCTTTAGTCTCAACCTCAGAAATATGCATGAAATTTTGTCAATCCGCTGCATAAATGATATATTTTCCACAAATCTCTCTATAAAGAGTGTAATTACATTTTGCTGATATTATTTGAAATGTTTTACATGTAGCTCAGACATGTTGGTTATACAATGACCTGACCATTTATAAAGCTGGCAGTAAGACCATAAGAGAGAACTGGTACTCTCAGGATTTGAAACAGCAGGCACTGAAAACTCAGCTCTCAAACAGCACACTCGCTCTCAGTCTTGGTTGTCAAGATGCATTGGGTTGTATTAGGAATTTTATACATAGGGCTTAAGTTGGGTCACTAAATGAAAAGAAAGGACTCTGCCAGTGGGCCACTTAGAAATGCCCTTTTCCTAAAAACCACTTCATCCCTGTTTCTCTCTCACGCTCATATGCTTCCGACCTGCAAGATGTCTCTCTCACAAACACAATTCCATCGCAATTCTCTCTCAGTATCTGGATGTGAGCTGGAACATCAAATCAATGTCCTGTGTCCAGGTCTTTTTGTTTTTCAAACACAGAACAATCACAAAGGCACTTACTAGATGGACAACAGAGCAGACACCAAGTCTAAACCCAAAAAAAGGTTGAACTCCAATGGAGAAGAAATCTCCTGAGTGACTGCTATCAAAAAATCAGGGCTGTTAAACTCTGCTGCTGAGGTATAACGGTCCCTCAGGTTTCACTCCAGCCCTGAGAAAGCGCAGCTCATTCATCATCTACAGCAATGCTGCCCAGCCCGGTTCTTTGAGATGCACCAACCAGTAGGTTTTCACTCAAACCTTAAAAAAAGCACTTATCCTAACAAAGCATTCACTAGCTAGAGCAAGGTTGTCCAGCCCAGCTGGTAGGTTTTCACTGAAACCAAAACAAATCGAACGCACATTGTTTTATAGCTAAAGATCCATTCAGGTGCTAATTAGAAGCAAGGTGTGACAAATATTGGTTGGAGTGAAAACCAACAGGATGGTAGATCTCCAGAAACAGGGTTGGGCAGTGCTGCTCTACCTGTTGACAGAAGTGTACTTTGTAAGGTTTGGAGCAGTAACTTACTGGGCAGTAGATCTGCAGGAACAGAGTTGAGCTGCCCTGCTCCAGTTTATGAACGAGGTTTGCTTTATTACAGTTGAGGAGTACCTCTACAGGACATTCAAACTCCAGGAGTAAGGTTAAGAAACCCTGTAATTAAAATATCAACCTTTCAGAAAGGCTGCACTTACCGGCGCTAACGGTGATCGCCTCGATAAACTGGTCTCTCCAACTGTTCGTTCCCACCAGTAGGGCCAGGTTTGTCTTTTTGATGAGCTTATCCACTGTGTTCTGAACAGAAACAACAAACGGCACTATTTTAAAGCTGCAAACCACACATTTATCTCCCATCATATAGCATTGCTCAGAAACATGTAGAATCACATAGCATCGAATACAATCGTGTTTAATGACTCAATGTCATCATATCAACAAATTGGATTATTCATCTTCATTCAGTATACTGTAGCATTACAGTATATAGCATCATATGGCATAACACAGCATTCTATTGCATTATTATACAATTATTGATTTCAGTTGAGGTGAATCCAATGATTTATTGACCTTGGACAAGGTGAATATCACTTGTCCAAGGTGGATAAATCATTGGATTCACCCATAAGTGAAGTCAATAACTGTTTTATGTGACCCCCCTTGAAAAAGGGCGGCAGCTCTACTGTAAAGCTCCTCACAGGGACAAAGGAACACAGAACATGGACACTGTCTGGAGCTCCTGCAGAGAGCTTAATCAATTTTTAGCTGGAGGTCGTAGGATTTCCATATTCACCACTTGTGCACCTTCGTGCGGTGAATATCACTGTTTACAGTGACCGGCGGAGCTCGCCTTGACCAATCAGGAGAGAAGGAAGTCATATAATAAATTATGTTATGTGGCGTTACAAAGCATCATGTTGTGTCAGGTGACACAATAGAAGATCACTGGAATGGATGTCCATTCTCATTACAATAAATATTGTCACGGCAAAAATGTTCTTATATGTGGGCTGCAAATTGCAGGAGATATACTGGTGTCCAAACAGGGTACATGCATTTTACATTTGGCACTAGCCCCATACATTATGGATCCACTTGTTCCAGGTCTGTGAAGGAAGACATTTTGGGTCTGAAACTACCACAGGTGTTGACCCTGAAGGTCTTTGTGACTCCCTTACGCCAAAACCCCTGATAAAAAATGCACTTTATCATGTTTGGACTGGAGTGATGCCAATCAGACATGCTAGCTCATGGTACATATAGTGCAGTCTGCAAGTATTTGGACTGTGATTTCAGCCTGATGGCTCTGTAATCCAGCACACTGGGTGCGAAAACAGTGTATATGAAGCTACAATAAAGACTGTCCCTTTTACTAAAGTCGATATCATGTAAACAATGAAGGAATTTCAGCCCATTTGTAGACTCTCTGTCTATGGGGGAAACAAATGAAGTGAACCAAAGTGCAAGAATTTATTGAAAAGAAAAAAAAAAATCAATCTACAAGTAGATTATAAAGGGGGATTGACGGCTCGAGAGGGCTCAAGTCCAGGCTTCAGACCTGATCTCATTCAGGGAGATTAAATCTCAGACGACTCAAAAATACATCATGCATTCTAATGAAATGATCGTGCTAGCCTGACTAAGATTTGTTTATTTAGAAAAATAACAGGGAGGAATTGGCAATATTTCTAAAAGAAAAAAAAAATGACTGCACTTCCGGTCCCCATTCTGCCTTCCACTTGTGGAAATGGTGAAACCTGAGACCGATCCTGTGAGGTTGAGCCACTACAGGCAGATGGGGAGTGAGAGGGGATTCCATGGATCAAATCAATATATCTCTGGGTGAGGAAACAGGAATCTCCCCAGCGATTTGGACACGCGACACTGCTAGAGCGTCCATTGGCTGGGCAGTGAGGCGAGACACAGCTGCTCCATAGGGAAAACACATGGAGGAAAAAGAAAACTTGTCTCAGCCCGAGCTGAGCAGATTCATTGTACTCCCATCTCTTCTACACACTGTTATAAACTAGCACCTTTTTTGCCAGATATTCTAACTTGCACCTTTTTTGCCAATTATTTTAACTGTAATTTTACAATACGTTTCCAACAGAGATCTGTGTATATTAACTGTAAACCACAGTTAAATGTGCACAGTACTCTACCTACAGTTAAAATAACAAGGAGACAAAGCATTAATTTAAGTCTTAAATTCAGTCAATTCATAACAATGTAGGCTGATGATGACAAAAATATCAAAAATCTCAGAGCTCCTTCAAGCTTACAGAGAGGCTCTATACACAAGATGCTCTTGAGTCGTTGTAAATTTATGTGTGGAGAGTTTACCAGAACTTTCTGGAGATGTTGTAGATGCCAATCAGACAATCAGAGAGTGTCGCAAAAATAGTATCACAGGAGGAGCAGTCTCTTGAGAAAGGCTTCAGCCGAAACATCACTCAGCAAAGAACCTGTGGCGACCGCTGTGAATGGATTTACCTAAGATTGAATGTGAGAGGCTGTTCTTTCGCGTGTGTGCACTGCGCTGGTTTTTAAGAAATTTTTCCGCTTATCTTTGATTCAATTGTGGCTAAGTGCTTGGCTGCAACCTTGAAAGATTGTTGTCCAGGTCCCAGCATTGCCGCAGTAAATGTAATGAGATTAGCGAGGCTGCTAAGCTCTTGAGTAAGGCCAGTAACCCCAATCTGCTCTGGGTGGTACCAGCCTCTGAATGGTCAATCCAAGAACGAAAGGCACTATGGATGAAATTGCTTGTTAAATAATGTGATCTTGATGTAAAATGTAATGAGTGAGGCTGTGGAAGGAGTTTGTTTCTGAGATACCTTAAACTCGTAGGACTCCTCGATGACCACCTCCAGTTTGACATGTTCCCCAAGCATGGGCCTTCCCATTTCAGCAATACGCCTTTCCTCTTCGTCTTTAGTGGACAGAGGCTCCTCTTCTTCTTCTGTCAGAGAGAAAGAGAGAGCGAGAGAGAGAATGAAAGAGATAGATAGAGTCAAAGTAGTCAGTGGAATTGTGACAGCTAGAGCCCTATTCCAGTGTTGTGCTAAAACACAGGGTTGGTGCCAGTTTTCACCATATCTGATTCAGGAAATTCACTTAAATAAACTTACAAGAAAAGCTCATAAGACCTTACTGTGGGCTTTAAATGAATCAAACTTGATTGATTAAATTGCACAGATGCTTCTGCTACCACCATATGTCATATTGCAATAGGGCTTTGACTATGAGCGAACTTACTTGTTCATATTACACCAAAAACACACACATACACACCCACACACACACTCATGAATGTGAGTATGAACACCTGCACAGACATACTGCTATGTAAAGGTGCAAATGATGTGATAACCATCACGCCACCAAACTTCTACAAAGCTTATCCAAGTTTGGTCAATTATGCTTTGGTTGTATAAATGTGCAAAAAATCATCAGCAAACTTACATAATGTTACCTCGAGCAAAAGGATGCTTGCGATAACCAGAAGTCTATTACTCCTAGAAGTAAACAACAGTAACTTTGATTGGGGAGAAGGGAATGGCGACCTGCAGCCAAGCATAACACATGACGTGACGTCTGATCACATGATCTGCGCGGTAAATTCACAAAAGCCGTCACTTTGTGCAGAAAAGCCCACTGTCGGAGAAATTTGTCAATTGTCGGTAATTCCCGATGGCTTCAATGACATAAAACATTGAATTGTGGGAGATAAATGCTGGTTTAAATGCTGGCCTGTTTTGTATCATTTTACTTTTACTCCGACCATTTTGCACTTTAAGCCTCATTTCTTGCTGGTTTACCACGAGATAGAATGGTGCAGGTGCAAATTTCCACGAAGAGCTCAGTTTGGGTCGTTTTGTTAGCCCACGTCAGCTGCCAATATAATCTCAATGGGCATGGCTAAATCTGTGAAACTCACCAAGTGGTCATTGGTGTTCATTGACGTTCTACAAAAAAAAAAAAAATCATAGAAAAGTATGCTTTCCAGGAGGTGTTTGACAATCGTGGAACTATTTTTTTCAGCTGAACCACATCCGTGTGTAAACTTCCGCTTGACAGTTTTAAAGCCTCCCAGCCAGTTGATGGCAATAATCAATTTTGCTTCTTTTTGTAGGCTACACTCCTCCAGGACCGCGCACACAACCGCTGCAATAAAAGACTACAAACATGATGAAAAAAATCCCTTTTCCATTTCCGGATTAATACTGAAAAATTCTGAGGAGTTCTGTGGTGGAGTTTGTTCTCTCCGTGTTCGCGTGGGTTTCCTCCGGGTACTCCAGTTTCCTACAACATGCATCATAGGAGCACTTTAACCAGCACCCCTGACCAAGGAACTGGCTTTAGAACTGGAGTTGGTCTCCGGGCGCCGCTCTGTGGCTGCCCACTGCTCCTAACTATAGGATGGGTCAAATGCAGAGGAAAAATTACCCCACGGAGTTCAATAAAGTACATCTTATGTTTAACAAAATTACTAATAAAACCTGCTGGAAAGCATACTTTTCTATGATTTTTTTCTGTAGAACATCAACGAATACCAACGACCACTTGGTGAGCTTCACGTCTTTCCAAATGACCCTTTTATGTTGTTTTCGGACAGATATACTGTAGGAGTAATAAACTTCTGCTATAATCAAATACAAAAATTATTTCACCAAGATCAGATAAAGTATCAAAAGCTTTTCACTTCTGAAAAACTATTTTGTTGCTGAAGTAAATAATCCATTATAACTGTTTGTCACATATTCATCTGAGGAGAGGGAGGAGAGGAGGGCTATGGAAGGAAGCATATCTGCCTGAATAAAAAGAGCAGGATCAAGGTTATCAAAAAGGAAATGGAGGAATGTTCCCTCTTTCCTGGTAATGAAACAACAAGGCTTTCACTTCCCCGTTACGGAGCATCATTTTAAAAAGAGACCAGCAAGATTAAATCTTAATGTACTCTCCCCCCATAAAAGAAAAAAATAAATAAACTGATTGCCTCTCGAAGTCCTCTTCCAGAAACATTAGCCTTTCAGAGACTATAGATCATTTGAAGAATGTAGTATTCTAAACAAAGAATATCAGTAGAATCTGTTTTTCAGTGTCCAGTGGCTTAAGAGGCCGCCAGTGAAAAATGCTCTCAGGCAGTTCTCACTGGGTGCAGTTATCCACAGAAACAATACATTCAGCTTTGCTGCATTGGAATCCAGGTGGAAACATTTTAGAGTCATAAGGCTTAGAGCTCACTTGCAGAACAGCAACACTGATTGGTTACGAAAATGGGTGAAGCCAAGGAGAGTTGTGAACCTGGACGGAAATCAAAAAAATGGCAGCAAAAACCAAGTGCCTTCCGGGAGAAAAGGGGGTGTTGACATGTACAGTCATAGCGGATTTTGAGCAGTGTTCTTAAAGCCTTAGGTGGCACCATTACCCAGTTCTGTGAGCAATATGGTGGAGCCCTCTTCTTCCAGCTGAAGTAATGTCAATTTCTGTATTATGCTTTCTTTGCGAGCAGAGACGTCATCTTTTTCCATTTCAAAAGGATTCTGACATCTCTTTCCATTTCAAAACAATCTCCTGTGAACTCCTTTCAGATGAAAAACTAAATTTTTTTCTGACAGCATAGAGAAGATATCCTCGAACACTTGTGGGGACTGACAGATAATTTAAAACGCAATCAAACGGGACAGTATCAGGGTATACACATCAAGAATTTCATTCGCGACAACAAAATGTGGGTAAAATGCTGTCCAACGTCAGATAAAAACAGCATATATGCTTTCCATCACCGCATGTTTGATGGGATCAAAATAGCTCGTAAAATCAGAAACAGCAGCCGTAATTCACAATTCTGCTGCTGCCGTGTTTATCTCTCCTTTTTACAGCAGCCAGAGCACGCACGTTGCCTCAAGAGATTCATCTCCTCAAACTGCCGGCGTGGTCCGAGACAGACGGAACTGGCGCGCCTCGTCAGCCCAAAGTGAGCTCAGAGATTGGCTGGCTTCCCTCTCCCATCTGTCCACCAGCGTTCCAACTGCCCTCGTGACATCACTCACCTGACATTCTAGAATTGTGATGAGTCACGGAACCACAAATACAACAGAGGGAATGTTTGCCGCTCAGAGGATTTATAAATAATGGGAAAATAACAGGAGTGATAAATAAATAAATGTATATATATTAATGTTTACTGGAAAATGTTTGAAATTGATGTTTAGAAGGTGGAAAGGTCCTGTCGAGGTACATAAAATGGAGCTCAATGATGTAGCAGACGTAGAAATTCCAGGTTCAGAAAGTCGAGCCAAGTACTTTGCAAATAATTATACAACCTGGAAATATGACTCATTGGTGGAAGAAAGACATGTTAGAATTTCAACCAACTGACCTCTGTATTTTACACTTCGGGGCAATTGTGTTTTGGGGCTCATGGAATCTTCTCTTAAGTTCAAATGTAAAAGCTAACAAATGCAATTAACCAATTATCTGAAAGTGAAGCCAAGTGTGATCAACCTTGGCAGGGTCTTATTTCCGCAGCACATGGTTCACCTGTTACGTCTAAAAAGCCACAAAAATGGCCTTTTTTCAGAAGAACTGAGTTCAAAGCAGGGTTGCTTTGACAGGATGAATAATGAATACCGTGGCACTGGAGAGCACTAATAGCACTTTGGCTGTAAGTGCTACTTTCCCACAGAGCAAGGTGTGACACTTTCAGAGACTCCACGTTTAAGCACTCCCAAAAACTGAGGAATACTCACTCACTTGAACTGCAGACCTACATTTCCATGTAAAGTGAACAAGTGTGAACTGTATAAAATGTCTCCTTTAAGGAAAGTATAAAGATATTGGGACATGGTAAATCTCCATTCAAAATGTAAATTTGATCCTTGAGTGGTATGAAAGTGCTTAATGTAGCTTGGTGATGCTATCTCATATTCTGGATGCAGCCACTGCATGCATACAAAGAAAAAAAAAAATGAAACACAATGAAATAATCATTACCCTCCGTCGCCGATCTTAACTGTGACACCCACAGAGTTTCTGGCTTTTTCAGGAAGTCATTTCCAAAGTTCCTCACCATTAAACACTAGTGTAATGAGTGTACCACTAAAATTTCTCTGCCCCACGTTTGCAACTCTCCCACTAATTTCCAGTGTTTGCATCAGGATTAGGTGTCTAAAACAACCACTTTAAAGACTTGAACTGGCTCTTTGAGTTCAAATGTATTCTCTGTGCTGAGTGACACTCATAGGCCCTGTTCTGTTGCTTTGTTTTCCACTGACAACACCTCCACTACAGGACTGTCGAGTGTAATCATCACTCATGGCTGCAATTTCGGTTCTCCACTTTAATCTGCATGCAGAGAGAGAGAGAGAGAGAAAGAGAGAGAGAGAGAGAGAGAGAGAGAGAGAGAGAGAGAGAGCAGCATACAGCTACTATTTTTGCCCATCTCTTTAAGTTGAATTGACAAACAATGGCTTTTGGCTGCCATTTTGGCTCTTCTCTTAGCATAAAGAGTGACGCTCCGGCACCCATTGTGCCCTGTTTATTCTGCATGGCGAGAAAGTGGCACATTTAATCTGTATGGAGAGAGCAGCTAATGGCACTAATGGCTTGAGTAGGAAACACAGTAATGGCGCCTTTTTGTGTTTCTAAGAAAATATATGGCAATGGACCAGTTAAACTGCTGATAGGTCAATATAACCCTCAAAGTCTCACCGACATGCAGACCACTGGCTTATCGAATGGGCTTTGACTTTCGTAATTGAAAAGAAGTAGTTTTTGCTGTTTTATTATCCCCCGCCACAAAGTGTGCGGGGGATATAGGTTTGAGCTCTGTGCGTCCGTCCATGCATCGTCTGTCCAAGATAAAGGGGACAGCTTTTCTCAGGAACCATTAGAGATAGGACAACCAAATTTGGTTTGTGGCTTCAGACCATCAAGGCCTTGATGGAGTTCGAACATGAGATGCGTGCGATTATTTTTCCCGCAGTTATTGCCCTTGATCCGTATTTTTGGACTCCGTCCATGGTATCTCTACAGGGGACAGCTTTTCTCAGAAACTATTTGAGATGGGATAACCAAATTTGGTGTGTAGCTTAAGACCATAGAGACCCTGATGGAGTTTGAGAATAAGAAGCACAAGATTATTTTTCACACAGTTATTGCCATTGTGGCATTTTTGGGAGCCTCTGTTCATAGTATCTTTAAAGAAGACATTTTGGCGGGGGATGTTGATGACCATGTCTACTTGTTTGATGTGGGAATTCGCAAAAAAAAAAAATAAATAAATAAATAATAATCAATCTATTGCTGTCTTGTTGAATGCAAAAGGAGAGAGTTCACTCTTCCAGAGCAATAACTTCTTAGCTTAAGAAAGAACTACAATAGAAGTAGAATGGAGGCTGCAAACAAGGTCATTTTGAGCTTGGAATGGGGGAGTGAGAATGGGTAGACAAAGATGTGTGTGGTATGAGTGTGTATTTTCTTCGTGCGTGCGTGTGCGTGTGTGTGTGTAAGCATGTGTTTGTGTACGTGTGTAAAATGCATTCATATGTGCGTGGTGCGACTATGCGTACTGCATATGTTTGAGCTGGAGTGTGCATGTAGGCACCTGTGTGTGTATACACATACATGTACACGTACTACATGCAGGCGCCTGTGCGTGTGTACAACTGCACACAGCTTCACCGGTGGTCAGTAGATATTCCACAGACCCCTGAAGTGAACATCATAAGCTAATATGTAAACCTCCCCCGTAGTTAACATGTGAGATGAGCGGAGGAGATCACCATTAAACCTGGTCACGTTTAACAGAAGTGTACTGATGGGGGGGGGCTTTACCTGTGATGCACACTACAGTGCTGGGGTTGGGGTTGTCTCTGTCCAGCACCTTCCTGTAGACGCGTCGGCCTATTGGGGCAATTTCAGTCGTTAAGGAGAGCCCTGACTGGGCTCCAGATGTGAAAATAAGATGGGGCAAGGGTGAAGGGGGGTGTGTCTATTACTTTGTCAGCAGATGCGCAAGGTTTGAGGTGAGCGTGAACAAAGCTGAAAAGCGGTGACGGTCAGGGGCGGGTGAATAAATTAACTGTGGCTTGTGTTTTAAAGAGGGAAAAGCGATAAATAGATTTTCACAGTGATCCTTCATTCTCTGAAAAATAAATGCGCAGGCAGGTTTGACTAGTTCTAGCAAAATGAACTTTTTAGAAATATTTTGAAAAAATTTATGGTATTGAGTCATTTATACTGACTGCAAAACCTTTCTTAAACCATAAATACATCTTTATGTTTTCATATAATATGGTAGCATTTAAAGGTCATAGCAAACACATACACTTCACATGTACATCATACTCTGAAGAAAAACCCATGAGGTTTTATGAAATATCAACTGATACCAGTTCACCAGAAATGTAAACACATTTAATTCTATGCTTTTAAATGGACTTAGTAAAATGTATTAAACACAGAAGTATAAATCTAATATAAGGTATACCTTTATTTAATTATTGACATTAAATTGATAGCACATTGCACAGGTCTGTGTACTTTGAATGACATCTGATTTTGAATCAAATTTAAACAGCAACAAAATATTGGTTAACTGAGACTTATTCATTTTAACAGGGACAGTACTCTTTAGATTCAGTTATTATGGAGTCATCATTCATGGAACAATGACTTTCAAGTTTGACCAAACAGCCATTATTTACATATCTGGAAAACGAATAACTTTTTTCCATATTTAAATAAAAAGTGGTTAAATCTACTAATTAATTGCTATATTGACATGTTTATTAGCTCACACTGCTCCTTAGAGTGGTTCTTCAGTAAAATTGTGACACAGATTGGAGCGGCTGTTTTATCATATTGCTAAAAACTACTTCAGGCTGAGTGAAAAGCATAGAAGTACTGCCCATAGCAAACTTGTTTTTGACATGGAAATATACCACTGATGTTAATTTATGAAAATTTGTGCTGAATAAAAAGTCATAAGGGAGAACACTTTTGGGATGCGGAAGTTGTGTTAAGGAGGTGAAATGAGAACCAAAGTAATTTTGGCCTCTTATTTTTGAAAACATAAGAAAAACATATAAACTCAACAAAAGTTGAAAACATTCCCCAATGCCTTTAAAATGCGGATATTATCTGTTCTGTCTGAGCATTAGTCAAGCAATGCTGTCATAAAATCCCTCCCTAATGGGCTGTTCGAGCAATTAAAAAGCAAAACTTGCTTCTTTACTGTTTATGCCAGAGGTAAAAATGAACTGGAGGCCTGTATCTGTTTCTGGATTTCACAACCTGCGGCTTTCCCTGATTTATCAAATGACTGCAGTCATTTACATCTCACATTGTTGCTGCTTTTACTGAAAAGCTCATTTAGGCTTGTCTTGAGCCCAGACCTTAAAACGACCCAAAAATTAATTTCTGTCCCCTGTTGGGGACAACAATCTACGACGGACCATACATTGTACAACGAAACCTATCAAACAAAGGTCATTCAATAGGAAAAGTGTCAAGAAGAATTTTTATTGCTACATATTTTTGTCATCAAGAGGGATTTTTGTCAATTCAGAGGGATTATTGCCCAGCTCTCACCTTGTTTTACAGTGCATTACTTCTCCAAACTCTTTCCCATTTGCGCTTACTAATTAGCATCTAAGCGTTAATTCGTTCAGTTGCGAGGATCAATCAGTCGAATTTCTATTTGCCCTCTGCCTACATTATTGTTTATTGTTATAGTAATCAAGCATTTAAGCATTTTCCCTTCCACATTAATGTTGACATAAAACTTCAATGTCTTCTGAAGCTACTGAATTCCTGTAGCTCACAAAACGGTATATTTTTTTCCACGTCAGTGTCCAATATGCTAGTTACGTTATGAATTGATAATTATAACATTGCAAAGGAAGGTGCAATCACTCTTCCCTGCAAATACAGCCCATTCTTTTGAATGCTGAAAACATTTTGAACTTAATAAATAAATCGGTAACTTCAATTAATTAATTAGGTTGCTTTGCTGGAAAAAAAATTGCTACGACAGCAGATGGAATTCAGAAAAAGTATTGGATTAATTTTTTTCTTCATCCATGAAATATCACTATTAAGTTGTCAATGAAGCCCATCTGTGATCTCGGTCAAAAATATAGGCTTAGATATTGGCCTTGAATATTCAGCACATAAATTGTGCGATTATTAATCAAGCAATCCTAAACAGGAGCAGATTGCAAGCAATAATACGTTTAAGGGTCAGAAGGTCACTGCACGCCATTAAAAATCCCATAACGCCGGCATTACCGTTAGAGGGACATTGGGTTTTGGGGAGTTCAACAGAATTAAGGAAAATTTAAGGAGAAACAACATGCAATTGCCTGGTTTTCTTAAGCAATTTTGATTAGTAGTGAGTTTATTGAAACAAAGAAATCGAAAGTCAGTGAAGCATTGTAAGCTATTATATGGTTATTATTCAAAACAGAGTACTTGTATTATGCAGCCATCACTGCAAAATGTAATTCAAGTGCTCCTGTTACAAGTAAAATGAACATTCCCTCTTACCATAAAGACGTTGCCCTGTTGGAAATGAACCACAGATGTAAATACTAACATGAAACATAGAAAACTATGTACAGGCATTTGTGTTTACGAATACAAACAACTATGTATATATTGAATCATGGGCCCGATTTTTCCTATTATATGCAGGATATGCATGGACCATCGCAACCTCATCCACCATCTGTCAATAGGATTGGATCTTCTGAGTATATTTAAATACATACACGCGTCATGGGATAGCCGCGATAACGCATGATATGATGAGCGGTGACCCTTTAAAAGAGATGTCAACTTCAATTTCAGTACTGTCACCCTATGTCAGGGCTCTGGAGTATGCAAAAGAGGAAGGTACACACATAACTAACTTTGTTTTTTTCAGTTAAGGCACTTGCCTCTTAATTTGTGGACATTTATAAACCATTTAATTGATTACATTACCTATTACGCTAACAAAACTTTTTTTGGTGCATTTTTGTTGTTTAAAAATATCAACTGTATGCAAAGTGATCACTCAGGCAACAACGACCGTGTTTGATATTGTAAAAACTGTTTACTACCAGTATGTTCTAGCTACCTCATGCCAGAGCCGTAGAGTGAGGGACTTGCGCCAACGGAGGTAGTAAAAATTCGGCATCGCGTGATACATGGGTGCCATTTTAGGCCAGCTTGAATTTCAAAAAACTACAAGAATGTGTAGTTCACATTGGCATGTGCAGCTGATTAGGATGAATATTCCAGTTACTTAAAAATTCCTGAGTGCTTGACTTGGGGATGTCGCAATGGTCCCAATTATGGGGCAAAGTTGCACAGATTTCTCACTAATCCCACCAGATGAAAAGCATGGGAGGGTGAATTAAATAAATTCGGACTTTGTGACTTAAGTCAGTTATCTAGCCTCTAAGACTGTTATCACAATGAAACACAGTTGAATTTCCATTGCCAGCACTTCATATTACTGGCATTTAGAAAAATTCTGGTCAGTCCTTATGGCTGGAGGAAAATGGATATTGGCGTAGTGATCAATGCGTATACATAATGATAGGCATAGGGCATAGAGAAAAATTGGGCCCTAAATGTTATTTCAAATTAATATATATTTTCGGAGTAGTTCATCATACCTGTTTGTACAAATCCACCTAAAATCACAAAAAAAAACAAATACATATACAATTACCCTCACACACACATAAACACACAAACACACACACACACACACACACACACACACACACACACACACACACACACACACACAGATAAATAAAATGCTTAGCACACTTGATGACAGATTTATAGAGGCTCTGTGTAGACAATAGTATTTACCTGAACCACTAAATCTCCGTAATGCAGATAATGTCTGCACTGTGTGAGCAAAATCACTAAGCGTGCTTGAGTGTCAAAGTGAAAACAAGCCTGATGACCCAGTTTATACCAGGGGCTTTAGCGGTGCGATCAATGCTGCTGACACTTTCATAGTTCAAAGAATCTGCAACAAGACATGAATTTGCCAGAGCACATCACTAACTGCATGTCAAGCATGTTCAGAAAAATAGCTGAAGACCCCAGTGCTCAAAGTCCTGAAGGTATAAAATATCCATTTTGAGAATATTGACTTTGTTACCTATGAAAGACATTTTCTAATCCTTACATCAAGGCTCCTGAAAATGTGACTTAAGTACTTTTAGCACCAGGCTCTTCAATTTCAAATATAGGTGGGTGAATGAATGAAATGAAAATATGCCATTAACTAGTACAGCTTTGGCTCAATCGATGTGTTTTGCGATGGAGATTATGAATGATTGAAAGCGTATCTGAGCGTGGACCATCATGTAGTTAATGAAACAAGAGCCTGTACTGTTTAACAAAACACTCTGGATTCAAATGTCTTTACCTTTTCTTTGGACAGATCTGATTGACATCATGACCACAATCAACATTTTAAGACTTCAATGAAAAAAGGAAAGAATGGAAAAAGAAGAGCAGCTTACCGCATTCATGCAGCAATACGGCTAACAGAGGCAACAAAAACAGAGACCGTAAGCACAGGAAACGGCACAAAGAGAAAAAATTGAATATCTGTATGTCACTGTCAG
Source organism: Gymnothorax reevesii (assembly GCA_029721435.1). Lineage (NCBI taxonomy): Eukaryota > Metazoa > Chordata > Actinopteri > Anguilliformes > Muraenidae > Gymnothorax > Gymnothorax reevesii. The sequence goes on along the minus strand of CM056582.1, from coordinate 95,649,710 downwards.
AAAAAATCAATCACAGGGTTCAGCTGAACATGCAACGGAGTGAAGAAAATGAGGTGAGAATTCATGTCTGACACATGCTCAACAACTTTTTGGCAAATTCATGTAAATGTACTGCAACTGATAATAATATGTGATGATGAGGTGTAAAGCCTACATCAAAAAAAAAAAAAAAAACAGGCCATGACAAATAATAGAAAAACCTGAATTAAAACTGGGGTGGGGGGGTGAGAGTGTGAAAAATTAGTTCTTCTGTGGGGCGACAAACAACAGAGAATGTGACCAATGATGAAAAACAAATTTATTATCAACAGAAAAGCAAAGCATTTTCTGTGGCAAAATGGCAGTTCTGCTGGTCCAGATTAAATTAACAGGCCTTATGAGAGCAAATTAATGTATTTAATTTGGCTCATTCAAACCCAGAGATCTTGCAATTCTAATTCAAATTACTCTAATTTTTTCAAAGATAATGCCCAAAGTAAAGTCACGCATACAAGATCACAGAGTAAAGAAACTGGATGCGGGACTGCTTGATGCAAACTAAGAGTGTCACGCCAATTAGGAGAAAAGACTTATCTGCACAAATGTGCACAAGGGATTACAGCCCTGTACAGCTTACTATTTAACCTTCAAATACTCTCTGAAATTCAAATGACCAAATATCTAAATATCTAAATATATAATTAAACAAATCACTGTTTTCTCCAAGATTTAAACGAAGTGGAAACAAAGAACAGTTTAAAGTCCACAGAGGACAAACAGCCCAGTTTTCTTTTCTCACTGTCCATTTACTGCAGATTCTCAGGGACGAGATACTCCACTGGTCTCACTAATATATTTCTCAAGTTTGTGTGGCCTTGCAGGAAAGACAGCAGTTTAAAAACCACAGGCAATGAGGGTTTGCGTCAGCTCCATTAATTCAGTTACGAAGCCAAATTCAAAGCTGACTGCAAAATTGGGAACCCACTCCACTGCGTTGTGGTTAGATGTAGTTCAAGCGGGTCTATTCCTGCTTCTTCTGATAAAACAAAGCGGAAAATTGCCTATCATGGTTATAATTGCTAGAGAGCAGATACTGTGTCCCCGGAGCCGTCTCTCGATCCATTGATCTGCATTGTACAACTACTAATGCCAGCATCCATTGTCAACTATCACCATTCAGGTCATTCTTATTTTAGCTCCTGGATCTAAATAGGCCACAAATAAGCTACTGTTGTGGTTTAGAATAAAATTTCATTGTCATAAAAAAGAGCGTCCCTGTGAAAGCAGTCAATAAATGGCTGCAGGAACGATGCCAATACCTGCCCTTTATTTGGTTGGTTATGCATGTTTCCCTGTAAATATCTAATCACTTTAAGATCTGACGCCTTGAAGAAACATGCAGAGATTTCTCAGGAAAAGTCTGTGTTTCAAACCGTACTTTGGCGTTTTACAGAAGCAAATCCCAGTTGCCTGCTCAAACAAATATGGTGAGACTTTGTCCCACTTAATCTCTCTATCATCTCTATGGGATCAAGAGTTTCCCCTTCATTAGCATTTTTACATATTCATATTCCACTCTAAATATAATTATAATTGGCTAAGAACAGTGGCAAAGGTCAACTGTATCACATCCTCAGCCATTTCTCTGACTCATTACGAGGTTGTGAACTCTGAGATGAGTTAGGTTTGAAGGTATCTGTTAGAAAAGAGAGTGGAGCTAGAATTTTCTTAAGGGCTTTCTCAAACTGTTATTATATTATTAGCAAAAATCAGACTGCAGGCAGATTTATTATGGAACATGGAAGACCATATCAGTGGCTCGCCTGATTTCATAAAACAAACAACCAGGTTAAAGGGATTACAAGCCCTACCCCAGGGTTCAAAATGTTTATCATGGAAAAAAAAAATCTTCATACTGAACATGTTCGAAAGACCTTCGCACTTCAGAGAAAAAGGCTCCATTGTGTCCACTTTTAAAAACGACCACACAACTCGTTACCATTCTACAATAAAGAATGAAAAAAAAAAAAACAAAAAACTCAGGGCCAGATTCATTAAGACCTTTCGCAAGCACCAGCAAAATCAGATTCATCACCAATGATTTGCGCAGAACAAAAACACTGGCCAATTGTTGACCATGTTACTGGTTTTGCACGAGCAAAAAATTCTGCAAAAAGTCTCTGTGAATCTAGACCTCAGAGTTTTTGATAGGGGTGAATCTTTCTTTCTTTCCAACCAATACTGGGTCGGACGTTTCCAATTTATGTGTACGTGTTAAAGCATGTCTCATAACTGTCTGAACTAGCGCTCTGATTAATTGGTGTGCCTCTCGGCTAAAGAGGACGGAGCGCGTGCAGAAGAGGACCGGTGTCGAGCAGTGTGCGGAAAACAGGCAGCGGAAGTGTGAGAGCAGAGAGAAAGAGCAGGAGAAGGCAGCAGAAGAGGAAGAGAGGGACAAAAACACCCCTCTCTTCCCTCAACTGTCAGAGAAAAAGGAATAAAGCTTCAGCAACACTTTACAATAAGCTTAAATGAACTAACATTCATTCATGTAGTTGTTAAAATGAGTTAATTATGTACAAATACTGTGAGAGTGACTCAAACTTAAACTAAGGCATTGCTTAATTGCTATTTATACATTAGCAAAGCAATGGATAAACCTGTTTTAATCTCCCAATAACATTAGCTGTTTTGTAAGTTGCTCTGTTAATTAGAATTATCCAATCTCGTTTCCAACCTCAAATTATGGCATACAGGCTAGCTTTCAGCTGACACTATTTAGCAACTAGATTAGCTCAAGCTAACTCAGGTAGACCCTCTCGTGTAGAGCTGCCATAGATTAACGTCCTAGCACTTCTAGCTGGTTACACTTTAAGGTCAACTTGAGAATTTGTTTCCTATCATCAAACTAATAGCTATTTTCTGGTGTATTTGAAGAGTTTTTACATTGTTAACTCACATTTAAAACTACACTGGTTAATGTCAGTTCATGTAAGCTCATTGAAAAGTGTAACCCATTTGCTCTTTGGGATACTCTCACACCTTCCCAGGGCCTGGTCCATTGGGGTTCCAGCAGCTCTACGAAGAACCAGCAATGCTTGTCGTATTCCTCACGGTTGAATATTCTAACAGATATGGACTTCCTGTGACCAGAGGGGGGGGGGGGAGGGGGGGGGGCACACATAAGACAGGGTCAAACAATGAGGGGGTTGGAATCTTGAATGCTGACAACACACACGCGCGCACGTACGTATGTGCGTTTGTGTGTGAATGCCAGCGGGTGGTGTGTGCTCACCAGTTCAGAGTGACACGAAAGAGGGCTGATGGATCTTTGCAAAGATGTGTGTGAAATAGTGGTTTTAGGGCACTGTATAACAGTGTGTCGAGGCCCACAATAGAGTCTGCCGGTGGAGCCATATCTAATTCAAATGCCCTTTGGATTTGTTGCCCAGATGCTGGTAGACGGAGTAGGAGGGCATGACGGTGACACTGTGGCGTTTCTAATCCCACAGGAGCAATGTAGATTTAACGGCCTTTCTCAAGGGCCAAATAGCTGCACAAAGTGTGACACATCGGTGCTTGAATCAAACACTCAGCCCACTTGGCCACAGGCTGCCCATTGGGCCTAGTGGTCCAGAAGAGCAGCAAGGCAAAAATGAGTCAGCCTTCTTTATGAGTCCCTCTGATAGGTGAAAATCTACCTTGTGGTCCCGTCAGTGGGGATCTGTATGGATGTGAGACACGGGAGTATTGCCACCAGAAAGCCACCCTCTGAAGGACAAAAGTCTTGCTGAGCAATGGAACAGAGAGATAAATCCTACAAAATTCACCAATCTTAATTCCTTTAAGTTCATTTTTTTATGAAGTCCATTCTCAGTAATTATATTTGGTCAAACAGCTACTGGATATCTCAAGTACTGGGCTGTGCAATGTCATCTGAGAAACTCCAGTGAGGGAGCGGGTTTTTGTTTTAGTCTGGCAATAAGACACTCGATTCTGACTATGAGGTCTTGATTGAAGACAATAAGTGCAATAGTTCAGTCAGTTGTCGTGTTACTGGGTAACGCCACACACCTGCAGCCACACAACCCTTTCAGATGAGATTGCACACTCCTGTCCTTCTCTTATGAAATATAAGAAAAAAATGTCTTTTTGAGCATTTTTTCCCCAAAAGGAACACCAGGCTCTCAGCAGGATGGGTGAAATTTCTGTCCTCTTAAGGGTGACCATCAAGTTACAATCATTACTGGGGGGGTGGGTGGTGGGGGGAGGGCACAGGTGGGAAGAGGGACGTTGGACACGCCCACCTTTCTTTTCACTCATCTCCAGGAGGCGGGGCTCCCCGATCTCGAGGAAGAAGGTTTTGTTTTTTTCGTACTCCTCGTCGTCGATTATTTTGACCTTTATAGTTTTGCTGAAAAGAGAACAAGAAAGAGAGAAACAGAGAAGAGGTTGAAGGAAAGGAAAAGACAGCCGAGGAGCGTTGAGAAGAATGAACACGAGGCATGCGTGTAGCCATGGAAACCAAAGGGAATGGCAGGAAAAGTGAGGAGAGATGGAGAACGTTGTGATCTGCGAGGCTGAAAATGCGAAATAGAGCTTATTTTTTACACACTGACAGAAAAAACCCAGAGCATCCTTCATCATTAATACATTAACCACGGAAACTGCCAGATCACAGGGTACTGCAGCCCACCACTGGAAAAATATCACCAAGTTAGACATCTATCCATCCATGCATGGCCGAACTCTAAAATTCAGTCCTGGGGGACCATTGTGCTTGCTGGCTTTTATACCCACCACAATTGCAACCCGAGATTTTTACTTGGCTGTTAATTTCTCTTAATTGCCCAATTCTGGTGCGTAGTGATTATTCATCCATTTAAGCTATTACTAAACTTCTATATTCACTTCGTGCTGGGAAATTTTATTTTTTTTTTGCAAAAAAAAAAGAAAAATTTTTACATTCTGAAATATAATAATCAGAGGGTGCTGGTGTCAGTCCCAGTACATATCGAACAACTGGCAGGAAAACACCCAAGACAGGCTGTCAATCAGAACCTTTTTTGAATACTATGAGCATACAGTGAAGAGAAAAAGTATTTTCCCCATCCTGATTTCTTCCATTTCTGCATATTTGTCACAATGAAATGTTCTCCTTAAATTGTTTCCTTTATTGATGGAAAAAGGCTACCCAACCCAACCTGGCCCTATATAAAAAAAAAAAATTGTTCACCACCTGCTTTGTTGAGCCTAAGCTCTAACAGACTAAACTTAAATAGACCCAGTGTAAAGTAGGCAAAAAGCAGCGCATGATGCTGTGATGGAAAGACATTCAAGAACAAATGAGACACAAAATCGTTGACATCTATTCGCTTGGAAAGGGTTACAAAGCCATCACTAAGGCTTTGGGACTCCAACACATCATGGTGACAGCCATTATCTAAGAATGGAAATAACTTGTAACAGTGGGGCACCTTCACAGGAGTGACTGGCCTACCTAAATTCCTCAGAGATGCATCCAGGAGGTCATAAAAGAACATCTAATGCACTGCAGCCTCATTTGCTTCAGTTAAGGTCAGTGTTCATGATTCCCCAAAAAGAAAGAGACTGGGGAAAAATAGCATCAGTGGGAGAAATCCAATGCAGCCCAAAAAAAAAAAAACACAATGTCTGGTCTTATATTTGCCGCAAAACATCTTGATGACACATAAATCTTTCAATATAATATTCTATGGACTAATGAGTCAAAATTGGCTATTTTCTGTTGTCTTGTGCAAAGCTAACATAGCATTCCAAAATAAGAACATCATACCAAAAGTCAAACACAGTGATTGTCGTTTGATGGTCTGGAGCTGCTTTGGTGCCTCAGGATGTGGGTGACTTGCCATTATTGATGGAATCATGAATTTGCTCTCAACCAGAAATCCTGAAGAGGAATGTCTGATCATCAGTTAATCACCAAAAGCTCCAGAGCAGTTGGGTATTACTGTGGGACGATGGTCCAAAAAACACAAGAAAGCTCAAAAGAAAAAACACTCTGAATAGCTCAGAAAAAACAAAATGAAGATTTTGGGAGTGGCCTGGTTAAGGTCCTAAGTAAAATTCGATTGAGATGCCGTGGCATCACCTTCATCAGGAAGTTCATGCCTGATGACCCTCCAGTGTAATTAAAACAATTAACCAAAGAAAAGTCTAGTGGAAAAAACACACTGCCAGTTACTACAAACCACAAAATTTGACAGCAGTTGCCACCAAGAGTGGCACGATCAGTTGTTAGGTTTCAGGGGACAATTTTTTTTCATGTCTGATATACAAGTAAGTGTTGAATAACTCTTGACTATATGCAAATGAAATGATCATTTATAAGCTGCATTTTGTGCTGACTCACATTGTCTTTGTCTCATATTAAAATTAGTTAGATGATCTGAAACATTTGAATTTGGAATACAAGTAAAAATAAAGCTGCAAGCAGCAATGAACAGGCCCTTGCAGCCCCACGCATGTTAGGACATGAAGCGGCTGCCACCTCTTTGAAACGTGAAGTTTCAGGCAGATTCGACCTTGTACACTGAAGCTTCCTGTGTAATGGCTGTTTGACGATACATCACAATCTTCATAATACAGCATTATCAAGGTCTTGAGACTATTGTGACCACATTTGAGTTGGATCTGCTGAACCTGCTACGAGTAGCGCGTGAAAGTGTGAAACATGTCATTGCCTGTTTTGTCATTGCCAGCAGGTGGCGCTATGATAAAGACAGGATATTGTCATGTAGACGTATTCAGGGCAGAACTCTCATCAAACTTGTGAAGTTTGAGGCAGATTGGACGATACATATTGAAGTTACACGAACTTACTGTTTCACGGTGAATGCTGGAAATTTGACGCCACGCCGTTCAACACTAACTGGATCTTTTGATAGCTTTTAATCAGAAACTAGTCTGGATGACACACACCGATTTTGAAGTAGATCTGATAAATCCTGCAGGAGGAGTTTGTTGAAATACGAAGCGTGCAGAAGGCAAAAAATGGGCACTTCATTAAAAATGGCCGACTTCCTGTTGGGTTTAGGCTGTGGCTCCAAGAGACTTTTTTGTGCGTCTGGGCATGGTTCATGTAGGTACCGATTTTCGAGCATGTCGGTGAAACAAGGTTCAGGAGCTGATGTTTAAAGCCATTTGGCCACCCCCATCAACCAAATTCATAGCACATGTTCAGGCCTGGGCCGTTAACACACATCTGAAGTTTCAGACAGGACACTGAAGTTAAGGCCACTTTCCTGCGTTTTGGAGAAACATCGACTTCGCGGAGGTCTGGACGATACGTCATGACCTTCACAATGTAGCATTACCAAGGTATTAAGGCCTTGCTATCCAAATTTGAGTGAAATATGGTGAGTGTGCTCAGAGCAGCACCTCAAACTGCAAAAATGTCATTTCCTGTCGCCACCAAGGGGTGGTATAACAAAATTCAAATCTTTTCATATACTTGTGCTCAGGGCATGACTATTCTCAAACGTGAAGTTTGGTGCAGATCAGATAATTTATGCAAAAGTTATAGCAATTTCGTGTTTCATAGCTAGACATCAGAATTTGGCGCCACATCACGGCCGTGCCCTTCAACGATAACGTCATCTTTTGATAACTTTTGATCACAAACTAGGGTAGATGGTACACAGCAAGTTTGAAGTCATTGTGATTAATCCTATAGTAGAAGTTTGTTAAAATACAAGCGTGCAAAATGCTTAATTCAAAATGGCCAACTTCTTGTCGGGTTTAGGCTATGGGTCCATGAGACTGTTTTGTGCGTCCAAGTGTGATACATATGTGTACCGATTTTTGTGCATGTTGGTGAAATGTGCTGTTGGGGACTTGTCTTTAGATGGCGCTATAGAGCCAATTCGTCCCACACACTGCGGAGACCCTAAAACATGTAAATTTTCTGATGCAACCGCTAAATTTGGTGAGTTTTCCTTTATGGTGAAGTCTCCAAATAAGCAATTTATTCACATAAATAATAATAATAATAATCCAAGCAAAAGCAATAGGGTCCTCGCACCGTTTGGTGCTCGGGCCCTAATAAAAGAAATTGGGAAAAGGGCAAATACTTTTTCACAGCACTGTATTGTAAAAAGCTCAAAAAAATGAGGACTTAACCTAAGTTCTGATAGGGCCTGGAGTCAAGCCTGCTAACAGAGGAGCATCTTCTACCTGAGTGCACATGACTGTCATCTGACCTAGTTGCCTGATTGCTTGGCTGGTAATATGCTACTCTACTGAAGCTCGCCTCGGGAAGCTGCTCCTCAGTGCGCTCGCTCAACAACCCTCCTCCACCCCAGCTCCACCTATCTATTGTATTCATTAACCCGACTCTCTTTGTCTAAATTTTCATTCTGTAGCAATGTCTCTTTCGTGAGGTCATTGCTGCTGTGGCTCTGTTCCTCAGAGGGGGATTACTAGCAGCTCTCTACCTTCGGTTGCTCGTTTGGACGGGCAGGGATCTCTCATAACAGAGCCATGTCGCCAAACTCAATGTATGATTGTATGCCCGTATGTTGCAATAAATATTTTCTTTTTTGACGAAGTGGCCCTATCAGAAATGCGTGAATATGTTTTTAGAAGCATGTTTCTCATTATTTTATCAGAAAAGAACAATTAAGTTTGTGTTTTAATACTTGTACCATTTCCTTCCATATTCACCTGCACAGCATAAATCTCAGTAAATGACTTGTTCATTACAGGGTATTTTCCAAAATACATCACAACCTGCATCCATTGTGCATATTTGCAAAATCATGTTTAGAATTTGTCTTATAATTCATGTCATTTCTGAATGGAATGACAAATGACCTGATGAGATCGTGCTCTTTCACACAAGGAAAATGGAAATTTTGACCTTTTCAGAACCGTTACCTTTTTTTGTGCCCTAACATCTTAGTTTTCTGTGAGTGTCATACAGTAGTTCCATAAACAAATGACCATCAGCTCTTTCAAATTAAGGACATCCCTGGAGGGGAGGCGGTTGATCTCATACCAGAGCCAATTAGAGTGATCCCATGAGAGAGACCTGGTGAACAGGAAGTGGACATGTTATCCCAAACGTTCACATTCTTGGCATAGCAAAAAGACAGAAATCTACATTAATAATCTTTATCCCTCTCTATTCTTTTCGAGCTCAATTACTAAGGCAGGCAATGAGAAAGAACAAGAGAGAGAGCAAAAGAAGGAGAGAAAGGGAGGAAGAGAAGAGATTAAATGAAATGAGTGTTGCCGTGTGGGGCCAAGGGAGAGAGAGAAAAAGGATATTAAATGAAAAGAGTGCCAGAGTTAATTAAAAGTGTTGACTCTCGCCTCGACAGAACTGTAAAGGCTCAGCTGATAGCTTTGGAGGTCGTTTTGTGTTCCGGGAAACACACTGTGACTAAAGAAGGCTACACCAGGCCACAGCTCTGCAAATTGTTCTACCTCCCCTCAACCCCTTCCCCTTCTTCCACGTTTAAATGTCACTAAACACTGAATCCCTTTTTTGAGCACTACTGCAAGGTCTCTTGTCGTCACATCATACATCACATTAGCGCTTTTGTTGAAAGAAAATCCAACATAATCAAGCCATTCTTCTGCATTTTGTGCAAATGAAGTCATCTACTGTCACCCCAAAACCAAAATAGGCCTGGCTCTAGAACAGGGATTTGAGGCGGGGGGGTATGGGTGGCACAGACACGTCCCTTTATGACAATTAGGATAGTCCTGGCTAGTTCTCAATCATTTTATTGTATTGGCACGTTTTCCAATTATTGTAATTGGCAAGAAGACAAAGGCTCACTCTGAGAGCACTTCACACTTAACAGGTGTTGCTTTTTCACCCCGATTAGGTAAGACGACAATCATTCATCTGGACGCGTATTTGTTTAATTTAAATCAACGTTATTCAAAATTACTGTCGGTATTGAGTCAATAAAGGTGGCACTCGGCAGTGAAATAGGCTGCAAAAAGCATGCGGCTCAAGCTATTTGCGAAGGTCTGCAATTTTGAATAACGTTGATTTAAATTCAGCAAATACGTGTCCAGATGAATTATTGTCGGCCTACCCAAGGAGAACAAGCAGCACCTGTTAAGCGTGAAGTGAACCTTTTGCTAATCAAGAAAATGACAGAGAACAGGTCAGGACTAATAATCGTTTAAAACGGATGTTTTGTCCACCCCAGTTCTCAGTCATACTGAATTTAGCCCATGATTTCATCGCTGTTAGATCGCGTATGGAGAGAAACCGTGTCTTCAGTTGCCAATTACGATAATTGGAAAACGTGTCAATAAAGAGAAATTATTAAGAATTAGCCAGGACTATCCTAATTGTCATAAAGGGACGTGTCTGTGCCCCCCCAATACCCTGTTCTACCGCCGGGCCTGAACCAAAAGCCCATGTGTCTTTGCTCTTAAACAGACAAAACTGTTGACCTCTTATCTTTGAATCTCAATTTGTTTTCTGGAGCTTTCTGGACATTGATCGTAACCGCTCCCCATAAACCATTGCAAATGCATGTGCAACCCCAGACATCATATCCCACGAGAAAAGAGTACACTGCAATGGACAGTAAACCTCCTTTTTGCATTGAAAACATGAAAAATACAGTAAGGTCCATAAATATCTCTAAAGAAAAAAAAAAAAACACCTAAGTAAAACCATTCGATGTGGCCAACTTTTTAAAAAGAAAGAAAGCACTGGTGAGCTCATAATGGATAATGGCTGAGAAGACCACGGATATCACCTGTGGACAACAGAAAAATAATTTCCCTGGTTCAGAAAACCCCTTCACAACAATTGTCTCTATCAAGTACACACTGCAGGAGGCAGGAGTTCCAAAGTCAGCAATCAACAGAAGACTTTACCTGAGGAACTACAAGCACACTTGACATTTAATCCACTGTAATTACAGCGTGTTCATCTCAAGATGTTAACCATTGGTGAGGCTCAAAAACAAAATTTGTTAAAAAAAACATCTAATAAGCCTGTAGAACAAAATCCTGTGGGGTGATAAGACAAAGATCTATTTGTTCTAGTAAGATGACAAAAAAAGAATATGCACAAGGGAAAGAACAGCTCATAATCTAGAGAGTATCACCTCATCTGAAAAGGGCAGTCATGTGTCAACATGTATGACGGCCAATTGGGCAGATTCCCATGTACCTACTGGTGATGTGACAGTTGAGAAAAGCTGGAGAATGAATTCTTAAGTGTCCGGCTACATTGGAAGCGTCTATTCAGCCAAATGCTTCAGGATTCATAGGACTATGCTTCACGGTGCAGAGGAATGATGACTTGGAGGCACACTGGAAGGCAACCAAAGATTTTTCCAGGCATAGAAGTGGAATGTTTTATAACAAATAAGTCAAAAACATGACCCGAATCCGATTGAACGTACATTCCACTTGCTCAGGCCATAATTAAAAGCAAAGTGACAAAGCAGGAACTGAAAACAGCCGCAATCAAGGCCTGGAGGTGCATCAGCAGGAAAATATCCCAGTGTCTGGTGATGTCTAAAGCTCAGTTCAGACCAAAGATTCGCGATGAGACGAGACCGTTTTAGAGCTTCGCAGGGAGGAGTCGCAGCAGAGTGAACTGGCCTGTCTCAGCTAGTTGCAGGCCGGATATCAGACTTCAGGCAGTCATTGATTGTATATCATTCGCCACTGAGCATTGAAAATGACAGCCCACATGGAAAGAACCTATATAAACATACAGGTCTTAATCTAGGGCCACATATAAGTTTTGCATATATGCAACATACATAAAATTGGCCGTTTTCATATATTATAGGTACATATATATACATATGCATTTGGCTGCTTTTTAGGGATTAATCAATGTTTCTATATCAACAATAAACTTCACATCTGTATAGAATCATTTGAATAATGGCCAGAGGTAAAGCTGAAGAAAGCTAGACTCCCTCCTTCCTGTCTGCAAAATACAACTTTTACTCACTTCCTACCTTCACAGATATAAAGAAGTTGGGCACAGATCTGTGCAGAATTAGAGCTAAAGCCAGCCGAAACCAGCCTGGAATCCAGCCTGTAGTTTGCTGCTATATGGGTTTCTCCCGCCAGCCTTTCTACTTGATTGTCTGCCAGTCCTATCCTTGAGTGAGGAGACTGAAAGTCCATTAGTGCTTTTCTCCCTGATGAGAACAGAGGCTGGACAGGGTGTATAGATTATCCAAGTGGTGACTAAGATCATGCAGTCCCTTAAGATCCCGCAGACCATAATCAAACCCTTTCTCCTACCAGTGACAGCTGTTCTGAACCTGCTTTGCGCTGCAGATAAAATCTAGAGTAAAACCCTCAATTCTGACCCACTTAAGGAAAAAATCATTTCCAATATGATTCAATATGTGCCTGAATGTGTGAAGTCTTTGGGCAGTCCCTCAACTACCTCTAATGCAGCTCTTCCTCGAGTTCTCCACAATAATTCTCAAATATATCTCGATATCCTGGGTCTCTTTTGATGTAATTGTTTCAGTTAAGTTCATCTTGGAGCTGTTGTCGTCAAAATTAGCATTCCTTAGTTCTCATTTGATTTACAGACGCAGCTCATTATGGAGTTAACAACACTTGCTGTTTACTCGTGAGGATTAACAAATACTTGATGCAAATAGCACTTCAACACTTAATGTTCTGTAGTTGCACTAACGGCCTACACTTACTCTGTTTCACTACAGATAAACACTTCTCCGAAGAAATGTAATTTAGTTTATTGCAAGTCACAACAAACTTTTTTCATTAAAGTGTAGTCTGAGGATTTAAGGATGTGCCTTGCTAGCTCCGTTGGAAGATTTCACAGGTTTTGCAGGAAGCTACCAGTTAAAGGGCTCAAGAATGGTTAGATTAGGCTGCTAAAAAAAAACCCTACGGAAGAATTTTATTCTAATCTCAAAGCAAACTGGTCAGCCCTACAGAGTAATGATATCTGCTCCTCTGATAGCAGATGATCAAGCCCACTAAGAAATAAATAAAATATCTGTGAGAGTGGGACTAAAGAGATAAGTGCAATCTTTTTGATGAAGGACTTTCGTATCCTTCCGAATGGTTCAGTAGCTGATAACCACAATTCCGGAACTGCTTACATAGGTTTGCTTTTCAGTGTAAACTCTGGGATAGAGTAGTTCTTCTCCTAAGTGCTGGTGTGCCAACTGTAGCTGCCATAGCACTACATATACAGTAGTGTGCCGTGATGATTATACACTTAACAAAATAAGGATAAATCAGAAACCAAGTACTTAACAAGTATTTATTTCATGCAATTTATCTATTACATATTGGATTCTATCAGATAACAATATATAGCAAAAACGAAACTGATAATGTATTTTTGAGAAAAAAAATCAATATCTACTATGGCCACCTTTTGCTTTGATTACAGAATTTAATCTGGCTTCTCCCGCAACCCTTTCGGTCATGATACATGTTGTGTCGTGTTGAAATTGTCATGAAATGATTTACAATCATGCCGAAATAAAATAAATAAAAAAATAAATAAAAAAATAAAAAAATCTTTCAGGCATAGTTTTCACATATTTCTTATTTCCTCACTCAGTGAACCATTCCATATGGGTTGAAGCTCATTCAAAAGAGATTATTTTGATGTTACAACAGATTTTCTCAATTGGATTAAGTTCTGGACTTTGACTAGGTCAAGTCATAACTTTGATGTCACCAGATTTTTCTTTTCAATTGAGAAAATTCTTGAACAACTAAGAAGTTTGTTTAGGGCGATTATCATGTTCCTTCCCAAGTAAGATAATTATTGCACAACTTAGAAGTGTGTTTAGGGTCATTATTTTGTGTAAAATAAAATCCGCAACCAATTAGTCTCTTTCCAGATGTCAATGCGTGCCTCGAAAAGATGCTGTGATTCTGCTTTTGATCCATGATTCCGTTGATTTTTATTACAACCCCAATTCCGAAATAGTTGGGACAAAGTGTTAATTGTGACTAAAATCAATGACTTTCAGACCACATAAGCCAATATTTAATTTACAATAGAACATAGATAACATTTTAAATGTTTAAACTGAGACATTTTACATTTTATATGCTATCAGCGTTCAGTTCAAAAGCCAGCATCTCTGATGGTATGGTGATGCATTAGTGCATATGGTGTGGGACAATTGCATGTTTTAAAAAGCATCATGAATGCTGAAAGATATATAAATGCGTTAGAGCAACATATGCTCCCTGCCAGATGACATCTATTCCAGGGAAGGCCTGTGTATTTCATCAGGACGACGCAAAACCACATACTGCAGCTATTACAGCAGCATGGCTTCGTAATAGAAGAGTTCGTGCCTGCAGTCCTGATCTTTCACCGATTGAGAACATTTGGCGCATAATTAAACACAAAGAGCATTGAAGGAGACCCAAAACTCTCCAGCAGCTGGAAGCCTGCATTTAACAAGAATGGTATAAAATTCCGATGGCTAAACTCAAGAAACTTGTCTCCTCAATGCCCAGACGTCTCCACTTGGGGCTCTAATTTCTTGGCGCAACGCAGGGTGGCGCAGCGTGACGTAGTGATAATTTCGTCCGGTGCAGCCCACGCAGTGGTAATTTTGTGCGGTAACTGTGCACAGTCACTTTGGCAATTTGGTAGATGGACGTGCGCCGAGATGGGCGTGGCGGCGTAGTAGGGGGAGGTGTCACTTATTCATCCAGATGCAGTGACAATTTCGTAGAAAAAGTCTTTGCTGCAGTTGCGCAGAAAGCTCGCCAGCTCCAACCTGGTTTACTCTCTGTGCAGTGGTAATTTGGCTGACCCGCGCACAGTGCGCACACATCACCGAAATCTCACAGGCAGGTTTCCAGAATGTCAGGCACATTTCAATGCAATAAATAATTACAGCAAGCACTATTTAATGTAACTATCTGAATCAGGACATAAATTATAGTATCAACAGCGATTGTCCTGATGTCAGATTAAAGGCGGTTGGACGCAAAACAAATCTATAAACAAGTCTTTATTCGGTCTCTCTTTTGAAAATTAGTCAGATGGATCGAACGGATTCATGCTTAATTTCCACACCAGAGATAAAATAGTGCTTGTAGTCAGTTACCAAATCAATTCCATGACCATTGACATTGTGAATTAAATATCGCATGCACAATCAAGACTGTCCGACGCGAAATGCAAAAAAGTCCATGTCCGGCAGCCAGCAAAAACCAAAAGTATTGATATGAGAACAGATTAATAACGAAATAAAGAATAAAAATATACTACATTGTTAGCATCAATTTATTATACATGAAATGTTTTGACAAATGTGGAAAACATATTGAAAAGAAAGTGTAATCAATAATTCAATAATGGTATAGTTTCTTTTTTGGAAGAGTATATATAGCTACCAACAAACAGAACATCCAAAAAAGATGGCCTGCAAATAAATAAATCGCAGTGTTCATTGGATGTTCTGTTTGTTGTTGAAATGTTTCTTTTCATTCTTTATTCTGTTATCAATCTGTTCTAATCGCTCTCTTTTTTTTGGCTGTCAGACACAAAGTATTTTGTATTTAATGTTTGACAGGCATTGTACATTGTCCCGCGCCAATGTCGACTCACTTTATTGAGGAGAGCTTAAACAGAAACATTGATTGAAATTCTCGGTACTCATCTGGAAGAACTAGGCCCTTTTATCAAAACATTCACGTTTAATATCTACAAGATTCATTAGATTTGAAGAAATTATAAACAATAATCGACTGTTGGACACGGAGTTATATTGAAACCATCTGACTGTCGGACACGGAGATATATTAAAACCCTGTCCAACTTTCGGGCACGTAGACACTGCGTTCAACGCAGCAACATAATCTGCCGTGCGAAAAAGTTTCGCGTCCAGCGTGCAAGCAGCTTAATACTACTATTATTATCACTTTGGTTTTAACGGTTTTAGTGGGGGAAAGGAATACAGCCTGATTGCCATGATCTCGTACTGAGTTAAGATCACATATTGAAAATAAATGTGTAACGTATCTTGAATTGTTTTCCATGCATGTTAATCCCAAAATTTTAAGCAGCAACAGGGTGTAATTATAGGAACTCGCTATCCATTGTTTCTCTTCCCAATGATGGAGGCAGAAGAAATAAATGAGCAACCATCGTATTTCATTCGCTAATGGTAATAATTCGAGAATGCCTCATATTTGTAATGCTTAATACAGACGTAAGCGTTGCAGAAAACATGCCTGAAGCAGCAAAGTGAAGTGCGACATTAACGCAAAGTGCAGATATAGGACAAAGGCTTCTTTATATGAACACTTTAAAGGTGAGGAGAGGAGCTCATTTTATTGGTGAAGAGTCGACTCGGCTGTGTTAAACCCACTTAAGCCTTTTCTCCTCCCTCTCTGCCTATTGCGCCGGCAGGAGGGACAGAGGCGGGGCAGAGGAGTACTTGGGCCAGGCTATGCCGGGCACAAAATTGCAACATACGCCTGGATGTGGCAGCCCCGTTGGCGCGGCGCTCCCCCTATTCGCCATGCCTGCGCCTGGTCTGCAAATTTAGAGCCTTTAGTGTTAAAAGGATGAGGGGATGCTACACCATGGTAACCAGGCTCCTGTCCCAACTTTTTTGAGACCTGTAGCAGCAATCAAATTTGAAATGAGCTCATTTTTTGGATAAAATTGTAAAATTTCTCAGTCTTAACATTTACTATGTTATCTCTGTTCTATTGTGAATAAAATACTGGCTGGTGTGATTTGAAAGTCATTGCGTTTTCATTTCATTGACAATTTGCACTTTGCCCCAACTATTTTGGAATTGGCTTTGTAGATCACTGCCACTTTTTAAGCAGACTGAACCCCAAACCATAATTTGACCACCTCCATGTCTTATGGTGCACAAAAGTTCTGTGTTTGGGTGAGAAATTTTCAAATTTAGATTCATCAATCCTAAGGACTTGTTCCCAGTCCATTGGGGTTCAGTCCTTGAATTTCTGGGCAAATTCAAGTCTAAATTTTAATACTGTCAGCTCTTGGCAGCAAGACGACCAATCAGACCATTTTCCCCACAGGCGTCTGGAGATAGTAGATCTTGAAGCTTTCATCTCTTCACCTCTATTAATGCTGGCAGCCTCTGACTTCTTTTTGACTCGTCATACACAGATTACGAGTTCATGTCACCTGATATACAGGTACTAGAACAAATGATCATCAGGGGTAATTTTGCAGAAATTGAGAAAACCTCAAACCAGTTTAAACCAAATATTTTGTATCAAATATCAAGGAATGAGCCATCAAACATGCATTCCTGCAATGCAAAAGTCAGAAAAGTAAGATTTTCAACGCCTTTCAATCGTTGTAAAAAATTTATGTTTTCAGTGTTTTTGTTTATTACCCATATTTTTATCACAATATACTAGTGGGAATGATTTTTGTGTTCTTATTGCCTGGAATTGAAGCACTGATTACTAAAACCCCACAAGTCAAGTCAAGTCAAGAATGACTTACGGGGTTTTAGTAATAGGTGCTTCAATTGTATTTTTCAATACATTGTCACCAAAAAATAATAAAGAAGTAAAATATTAGGACCCCTTTAATTTGAAAGTGGTGGTGTATAATCATCACAGCACACTACTGTAAATGCAATTTCCCACCCCAGCTAACAAGTTTTCAAAACATGAATTAAATGTTCCACTCTAACATCGGCACTATGTGGCAGCAACATTGTGAGAATATTTTGTCTCAGAGTGGCGCCAGAGTACACCACAGTCAAACATTTCATGAGGAACACAATAGCAGTTATCGACTGTGATTCACAACCTCACTGATTCATTTACCTAAAATATCTAATTATGCAAATGCTTTAGTTAATTAAAGAATTAAGGACAGAGGTTGGCATGAAATTCAGACACAGAAACAGCCTTACTCGAGCAGGCCTGGCTTATAAGGGCCAAAATGATTACAAGTCCCTGTAAAATTAATGAGGGAAAAATTTAGCATGAGGGTTTACAGAAAATGCTTTCCTCTAAATATACACAATGAAACTGCAGCCAACATTTTTTTTTTTGTGAGCGACCAAAACAATTTTTTCGACCCCACTTGATACCGAGGACATCCCAGGACAACCAATCAGATCTGCAACCATGACAAGTATTTTTGAGACAAGGTCTGTGTGCATGTTTGCCTTTGTAAGCGTGGCAACATCAGAGAATCTGGCACTGGAGCTGAGTAATAATTCTCTCCCTAAACCTTAGCGCCATAAACACACCCTTATACCACCCAACAAGGTCCAAAATTCAACACTGTCCAGGCTGGACAGCATGTTGACATCATTTCCAGCTGGAGGACTGAGTTCCAGAATGTTCCACAGAGCTCCCAGGAAGGAACCCACAGCTCCTTGCAGATGAGAATAAACGTCTCCTTTTTTGGCAGCCATGCCCCGGCAAACATTCATGCAATGTCACTAGTTACCATGGCGCTCTTGGGCCGAGGTGATGTTCGAGTTCTGTTGGGAATACCCAGAATTTCCAGAGAATTCAACACAAAGCCAAACACAAATCCGGCTTTCCTGTCCACTGCAACCAGCAGGCAGATGAGTAAATTCCGGGGGTCAGAAAGAAGAAGTACTGTCTGATTTTCTTTCACTGAGGGCCTCAACCAGCAGATTTCACTCATTAGGCTGCATCCTGGCTAAAGGATTCTGTAAAGTAAAAGCCAGTGCTCAGAAGCAAATACAGGGGACTTATTTTACATTTTGAACCAAACGCCTCTGCCAAAAGTTCCATTCGTATCCTTAGATCAACAAACTGTGGGTCTTATTTGTACACTTGTACCAGACACGAGAAAACTGAAATTCCTGTTGTAAATGAAATATCATCATCAGTAGCATAGCATAACTGTGATTGGCCCCAGTGCAAAAATCCCCCATCCCCGGCCCACACACAAGCGGACGCAGCAGACAACAGCTGTGTCACCATGGGCAGGTTCACCATGCTACTCTCATTCTGCAAACCTGCCTTTAATTTGCACCACGGTCAGCAGTGCAAGCGCCAAAGTAATCAACGCTAATCTAACAGCCTGCATCAGACTTTAAAAGAAAAGACCGCAGCCTGATTTCTCCAGCTACTAAATATCCAAAATAGCTTTAGCCAGCCTACGCTAACAAATGAACACAAAAGTAGCAGACACAGTATGTCGACAAGCATTGAAAAAATAGTCATCGAGAAAAGCACGGTGGCTCATTACATGCCAAGAAAGTAGTGATGCGCCCAGTGCAGTTATATCCACGGACACCATGGGTAATCTTCAAATCGGACAGGCTGCGTTATGAAATGTTACATTTTGATTAATAGCAGCTGGGTTGCGGTAAGTGAAATAATATATTATTAATGAGTAAAGTATTACTTGCATACAGTATGAGCATATTTTAAGCTTGAATACTTGCAGATATCCCCTAGCAGATCTCATGGAGAGACACCCCTCCGTGTGTAATTATGCGTGAAGCACTGCAGTGTAATTTAATTGACAACATGTTAACATTGAAGGCATTTGATGAAGCAGAAATATGCGTGAGAAACAATCTAGTTTAGTCAGTTTAGCACAATGCTCATCCTGTTCCCCTTTTTCCCTTCTCTTTTGGGCACCACTTTTTTGTTTGGGCTAACTAAACATTATGCTGCTATGCTAACTTACCATTTACTCACTATAGAACACTTGCTTATTGCTAAAAGGTTGAGGAGAAATTGACCTGATGTCAATGCAAGTTATCATGACAGGGAATTATAACAGGACAAATTAGCTTTTCCCAGCAAGCCCTCTTCCTTCAGCAAACAAAGCAAATTTGTAAGTGGTGGATACACATAACAATAATAATAATTTATTTTATTAATAAAAAATAAAATTTTGTTAAATTTCAGTAAGGCAAAGGAAAAAAAAACGCAATTCAAAACTGTAATATAGGTCTAGTGGTGAGCTGTATATAGAATGCATTTAGGTTTCGTACTGCTGTTGAATGCTCGCAATCATACGGGACGGCCAGAACAGAAAATATCAGATCGTATTAACAATTAACCTGATACCTTTCGGGCCCCTTACACCTGCTGGGCCCCGGTACAATGCAGCGCTTGCACCATCAACAGTTACGCCATTGATCATCGTGACCAGTCACAGCAGAGTACGGCACATGACTTAAAATTACATAGCCTTTTTCGTCACATTTCGGGGCTTGAGGAACTATGAAAAGTACATTTAAATTTAGAGATTTTTAAATTTTAATCTAGATTTCTTGATACCCCAAACCAAAAAAGTAGGGATGGCCAGTAACATTAAAACAAAAACGGCAGGCAGTTTGACCTGTAACACGTTGAAACCAATACGCTTACAGCATCTTATTTGATGTTTCAGTAGATGAATTTAATTGATTTTTCTAAGATAAACATAATTCATTTTTAATTCATGCAACATATTTTAAAAAAACAGGGACAGTAAAGTATTTACCTTTTGTTTTGTTGCAGATCCTTTTCAGAACACATCATAAATATTTCAGGACTGAAGACATTAAGTGATTAAGGGTTTCAGGTGTAATTTTAAACCAGTCATCCAGCAAATAAGTCTAAAAGCAAGCAAAACTAAGGGCTCCTCATCGTTGCATTTTGTCTTTCATGATGCATCACTTATTCTCTATCGAGAACCATTCAGGACTGCAGCCTGGCCACTCTAGCACCCATACCTTCTCCTTATGGAGCTATGCCTTTGTAATGCCTGCTGGTTTTTCTTTGTCTTTTTGAAATATGCATGGGCGTTCGTAGAAAAGATGTCCTTTTGAAGGCAGTACTCCAAAGTCTCAGCGTATTTTTCAGCATTAATGGTGCCTTTACAGAGGAGTATGCGGAGCAGTAATACAGCCCCTGTACCATGACAGAGACGCCTCTGGACTTGTTGCTGGTGACAGTCTGGCTGATCCTTTTTTTGTTGGACAGGTGCATCATAAGATAGAAATTTCTTCAAAAAATATTATCTGACATATTAACTTGTCTGACTGCAATACACGTTGCAACTGTGTGATGGCGCATTACAGAGGCCTCCGAGGCCACAGGAGTCCACTGCACTTCTGGACATTGTTAGCATAAGGCTTGTTTTCTGCACAGTTAAATTTTAACTGGCACTAGTGGATGTGACTATGTACTGTACGTTGTATTACTTAAGACAGACTTGGGCTTGTACATGAAAAAAATGGGAGTGTAAACGAAAGTTCAATCACAAGACGTAGGACGCAAGCAATCGGTCTTACCCAATCGTAACCATTTATCTTCTATATAATTGCCCGTGACACGTTCCGTTTTGCTGTTTCAGAGATTCGGCATCGCCCACCACCTCCCCATCACCACCAACTTCCGACTCCGGCCTCTTCAGCATCAAATCCATCCTCCCCATGGCAATCTGATGACCCTTCAAGGGGGGCGGCTTCGCCTCTGCCTACTACCCAGGCAGATCAGGACCCCTCCTTGCTGGTGGGCCCAAGAGGACGGAGTCATCGCCAAAGACTTTGCCGAATTTAATTTCATTGTTAATTCCATTGTCCAATCTTTTACATTTTAATTCCGAAGTCTTCGTGATTGAAATAATAAGTTGACCAGCCAAAAACATTGAATGTCTTCTCTTCATAATAATTGCAATGAAATATGAGTAAATTAGAAATCAAGCTTTTCTGTTTTTATCTGAATTTTCCATACTGTCCCAACTTTTTCTGAGGTTGTGTTATACAAGGAGAGGAAACAGAGGCACTTTCTTAATACGCCCATCTATGGCTCAGAAATCTCCCACAATCTCTCCTCGTGTATTTCACAAAAAAGGTCACCCGGTGAAATTTGCGAACCCAAAAAAAATGCTCGCTAAATGCTAATGCAAGCCGAAGCAGGGCTCTCGCTGAATTTAAACGCAAAGTGCATCCGTTGCACATATTTCTTTTCCACATGTTGTTGAACAATTGTGAATAGTTAGGCAGCATTGCACACACGACATATCCATTTTCACTGCTTCAAATTCATTGTGTTCACCAAGTGAAAATGAAGGCAGCACATCAGAAATTAACTTAATAATTGGAGGGCCACATTAGCGAGCCTTCTCAAGCACTGTGAATGAGCAATTAAATCTATACAGTTGAAAAAGGAAAGCTCAGGCTCCATTAGACTACAGTAATTTGACCATTCGGAGAAAAATATTTCACTGCACACGGGCACAGTAAGATAATTTGCTATTTTAGGGAAAGGAGATAATTCTAATTTATCACAGACATTCAATGTGGAGTAAAATAATGTGCAACAAGTTTGCCTGTTAGTTGCCACTGAGAAACTGCAGGAACGTTGAAGATGAACAAACAAGCGAGAAAGTGATTTTTATTTTCTTTTAGTCACGAAAAGATGAACTCGAGATGCGAGATCTAGCTTCCATGGCAACAACAGGGCACACATGCACTCATGAACGCACGGCTGACAGATTCTCATATATTTATTTAATTTTTTTTTTTTGCAAAATGCAAGACGTGTCCTTCAGCACAGCAATTTGTCACAGATTGATCAGATCGAAAGAAGCTGCAGAGGCGTTTTCTTTCAAGCGCCTCCGCAAGCTGCCATGAAGCACCTTCCTTCCCTCTTCAGGGAGAAATAAGTGAGGAAAGGTCACTCTAGAGCAGTGTTTCTCAAACCTCTCCTGGAGGACCACCTGTCCTGCCTGTTTTAGATCTTTCCCTGCCCCAGCACAGGTGATTCAAATAATCAGGATGTTATCAATCAGCTTTAGAGGGTCAGTAACGAGCTGATCATTTTAATCACCTGTGTTAAAACAGGGAAAGATCTAAAACATGCAGGACAGGTGGTCCTCCAGGAGAGGTTTGAGAAGCACTGGTCTAGAGCGTTTGAGAGACTGAAGAAGGAGCCCCACTAGCAGCCAGTAAAAACTCAGATGAGCGACTGCTCCTGTCGTCATTATCCATCAAAAACAAGAAAATCCTTGTGGCCCCAAATATACTAAATCCAAGAAATATCAAAATGATGAGCCTCACTAATGAAGCGAAAGAGCCGAAAAGAGTTTCAGTGCCAGTCTACATTCCAACCAGTCTTATTAAACATGCGAGAACTCAACAGGAATAAACAAAAGCAGTTTTGAAAGAAAAATGAAATCTTTGCACAAAGCGGAACTTTGCACTCAGTGACGTCGAAGGGATGAAACATTACTTTCACTGCCTTTGTACTGTGACAGGAGACATTTCTAAGTTCATAAATTAGAAGCAGCCGATAGCACAATAGCACCGTGTTCAGCAGTTCAGTTCTTGGCCAGACGGTCACCTTCAGCGATGCCACCATTACATCACTTTGTATATTCATGATATGTCACTATCTTTAGGTCAAGGATTTATTCCTCTGAGAGTTTCAAAGCACAGCCTAATAAATATGTGCCACTGTCAGCCACAGGACGTGTGGAATGTAACATGGAAAGACCTTGTGGAGCAGGATACACTAACCTCATGTTTTATACATGTGAAATTTAAAGGGCTCAGCCGAGTAAGAGAGGGAGCCAAGACTAGACAGATCGCCCAGTCCCTGTGTTGGTTAAACACACAGCCTCCATGTTGCATTTTATGTTACAGTGCACCGAGAAGCTCTGGCAGGTTCCTGTGAAATTAGGCCAGTTTACTATGTTTTCAGGGTATTTTTAGGAGCTATATTTTGTATCTGTCACAAGCTGTACACGACTCGCTACTTTTGGCCATGGTTATTAATCAATGGAGGAGGAAAATCCAAGGTTAAGAGAGATAAGATCCTGCCATATTTTCTTCCACCCACAAACTGTACATCTGATTTTACAGATTCGTTCCATCTCCTGGAGGAGGAATTATGCTAACTAGCATATGCCAGGCAACTGAAACCAAATTCTCGGGAGGACTTCCACTTTCTGAACCTGATTTCCCAACGCTGGTAATCAAGTCAGGGAATTCTGAATACGGCCAGAGTGCCTAATGGAAGGCTTGTTGACAGTAGTGAAGGAACCATAGCTGGTCACCTGTGTAAGACGGGGGTTCAAGCTGGGATGCAGCAAAGGGCTGACGAACTGGAGGAGTCCAGGAACTGAGGCTCATCCTAAACTTCAAAGGACTGATGAGGTCCGCAATATAACAATATGCTGTTTTGCCCTCCTCAGGATGAGTGGGCCGTTAGCTCCCAGGATGTTTCCAAAGTGGTGTCAAGGGAAATGGGGTGTTTATGGTTGTGTCTGTGGAAGACTGGGGGGGCTTCATGACGGCAGCGAACAATAAGCAGGTCTCTGGCGAAATGAGGGGGTGACTATCACAGTTCTCCCCCTGTGAACATCTTCCCTGCCCTGGTCATGCCTTTTATTAAACTGAACCTTAACTCGTCTGTTTAAATATTCTGAAACTCTAAACCTTTCTCACATGTTCAGTATACTACTGTGAAATAACTTATGTGCTCATTACCAAAATTGTCCATACAATAATCCATCTTAAGAGTTTTTCATGATAACCATTAATACGTATTCATATCATGTTTGGTACTGTTGTTCTCAGGAGAATCCAAGGAGTTGAATGGAGAATGTTTCATTCCAATTGAAATTATGGTTCATTCCCTTTTAGAAACTCCTGAAAAATTGGTCAGAATGCTCTCGGATAAACATTCAGTTTTTCTCCCTCTCAGCTAAATTGTTTTATTGCCTCATACAAATGGTGGAAATCCAAAATCCAGATTCAACCCCCCTTCCAGATCATTTATGGCCATGCCGCCTGGATCAAAGACGTGATCCAGTGAGAGACAATCCATTCGGGGAAGATCGCAGACGACTTCCCACACGTGCATCTATATGCCATGTGTAGCAATATAGTTATGGAAGCTCGTAATCGACCTTCCACATGTCTGTTTTTGCGTGTAGCTTTTTGCCAGGTATGACTTCACTCTATTTGTCTAAATTTATTGCAACTTCCGTTGGTGTGTTTGATTTTAAAAAATAAAGAAACCCATTGACGAAAAGTCGGTTATCTGTTAAAATGTGCATATATCTGGGTTTGCAGTGTTTATGCCAAAAGATGCTATTGCTGCGGTGATTGACTTACATCCCCTGGTATAACCAACAAACTAAGATTTGGCAAAAATGCTAATACCCGGGGGGAATATATTGAGTAACACAGGTGTTCACCTAAGAGTCCGAGGTGTAATCACCCCAAGATCCAAGCATGTTTTTGCTAAATTCTCATTCTAATTGAAGTCAGATATTGAACGAGAGTAGGAGGGTTACTGTTACGCTTCTTTTGCAGGGGACACTGATATATCTGATGTCCAGCTTCGTTCCTGTGATATTCTAATACACACACAGCACGGCGGCAGATTACATATATCCCTGATTACAGCTTAGCTCCATTTGCTGACGGAGAAAGTTTATTAATGTTATCCTGTTTGCCTCACAACAGCCAGAGTACAAGCATAGACCTTCCCTCCCAGTTCTTCCGTCATTCGTTTAGCTGTTAGGGTTTTACACCTGATACAGTTCCCGTCACAGATGGTTAAAATCCGGATACAGATAAAAGAACTCCTCTCCAGTATTCTGTTCCAACCACCTGGATTTATTCATTTTTATACTTCTTCAGCCAGGAGGAAGAAATCTGTGAATGCAGTGAGATGATTTCAAGTGTGGGAAAATGTGACCCAACTGAAAGAATCTCGCCGCAATCTGGGATCCTATGTTAGTTTAAGATGGTTCAATCTGTGCTTTGGACAATTCTTGCAGGTCATAGTGGACTGTCGGTGGTCAACGCTGGTTTATTGCTGGGTTAAGCTGGTTAACCTGGTTTAGCTGCTTAAGTGAGCTGGTGGTCACACTGGAGGACAATGACTGTACGAGGTAGCCAACATGCTGACCAGCTTGAAGTGTCCAAAACAAAGCTTAAACCAGCATGACCAGCATGCTGGTTTCAGCTGAAAATTTCAGCAAGGGGACAGGACATTCTTTCTGACCCCTGAGCCATCACCACCTTTGCAAACTCAGTTTGACTCCTCCCTTTATCTCATGTATGCAACAGACTGTAAGGTCCTCAGGGCAGTATGGAGGAAGGCAGCATTACTCACCACACCTCTCCCATTTCCTCTGCCTGTCTTCTCCACTGTTCCCTTCCATTGTTATCATTTGAATTTCCCTCCAAAACTCGGTCACTCATTGGCTTTCCCCACCATTTATGTTCCTGTGTCCAATCAAAATGAACTCTATTTGTAAAGAACTGCCCACTTTGCTCCAGCATAAATCTGCTCTCTTTTCTGTTACCAGGGAGGCCACAGACATCAGCAGGGTTGTGCTGCTTGTAACTGCAGCTCAATTATTTCCTCACAGTTAGACCACCAAAATAAAGTGAAATTGATCAAAGACCATGAGCTCCCTCATTCAGTTCCATGACGACAGCAGTGTAGTGCAGCGCTCAGGCTTCTATGAACAAGCAAAAGCGGGTGATCTTAAGTCAGGCTTAGAGTCTCAGGTAGGTAATTCCTATAGTGCAATTGCTTACCCTGAGATACTTTAATAAAGCACAGATCTTACACTCCGAATCTGTAAATGGCACTCTTGTGAAATGAAAATCTCCATCTCCTGTGTGAGTCCAGGTCTGGTTGTCTGTTTGGGGTGATTTTGATTTGGGGGAATGTGGCTTTGATTGGGGAGCCCAGGACTACAAAGCAGAGTAAAGAAACAGCCCCCCAGGGAAATAGCCGCTTACCACAGCAGGACAAAATCAACTGGTTCACCAGAATGAGCGGCTAGCTAGCGCCCTACAGTGGCTAAGAAGGAGCATCGCTGCACATCAAAACCACTGCGTCCTCTGCAATCTCGCGGCTTATAATTACAGATACCTGGAGATGGATACTACCCTTCTGCTTGGGGTGCAGATACTGAACGGAAGAAATCAATACTCTTTTATCTGAAACCATTAAGGATCAAATATTAGAAGCGCTAGGGAAACAGCATCACGCCCTGTTCTTAGATATACAGTTGTGTACGTGATCCTTTTTTCGTTTCCACTCTAATTTGGCAAACACCCTCCTCATTAACAGATCAATACCATCTCTAACCATGGAATGAGTGCTTTTTTAAATTTGGTATGGAAAGCTACAGGACAACAGACGACTCCACAAGAAGCTTTAGACAGCTTTTGAATCAGGCATGTCCCAATGAGACTGCAATGAAAACCTAGAGGATGGCAGATCATCAGGGACAGGGTTAGTCGCCAGTGCACTATAAAGCATGTGCCACATGACGCGAGGCATGGTTCTGAATTTTAAGTCCGTCCTTTGTACAGAAAGAAGGGTTGGGCAAACGACTGGTTTTGAATGTTTTCCTCTATTTCTTCAACAGAAATGCATCCAGTGGTAAAATAACAGAAATTATTGCAGGGGAAGGTGTGTTATGACACATATGTGCAGTCAAATCACGGCCCGCGAGCCGGGTGTGTGTGGGTGTGTTTGCGATAGACATGACGAAAGACAGGGAGAGCATTCATTTGTGTGAATGCGAGGGAGTGCCAGATTATGTGGTCCACTAATCTGGCTTTAAACGAAGAAATATTAGATACACCATGAGTCAAATATTGCATATGCAGATCGTACAAGCGAAAAACCTTAAGTGTGTGCTACTGTATCTTAGTAATGAGCGGGTTAAGTCTACATTTCAGTTGGTAAACATTATAACCAAAGCACAATTTTATTCCTTTCAGTCTTGGTACGGCAGAACACTGGATGTGAAAACAGTGAGGTTACGCAGGAGACTGTCAGGTTACTTCCACAAATCCATATTGTGTGCACCCTGACAGAAATGCGGCCATTTTCCAGTGTCACTGATTATTACTTTCCCCCCGGCATATGGTGCGGGGGATATTGTCATGGGTGCGGTTGTCGGTTGGTCCATCTGTCTGTGAACATTTTCAAGCATTACTTGAAAATATCTCCAGCTATTGAGTGATGCGTGTTTCTATAGGTTGCAATAAAAACCGATAAAGCTTATATCTGCAGGAAAAGGGTTGGGTTTTCTTTCCTCAAGTGGTAGAAAGACTGCTTCTTTGTCATGGTTGGAGAGAAAACCTACAGTATAATAAAGCTTTAGCAATACGATTGGGCAGAAACTCTCAAGCTATAGAATGAGCTACGTTTTGTTGGATGTCAAAGCAGCTCTGGAAATGTTCCAGTCTGGGTTTAGACTTAAGTACAGAACAGGAATTAATCTGCTCAAAGACCTCAATGATCTGCTTGTCTCCTCCAGCAATGGCTACATGTCTTTACTTGCACTCCTAGATTTAAGGGCAGCCTTTAACGCACTCAATCATACTATTCTATTGAATTCACTTAGAAGTATTACTAAGTGGTTACTAAGTGGTTAAGTGCTCTCTTGTTACAGGTATCATCTGTCAGAAGGACTTCAATTTGCATTTACTTACAACAAATACTCATATTGCTCTAGCGTAAGGTAATTGATACCACAGGGATCTGTGCTCGGACTAAAATCTGTTAACATGACATTCATCTCCACTGTTGTACAGATGATATTCAGCTGTACACATCAGCTATTTTTGATTATCTAAGGCCATTCTGAAAGCTAGCCTCAAGATTTTAGTATGTGGATGGCCCAAAATGTTCTCATCCATAATTCGGACAAAATAAAACATTCGTTGTAGGCTCAAAGTCCATCAGGAAAAGAAAATTCACTGATAGTAGACTACATGTCAACCTTGTCCTGAACTTAAAGTTCAGTTCTAGAAAATGTTGGTGTCACCTACGTAAAATGAACTGAACGCCGTCGAACCGCCTGTCAGTGCAGTGAAGCCAGTAAAGGAATTCACTGATTGCTGCTGGAGTCACAGTGTTTCTGTAAGAACGGCTCTGGGAAGCACTGGATACCTCCCTCTCTGCCCTCAGGACAGACTCTGGTCTCTCTCTCTCTCTCTCTCTCTCTCTCTCTCTCTCTCTCTCTCATTCTCTCACATCTCACTGTTGCCACCTCCATCTGTCCTGTGAGCTCTGGAAAATGTGTTAACATTCACAAAACATGCATTACACACCACAGATTACACAAACCCCTCTCTCGCCAATTCTCTCTCCTCCTCTCTCCCCCCTCTGTCTCATTCTGTCTCTCTTTCATTTCTCTCCCTCTGCTCCGGTCTTCAAATCTTCTCTATCCACAGTAGCTCTCTTTCCCCTTCTAAATTACTCTACCTCTTTCCTTCCCTTCTCTCTCCGCCCTTTACACACACACACACACACACACACCCAAACACGGTACACAGTAAATTTCACACTGCCTCTGAGTGAATGAAGCCATTAGCGAACAGCACAGATCTCTTCGAAGCTCCTAACTAATTCAGAGCCAGAGAGTGATGACCCCAGCTTTTTTAAGTGTGGCCCATAGTTCACGCTGGCTTTCTGTGACACATCAGGACTTATTCGCTCTTTTTTTCTAGTGTCTACTGAAGCCCCTTCAGCCACAAAAAAGGCTGGATACTCAGTTAAGTCCACCCTCATGAAAGTTTCAAGGAGCAATATGTAAGAAATGTATGCTGATTAATCATGAAATGACCCTGATATATCATCAGACATTAAGGAATGATGTTAAATTTTAAATACTTATATCACTGACAATAGTAGTCCAGCCAGAATATTGTCATTACAAAAGCGAAGTTGTAACCCACAACTAATGTTTATGTTGACATTTTGTGTTTTGGCCTGTTGCGCCGCCCTCCACCTGTCTCCCAATCACGAAGTCAGTAGCATTTTGGCAGCCAGGTTGCCAGTTACCAATGAGCTGCAGCTACCAGCTTTTCGGAGCGCAAATGTCTGACGTTACTAAACCTAAAAGGCCTCGTTATGATTCCGAAATACGTTGTGACAAAGTCAGAAACAAAACAAGGATCTGTATAGGACATGCCTTTGAAAGATGGAGACGGCTGAAAGCAGAGAAGAATTTGGAGACCGACGCCGAAGTTGCTAATTTTCTCCTGGGCAGGTAAGATTCAGCTAAGTTTGGCTAACTTAATTCTATTTAATGTAGACACAGACATTTCAAATATTCTCTATAGTCGAATAACGTTATGTGTTTGTCCATGGTACGTTAGTGCGTATGCAGGTGGGTCATTGAATTGACTAGGTAACAAATTGTTTGAGCAATAAGAACTGCGGCTCTTCATTGCTAATATTAGCAATGCATTATAAGTCCGTTTCTCTGGATTTAAGCTGAGATACTGTGCAAACCGTTCCAACATTAGCAATATGTTGGATTATGGCAATATGAAATGTAATTGAGACAGTACATTGGTCAAATGAGTCCTCATTCATTCTTCATGCATTTTACAGTACGGACTTTAGTGGGCTATCAGAAGAATGACGAGCAAGTTGACCAATATGACCATTGCTAAAGTTAGTTAATCATTAGTCTTGATCTTTTCTGAGTTGAACTGAACTGAACACAACCCTGTGAGAGCAAAGCATTATGGTGATATTGAAACGTAGCCATGGTGGCTCCATGTAGTAGATGTCCTTGCTGGATCTGGCAACCTAGCTGACAACCTCTCGTCTGGGGGAGAGGAGGAGGGGATACTGCGCTCTGCACTGTTTTGAATGTGACTGCAGTACCAGTTTTGTCCACAAACGTACATATAGGTCCTTTAAGAGATGCTATTTATAGCAGACTTATATGTGATTATTCAATGGTAAATAGACAGAAATGGACATCATCCATCCCACACTTCAATCTCTCCATTACCGCATCATGACCAAGAATTGGGAAAAATAATGTTGCCCAATGTTGAGATACAAAATATAAGATGTATATCCATGCATTATCTCACTTGTTTTTCTACTGAGCAGTTGCTTTTGTGGTGCTGTAGCCTATCCCAACATGCACTAGGCAAGATTCAGGAATATATACAATATATTTCCAGCAGAAGTGTTCTTGACTTTTGTTAAGTGTCCAGAACTTCATATGGCATGGAGTCACATTGGATTAGGCTTAGGTAGCGGTTCAGGTGGTTTGCCAGCTGCGTAAAACAAGTCCACACTAAACAAAACAAAACAAAGGTCTTTGAAAAGACAAAAAGAAAAAGGAACTGGGCCAAAATTAGAGAAAGGCTGAATATCTGGATAAACATTTTACTGTTGCAGTTGGAAGGGAAACCTACAGGAGGGTAGATCTCCCAGGATAGGCTCGGTTACCACTGCAGCAAGCCATAAACAACATGGAAAGAAATGCAGAAGACGGTGAGTGCAGCACTGAAAATGGATGGGCAGTTAGCGTGCACCACAGAGTTTGACAGAAAACTGCGTTTTGTGGGAATAAACGTCCAGCAGACTTCAGTGCGTTATAATCCAATATTCGGTCCGTTACATCCCCAGAACATGCTTAACTTAATTGACTTGCAAGCCCACGGGCAACAAATGCAAGAAGCAGTGAAAGCCTACTCTATCAGAGAAGAGCCAGAATGGCGAAGAGAATCAATCAATTGCAATCTCACTCTTTAGAATCCCCCATTGGAAAAGAGCCAGAATGGCCAACCAGTAGGGAGAGAGGAAGAATCAATCGCCATCACACTGCATTGAATGCAAAGCACGAATCTGCAATCTTATTACTGGCATCGATCTTGATCTCTTCCAAACTGCAGCCCTTGAAATTCTTATTAATATATTTTTTTAAACAAAAGAAACCGCTAGTTACAGAGCCCATTGAATTACCGTGAGAAGGTTTGCTGAAAAGTCAGTCTTTCAGGCAGCCTTGACTGTCATGTTTGAGAATGGGGATAAAAAAACAAGTTAATGACAGTGCTTGGGGCAAGATTCTTGGGGTATGAAAAAGTGCAGCCCCGTCAGCATGCGAGCAATTAGCATGTACTTCAACAGCCTTGTCTGTCCCTCAAAGCATTCGATTAAGGATTTAATTGCTTACTCGCCAGTATTTCACATCAAAGCTATAAAGCTATACTTATACCTGCTTCACAGTAGCATGTGTAAACAGGATATTACAGAAGGGTTTTGAAAGACTGTGCACTGTTTGCACCTTCAGTGCAGCTGTCAGTTGGTCTTACTTCTATGTGAACCTGGACTTCTGCTTTTTCCTGAGGATTCTTCATAAAATAAAGGGCATGTACCTGTCAAAGATCCACACGATCTCTACCCTGTTCCCCATCCCGCGCGTGTGTATGTGTGTAATGTGTGTGCGTATCTGAACACGCTGTGCGCTCAGTACGTGCATCTGTGTGAGTGTCTGTGTGTCTACGTGAGCGTACACGAGTGCGTCTCAGGCTGATTGACTTCGTCCTTTGCTAAGGACATAGGGTACATTCACATGCACCAGGACAGAAAATAGATCACTGCCCCCTCCTTGGTGTCAGCACCCACTGTCTGTCAAGTACCATAGAGTCAGCATGGTTTTATCTGGGGATAAATCTCTTGTACTTGTAAATGTGTGCTGTCATGTACTTCTAGTACTGTGTCAATGTCTGAGACACAAACCTGAAAAATAGCATAGCAAACCCATTCTCAAATGTAACGGGGTAATTAATGGGGTCCATTGCCATTTATATGGCACATAATTACTCATGGTATTCTGTGCCCAGAAAGCTTCAAGATGATCTGGCTGATGGTGACCATAGAAATCATAGAAAATAGAAAACCATAGAAAATTGAGGGTGCCTAAGACCTCTGCGTAGTTGTACGTATATGTGTATGTGCCTGTATATGTCTTGCAGTAAATGAGGCATGTATGTTGGCATGTTCCTTCATATACATGACCAGGGAGATTTGATCTAATATCGCAAACTCTATACACTCTGGGAAAAAATTACATTTTCATACCTTCAGTACCAGAAAAATCACGTTTCTGCACAGCAACACAGCACCTCCTCTAACGATCCACAAAGCATTAATCTGTGTTTGTCAGATTGTAGCTAACACTAATTGGCTGCAGAATCCATTTGTTATTATCCCCCGGCATATAATGCGGGGGATATAGCGACAGCCATGTCCGTACGTCCATACGTCTGTCCGTAATCATTTCGTTTCCGGAGCATAACTCAAAAACCGTTCAATATTTCTCCACGAAATTTGGTGTGTAGATCTGATATATCATGTAGATGTGCTTTTTGGTATTTAGGAATTTCTTGAGCTGTTAATCCATGAATGTGGGGGGCCGGGGGGATACGCCATTGCCAGATGGCTCTTGTTAAAAATGTCGCATATGATGCGTCTTGGCTGTCATGCATCACCCAGGTCAGTGTAACATTCCGGTGGTGGCTATGACGAGTTTTTCCTCATCACTGTCATGTACTGTCTTTGAGAAAAGCACTTCATCCATCTATCTATCTATCTATCTATTTATCTATCTGTGTATATCCATTTATCTATCTACTCATGTATCAAATCAGCCTATTCACCCTTCTGTACATATTTTGATCATTTCATTTGTATATCTAAACTGCGAAACTGAGTGAGTAATCAACTCAGAAAATTGTGTTTCCTCAATAAGACTCTCCCTCATACCCCCGTTGAGTCCTCGAGATCAGGATAATTAAGGCTGGGACGTCTGCCAAAATCCCCCTCCCCAACTGCTACAGCACTGCACCCATCTGTTTCCTCCCAAAAATACGCCCGCACTCAACAAACCGTGCCACTGTCCCGCCGAGCCCAATCAAAGCCTTTCAGGAGGCGTAGGCAGTACCAGCAGCACCCCAATCAGCCCCCAAGGCATGCTGGGATATTGGAAAACCTTGACTGCAAGCAGCGCAATACACCAGCCTGGTCCAAATACAGTGCAGTCCATGAGTATTCCGAGAGTGACATAACTTTTGCTCTTCGACTCCGCAGGTTAACAAATGGGTTTGACACAATGGATGTGATAGTAGAGACTGTGAATTTAATGAAAATTTTACACCTATATCATGTGAACCGTATAAGAGATGCAGCCCTACATCAGCAGTGTCCGTATCACAAATATTAAAGGAATTATCCTGCACTCTAGTTGAGGCAATAATTGATTTACACGGAGCACCATGATTGGGTAACTATTTGGTTTTTTTTTTGGCTCTGTTATCGGAGTCAACATCCAGACCTGAATCTCACTGAACATGTTCTTTACATGATGAAGAGGTGTCTGTAGGCAAGATGTCCCCAAAACAAGCAGGAAGGAAAGATGACTGGAGCACAGGGGCACAGGTCATCCTGAGCATCACCACAGACGATACTCTGCCTTAGGAGATGCCTGTGCTTCACCTATACAAATATTACATTCACATATTTATTTTACGCAAAGTTAAACTGCTCAAAATTTTCAGATGTGCCTCAAAATGGGTGTACTAAAAATGTCTCATTTCTAAAACTGACGATATGAAACAGTGTCAAAACTGCATTGCATTTCAATTAGTTATGGGCTTTGCGCTCCTGTACATTTATTTTAAAGATACTGAAAGACATTTTTCTTTATTCTGTTACAATTTATTTGAGGAAAATCTAAACAACTCACTGAATCAGGGGAAGAGTCGAATATGGCGGTCGCTTTCGAGAATTTCAGCCCACACCACAAAGGCCACAATTGTGCCCAGGGAGCAGCACACCAATCAATCAAAGGAGGCCGAGGCCACCGCTGATGTCAGTTGTCTATTTCAACCTTCGTATATGTCACAGTATGTTTCATTTCGAAACAACATTATTTCGTATTTCACGCTGGTTTTTTCACTGTTGCTCCAGAAACCAAACAGTAGGGCTCCCTAGAGCAGCACTCAGCCAGAGGGAAGCTGATTGGCAGCCTTTCATCCTGACTGCAAGTGATTGGCTGATTAGCCAGAGGTCACAAAGTTGAAAATACTAAGCCCTGCGATGAGACTAGAATGAATCGGCAGGTTAAGCCACGTAGCCACTCCAATCGATGGGCTGATTGACAGAGCAAACGCGTGATGCATTAAAGGGAATTATTCAGAACAGAGGTGCATGAAGCCCAGACATGCCCAGAGGGTTACAGGAACGGTCTTTATTCGGTAAACAAGGTCAGGGATTCAATGTCATGGTTCCACCCTCCGTCTTCACTGATTATAGTTGCCCTGCCACAAAAGCTACTGACAGAAACATGCCAAAAACCATTTTCCATGTAGGCTTGATGACAGCAGTGGAATACTTACACCAGGGTTCTAATTAATTGCTGGCTTTTCTGGGGGGTTGAACAAGGGACTCCCCAGTATCCCCAGACCCCTGTTACTCAAAGTCAGATTTAGATCAAACTCTCAATGAGTGAGAAGTGATGCGTATTCTGCACCCAGAGAAGCAGCACTGAAATTGGAATTATGTTTCCAGAATTACGCAAGATAATGGGATATTTCTAGCCGATTCTGTCAGAGCTGCCAAAACTCCCTCAAAACAAATGCAGGAAATGGGACTCACTCCCATTATGACATGTCACATTCATTAATCAAGTCTACATTTACTGTACCGCCAGTCCTTTAATTACAAACAGTTGCAACAAAATAATTTTGAAGTGGATATGTGTTTGCATAATTTCATGAAATCCAAAGTTTAATTTTGTTCAATACCTGAAATTCAGAGACCAGAATGGGCCATGCAAACTGTTGGTTATATAGTTGTATGAAACACATATCTTTGTTTCAATTGTGTACCTTTGTTGGGAGACTTAAAATAGACAAGTGCAGAGAATAACAAGAACTCAAAGCCATGGGGGTTTTTCAGAACTTTGCCACGCAGTGGAGATCTTTGGCAGAGGAGACGTTAGGGAGAAGCAGTGCTCGGTAGAGGAGAGCCCAAAGCCACTAATGTCACTAACTCAGGTGCTGAGCCGCCATCTCCACAGACTGACAGGAGGCAGTGCCGGTGTGTACACCCTCACGGCGAGAGAGAGGGGTGACACTGTGAGCAGTGTGATCACCTCAGGTCAGAGGTGCGTCCCTCCTGTCACTCCCCACCTCTCAGTGTTGATGGTTCCTGCTTTTTCTCAGGGGCGGTATCTGTGCCAGATCTGCTCTTAACAAGTGCCACTGAGACCTGGGCCATTTGCACAAAGCTGAAGTCATCTGCAAGTCCACAGATGCCACCAAAAAATCTGTCCCGATTAAATCTAGCATTTACGCCATATGATACCAAATGAATTTAATACCAGGGCTTTTGGGAGCATAGTTTCAAGACAAAATACTATTGCAACTTTTCTACATTAAACTGTGCTATTTAACTATGCAAGAACACACACTGTGCTAAGACAGGATTTACTCATTTGTATGTATTAAGTATGATAATAGGAGACAGTGCAGTGGTAAAGTGAACTTGACTGAAAGGTACTGAGTTCAAGTCCTTGCCACAGCTTTTATAGTGTGTTCTAGGGCAAAAACACTTCATTCCAGCAGTCCCTCACTCCACCAAGGTGTAAAAATGGGTACAGGCAAAATTGTAAGGGAAACCTGACTAAACAAGTGGTGCAAAGCACAACAAACCCCGCCCCTCGCACATATTTTCACCTACTTGTACAAAATTCAATCGGGATCTATTCTGGGACAGTGGCAATCCCTAAACCGAATTTGGGGTAATGTGCCCATTAGTTTTGCTGCTAGAGTGTTAACAAACAAAAAAACAAACAAACACGGAAACAAACGCACAAACAAACACGCAAACACAGAAACAAACTGATCCAAAAACAATACCCCTTCCCCTCACCCTTTGGGTGGGGCGGGGTAAATATCTTCTTCATATCTGTCTAACAGATCCTTCGTTGTCGCTCTTGGTGATCAAGTGTCTTCCCCATCTTTAATCAAATGTGACGTACCTCAAGGTTCTATCCTCGGGCCTATTCTCTTCTCATTGTATTTTCTGCCATTAGGCCAAGTTATTCGTCGCCATGGCATTTCTTTTCACTGCTATGCCAATGATACCCAGCTTTACCTCTCATGTAAGCCTGATAATGTTAGTAAGTTGGCTCTTTTGCATGACTGCATCAAGGACCTTAAATCCTGGATGTCCAACAACTTTCTCCATTTAAATTCTGAGAAAACAGAGGTCTTTATTGTTGGCCCAGAGCAGTCATTAAAACTAATTTAATCTAACTTAGGGCCTTTAGCTCCTTACCTTAAATCTGTTTCAAGAAATTTGGGAGCTTTATTTGACTCAAATTTAAACTTTGAACAGCATTCTAAAAAACTGATTCAGTCATGCTTTTACCAACATTGCAAAACTAAGATTAGCCTTGACGTTTAAGCGTATTATACATGCTTTCATTTCATCTCACTTGGACTACTGTAATCCCCCACCTACAGCTAGTACAGAACTCAGCTGCCCAACTTCTGACAAGGACAGCAGCTATGTCCCATATCACCCCGGTGCTGGCCTCATTACACTGGTTGCCCACAAATTTTAGAATTTGTTTTGAAATTTTATTAATTACATACAAAGCGGTACATGGTCTTGCACCTAAATACCTTACAGAGCTGCTGAATTCTTACAAAACATCAAGGCCTCTCAGATACTCTGGTCTGGGTCTTCTGGCTGTTCCAGAGTCTAGGTTAAAACACAAGGGGGATCGTGCCTATACAGTAATGGCTCCTAGACTCTGGAACAGGCTTCCACCGAGCATCAGATCAGCTGAATCAGTGTCCATTTCTTAAAACACGTCTTAAAACACATTTTTAGCAGCAGGCTTTTCCTGGGTCTTACATAATTTTGTTTTTTTGTTTGTTTGTTTTCTGCTACTTTTATTAAATTTTTATTTAATTAAATTTTTTATTATTATTATTCTTATTATTTTTAAATAATGTTTTACTCCTTTTGTACACTTACTCCCATTTGTTTTACTTTGTGTAAAGCATCTTATGCTCCTGCTGGAAAAGAGCTATGTAAATAAAGTTATTATTATTATTTTTATTATTATCATTAAAAGCTGGGTGAGCAACCTGTGATGGACTAGCATCCCATCCTGGAGGAGTAGCAACAATCTAACTTTCTTCATGCTATTGAAGCCAGGCTTAAGAAACAGCACTAGTCTTGGAGGACTACACTCTATATTTAAATATGATAACCTCTTGGTGAAGGGAATGAGATGTTATGTTTTTACATGCGTGTCTCTGTCTGTGTGTCTGTCTGTCTGTTTGTAATTACTCAAAAAGTTAAGAAGAGAATTTGATTAAATTTCTTTGAGGGATGGAATATGGCCCAAGGAATAATCTATTAGATTCTGGTAGTGATCTAGAACATTGTCCAAATCCTGGAATTTTTGAAAGATTCTTCACCTTGCAGGATTGCAAGATTGAAAAAAATGGCACACATCTTAAAACCCATTACATTGTCTTAAAGTACAATGCAAAAAAAAAAAAAAATTTTATTGTATAATTCAAAGAATACTGGAAGTGCCTAAACTTGATATCCAAAAATGGTGATCCCCTGCAAGTGAAAGAACTAACAAACCAGGCAGGGCTGTGCTGTGACTGGTAACTCTTACATTTGCAACATCCCAGCTGAAAACTCTCATTACCTTCTGTAAACATGCTTGTCAAGAAAATTACGGTGAGAACTGTAATATGCATGATTTTCGTGACAATAAAAACACATAGGGCCTGATTTTTTGTAAGACCATTAGTACATGCAAAATCTTTTATCCCATACAAAACCAATAACATTGCCTATGATTGGCCAGGGTACTTGCTTTGCACCAATCAGTGGCAAGGCTTCTGGTTTTGCACGGGCTAAAAGATTTTGCATATGCTAAAGGTCTTAGTAAAGCAGGCCCATAGTTGTTAAGATAAAGAGGATGATACTGCTAAAAGACTCGGGTGACAGTTACGGCATACAATTTACATTTTTTCCTGAAAAATTCTCAGACGCAATGGAGAATACACTATGCTAATTCAAGGTCACCCACAGAAGGTAACGCAGAGCACAATCCCCCTGCTTCTGCATGTGCACCGGTATGTGTGGGTGTGACCCTGCATTTGCATGTGAATGTGCAGGAGACTGTGTGTGTGCATGTGTGCCTGTGTGTCTGTGCTGAGCTTTCCTGGGGTACCCAGATTGAGGTCAGACCTTGCCCCGGTGCATGCTGGGTCTGTTTTCCAGGGCAGTGGGTAGGGCTGGAAACACACTGTGAGTAGTCTGTTCCAGATGGAGCGTGTTCCGCTTTCTCAGGTATCTAGCTCAACACCTGCTGAGGGCCGGCCGTTTTTAGCGGAGCGAGGAGCCTACTCAGCAAACACAAATACTGCCGCTAACTGGGAGGGAGGCGGGGCCTGTTCACTGTAGCCCTAGAAACTTCTTCTAAGCAGGAATCTTCACAATTCCTTCAGCAAGAGCGCAAAAGCATTGTTCCCACCCATCTCTGCAACTACAGACATGATGAACAGGGCTGCAGCGAGGAATTCTGGGAATCCTGAACAAAGTGGAGCTTAGGGCTCCACTTCCTAATGGACGACTTGTAACCACATGACACCCCACTACCTGCAGCCCTGTACAAACTCAACATCTACCAAACCCTTTAGACGATGAATAATAATTAAAAATAATCATTTTTATTATTATCGTATTATTGTGCACCTATTTTAACAAAAAATAATAAATGCAATTGCAACTATACTGCAACTACAGCCATTCAAATAACTAATACAAAATAATTATAATCATTAACATAATGATTATGTATTATTTACACACCAAAATTATTTAGCCTGAATGAATCCACGCTCCATTATGAAGAACATAGCGATAAAACCACAGCACGAAGAATTTAATCTATGAGCAGAAAGCATGTTGCTAATAGCAACATGGCTCCATGCAGATTTCAACCACATGCACTGCAAATCTCTCTCATCCGACTAGCGGTGTAAAATCCGTGCTCTTGAAGTAAAAGTCCTCAGTCGCACTTTGTTCAAATCAACTGGATTTGCCAACTAGCACAACTCCAGATGGTAGCACTAATTGGTGAAATTCACTGGCTGAGTTCATAGGTAGAAAAAACACATGACAGCACCATTACTTTCTGACCCCTGGATTCATCAGGTCTGTGAATTACTGTATCGTGTTCCTCTGAGAGCTCTGTTCCACTGCCTGACAGCACTGCCCCCGGCCAATACTAAATCCCCTGTTAGCCCGGGAGCTTGTTTAGGCTGTTCTGGGGTCACAATGCTCTGGTCTCCTGATATCTCCGCAGAAACCAAACACTGCTGAAAAAGTGCTCCACTTGAATTTAGAGCAGGACTGAACCTGAAAAACTAACCTTGGTTTCTAAAAACTGACATGGTGCAGAGCTCAGCCTGGGGCTAAAGGAGCTGGTGACCCAAAAACAACCCAGTAAAACTGCCAGAATACACTCCCACTGCGAGTTCTGGACGGAGGCCACAAAAAAAATACAACACAACACAGCTTAATGACAAGAGCAAGTCTTTCAGCAGAATCTTCATAAAACAATTCCTTGTCTCCAGAAAAACTATTTGACATCCAGCAACACATCCAGCCTAGTCTACTTATTATACACCTGACCTGACAAAATTCATGCGTTTGTGGAATTTATCTTCAACTCCAACTTGTGCAGTGCCTGTCTAAAATGAGCCTTTTTGAAATCGGCTGATTGCTTGGCCACTGATAATTCTGTTTGTGCGGTAATGATGCTTGCAGCCCTCAAGAGATTTTGAGAACCACTCAACCTAAGAACTTCACAGTCAACACTGCTCTTTCATGGGTCCTCAGAAACAACACGTCCTCCAAGACTGAAGTCGACTGAATCAATGATTGTGGAGAAAATCAAAGGATAACAGACAGAGAGAGTCATCTCAAATTATAATATGATACATATACGCATATTCTACAGACATTAATCTGAGGAATCTCCTATATTTCATCCGATCAATCCTCTTGCATTATGCTGTTAAGAGGATAATATCACGGCACAGATCTAACTGCTATTCATAAGAGGATCACATTCTAAATAAACATGTCAGAGGGAAATATGTTGTAGTATGGTGAGCCTTTATAAGCTGCTGGTTACAAATATTATGGTCAAAACACGGTTAATGATAGTTTATTTATATATTTTAATGATTACTTAAAATAAACACATAGCAGAGAACATGACACGAGACTGGACAATCAATTACTGAGTTCACAAAAATCTTTGAATTCAGAATTCTTGATTACATCTGTTGATTTAAAACTTTGATTATGTTTTATCGCATTAATGTACAAAAGAAGGTGTAATTACCTCCCATAAAACAACTGATTACTCTTGGAGCAAGTTGTTTTCAATAGGTAGTTCCAAGTGAGAATAGATCTAAGATGAACCTTTCTCATATCTAACTGCAGGAGAAGAAGAATATCAGTGCGCAAGGTCAGCTGAAAAACAAACTCGTATTTGCACTCATTACCCAACAAGCACCAATGAAAAGCTAGAACTTCAAACCAGGGTACGCGTTTGGTCATATGATGCATTTATCAATAAGGATAAGCACAGACCGCACAAGCCACATCCCCTGGAGTGGATATTTCTCCCATTTCAACCTAACTCCTTCCTTCAAGAAAATCAATCAGAGTCTATTCCCGGATCCAAGAGGGTGCATATTATGCACAGTGAAGTACGTGCGGTCAATGTGAGGAGTAAGATGAATTGTGGGTAATGTACAGAGAGTACGCTGATGGGCCGTGAGTAAAGTGGCTCCTTTGGGCCATGAGTAAAGTGGCGGGTAGTACAGAGAGCTACTGTACTATCCCATGTCCCTACACCATAAGAATAGCAGATAATTCACCTAAGAATGCAGCATGCAATAGAAGTCACTATTACGAAGTGATTTATTTTATCATTAACCCTTTGACGACCCTTTGTAAGCAAATATGACTGCTCTGTCCAAGTTAATTAAGACTACTCATATCCAATTAATTAAGACTACTCATACCATATCCAAGTTTTTATTACCCAGCCCAATCCAAAGGGGGAGGGAAAGGGGTATTGTTTTTGGTTCGGTTTATTTGTGTGTTTGTTTCTTTGTTTGTTTGTTAACACTTTATCAGGAAAACTAATGGCCAGATTCACCCTCCATTGGGTTTTGGGATCGCCACTGATGCAGAATAGATGCCTACTGAATTTAGGAGAAGTAGGTCCAAGTATGTGCGAGGGGCGGGGTTTGTTGTGCCTGGGACCACTTGTTAAATTCTGTTAACTGCAGCACTTTATTGTATGAAATAGTAAAACCAGAACTGCGTTTCCTCAGGATGAACCTCAAGAGTGTGCTTGCTAAAAATGTTGAGATTAAAGATGCAGACTCTCTCTCTCTCTCTCTCTCTCTCACACACACACATACACACACACACGCAGTATAGTGGCAGTCTGGAAGAGTGTAGGTAGGTAGTCTGTCTGTCTGTCTGTGTCTCTCTCTCTCACATTATCATCTGAAATTGTTTAAAGGACAAATGTGTTTATATATTGGCTGAAGTGCTAAGGCTGCCCTCTAGCGTCCCGTGATGTCATAATGGCAGCACTCCACCATGCACTTAAATGGAGATAAAAAGGGACGAAAAACAAGGATTGCAAAAGATTGAAAAGGAGCAATGGAGCCATTTTTACAAAGCTTAGAGAAACAATTTGGCTGGACATTTCGTCGTTTAGAACTAATCTCTATTACGGACACTCGGGCACTTGATATGGGACAGAGACTTGTGTGAAATTGAAAAAATATATAAATAAACAAACTTAAGAACAATGTGTTGCTTGAGGCCTTTGGCCTCTGCTTGCCGCAAGCACACAATTAAATGTTCCAAGTTGGATGCATTTATTTACTGCAAAATGAAGCATATTTTACTTATTGAGAGCAAATTTTCAGAGATACATGATCATTTTGAATTTGAATCTTTGCTGAAGACCTTAATTAGTAGAATCTGGTGTTTACCTGCTTAGTTGGAATGAATGCCTGCACCCACACCGGCCCTTTCTGGATAACATTTGAAGACCCCAAGGCAATTGAAAAACACTGAAAATTTTGTATTTGAGCAAAGGTGTCAGTTAGCATGACACAGAAATTTCCCAATAGAAGCGCGATAGGGTAAAAAAAATGTAGGCTGGGACTAACACAACCTACCCGTGGGCCTAAGGCACCAAACTTCCAGGTCCTGGTCCGGCATGTTAGCCAATAGGCTATAGGCTGCCTCAATAACCAGAAGGACTAAAGTGAGATCAGAACAGGGAAGGATTTTATAGGCTGATCGAGGTAGGGGATGAGGGCCGAGGCACCAGAATATTCCAGCGGCACACTAGGAAAAACTGAACAGAACATCCTGTGGTCTTTGAGACACACAGACGCTCAGCATGATTTTAATGCTAAAAGAGACGCAAATACTCCCCAGAAGTATACAGGAAATGCAAATTTTATAGGACAAAAATCCTGCTGGCAGTATGGAAAGAGATAGGCAGTGATCATTTCAATCTCTTCATGTGTGAATATGTTAATGTACATAACACTCTGATGCTGATGTAACAATCACTACAGGTAACTGAAATTAATATTCAAATGCAGATGGATCACTCTTTACTGGCAACTGACCTAGATCAAATTGAAAGGGTGGTGAAATGATCATTACAGGCTTTTGAAAGGAAAAGAGTGTAAGAACATTAATGTGGAATTCTGAAAAAAAAAAAAAAATCCCTAACAATGACATTCGTTGGGGGGGTGTATGTGGTTGTCGCATTTAATTATCTGTGTGTCTGTTTGCACTCTGCAGGCCACAATTCTGGACGGATTCTCAGCAAATTTGGTAGGTACAATCCTTTAGTGGAAGGAAAGAATTGATTAGTTTTTAGTGAAGATCGGGCGGCGTGATGTGGCCTTCCGGACACACTCTAGTTCACATTTAAGGAATAGAGGATGTTAAAAGCCCACTTTTAAGTAATCTGACCATGCAACCTGAGTCACTCATTGTTGGGTCTTCATTCTGTGAATTATTTCTGGATCACATCGACTCTAATAATGATTCTGAGTACATGAGGTCTGCAGTCATCTCATATGAACTTTGATACAAAGCAAGTGTTGAAAGACAAAGTTGAGTTATCACGTCATACGATTTCAAGATGGCTGCTGTGGCGGCCATACTGTTTCACGGATTGCAGTGAAAATTAATAGGGTCCTTCCTTGATGTAATAGCAATGCACCCACAAAATTTCAGACAAATCCATGCATTAC
The DNA here is from genome assembly GCA_029721435.1 of Gymnothorax reevesii. Classification (NCBI taxonomy): domain Eukaryota; kingdom Metazoa; phylum Chordata; class Actinopteri; order Anguilliformes; family Muraenidae; genus Gymnothorax; species Gymnothorax reevesii. The sequence goes on along the minus strand of CM056582.1, from coordinate 95,605,521 downwards.
TTATTGAGTTATAAGACAAACAGACAAACAAACAAACAGGGGCGAAAACATAGCCTCCGGCCCAATTTCGTTGGCGGAGGTAAAAAAAAAATGAAAGAAGGTCAGAGAGAGGGAGTTAGAGAAAATAGAGAGAATGAAAAAAGGACAGACAGAAGGACAGAAGAGGAGAGGTTGAAAGAGTGGGAAGAGAGTGAAAGATGAAGAAATTGTAAGCAGAGGACAGGCTGGGAAATGATAGGGAGAGATATTTTCAGAGAGAGAGAGAGAGAGACGGCAAAAAACAGAGAGGCGTGAACTTTGATATTTGTTGGTACTTTGTGTTTCTTTTACCGTCTCCTTTGCAAACTTCCATTTAAATCAGCTTTCCCTCTTTATACAAACAAAACCCACTCGGCAACATCTCAAACAGACGGGGGAGGGTGACTCCCACCCGTTTTGACTTATTTACCCATGTCTCTATCTGACAGTCATCACAAAATAAAATAAAACTCCCTCTAAGGCACTCACAGTAATTATGACAAGTAAAATAAAGTTATGAACAAAGACCTCCGCCTCAGCTACGGCACCATTTTTGAACAACCTGTCAGAACCCAGCCCCCTCCCTACAATTCAACTCAGTGCATCACATTTATAAACAGGATTTATCTATCTCTGGCAGCGGGGACTGTACCAGGTTCCTGTCACGTACTTGAGCACAAGAGGCCTTGACTTTGCCTCTGGGAGAATACTGGTGGTGAATAGAAACCCAAGAAAGGTTTTGCCAGGAGGCAGAGTGTTTTCAGTAGGTTACTCAGCTCACCGGCGCAGGCAGTGTCCGCAGAGACACTCAGGGTGGTCTATCAAGTCCACGGCTGACAGTGGGCAGGACAGACTACTACTATCACTATTACTACCACTGATTAAAAATAAAAAACATACTGATAATGCTTAATAAACTCAGTCTCTCTTGACCACAAGTGTATCCCTGTACTGGGACAAAATCCCTCCTTAAATTTACTATAAGCACTGGTAACACTTTACAATAAGGGTACAATAATTAACATTAGTTAATGCAGAAATACGCATTATCCACCAGCTGATTAACATTTAACTAATGCATCTGGTAATCTTTTGCTCAGATGTGCTAATCTTAATTGATGTTCTTTGTAATGAAATACATAAACCAGTCAAGTATAATGTAAAGGCTTAGCCAGTGTCACAGTAGCATAAGGCACGAACTCCAGACTGCTTCTCCCGGTCATGCATGTATTTTTTTATTTTGCAGTTGTGAAGAATAAATGCAGCAAACACTCGCACACTTGTGAGGCGCCTTTATTTGAAGTGGGCAACAATAACAAAGAAAAAACTTGTAAAATATTAATTTTTGGTTGCAGAATCATAATATTTGAACCTGTTGTTGTTCAGGCAGCTGGCTGTGGCTGTATGAGGCTTCGTGCTACAGGGGCAGAATAATCCATAAAACTTTTTCTGTCAGAGAAAAACTTATGATAATTTCAGTGCGATAACTCAATTAGGTTAATATTTTCAGCAGTTCTGACAATTTGAAAGCAATTTTCTGAGTGTCATCCTCCAGACAAGACCATGATCATGGCTGTAGTCAAAGTGGTTCATGAGCTGCAAGCATTTTAGTTTGGAAGGAACTTAGCTCAAAAAACCCTTTAAAGGGTTAAACGTTATTTGATTGAAACCCCACAGAACTGTTGAGCCCATTTCTAAAGATATACCCATTGGTAAGTCTAATATCCCCCTGTGGCAATTTATTGAAAATGATACCTTAGTAAAATGAATATCCATAATACCTGAAATTAGCAAAGCAATAACTACTAAATGTAACAGCTCATACTTTGATGAGAAATCACTAAAATATATATCCAATTTATCAAGTGAAAACTTTGCATGACCTCAAATAGTAGATATAAATGATTGAAATATTAAATGACATGTTAAAACACATTGTGACTTTTTAAATTTTATTTATATGAACACTCTTATTTCATAAAATAGCAAGAGCTACTTCAATGTCAAGTGCTCGCAAACTTTTGGGCAGTAGAGTTTCAAGTGACCAACCAAAGCATTGCTGTTTTTTCTTTACTTAATAAAGAAAGATAAAGTTAAAAAACATTAATTATTAATGTGACCAGCTGTTTCCCAAGCATTATAAAATGCTTTCGGCATGCTAGGTGTTTGAAAATTGCAGGGCAAACACAATTATGTCTATATGTCAAAAGCAGGCATTGTTTGAATGGCATTTACCCATGTTATCACAGTTAGCTGAGGCAGTTAAATTGCCATTTAACTCAACCATCAGCTAAACTGCTACTTAGTTCGACAAGCACCCGACAGTTAAAAGAATGTGCCCTGTCGAACATTAGGTCTGCAGTGTATGCTGCTATCTGTGCAACATTAACAGTGTCAATAGTAATTATGTGCAGCTTTCATCATCATCTACTGTATTCACCTCAGCTCCCTAATGTAGAAGGGTTTTAAGGAGCTCCGCTACATTGATGGCAGAAATGATGACAGCAGGCCAAAGCCAATTCCTGATCATTGGAGATCAGTGTTCAATGTTTGGCAGCTCATAGAAAATCCCAGCCATATCACCTCCTGAAAGAACACAGTAAAAATCCCAGTGCTAATTCAATTCCAATAGAGTTCATTTGCATCCAAGATGGATGGGTTGGTCTCATAGAAACTCGACTGGAGTTGGATTAACAATGGGATTTTTGCTGTGAAAGTGCTATGCAGAGGACCTGGACCTTTAAAAATATTCTTTCTCTAGGCCTCACGACTGTCCACCGCGAAAATAAAAGTCTTTCAGTGGATCCCACATTTTGGCAAGAGTTTCATAATAAAACCAATCTCCACCATAGTTGGAAAATGGTTCTAATACCATGTTTTTTGCTCAATCATTAACATATTATGGAGAGTGGATGTTTTGCCGATTCCTGGTTTACCTCAGGTTTTCATAAGGTTGTAAAAAAAAATCTACACATCAGATTCTGTTTTTGTCAAAGAAGCCTAGCCTAGAAGCAAAGGCCACGTAACCTCAAGAATTATCCTGAAACTCTCCCATTGGACCTGTGCAGAATGAATACAGTGACATCTGTACACACTGTTCAATTAAGTCAGTTAACTTGCATCTGTTATTTGACAGCTGAGACAGTTTGACACGAAGAGGTAGTAAACACACTGTAATAGAGGTTGAGACTTTAAGATATGATCACACATAATTGATGACAAGGTTGTTAAGTGTCTTGGGGTAATGTAATAATTACAATTGGTAACAGACATGAATTTAGTAGTACAGAACTGATGTAGTATTCTACAAAAAAAAAAGATGAAAAATCCAAACAAGGCGATTACGATCACATGCATTGAAACAGTGTTATATAATTAATTAGGAACAGAAACATACTGCTTCAACTGCTTTTGACATGCACTGGCGCTTGTAATGTGGAAAAAAGCCACTAGATGGCTTTTTTATTGACTTTTTGTTTGTTAAGCCCAGAGTGGAGCTAGGTTTGGGCATGTCCTGTGCATGTCTCAGAGGGGAAAGTCCTAGAGAGAAAAAAAAGTCTAAATGTGGCAGGGGGCTGCAAAAGAGTATATAAGGAGAGAAATTGAGAGAGTAAAGTAGTAGGAGAAATTACAAGGAGAAGGATACATGTGACCAGACCTGTCACTCTTTTCAAGACCTGTGAAGCTTTTTGTGGATTTTTGCCTGTGTTGGAGCATTTCCCTGTCCCATGACATCACCAAGCAACCCAATCTCAAGGGACTGTTAATATTTTTTTTTCTTGTATATTATCAATCTTGGTCAGTAGTATAAATTGTCGGTTAGTGTTGGCCTTTGTTTAGTTAAATCTGTTTGAGTTTTAAAATTTTGTCAGTCATACCTTGCCGTTGTAAATGTCATAGCAATTGGGGCTATAACAAATTGGAGCTTTAACATGCTGAATGTTCTTTGTTGCAGTGCACTGATTGGTTGGAAAGAAAACCTGCTCATAGCCTGCTATGACAGACGATTGGACAAAAACTACTAAATAACACAAAGAAAATGTTAAAGTTGAAAAAATAAAATAATACACTTTATAGAAAAGAAAAGCATAAGGATGTGCACTGGTTGGTGACAGCCTCAGTCAAATTGCTTATTGGAGGGGGGAGAAGGTGCAGGGGGCTGGTGTGCTGTGTGGCTTCAGCCAAGAGGCTGGAAGTGAGTGGACGTCTTACACGACTGAGATCAGTTAATGAGCCGGTTATACCACCCAGATTCCTGTGTTCCTAACGAAATGTAATCAATCGCCCACTGTCCCCCCACGATCCGGACCCTCCCCCTAGCAGCCAGCCTGCCTCTCAACTCCGTGACCCAAAGCGCCATATAAGGACAGCATCTTTAAAATACTTCCCAAACCGCCCCTCTGACTGCCACTTTCCCTCTTAACACACACACTGTATATGCATCAAGGGGAGTTGGTATGGCAACGGTTGCCGGGCCAACTCAACAATGCTGAGCTCTTTACAGAGAGAGAGAGATTGAGAGAAGGAAAGGGAGTGAGAGATGGGCAGTGAGAGGGAGAGAGCAGGAAACAGAGAGGGAGAGGAACGAGCCAGTTTCCATGAGTACAATGCAAATAGGCATAATTTCCAAGAGAAAGAGACAGAGACAAGCAAAAATAAAGACAGAGCAAAATGAGAGAGAAAAAGAGAGTAAGAAAGACAGTGACGAGAGGGAAAAAGGAAAGAGCACAAGAGGAGAGAGGGACACGGAGAGAAAGAAAGTGAGCAGTGGTTGTACACTTATTTTAACTTGAGCTGAAAGGGGTGGAGGCTATGCCCAAGGAAAACTACAGATTGTGAACAACAGCACAAGCCACGGGAAGGAAGTGCGCATGAATGAAGTAATTCACTGATTCAGGCCAACAGCAAACACAGAAGAAAGATAATTGTGCGGCAACGCAGAGTTAGATTTTCTTTAGAAAGCAACCAAAAGTCATGGGGTAATTCAACTTAGCGCTGCCGGCCCCTTCGACCCCTTCAGGAAGGATTCTTTCCAAAAAGGAAATGCTGCGAGACCCACCCAGCCCGCATGAGCTAAGAATTACGGATGTCCCTGTCAAATGGTATGAAATTGTCATGTAACTAAATGACAGATTTTATCGTCATAATATGAAACAATAAATTGGATGGGCCAGTCTCAGTTGGAACTTCCTCATTGGCTACATTTAGCTCCAAAAAGGTGTCACATACAGAGCTACATTTGGAAGAAAGTTATGTAAGATGGAAAGATATGAAAATCATAAAGGAGCTGAATATTGAAAGCTTCCAAAAAAGAAATCCTCCCCTGGCATTTGAAATGTTTATTAACGAGCACAGGAAAAGCAATTAAGGAAGGGGATAATTAGAAGTTGTGATTAAAAGGGGATTTTTACCAGCACCAAAGACTCAAATTGGCACTCAGGGCTGTGCTCGAGAATACTCTCTGTTTTCCAAAGAAGTGTCATTCAGATGAATATAGTTTATGAAACATGGTGGTTAAAATTCAATTTAGTTTTTCTCAGAGAAGTCAATACAAGTATAATAAGAAAAAAGACACACGACAAGTGTTTATTTGCAGAGATGTTTTTGAGGCTCATTTCCACGAGTGAGACTTTGATCACTTGCGTCACCCTCGCCAGCTCCAGAATAGGTCAAAAATACCATCTTCTTCATTCAAGTCAATGATAACTTAAACATCAAAATACTTGTGAAATTTTTTCCCAGAAGTGAATGCACATTCATTTACCTAAGTTAGCTATTTGTCAAATCATCATACGCAAAATAGCGATTTGGTTTAACTACACTCTAATTTTCCTCACAGCCAGAAGGAAATAAAGTACACTTGTCTTTTCAATGTGACTTTAATCATCCGATCACGCCAGGGCGCATTACATGGCAAGTCTGCATGCTCCGAAATTGGATCTCGCTTGCGTTAGGATCCAATCAGCCAGACCACAAGCCAAGGTGGCCAGGCTTGCATTCCGCTTGAACCTCAATGAGGTCAGGACTGCCTGTGGGCCCAATCCGGACAATTTATAGGTCTCGCGTCATCTTCCCACAACAGCAGAGACCCGCTGTCTAATAGCCCTGTCTTCTGACACCACTCTGCAAACTACACTGACGGGAAAAAAAAAATTTCACAGAAGTTCCAGCATTGAGGAAAACAATCGCTGCATCAATCATTCATCTTTGCTGCTCTTTCCTGAACAACGCTAGTTTCAGACGGACCCTACCCTACCACCATTACAAAATGATTGAAATATCATGAAAAGAAAAAGAACCTTACTTGCACCATGGGTTATTGAAGTGAGAGGTATGGACACGCATATGCAAAGACTGCTGAGCACTGATCTGGTACATATGATCACTAAAGTTTAAGCGTCACCATGGCAAAAGAGTGTCTTTTGACTGAAATCGGATTACAATCAACCACAGTCCACGTTAGCAAGTTAACGTAACTATGTCCAGCATCAGCTCAGGGAAAAACAATGCATTTAATTCAGAATGTTAAATACATTTTTTTTTCCACATCGCCGATCGGGCTAATGAGTGGCTAGATTCACAACACATGGCATTTTACTTACTCATGGGAATTGGGAAATCCTTATTGCTGCACCATGCTTCCCATTTATTTATGACTGCGGCACAATAAGCTTTTCTTCTGAACAGCATCGAGCTTAATACTAGCAGCTTAAATCAAAGCTCATTGGATATGAAGGTTAACCGTTAATAGCCGAACCTATGTGACATTGAACGTATTTTCTAAGTGTCTGGCAGGTTATATCACACACTATTTCAGCAATTTAGCTATATTTTTGGCTATGGTAACGACATCTGATGTCGAATAGATAATCCATCTTAACACCTTGCAGTAGGATGCAGGGCCAGGAGATAGCTATGCAGGCTCATAAAATCTGCCATTAGCCCACAAGCGGTCCAGGGAACACTCGTGCCACAACAAGTAAATCACTTCTAGAGCAGAATTTTCTTTGAAAATTTATTGGCAATAATACTTAAAGAAATGATCACGGAATAATAAATAGCATTATTTACTGGTTAAAAAACATCGCTTTCACTCCAGAAGTGCTAAAATTGCTTTTGTTTCTGTTTTTGATTACCTTCAACCAAAAATTTTGTTTGTTTCCAGTTTTTGCTTTTCTTCTTTGAATCACTTCTAATCCCTGCACTCAATGAGTGTTTTCTTCGTCTAATTGTCTCTCTCCATGTGCTGATACTGTATGTTAAGCCACTGTGCTATTTGGACGACAGTCAATTGATTTACCAAAAAAAGCCATTACTTCACAGCATCAATTCCAAAGAAAAACAGTCATTCTCTTCGTCACACTTTACTCTGCTTGACCATCTGACCAAAACATTGATGAATAAACAGGAGCAAAGAATGGATGGGGTTTTTTTTTTTTGACAAAGTCTTGTGTAAGGAGATCTAGGCCTACTCCCTGCTCCACTAACATTGTTAAGAGGGTGAATGTTGCTTTTTTCCCTTGTGTATTTAACAGTTCTTCCAACATGCTTAGTGGACAACTTGAACTCAGTAGCTATACTGTGGATACTTGACCTCCAAATTTTATAACAAGGCAGCACTCAAAAACTGAATTTCCATGTTCCAAAATATGTTTCCCCAAGCTCGAGGAAGGTTGATGGGAGATGTCCCAGCAAGCTTATTCCATAGTTTTTATCCATGTAATATTTATGCAGCATATTTGCGCTCTTACATACTGTAATTGTACATGAAATGGGTCATAAATGTTTAAAACAACAAATTAAAAATATATCTCCATTTTTTTTTAAATCACTACAGCCTGCATTGTAATACAGCCATTATCATTATGGCACACCTGTTCAAGTAATTATGTCAGCTGGCAATCAGGTGTGTAACATGATTGACTATAAAAGGGATGTCTTAGAGAGGCTGAGTCTCTCAGAAGTAAAGATGGCCAGAGGCTCTCCAATCTGTGAAGACATGCGTAAAAAAATTGTGGAATACTTTAAAAACAATGTTCCTCAACGTCAAATTGCAAAGGTTTTGAAGCTCTCTTCATGGACAATGCAAAACATCATCAAAAGATTCAGAGAAACTGGAAAAATCTCTGTGCGTAAGGGACAAGGCCGAAGACCTTTACTGGATGCCCGTGGCCTTCGGGCCCTCAGATGCCACTGCATCACTCACCGGCATGATTCTTTCATTGACATTATTGATTGAAAACATTTGGCGCATAATTAAAAAAAGTCCGTCAAAGGAGACCCAAAACTCTCCAGCAGCTGGAAGCCCATATTAAACAAGAGTGGGATCAAATTCCAGCGGTTAAACTCAAGAAACTTGTCTCCTCAATGCCCAGACGCCTCCACTCTGTGTTAAAAAGGAGAGGGTATCCTATACCATGGTAAACAGGCCCCTGTCTCAACTTTTTGAGACCTGTAGCAGCCATCAAATTTGAAATGAGCTCATTTTGTGGATCCAATTGTAAAATTTCTCAGTTTCAACATTTGCTGTTATCTCTGTTCTATTGTGAATAAAATACTGGCTTCAGTGATTTGAAAGTCATTGCATTTTGACTTTATTCACAATTTACACTTTATCCCAACTATTTCGGAATTGGGGTTGTATTTTACCATATATTGTGAAGTAATAGAATATATTCAATTACACCGCAGCATATCATTTGATGTCCCCATCTACTGCATGAGAGGTAGAAAGCATAAACGGGAAAACCATAAAAAAACAAGCAGAGCGTTGAGATTATTCTAGATTGTGAACGTCTGCGACTGATCCAGAATCAATTCTTTCTCTAGTTCTCTGGCAGCATTTGTTCCTCTCTCTCTCTCTTTAAAGGAACAAACGGATGAATGAGCATCGATTCCTCATCGATTCACAGTGTAGCCAGCCGGAGGGCCCATGTCCCTGCTGCGACAAAAAGGGAATAAAGGTATTTCCATTTGGCTGAATCACTATCATTATGGACAGTAATGTCCTCCGCAGGTGCTGTCATCCATTTTGGCTCCGGGAGTCCGTTTTGGTTCAAGGAAACTGGGCTGAAGCTTGAGGTAATAAATATGTGGCTGATATAAGGTGCCATTTCATCCTGCTTACAGAAAACGAGTAGCAGAATCTCTTGATAGTGCACAGGTGACACTGGGGCACATGCTGACCTCGTATTACCCAAATAAGCCTCAATGAACTGGATCAAGGCCCTGCCACAATTCAACATAAACCAAGAAGTACCATTTATACATTCAGGGTTTTCAGTTCTTTCTTTGTATTTGAGCCTTTGCCAATCAGACATACAATGGTTTTGAAATTTGAATTCTACCTGAAAGTTTGCAGATTCTATTCCCAAATAACACTCAGCTGATGCACCCTTGACCAGCATTTTCAACCTAAGCTGTGTAAACAGGACACAGCTCACAGGGCACGTTCAGGCAGACAACTCAAGACATGCCCTCATTCTAAATAACATTCCCAGGCATATTTCTCACGGCCCAGCACCTCTGCAAGGTGGGATATTTAAACTGCTGCCTTACTCTGTAGCTCCTCCAATAACATACCACATTTTGTAAAAAAAAACGCATGAAGAAAAATAAAAGTATAAAAAAATGCTGCATCTCTCTCTCATGCTGCCAGTAACACTGCCTGCTACTGCAACACTTGGGATCTAAATCTGCCCTGAGAGAAGTGTGTGTGAGTGTGTGTGTGTGTGTGTGTGTGTGTTGGGGGGGGAGGTGTGAAGGAGTATCCTGACACCCTCTGCTCTCCTCTCAAGCTGAATACGCTGCAGGATGTGTTTCAGGGTCAGAGCCAAAGATGCAAACATCAGTGCATCTACAACCCCAGTTCCAAAATGGTTGGGACAAAGTGTAAAGTGTGAATAAAATCAAAACCCAATGACTTTCAAATCACACCAGCCAGTATTTTTTTCACAATAGAACAGAGATAACATAGCAAATGTTCAAACTGAGAAATTTTACAATTTTATACACAAAATGAGCTCATTTCAAATTTGATGGCTGCTATAGGTCTCAAAAAAGTTGGGACAGGGGCCTGTTCACCATGGTGTAGCATCCCCTCTTCTTTTTAACACAGAGTGAAGGCACCTGGGCATTGAGGAGACAAGTTTCTTGAGTTCACCCACTGGAATTTGATCCCACTCTTGTTTAATACAGGCTTCCAGCTGCTGGAGAGTTTTGGGTCTCCTTTGACAGACTTTTAATTTAATTATGCACCAAATGTTCTCAATCGGTGAAAGATCAGGACTGCAGGCAGGCCAGTTCAGCACACGGACTCTTCTACAACGAAGCCATGCAGTTGTAATGGTTGCAGTATGTGGTTTTGCATTGTCCTACTGAAATACACAAGGCCTTCCCTGGAATAGATGTCATCTGGAGGGGAGCATATGTTACTCTAAAACCTTTATATAACTTTCAGCATTATGGTGCTTTTTAAAACATGCAAGTTTCCCACATCATATGTACTAATGCATCCCCATACCATCAGTGATGCTGGCTTTTGAACAGAACGCTGATAACAGGAGTGGTGGTCTTGCTCCTCTTTAGCCCAGAGGACACCACGCCCATGATTTCCAACAAGAGTGTCAAATTTGGACTTGTGCCCACAGAATACGGCGCCGCTCAACAATGGCTTCCTTTTTGCATGATAGAGTTTTAGGTGGCATCAGTGGATGGCACAGCCGACTGTGTTTACAGACAGTGGCTTCTTGAAGTATTCCTGAGCCCATTTAGTAATGTCAATGGCAGAATCATGCCGGTGAGTGATGCAGTGGCATCTTAGGGCCGGAAGATCATGGGCATCCAGTAAAGGTCTTCGGCCTTGTCCCTTATGCACAGAGATTTTTCCAGTTTCTCTGAATCTTTTGATGATGTTATGCACTGTCAATAATGACACCTTCAAAGCTTTGGCAATTTGACGTTGAGGAACATTAAAGTATTCCACAATATTTTTACCAAGCCTTCACAGGTTGGAGAGCCTCTGGCCATCTTTACTTCTGAGAGACTCAGCCTCTCTAAGACATCCCTTTTATAGCCAATCATGTTACACACCTGATGCTAGTTAACTTCATTACTTGCTGAATGTTCTTTCAGCTGATTCTCTTTCATATTAATTGCCCGATCCCAAGCCCCGCATCCCATTGTTTCTGTTGCTAGTTCGAACAACTAACCAGGAAACTTCAGCCTTGCCTGAGTTCAAAACAACATGCCTAGCGGCGCCGGTTCCTTTTACTGATGTGTTGCATGCGAGTTGGTGTTATTTTGGCATCGACATTTTGTCTCCCTAAATATGTGCTTTTTGGAGGATGGAAAGCGGCACACTTACTAATGGGAAGATCAAAATGTGACTCGGTGCAAAAGTGCGAGCAGAAAACTCAAGTTAATGTGACCAAGGCTTTTAATGACCCTCTAATAAGATATGTGCTTGGCAGTTTTTTCCGTTATGAGGAACGTCGATGTATGTCCACATATGTTGTCAAACTGCTCTCTCGTTTCTTCACTTCATTGTACCCTGGTTGAGTATATTTGCCGTCAACCAAATTGTTTATCCTGAATCATATGGCTAATGCCAACGTTGTTAAAAGGAAGCGCTAGTTAACTCAGGCTACCCCTTTCCTCGGCTTCATCTTTGCCCCTGTCCCGTTAAAACACTGCTCTCAGAAGTGATCACAGCTCAGCACGGACCAAGGGGACAGAGAAAACTTCTCCTGATTTCTAGCTAACAGCAAAACCTTTATCCCCACCTTGTCTTTTTGAACTCTTGTCGTTAAGGGTACCAAGGTAGCTCGCTGGTGACCGTTATTAATCGCTAGCATTTGTTGTTAGTCAGCAGTGTATTCAGGTCAATGGGACAGCTAATTAGCTTGCTAGTATGAAATGTTCTATGACAGCCCATCAAATGAATATTGCTGCAAAAGTCATGAGAATACAACTGCATATGTTTGTTTGATAGAAGTGTCGTAAATTGTAATTATCTTGTGAGATTTATCACCAATGAAAAAGACACTAATTTCACAGCTGTTTTAGATCTTTTTTGAAATTAGTTTCGAAATACATTAAAAAGCTTATTATGGTTTTGGAAATGGAATAAAAGAAAAAACACGCCTTTAACACGGTCAGCATATCAAGTGATTGTTACATGTTTCATCGTTTTACCATCATCAGAAACCCAAAATGCCTGGTTTGACGGCTGCCTGAGGTGAAAGTTGTCCGAGGTTCGGTCAGGCTCCCGCTTGCCCCATTATGACATAGCCGAAAGTAGATAGGGCTTGGGATAGGTCATTCGCTTTTTCAGCCCTTTTTTGCCTCTGTCCCAACTTTTTTGAGACTTGTTGCAGCCGGAAAATTTGAAATAAGCTCATTTTGTGGATAAAAATGTCTCAATTTCAACATTTAAAATGTTACCTTTGTTCTATTGTTAATAACATTTTGGCTCATGTGATCTGAAAGTCATTGGATTTTGATTTTATTCACAATTTACACTTTGTCCCAATTATTTCGGAATTGGGGTTGTTACTTGTTTATACTACAACTGATTGATTGCATACATTGGCTGACTGAAATGGAAGTAAAGCAAAACAAACAAACAAACAAACAAAAAAGCTTAAGGGGTGATCTGGGGTTAAATGGGCAAAATCTGATTATTTTTCCAAAACATTTTTTTGAATAATAATATACTATAATAACCCACCTTTAATAATCACTAATTCCTACAAGGATTAAAAACTCAACTTTTCCATGCGGTCTAATGCATTTTCCATTGATTTCCTAAGGTATCACTTTTTCCACGTTTCTCATGTTTGTGGCAGCCATAATTTTTTTATTTATCATTGAAAGTCAATGAAATTTGGGCTGCAGATACTTTATTTCATTTAAAATGCAATGACATGGTGAAATTTTGCCTGTCTATTACATATTTTGAATATTTTGAGTATTCATCAGATTCTGCGCAAAATAATTTCAAAATTTGAGTAAAATGCCCCAAAATCACAAAACTGATAAACTGGGCAGAGAATGGCTGTGTCATTGTATTTGGATAAGCAATGGCTTTAAAATGATTAAAGAATAACTACATGATAGAATTCAGGTTAAGAGGAATTGGTGCCAGAAGTTGTCTGCATATTTAATGAGCTTGCTCGGTTACCATGGCAGCTGCATAAACAGTAAAATGCCAACTTGTTTCTTGTTTGGTGGTTATTACATACACCTCTTTAGATTAATTCTGAGTTGTTTCCTGGTGTCATTTTTCATTTAACCCCAGATCTCCCCTTAAAAGATAAGTTGCTTGTGCTGGTGATGTTGTTCAGAAACTCCATTTTAAATGGTTCAGCATACGCAGCACTGATACCTACCAAATAATAATTACAACCATCACAAGCTGCAATGGATAGTGATGAAATTTTTGTTGAGAAACTTGTGCGCGGTCATGAATTACACATGCTTCTATTCTTCTACCTCTTCTCTTTTTATTATTATTAACCTCCGCCAGGAGGTATATGTTTTCGGTGCCATTTGTTTGTTGGTTTGTTTGTGTACAACATAACTCAAAAAATTATGGCCGGATTTTGAAGAAATTTTCAGGGTAGGTGGGTATTAACTCAAGGAAGAGGTGATAAAATTTTGGCATATCTAGGCCAAAGTACTGCTGAGATATATGCCAAAGTTCAAGATTTCAAGTCTTTCCAATGGGCCGGAGTTCCAATCGCCGTGCTTTTGGCTTTGCTGCCCCCTGGCGGAGGTTCTGTGCTCTCTGAGTGCTTTTCTAGTTATTTTTATTATCATTGTTTTTACCCCAGCCACGCAAGTGAAATGTAGCTGTATGCAGGGCAGCATGGTTGCAACAAGTGAGATATCTGAGTTGCAATAATATGCCTGTATTGTAAATAGCTGTGATCTCAAGATCGCAAATAGCTAGGGCTCAGAAAATGCCCACCAAATAAACAGAAGTCTTATAAAATTAAGGGGCTTTTCAACAAGACAAATTCAAAAACACTGTCACGATTCAAGAGTCTTCTTCTTCACCCCTGCAATCGTGTGAATTAGAAAATCTGGCGAAAAATCATGCTTGTTCATCTTCAGTGACAGCAGGTAATTGAGTCTCTGAGCTGTACTTGTTCGCATTAAATGACATTGGCATTTGATGTGTTACAGTCAGCTAACAATGCATAAATAAAAGCAGCCCGACTCACTGAGCTGCCATCAGTGCCCAGACTGACATGCAAGGTGAGAAATTCTCGGTCATCAGTAGTGAAAAAAAAAATTCATTTTTCTTCATTTACCCTACCTATGCTTTATTTCTTCAAGGAAAATAAACAGCACCCTTAGTGCAATGCAGGGCAAGAAACTGAAATTCATCATGGTGGATAAAAACATTTCATTTTTAATATTTATATTTATGCCTTTAATTTATCAGGCGAAAGGGGAACGTGCTTACATTAACAGAAGTGCACAAGGTAAGCCGTTTCCCAGGCAACCACTTTTATTTGCGCTGGATGGAAAACACAAACAGTTTAGCTGGTGATCACCAAGGCATCACCGTGGAGACGGAATAATCATAAATGAAGCATTTCTATGACAAGGGTCAAAGACATGACATTCATCGCAACAGGAAAGTGGTTTCCTTTCTCCTTTTAGAACCCACAATCCACTTAATGAACGTAGAGTATGCCTCTTAAAATTAAACCAAATCTGTTTGAAAAAAATATGTTAATTCGTCAAAGCCATCTCTTGAATCGAATGAAAACACTGAAAAAGGAGGCGCGGCAGCTTCAGGTTTTCACAGCAGTTTTCCATAGAGAGGGAGAGAGAGAGAGAGAGAGAGAGAGCACCCACACAGACTAAGAGAACAAACATCTTCACTCTTTCTCCTCATGAGTTTCAAACAAAAATGACGTCATAAAACAGAGGGCTGTGCGGTCTCTGTATGACCGGAGCAGGAGCTTGGTTCACATTGCCGGCAGTAAGTCAGACCTGTTCCCGGTGCATGTTGTACACCGGCAGGGCTGCCCTCTGTCACTGGTTCTGTTCATTATTTTAAAGGACAGAATTTCCAGGCACAGCCAGGGGCCAGAGGGAGTCCGGTTTGGGGACCACAGGATCTCATCTCTGCTTTTTGCGGATGATGCTGTCCTGTTGGCTCCTTCGAACCCGGTCCTTCAGCATGTACTGGGGCGGTTTTCAGCCGAGTGCGAAGCGGCTGGGATGAGAATCAGCACCTCCAAGTCCGAGGCCATGGTTCTCGACCGGAAAAAGGTGGCTTGCCCCCTCCGGGTTGGAGGAGAGCTCCTGCCTCTAGTGGAGGAGTTTAAGCAGCTTGAGGGAAGGATGGAGCGTGAGATTGACAGACGGATCGGTGCAGCGGCAGCAGTAATGCGGTCGTTGTACCGATCTGTTGTGGTGAAGAAGGAGCTGAGTCGAAAGGCAAAGCTCTCGATTTTCCAGTCAATCTACGTTCCTACCCTCACCTATGGCCATGAACTCTGGGTCATGACCGAAAGAACGAGATCTCGAGTACAAGCGGCTGAAATTGGTTTCCTCCGCAGGGTGGCGGGGCGCTCCCTTAGAGATAGGGTGAGGAGCTCTGTCACCCGGGAGGAGCTCAGAGTAGAGCTGCTGCTCCTCCACATCGTGAAGAGCCTGCTGAGGTGGCTTGGGCATCTATATCGGATGCCCCCTGGATGCCTTCCTGGGAAGGTGTTTTGGGCATGCCCCACCGGGAGGAGGCCCCGGGGAAGACCCAGGACACGCTGACTATGTCGCTTGGCTGGCCTGGGAACGCCTCGGGATACCCCCGGAAGAACTGGCGGAAGTGTCCAAGGAGAGGGACGTCTGGGCATCCCTGCTTAGACTGCTGCCCCCGCGACCCAGCCCCGGATAAGCGGAAGAAGATGGATGGATGGATGAATGGATGGAACAGAGGAAAAAAGAAAGGAAAGCAGACTTGTTCAGCTCATGGCTCCTTTGCATGCAAGTGGTGTTTTCTTTCAGTTGCAGTAAAACCTAGAGTGAATCCAAATTTTTATTATTTTTTTTTTAATGGGAAGCTTTTTTTCTTATCTTTCCACTTCTCTTTAAACTTGATAAGAAGGTGGCATGATTTTTGGGGAAAGTTGCAGGGAGATTTCTGGGGAACTTTTGGATATATTTGCGATAAAATGGATATCCTCCCCTTCAATACGTCATGACCTCGACAGCAATGAGAGCCTTTGCAATTTATCAGAAAACTTCAGTACATGTATGGTGTATCCAGGCGCCACAGCTGTAGAGGATTGTGGCCCATAATCAATCTCTCCTTTCTCCCAGGGTTGGACCTGCATTTCCTGTTTGGATGGAAGCACTGCACGGAAGCAGTGAAATCCACTGGAAGGCATGGTCAAGACTAATATGGTGCACCAACAGATTTAATGATTGCACCGGGAAACAAATATAACACGGTTGAGCTGTGGCTGAAACAAAATACATTTTCTCAACCTAGCCAGTCAAGTTGTATCTGTTGAAAAAACAAAAAGCCAAGATGTTCAACCAAAATAAGATTTTCAAAATGAGACACTTAAAATCTATACGGATGAGTCCTCAGATGGATGAGTCCTCAATCTCGTTTGCTGCATGTCACACAACTTGTCAACATCATTAACGAAACCAATGAAAAACATGTTCTGAGCTAAATCCTCCAAATTAATTTCTTATAAAAGCCAGAAGGAGAGGACATTAAGTGTTTCAGTAATCCTGGTAAAAACCTGAAATGAATAATAAATGAAGTGCTGCAAATAGGGGGTGAGCACTGATTAGCATTCAGTGATATCTGAAGATAAGAGGATGCTTAGCGTATCTCCCCAAGGCTTAGTGCATCTTTTCTGGGATTGCGTAAGTGTGATTTGGGAGAAACACTTACATTACGGTTGCTTGTGTGGGACAACAGCCTCTCACAGGTACCTTATTATGACGTAACACAACAGAAAATGGAAGACTGAAGGGTATTTCACAAAGCCACATCAGGCAGTTGGACAACTTGACAGAAACCAGAGACATTGTCATTTGCTTTTCAGGGGATGATAGTGAAGACAAATGCGTTATCCTGCTCTGGGCTGCAGGAGACAAACTTTAGGCTGTCCCTGTAAGGGCACATATTGCGGAAGTTCATGAAAAAAAAACCTGGCAGTAGACCACTAGGAGCATCAGGCTGAAGTCAGTTTGAAAGCTGCTTTCAGGAGGATGAACATCTAGGCCCATATTCACAAAGCATCTTAGCCCTAAAAGTAGGTGCAAATTGCCGGATTTAGTAGAAACTCCTTAAAAAAACTGGATGCACCAGTCGTAAATTTAGGACTCCTAATTATTTTTACTTAGTGTTATTCACAAAGCATTGCAGGCATAAAAGTAGCTCCTAAGTCTGGGAGAGCTTTAAAGTAGTCAAGAGGACTCCTTACTCGCCAAAACCTATTCACAAAGAATCGGAAAATGGTTGCTGCTGTTAAAAGACAGAATGACTTGTACATTCTGAATGATGCGCAGTTGTTGAAAAGATATTGGATCGACCGTGAAGGGATTTTATTTGTTGTTGACTTGTTGATGGAGAGAATTATGTCTCCAATTGTGAGAAACAACCTGATAAGCCCCGAAATAAAATGTTTTACAACACTTTGTTACTTGGCCACTTCGCTCAATTCACAAACAATCACTGTGCTCAGTGAACCTCATATCATCCAATAGTTTATCCGGTTTCCAATGGACATTCGCCAACAACACAGAATCAAACTTGAATTCATGCCCATCTCAGGTTTGTCCGGTATCATCGGTGCTGTTGACCAGACCCATATTTGAATTATTTCTCTGATCCAAGATGAAGAGGTATTAGTAAATAGAAAAAAGTTAATTCTATCAACACCCAGATAGTATTTGATGCCGAATACAATATTTTGGACAGTGTTGCGATATGGCCAGGATCCACGCACAACTCTCGCATTTTAATGGCAAACATCTTATGACAATTATTTGACTGGCATTATGTGCCAGCAGCTTAGGGACAGTGGCTTTGGTGCTGTACCGCCTCCTGCTATGCATTAATTATTTTATTAGGCTGTTGAGCGAGGGTTACATTTAAGAGATCATCATAATAATACCAGCCTATGTCATATTTTGAATACATATTTAAATTGTAGGCTATAAATTGCAAACCAAGCTTAATATGCTTTCCTGTTAAAACAATAGTCAATTTATAGGCTGCAATCTCGGATCTCCCCTGCAATCGCAGCCCATACCACCGCTTCTCACAGTCATCTGTCGTCTGAGGATTTGCTGTTCACCCCCGAGCCAAATTTCCCTTTGATAACTTGCTTTCGCTCCAGCACCAACTGGGCCAGCAGCAGTTACTGGTCGTGGCTCCAGTTGGGCTTTTGTGTCCTTTTTGAACTTTAATCCATGACAGTTTTGGGTGAAAAAACTTGAACGGCTTGACATTTAAATGATCGCAACATATTCTCATTGGGTAATAATTATTGGGGAACCCTGTCTCACCACCCTGTGAGAGCAAATCATTGGTGATATTGAAATGTCGCCACGGTAGCTCCTTGTCGTAGACGTTTTTGATGGATCCGGCAACCTAGCTGGCAACCTCTCGTGTGGGGGAGAGGAGGAGGGGAAACTGCGCTCTGCACTATTTTGAATGTGCAGTACCAGTTTTGGCCACAAACTTACATATGGCTCCTTTAACTACCACTTTATGCAACATAAGAGATTCTTTTAGTGTCTACAGTTAACTAGCAGTAAAGGTAAACAGGAAAATACATTTAAATTCAAGCCAGAATAGTGCTTAAGGATAAATTCATGCGACAGTAAGGGCTTCAAGCACGTTAGGCAGGAGCAAGCATTCATTGCAGCATCAGGAATGGCGGTCCCAAAACATAACATGGCCCAAAGCGCAGGGAAATAATAGTCATTGGCCAACTATTGAATGATGCTGCGTATATATCGCTTAAGTGCATTTTTTCTTCTTTTGAACACATGACATGAAATAGACAATGCCCCAAGGCATCTTTGACATTAAGAATAGCTCGTACTGCGCTGTTGTGCGATGGTCAAGCTACAGAGTTTAAAACGGTCCAAAGCAGGTGTGGAGCCAGTCTCAAATTGCAGAGGGGGCGGGGACTTATAGTGGGCCTTTATAGCCTATTGGCTATTTCACTTGTAAACAATTCACATTACGGATCTGGGCCCGTATTCACAAAGCATCTTATCTTACCGCTAGGAGTACTCCTAAGTCGCGCTAAAACATTTTATGTTGGAGTAAAATCTTAAAAGTTATTCACAAAGCCGCTGAGAGCAACTTTTAGTTAAGAAAACTGGCAACTCTTAGACTAGGAGTAGCTCTGAGACAGGTGGGAGTCAATCTCTGTTGCTATGGGTGACGTCAATTGAAGCACTGATCACTAAAACCCCACAAGTCAAGTCAAGTCAAGTGTGACTTATGGGGTTTTAGTAATAGGTGCTTCAATTCTCATGCACGAGTCTTGGGACACTGAGCACAGTGATTGGTTATTAGGTGACAGGGCGGCCCATTGAAAAAATATCCCACATACAACCCATGGAGGAAAAAATGAGGAAATAGTCCAAGCGGCTGGTTTGTTCTATAAAATAATAACGTTGAGCACTCCTGAAAATGCACTATGCGCAGTCCCCACATATCACGCTGTAGGCAAATAAACATACATAGGAAAGAAATCGTTGTAAAAACGCCAATAGCATAAAACGAGTCAATAATAAAATGTGTCATTTTCCCCAATAACTAGCAACTTATTACTCAATGAGAATATTTTGCGATCATTTAAATGTCGAGCCGTTCAAGTTTGTTTGCCCTAAACTGTCATGGATGAAAGTTCAGGAAGGATGCGAAAGCCTAACTGGAGCCACGACCAGTTACTGCTGCTGGCCCGATTGGTGTTGGAGCGAAAGCATGTAATCAAAGGGAAATTTGGCTCAGGGTTGAACAGCAAATACAAGCGGGATGCGTGGGATATTATCAGCCCACAGATCAATGCTGCGCTACCCTCAATGTCTCGGACGGCAGAAGAGTGCGAGAAGCCCTGGTATGGGCTACAATCGCAGTGGAGGTCTGAGATTACAGCCTGTATGGGCTATCGTTCAAACAGGAAGGCATACTAAGCTTTATTTGTAATTCATAGCCTACAATTTAAATATACATACAAAATATGACATAGGCTCGTATTATTATTACAATCTATTAAATGTAACAGTCGCTCAATAGTGTAATAAAATAATTAATGCATAGCATAGCAGGACGAGGTACAGCGACAAAGCCACTGTCCCTAACAAGTGGCGTCCCGCAGGTACATAATGCCTGTCAAATAATTGGCATAAGCTGCTTTCCATTAAAATGCGAAATGTTGCGCGTGGATCCTGGCCATTTCGCAACACTGTCCAAAATATTGTATTCAGCGCATCAAGTACTATCTGGGTGTTGATGGAATGAACTTTTTTCAATTTACAAAAACCTCTTCATCTTGGGTTAGAGAAATCATTCAAATATGGGTCTGGTCAACAGCACCAATGATACCGGACATACCTGAGATGGGCATGAATTGAAGTGATTCTGTGTTGTTGGCGAATGTCCATTGGAAACCGGATAAACTGTCGGATGATATGAGGTTCACAGAGCGCATTTGATCCCTCCCTCAGACAGAGCAGCGCGTCCTCATTATTTAGTATTTTGAAGTAGGCTGTTATAAAGTTTTTCCACTCACAGCTGATGTCAAAAATCGTGTTGTGTTAGCCCAATTCAGATAATAGAGACACAAGTTACTTAACTAACTGCGTTAGCGGTCAGAAGCATTTGAATTCAGGGCGTTTTGTGGTTGTTAATCAATTAATTAAGGCCGAGGTTATTCGCACTTATACGTGCGGCCTATGCTAGTCTGGCGGAGGGCCCCCTCGTATCCGTGGGCTCATTGTTGGGTACTGCTATCTGCAGTATTTGGACAGCCAATTTGAAAAAAGCTCGCCTGGCCCAGTTGTAGAGGCAAACCAGGCTTGATGCCACTTTGTCTTTGAGTGCCTGAAGTATTAGGTTCACTTCAGCAATAGGAAAATGGTGAGTCTAGTTGGGATGAATGGCCTGTTCTCACCACTCATGTTATGTTACGCTAAAACAGTAGCTATGAAGCTAACCTCTTCTGCCCCGATGCCAGCAGTATCACCGGCATTACAGGATTTATATAAGAGCACTTTCCAAGTTTTAAGAAGCATTGAATCATATTCCTGGCCATTTAAGAGTCTGAGATACAGTTCTGTGCCAGACAAAAGGTGAAAATGGACTCTTTTCTACAGTAAGTTTTTGAAGAGCTGCTCTTTAATTTGAGTGGTCAGAGATTTCGACACACTTTCTGATAAAATATTATGAGAGCCTGTATGCAATCCAGACTGGTGTCAGTTCCTTAGTGCCTGCTGTTGCTCATCAACAAAAAAATCTCCAAAATTTCAATAAGAATTTTGAACCTTGATATTTAGGCAAATATGTATTAGAAATGTCGATTAAATAAAAATGGCTGGGATAAAAGATAAAGTTCTCCAGTTTCAGAAAGCTTTGAACCATATTTCTGGATTTCCAGTTTTTGACACAAAGAGCTTTCACTTACACTTATTAGCACCATGCGGAATTTCACCAATTAGGTTCTAATGTGAAAGTGTCATGGTTTTGGAGCTTTGAGAGCTCCTTTTGTTACTCTCGTCCGAGACGATATCGTTTTGCTGGCCATCAGATTCCTGGGCCAGCTGGCATTAATTGAGGGCGTTAGCCGGACTCTATTTAAGCTCCTGTTCTACCTCATTTGTGTTGCTAGAGAGTCATTGTGTCTTTGGCGCTTTAGCCGGTAAGGTCTTTAGAGAGAGAGTATTGTCAGGTTCTTAGCTGCATAACAGGATAAGTGTTAGTAAGTAAGGGAATCTTTGGTTTATTTCCCTTTTCTTTTGTTTTCTTTTAAGCTCACCTGTTTTGTTACCACGGACGGCGTCAGGTCCGTTGGTAGCACGAGTCTCGTGCTTATTATCCGTTTCAGTCTCTCAGCACGTTGCTGAGTATTCTTTTATTTCTGGCCACTGCTCTTGGCGTCCAACTACCAACGTCCATCACAGGAAGAGGCAAAAGCAGATACTGCCAAAGTGCACATCATCTGAATGATGCAGAAATTGGAGCCGTTTTCATACAGACTGCACTGAAGGTAAACCCTTGCGTGCGTGACTTGTCAATCATTTTGTTTATAACACCAAGGGCGTGAGCGTTGGATTAAACTGGACAGTACTCAGGGGTCACAGAATTAAAGTGAACGGATTGCGGCAAACCTCTCCCACTATTAACCCAACTGCATCAGCAAAGGGATTAAATGCCATTAGGTCAATACCCAGCACTCGTAAGTCATTAAGTCATCCTATTTTTAGGGAAAGGTGAGGTAGACTGTTCCAGAAAGATGATTTATCTATCAACCGTGTCCCATTCCTGCCTTCTCTGGAAACCTGGGAACATAAGTAACAATTTCTACAAAAATGAAATGAATATTCACATTGAAGGGATGGGAGGGGAGGGAGAGTTGAGATTTCAGCTTGCAGCTTAATATTCTACCAAACGTTCTTTACAAACATAGCGACAGATATGCATGCATATACCAGATACTCAGTTCTTGAAGTCAATCCATTGCACTGCACTTAAGCTTCAGGAGGTTGTTGTTGGTAACGCTGTCTCAGTGATATTTCACTGTACAGACTTCCAATTTTTCACAGTGCTGCTCCACCCTATATTTTCAAACAGGATTTCTATACCAGGAAGCCATAACAATCGGCCCTAAGAGAGAGAGGTGAGTTTCTGCAGGGGTAATAAAATCAGCACAGGGGTAATGGGATCTGAAGTGCCACCTTGCTTCAGGCAGCAGTCCCTGGCACAGTCCATTTCGCAAGGAACACACTTAATACATCATGCCAGAATAGACAAGATGGCAGAAAGAATGGCAATGGTTTTGCATCGTAGCAGCGATACTTCAATGACCACCATCTGTGCACGAATGTACATTTTTTTTCACCATCTCTCACTTGATTCAGATGCCAAATGTGCAGCGTCTTCACAAATCCCAGCTCAGCCCACACATGTGAGATGGGAGCCCATATCCAAAGACATTCATTACACTTTTTTACATTAGATATTCTTCACAATCGACCTACAGTATCATGTCCCAAATGGGGATTCATGCGTGCTGTACCACTTCAGTCAGTCAATTTACAAAATACATGCATGCCAAAGTATGAACTTAAATCTTAATTAATGAAATGAGTGAGTAATATAGAGGATTTTTAAAGGCGTTATCAAAGAAGCAGAACAGGTGGAGTGAGACTCCCTGGAGGGATTACAGAAAAATGCAGTTTTTTTTTTTTTGGTCCATATCCAAGGGTCCTATATAGAATTCTCTTTTCTGTTCATGCATTTGGTTTTATAAGGGAAAGCAGTCATTCCAGCCTGGCTCTAAAAGTGGTTATACAATGTAGGATTATCCTCTGGGAGTATACAGTATATGTTGGGTCGTTCAATAGACTTACAGCATTTACCCCAAAGGAATGTCAGTATCAATTCATTTTCACCCCTCAACATACAGCTGAGATAAAACGCTGGCACACATAATATAACGGCTGTCGCAAGAAATCATAAAATATGGAAGTCAGTCAAACTGTCTTAAAACTGTCATCACATGCACCAGAAAATATGACAGCAGCATCTGAAATCATACTTACAGACAAAAGTATGACAGTATAATGTCATTTGAAATTTAACACATTTCCACCTGCTGCCTCTTTTAAGTCCTCCATCCATCAAACGTCACATTCATTTACACTTCACTTTTTCAAAAGCTTGCCGTGTTTTGGGAATAAATACAGTCAAGCAGCATGAAGGCCAAACTGTCATGGTGTCGCCCGCAGGCCCTTCCCCCTGCTGCATTCTTCGCCTCCACCTTAAGGAGCCACACCTGTTGCTCGTTAAGGTGGAGGTGAAGTGTTGGTATTTAAGGGTTGGCTGCCCCTTGTTTTGGTGCAGCAGTATTCTGAGTTTGTTCCTTGAGCCCTGCTATTGTTCTGCATGCTGCTGCTGCCCTCCAGGGTTTTACTTTTTGTGAATTTAATTAAAGAGTTTTATATTTTTACTCCGCCTGTGCATTTGGGTCCCTCATCTCTGCCAATCAAACTGCCAATCAAAAGGGGAACCAGATTCGAAATAACATCAGTTGAGAGCTGTTCTGCAGACTCTACCTTCTAATCACACTTTGAGAAGGAGGCGTGGAAAACTTTCTGCAAATAATTACATTTCATCTTCAGATTCAAAACTGCAATTTGATACGTAAACTTTCAATATTCATAATGCCCTGACAAACTTATTATTCTTTGAAGAAACCCACACTCAAAAATCTGAATCTAAACTAAGATATATCCAATAATTATTCTGCAACACGCTGTCCTCCCGTTTGTATTGAGTCATACTTCATGCAGTTCCTCTGCAGCACTCAGAATTAATCATACTGGAAAGTG
The DNA here is from genome assembly GCA_029721435.1 of Gymnothorax reevesii. Classification (NCBI taxonomy): domain Eukaryota; kingdom Metazoa; phylum Chordata; class Actinopteri; order Anguilliformes; family Muraenidae; genus Gymnothorax; species Gymnothorax reevesii. The sequence continues at coordinate 95,580,891 of CM056582.1, read as the reverse complement.
GTGTTATATAACATCAGGAAACGGTCATTTTCCTAAACTAAATTCCTGTTTGGGATGGCTGTGTTTTCAAGTGCCACATTAAAACTTTGCTAAAACGAGAGGGATCGTGGTATAATCTAAGTATATTTTTAATCCTTACATGAAAAATGGGCCTTTTTGCTTACGTAGCAAAGTATACTTTTGCCTCAGGGTTTTTCTGACACTGTTGTCTGTGTAACGACACGCAGGCACTTATTGAAGGAAGACTTGAAAAAAGATGTAGTAGGATGTTCACATGTTGAAAGGCGTCAGACTAAAGAACAGTATTCCACGTTCAGACAAAGTAGATGACTCATAACAGCTCGCTGCTGAGAAAATAGCGTCCGTAAATTATAAACATGTAAACACGAACAATATATTTAGAATTTCACAAACATAGGGAACAGTAACTGTTTTTAATGTGTCCTGGGACCTTTCCACACCCCATTTTACAACCCATACGGCTTTAAGAAAGCAGGGAAAGCATGGCTTATGTACACTACATATACTCAGCAACAAAAGTTTCTGTGACACCATTTATGTGTTTGTTATAAATGACACGCAAAGATCTCAATGCAATCAATATGTTTATTTAACAGGAGAAACACTGACTTTTCAGTGCCAACGTCACTCAAAACGAAAAATGTCATTTTCATGCGTCATGAAGCACTTGTCTGACGTCTAACCAATTGTGACCTTCACACTTCAATACCGGGTGTGACTTCCTCGTGCCATGATGCAAGCAACGCATCTCCGGCGCATGGACCGAATCAGATGTGCCAGAAATTGCTGTGGGATGTCATTCCAAATCTGACGTAGACGTTGTCGCAATTCCTGGAGTGTAGCTGGCGGGTTATCCAACCGCCGCAAACGTCGATCCATCTCGTCCCAAAGATGCTCGATTGGGGACATGTCTGGGGATCTGGCTGGCCATGGCAGGACATTGACATGTTGTTGCATCAGATACTGCTGTACAATCCTTGCAACGTGTGGTCTGGCGTTATCATGTTGCAGCGTTATTCCGGGACCATGTTGCATCAAAAACGGTGCCACCAATGGCCGTAGCACTTCATCGCGATATCTTTGACCTGTCAGATTTCCATCAATAACAAGCAAATCTGTTCTGTTTCTAGCCGTGATCCCTCCCCAAATCATGACACTACCACCTCCAAAACGATCAAATTCCTGAACACAGTTGTTGGCATAACGTTCTCCACGTCGACGGTATACACGTAAACGACCATCACATCGGTTAAGCATGAATCTTGATTCATCAGTGAAGAGTACAAGATCCCACTGACGTTGGATCCACCGTCGATGTTGTTGTGCCCACTGTAGACGCAGTCGTCGGTGTTGTACTGTGAGTATTGGACGTCTTGCTGGCCGACGTGGGACAATGCCAAAATGACGGAGACGGCGACGGATTGTCTGTGCAGACAGTCGCCTCAAACCAGGTATCGTTCTTGCAGTTATGGTTGCAGGTTGGAATCGATTTCGGAGATGGGTTGTTCGAATCCAGTTGTCCTGTCTGGGAGTGGTTACTCGTGGACGGCCGCTGCGAGGACGGTCTCTGACATGTCTTGTCTGCTGATGACGCTGCCATAAGTTCCAAATGGTGTTTCGGTGGACATTCAGGCGATGAGCAACTTCCCTCTGCGAGGTTCCGGATTCAATCATCCCAATGGCCCTCCACCGATCATTTTCAGACAGTCTTGGCATTTAGAGGGTAGAGTTCCTGATCCGAAATGGCTGTGTTTTCGATAAGTGATGCTTCCGTCGTTCATCAGGCACAATGTGAACATTCCAAAAATTCTCCTCTTTTATTGCCATCCACAAGCATGATTTACACACATTTTCACGTGCAAAGTCATTTTCTCGCATTTTCATGATTTCCATTTCAATGTTGTGTTTACGTGTACTGTTTCAGTCTGATATCACCATGTATGACAATTTCATAATTGCGTTAATGAAAAATAATTAACAATATTGGTGTCACAGAAACTTTTGTTGCTGAGTATATTTATTTATAAGATGCCGCAGTTTGTCATATAATGTATTTATTAACATGTAACCTAAGGACATGGCACTTTCATTTTATAATATGAGCCAACAGGTGCATGTGAGCACGAGTTCAAGCGTAGACGGACATGTAGGAGTGTGTTTCTGTGCATGTTTCTGTGCTTGTTTAAGAGAGTGCAAGTGTGTGTGTGTGTGTGTTTCCACGCGTGCGTCTGGGCTTGTCTGAGAGTATGTGTGTGTGTTCACACGTGCGTCTGGGCTTGTCTGAGAGTGTGTGTGCGCGCGCGCGCGTGTGTGTGTGTGTTCATGCGTGAGTCTGGGCTTGTCTGAGAGTGTGTGTGTACGTGTGTGTGTGTTCACGCGTGCGTCTGGGCTTGTCTGAGAATGTGTGCGTGTGTGTGTGTGTGTGTGTGTGAGAGTGTTCACGCACGTGCGCGCACATGTGCACACGTGCATGTGTTTGTGCTCGTCTGAGAAAGAGTGTTTGTGTGTTGTGCGTTTGCATGAGTGTACGAGTGTGTTGTATGAGTGTGGTAGATGTGACAGAGAGTTCATGAGTATGGTCCACACTCTGCACTTGTGACACGAGTGCTTGTTGACTGATGTGCCAGGAAGCTGCTCTGCCATCATAATCTCAGATTACAAGTTCACTGTCACCTTCAGCAATCATGATCTGATGGAAAAAATCAAATAAATAAAAAATACTACTGCAGCATTGTGTCCCTTTCTATGTAATTGTGCTTGCCTCTCTCCAAACCCGAACCACCCCATCTCTCTCTCCCCGCCCTCTCTCTCACACACACTCAAATTCACCTATACTTGCAATACAACTTGTTGAGCCAAACATATAATAATGCACAGTCACGTTAATGTGCATTCAAATCTCTCACTCCCGCTCCATCCCAAGCCACTTCTCTCTGCAGTCTACACTTTCATTCCCTCCGTCCCTTCCTCTCTCTAAAGAGCAGAATTTTTTGGAACAGTTTTGCAGATTTACCACATACCAGACCTGCCTATCCCATTAATGCGGGACGGAAAAAAGAACTACATGGCACAGGTATGTTCCAAAATTAGGGCCCACCTTTTATATCCTTTTGGCCTCACACTTCCAGAAGTATTTTAGCAGTAGGGGAGACTGGGGTCCGATGAGCCATGGGGACCGATGAGCCATATCACTAATTTTGCGATCAATCGATGACAGAGCTGCGTAAAATAGGCAAAATATTTGACGATTGACTGATGAGTCATGGTGACAAATGAGCCATATCACTATTTTGCCTATTTTAAACACCTTTGGCATCGATTGATGGCAAAATAGTGATATGGCTCATCGGACCCCAGTCTCCCCTACCCCTCCTTCTTTAAAGAATTCCCGAAAAAACCAAGCGTTCCTGACCCCAGTTGTTCTGAAGTTTGGTCTTTATCACTAAAAGGAAAATTAGTAGATTCTGACAAATGGGAAAATGCCAGCAATACTGTATGTTCGCATATTTTCGGACAGAAACCAAACACATGATGGAATGAAGAGACCTCATATGAGAAGAAGTATTAAATATGCATTCATAAATGTAAATTGCAAAGATGTTTTTGAACAGTCTTTTGCCAGCGATTCCCCCTGACAGAGACAGCTGGACACACAGCAAGCTATGAATCATCTCACCCACACCCAACATCATCTTAAAATGCCAACTCCATTTTCAACACTCTGTAAGCGCATCCTTTCACAGCAACAGAAGAAAATGAATGAGGAATTAATATGGCCCCTTTCTAATTGCACGTCCATTTTTAAAAGCATTTGACAGTTTCTTCAGTAGCTTTTCCGCGAAAATTAAAAGCATTTCTCAGACCTCGAAGAACAAAGGCGAGTGGAGATTCACATCTATTGTTCTATTGCGTGAGTCCATTAAGGCCTGATTGACAGGCTGCCAAACGCCACACACCAAAAAGAGCTTTGCTGTAACACTGCTTCTGAAGAAAACTGCCTCACTGTAAACTCGCGGGGGCAATTTGAATTTGAGACCAGAGATCATGCTTCAGATAGACATTTGCACTCTATGCTGCAGTGAAACTAGGGTGAAAATGGTCACCCATGAAACACTGCATCTTCTGTGATACTGTATGTACGATTTAGACACAATCATTCAAATGCGAAAACACAATTTCCACTTCTCTTTCTGCTTAAAACTGTGGGAGGGAACACAGAGGTAGTTTTCGCTGCTGTTTGCTGCTGGTTTGAGTTATTGCCAGCTGGAATTTTATCCAAATTTGCCCAAAACCTGCTCCTTTTCTGTTCTCTCTCTTTCTCTCATTGCTAATCTTCTCCCTGGCATTTCAGCCAGGTCAACTTAGAATTTGAGGAATATGTTTTTATGAAAAGCAGAGTTTATGATTACAGCCAACCTGGGCAGTAATTTGCCCTAATGCGCTTCGTGAACAGGCTTGCGGCAGAACTAGACCGATGAAAGCTTGTATCATCGATTTCTCCAAAGATCCACATATCACATTTGTTATCTAATACAGCAATCGCAGAACCTCTAGTATAAGTAATTCTGACTCAGGGCTAAATTATGCTACTTTCCAGAAATCGTAGGACAAAACTTTTCCCGGAGGAGTTTCATTTTATAAGGTGGTTGCAGGTCAAATCTGAAGGCCTGGCACTGCAATGCTACGTGACATTAGAAATCCAAACGATTTGAGTTCATGGAAAACCTACAGCATTAAAGGAAATGGAAGAAACACATGCTCAAGTTTTTGCCCAGACACAGCCACTTTGTCCAAAGAGACTTTATATTCAAGGCACAGCAGAATGTACCCATTTCGAAGAGTTTCCACAGTTCGTAGAGGGATGAAATGAACTCAGTCAGCGTAAAGAGTGAGTTAAGAGACACATCCTCCCTGACGTATCATATTACAGACAGAAAAGACCTGACATTCTAAATATAAGTGGAGTGCTTCAACAATAATGAAAATGTGTTAGTTTGTGAAGAGGGTATCATTGAACATACAATGTTAACAACATGGCATTGTCTTCAATATCTCCCGCTACCATTGAATCTCATTTTCATGCCCAATAAACATCATGACTACTCAGACACGCACACGATATTTCATTCATCTAGGTAGAGCGGTTTCAGAAAAAAATTTGTCCACACTTATATGGACAGATGGATGGATGAACGAGCTCCATTGCAATATCCCCACTTCATTTCATGGCAGGGTCAAGTAATGATTCTTCAAAGCAAAATTTTTGGTATTATTTTGACTCTTACAGCGTGTAGTCAACTCTTAAAGAATATGTTAAAGTCAGCTTTTGCCAGACCAAATAGACTCCTATTGTGTTGAATTAATAGAGCATTGTGCTGTCTTGGTTGAATTAATTCACTTAAAAAAAAGCATTAATTTGAGCAAAATATTACTAATTTTGAGATAATTTCATTCAAGATACTAGATTTTCCCGACATATGGAGAAAACAGCATTTTGATTTGGGTGGTGGATGTTTGGTTAAATGAGAAGCAAGGCTGTTGTGAAGCATCAAAACAAAACTATTTGATGGCAATTTTTTCTAAATGCCAGAGGATGAACACCGAAGGCCAACAGCTTTAAGTGCTTGCGCCCACTCAGCCAAATTACTGTGCATCAAGCAATGTTTTGAGTGCTGACCTGTGGTTCATTCACTTCAGTGATTTTTACTTGGATGCACCACATAACGGTGTGTTTCCAAAGCCGGAGGAATCTGACAGCCAATTCTGATTATGCCGTACCTTTAAAAATACCCTCAGTCTGAAGTTATTAAAAATGAGCATTTCACTGGGGAAACCACAAGGGAGCTGAATCATTCAACTCGCGGGTCACATAAAAAGGACTGAGGTGCTTTGTCCTCAATAACCTTCCCCGTATCTGCAGTCAGTTTTCAATGCTTCGCTGCTCCATCATCTATTTCAGATTGCTTTAAACGGCAAAGAAATGTGTACCAGCTGTGTACTGTCCAATACTAGGGAGACTCACATAATTGCGGCACCCAGATTCCTACTTAACTTTACTCATGTTTGGAAGTTTTCATGTAAAAAGAGCACGGAAATCACAGGTCAAATAGGGTGCAATTCATATTAAGTTTATATGCACACACACACACACACACACACACACACGCACAGATATACGTGCTCACACCTTCTATCACCAGCGAAAGTTCCATTGAAAAACACGTTTCTCTTGTTCAAGAAACACATTGGGAAAAATGCCAGATAGAACAGTTGGAGGAGAGGAGGGATTCAGAGAAGCAGATGTAAAGCTCTTGTAGCAGTGTTGGGCTTAAGGGCCTTACTCAAGGGCCCAGCAGTGGAGTTCTTCCCATTTTCATCTTTATAGATGATGTTAGAACACCAAGCCCCACAATGGGCTTGAATCAGCAACTTTCCAGTCAAGCAACCTGCCACTAGGCAACCCTGCTGCCCAGCAACAAAAACCCAACAAGACACAACAAATAGATCCTGTGCAATATAGCTGCGATAAGATAGTATTACCATATCAGAGGCAAACGACTGAAGATTCAGCTAGATGGAGGGAGAGGTCCTGTGGGAGAGCAATAAAAGAGCTAGTTGAGCCCCTGGCTATGTTCACACGAATACGTTTTCATTTTGAAATGGCCTTTTAAGACGAAAACTATCTCCATCCACACTAAAAAACAGTCCAGGAGTTATAAAACTGAAATCAGATCAGCAGCATTTTCAAAAGTCTCCATATTAGGCCTGATTGACAGGCTGCCAATAACCACACACCAAAAAGAGCTCTGATGTAACACTGCTTCTGAAGAAAACTGCCTCAATGCAATACTCATGGTGGAAATTTGAATTTGGGACCAGAGATCATGCTTCAGATAGCCATTTGTACTCTTTACTGCAGTGGAAATAGGGTGGATATTGTAACCCACGAAACAATGGATCTTCTGTGATACTGTATGTACCATGTAGACACAATCGTTCAAATGCAACAACACAATGAGGGAGTAGCGAGGATGCGAGGTGTAATGTGTTTTAAAACACATTGTGGAATTGGAATTGATTGTAAGCAGATTGGATATGCTAATGCATGTACGACTTTCAACTTACCCTCACTTGAGTCACTTAGAAGATTTCTTGATCCAACATTTTTACATGGTGTTATTAATAATCGCTTTGACTGTCCCGCTCTTCGGTCTCAGATACCATTTTTTGCTGCTGCGCGTGTTTTAAGAAGTATTACTTTGTTTCGCATTGCAAAGTGCTGGGTAAATATCAGAAAATGTTTGTACTTTCCAAGAACACGACCTTTGTAATCAGTTTTTGACTGAATCTTCTTGTGACATAACTGCAAGCAGAATGTGTTTCAGACGTAAAATGGCCAGCTTTTAATTTTATTTATTACTATGTCAATTTGTTTTTTATTCAGTAAATGTCTGTTTTGTCCTCTCACGTTGTTCTCTGTATATCTAGCGCACATTTTACATGTGAGTTGTGTCATATCATGTTTGTGGGTTTTTTAATAGACTGTATTTTGGATGCTTTGCTGTTGTTTGGTACTCCTGATATTTGTATGTAATGTTCTCGGGTCTGTTATTTGGCATTTTATTCCCGTTGACCTCAGGTACCAAATAAATAATCAATAAATAAATAAAACAAAAAATGTGTGTGAAAATAGCTTCTGTCTGAAGCAATGCATTGCAATATCATCGGGTAGATAAGCAGCCACCATGCCTTATTGATGCTAGAGAAAGGCGGCTTTATGAGATTCTGATTCACCCAGGGCTGAATTTCCAGGCCAATGTCATCTCCCTCCCTAGAGAACAGGGAGGAAGGCAGAGCTGCCAGCAACCAGACTCTTCGGTCTTTCAATTCACGTCTTGACCGGGTCTCGGAGCCGCACTCTGCTCCAAACAAATAATTACAAATGACAGAGGAGTCGCGCCACCAAATAGAGCAATTTACCAGCCATATAGGCATCCCGCTGCACAATAGGGAAAGATATCTCGGCATCTCTCTTCTTCTCAGCACAGGTCACACAAATATATCTCTCTATCCACTTCCCATCAACCACTGACATGTTTCCATCCCTTTATCTCCATGTCTCTCTCTCTCTCTCTCTCTCTCTCTCTCTCTCTCTCTCTCTCTCCCCCTTCTCATTATCCACTGCTCTCCTATCGCTTTTCCTCCCTCTATTTCTCACTCCCTTCAGTCTTATGTTTCATTACAGTTATTAAGCAGATGCTCACCAAAGCTACAAATAATATTTTGATAGAATAAGGTCACTGAAAAAGCTGCACAACAGGGCAGTTAAGGTGCATTTCAAAAGACAGCCGTCTGCTCAGTTTTAAAAAAGTGCATAAAATATATGGACACGTGGTGGGTTACAGTAGAATAATACAAAAGACAAGTAAATGAACATACTAAGGATTACAATTTAAGATGCAACCAGAAAGAAGCAAACACTATAAAGAACTGTAGCGAGTACAGGGACATATATTTGTTTTTCCCTCAGCCTCTTCTCATCTCAGTTCATCAAAGTGGAGGACCTCTCTCTCCTCGCTGTTTCCACTCTCCCTCCTTCAACACTCCTCTCTCCCGCTCCCTCTTTCTACCTGTCTTTGCTCTTCTCCCTCAATAGCCCTATCACTCTCTCGCTCTCTGATTTGGAGTTTGGACACCGTCTACTAGCAGGACCATGTGCCATATCACACTGCCAGAGCAAATAACTCATGAAAATCAGAAGAAACCGTGCTCCTTTAATCTGCGCAGAAATTTCACTATTTAAAGCACAAAGCCCATTATCTGCCCTGAAAAACATTCACACCATAAACAAGTAGAACTCTAAGTTCTTAAAATAACGGCAACATTGATTAGCAGAGGTGGATGATACAGGACTCAGAAAGTAGATGTCGTTGCATGACCGTGTTCCAACCACACAAGGCTTACGAACGGCCTCCCGTTCTTAACAGGGATGCCTATTTTGAATCTGTGAGTCTTCCTGAGTGAGAACACGGCCCCGGTCTTTCTTCCATCCTGGAACTCGAACATCGGATTTGACTGATTAGTTCTGCCTCTTTACCAAAGAACTGAGCCAGTTAGCCAACACAGGTGATTAGAACGCAATACTAGGGAGGACATCACATTTTGAACTTAGATTACACACCTCAGTTAATTTCTGCAGAAGCAAGTGTTCTGGCCACATTGTGATGACATTGTCTATATTATGACTATGTGGCCTATCTGTAGCCATTATTTTGATAGAGTGGCCAACATATGGACTCTGTTGCAATTGAGCAGCCAGATGTATTGCTAGTATTGTGACCCAGTGGTCTATATCTAGGTCTGGGGGCCAAAAAGTCCTAGAGCTGGCAAAATGATATAGGCAACATTGCTCATTGGACAGTGTAATGTAAAACAAACTTGCGAAGGAAGATATTCCAGGCTGCACACTTCCAAGGCTTACTTGGCACGAGATCGCCACAGACTTTACAAACTTTTAAAAATGTATTTATTTGCATGCAAGCCGAAGAAGAAACTGAGGTTAAATTACTATTTTTCTGCATCTGAACAAAACTCCATGAGGCAGGATTGACACCGATAAAGATACAGCCAAGGGCACAATCTTTTGTTAGCACTGGCACGAATGTACATTGTTTTTCAGTTAATCGTGAGACCAGCTATGCTTCTAACGCCAGGCTATAACATATAGGAATGATGGGACATGCTAACAGCTTGTTAACAAAACTAAACTTTCAAAACTTATATTCTCTTAGCACAAAGTGTAGTAAACTCTGGTAACAAGCTGGCCAACATCGCTAGCTAGGCAGGAACCAACAAAAATACAAATATTACCAGCATCGATGTCGGACAGAGGTTCAGGTAGCAATTAAATCTCTGTTGAAATGAGATAACTTCAATGTGACTTCAAAAAAAAAATGTTGATGGGACAACTTTGCTGATGCAGTGTTTTACTTGCTCAATGTTTGGCTGTAAGACAAAGCATGCCAGCTAATATTACTTAGAGTGAGAGGAGAGCTTAGAATTGGCCCTACAGCCTTTTATTTCACATCGCTCTCTTGAATTATCAAACAACAAATGTCACGCAAAAAAAAGAAAAAAGAACAACAAAAAAACAACAGCGCAACTCAAAAAATTTCAAGTCGACTGAGGGATCAATGACAGATAATTCGATTCATCGACTTTGAGGGGGCAGCCCTAAAAGATGGAATAATGTTTTTTTGTTGGGAAAGTTCCATGATCACAAGCTTTTCCAAGAGCTGTGATGAATCTTCTTGATACATGCAGACAACTTGAAACCAAAGCAGCAGGTCAGTGTTAAATAACATCCATATGCTTTTCTGAAACTAGAAGCCCCCTTCTTCCTGTTTACAAATTTATAGAAATTAATATTCTGAGGTTGTTGAAAGATCAGTGAATCACTGGCGTAGCTACACATGTGCCTGGACGTGCCGGTGCCATGTAGTCAGGCTGCTGGCACACCCAGGATAGAGTCATAGAGAGAGAGAGAGAGAGAGAGTTGTGTCATTTCCAATGACTCCAAATTTTTCACAGCACTGGAATAGTTCCTGGAAGTTAACGTAGAAGACTTGCTGAGTTGAAACAAGGAAGATCCGGTCATGATGCATTTACTGAAGGCATTTACAGAAGGTAAGATGTTTAAAGAATTATATTGTATGTCCTCAGCACATCTGAATTTAATTTACACGTACAATAAAGCATTCAATTGAATTATCCCCCTCTAAATATGGCAATGTATTCAACGTTTATGGACAACAAATTTGGCTAGGATACTAGCTAGCTAGTTGAAGTTGCAACGCATAGTAACTAGCGTTAACCAGGAGCAGCATAACAGCCAATTGTAAATTGCGTTCTTTCGATGCCATTTCATACATCGCCATTGTGGAATTGGAGAAAAATGTCTCTCAGACCTGATTTTTGCGGGGTGGGGGAGTCAAATATTAATTATTAATTTTACAAAAATTGGCGGAAATATATTGGTTTTGTCAGTGTTGCGATGAGTGGAGGCGATGAAGTGAGGTTATCGATTTTGAGTTAAAGCTGACGTTAGCGTAATAAAGTTTGCGTTATTCAATAATAAAAAGGGCTTTTATTCGTTGTGATACATCGCTATTAATATTGATTTCATCTGCATTTTTTTTTACTTGTATGCAGTAAAATAAATCGTAACCAATGATTTGAATGTTTTGGGGTTTGTGAATCAGTTGACTGTTACCTGCTTAGATTTTGTAGTCGATCAGCTGATTTAGGATCGATGGCAAATGGAGAGGGAAACTGTAGACCAAATACAAGATTAAAACCGAATAAAAAGCCAAACTGGGCCAAACATACAAGACTAAGTAGGGAATCATAATGAATGGAATAGAAAATAAAAAATAAGCTATACTGCATCACATGTCTAAAAGACTGAAGAACATGAGACATCTTTATATATATTCCCATCACATCAGTAACTAATGGCACTTTCCATACTTTATTCAACGTCAACATACTGATGATGTTCCATTGGGAAAGTGAGCCCCCCCCAATCTCCTGTGCCCATCCAAGCCAATATAGGTGTCTAACCCTCTCTTTTTCTCACCCTCTCTCTCTTTCAGCAGAAGAACCACAGGCAATTCAGTTAGAGCCAGAGGACCCCCTGCAATGAGACAGGCGACACTCACCCTGCACCCTGAGTCTTGACTTCCTGAGCTTTGGAAACCTTTTCCAGTTCTTTATTTTCAATAAACTGGACATTAAGCTTCCCAATTGTGTGGTCTTTGGTTGTGAAAAAAAAGTGTTGGAGTATGATTACCTCACATTTGTAGTTGTTGTATTTTTAATAATTGTTAGATTGGCTCCTACTAACTTGAGGCAACAGTTTTTTGCTCCTCTTCATATTAGTGGGGAAATTGACTGACACTTTTTTTGGCAACACATCCTCTTGAGGGTGTAATGATGCATGTTAAACATGTAACACTGGAACAGCGTTATCCAGCAGTCATAACGAAAAATAACTGAAAAATATCAGGGCAGGCCACTTACCTTCAAGTGGCCTGATGTAGTAGTGGTGCAAATTGGTGAAAGTAACATGGATTATCCTTTATAGTACAGTATTATAGATCCTATGGTATTACAAGAAAATGCCTGTAATGTTCTTGTAAAAATTTAAAGTGAAATGGTACTCACTCAATTCATTGATCCTATTGTGCACATTCTTTACTACGGATCTCATGAAGTAGTCCAGATGAGGCTCGGCTAGTCTGTGTTGTAATTGGCCTAGTTATCCTTTCTGCCTAGTTATCATAGTAGGCATATAAGATTGATCGCACTGGTTGTGCTTTGTGATGCTAGAGCCTTCTGTTTCACTTTTGCAGAGACTAAGGTCAAATTGTTATCTTTTCTGCTGTTGTTATCTATAGAAGGCCCAGTTAATTTTATTTGATAAGCTTAAATGATGATTGCACTGTTTAAATAACAACAAAATAATGACCAAAGCACTTTTTATGAGCTGTGTTATGGCTGTGCTGTAGCTGTATGGAGAGTAATGGACAGGTGTATTTCTGTGAAGGCTCTGGTACAGGTACATAAACTGTAGGTCTATCCTGTTTTGCAGAGACTGAGGCTTCGGTTATCAATAAATTTTCTGCCTGATTGTTGCCTATAGACAATCACTACCACATAACTCATTGCTATGTGGTAGTGAGTAATGGATTGTTTTATTTTTGTGAAGGTGTGAATCCTTTTATGTTTGAGAAAATGAAAGTGGCACACTCCATTTTTCCAAGGCACACCCGGCGTCATTTTTCTGGCTACGCCACTGCAGTGAATATTATCAAAAATGCTGGCAGTGGCAGGCAACTTAAAAAATACCCCAGCAGGGAAAGAGTGAAGATAATGTCCATAATCTCACACTCCTAATATAGGGTGATTTTGTATTAAAATGCCAGTAATTCCTGCACAGATTAACTGACATGGATGGAAATACCCTGCTATTATAGCTGTGATATTTAACCTCATATTTACAGTTCTGTGTGTAAATATAATGCACTGTACCAAGGAGTATAAAACCAATGGAACAATGTTGTTGCTGTACCCATATTCTTGATGGACAGTCTGGAGGTTACCGGGTGATTTCAATATGAAACCCTGAGTCTACAAATTATTTTTTCAGAAGCTATGAGGAAGGTCATGCTCTGAAAGCATGAAGATGTTTATGGAAACAACTGCCATGATTGAAGGTCTTATCTTGTTTCGAGACTGAGAGACTGTTCACTCAAGAAAAACACCATTTGGATGAAGTAGGAGGCCGTTGAAAGGCAACAATAAAGTATAACTCAAAATGGAAGCCGAACAAGCTGTAATAATATTAGCAGTTTATCTCCTGTTAGAAATCTTTCATCAAGACAACCAGTATTATGTATACTGAAGCGCATGGTTAAAAAAAAAAAAATGAAGGTGTACCATTGGTTGTTTATAGCAATATTTTCATCTGAAGACTAAATGCTGATTACTGCAGTCTTTCTTTCAGGAAATTCTCACAGCATAATAAAACTAAAAGAACTGCTCCATTTGCAGTAAGCTTCAGCCCCAAACTTCTTGCTAAGAAGGGATTCGCTGGCCTCCAAACCATAGATTTGAATCGATTGCCAAAAATGGAGTGCGAAACATCCTCTTTCCCTCCCTCCCTTGTCTGCCACTACAAAGGGAGAAGGAACAGATTCCACTCTGCGTTTGCCTCAGTCTATGAACCTCTTACAGAGAAAGCCTCCCACTCCGCCAGCCTAACCCCATTTCCTCATAGTGCTTCCTATTACAAATACATACTCATGAACACACGCAGGCACACAGATGCGCATCTACACGCAGGCACACAAACACAGGTACGCACACGTACGCATGTGCACACTGAGACACAAGCCCACACACACTCCAATAAAAAGGGGTACAGAAGGAGTCCACTTCTCTCCCTCATGGAACAATATCCACTAATGTACCCCCAAGGGCTAATTATCAGACCTCAATTTATTTATATATGCATCCTATTGGAGGTCATGAAGATACATTTTCAAGGATACAATACCCCCAGTATCAAGCCAGCGTACCCGAGAGGGTACAAGGATGTATGTTATTTTCTCAGTATGTGCGAACACATGCACACACAGCATGCGCACTCCTGCCAATGCACGCGCACAAACACACTCTCATGCGCACACAGGTGCGGCCGGACATGTTCAAGGATTCAGACCGTCAGACAATTTTTGATCTGCAGTGGGCTGAAGGAGTACTTTAGAAGCACACTGCTTCAGAGAGAAAATTTGATTGACAGCTTAGAGGGATCTGTCTCCATGTGCGCACGAATCCCCATTGGCTGCATGCTTTGCTCAAACCCGATGCCAGCTGAAACTAACTCAGCATTTTTTTAGTGACCCCTTGGGCAGGAGGCAGGCGAGAGTTGACATGAGGGCAGTATGGATAACCCCCTCCAGAAACGAAGCGCTGCTAAAAAATGGATCAACGCGAAAGCACCCCACAGTGATATCGGAAGTGAACCAGATTCGCAAACAGAAGGGTGTATTTTACTGTGGAAGTGTTGGGAAGGATTCAGTGCTTCCTCTGGTCTCATATCAGAGCTGAGCAGAACAGGCTCCTAATCGACAAAAGAAGCAATGGGTGTTATTTGATTACATTATGCATGTTAAATTTCAGCGTATTCCACGTATTCCATGAATTTCATTATGATGAAGAGATTATATATTCGCGTTTTGTGCATTTGCATGTAAACCACTGCTTGTGCGTTCCCGCCAGCCCATGCATCTGTGGGTTAGTGTGTCATGACATGACTGTTTTAAAAGATAGGATTACCGAATCATTACGGCTGAATCTTGAGGTCAGACCACAACCAATAGAACATGCATGTACCTTCATAAAAAATTATTTACCAGTGCGGACTCAAGAAAAGGGCTGAAATGAATTTAACTCTTTTTCCCATAATGACTACAAATGAGGCCTACATGTATATAAATGGACCATTTCCCTACCCTCCACATTGATTGAAAACAGGGGCGTCCTCAAGGGGTCTAATGTCATCTTCATTGATATGGCCAGGGTCGTCATTTTTCGTCATTATGGGGAAAGAGAGCGGAGATTCTTTGGGAAAAGGAGGTTTATTTGAATTAAAATATAAAGTAAATATGATCATCAATAGCATCTTTAAGCGAAGTGGGCTAAGCTGAACTCCACGCGCAAAGACAAACTTTGGTTTGGGGTTCCTTCCCCATATTAGCAGTCGCACGTTCGCCACAGCCTAATGAGGCTCTCTTTGTCAGTATGACAGGCAGTTAGGTTCACAAGGCCAGAGTAAGACAGGATGCTCTAGTCTGCGCAGTAGGAGAGCGACTTTCATAGATTTCAGACCTTGGATCTCTTCAGTAGGATATGGGCCTACACTGCTATTAGAGCCCCAGCCTGGCCAATAGGACAATGGCTTACACATCACTGTCAAACAATCCAACCTATTAATGAAGTGGCCATTAGGGAAAAGAATGATGAGGCATTTTTAAAGTACTTACTGTCCCACTGATTAAATAAGGCTCATTACAGCAGTGAAATGAAAAATGCCAACAAAGCTACATGCACAACCATAAAAACCCATTAAGTACAGAGCACACAAATCGAATGCTATGCAGCTTCAGGAGGAGTAAAAGAGATCAGAGATCCCTGAACTGTCAGGGGCAGTTTGATGTTAAAGAAATTATGAACCCGCTGATTCCCCCGTTCTCAGTTTTTTTCCCCTCAACTCCCCAATGGGTTAAGCAACGAACTAGAAAAGGAAAGGAAAAGGGGAGAAGAAGAAGGAATGATGGGAAAAAAGTGACAAGCCAGAGCCTAAAGTGTAATTCCCTCTCAAAATTCCAAGGTAAGATGATTGATGGTTGACTATCTGATCATTTAGTAATTGCCAGAAATTTTGTCCATGTGATCAGTGGGCAAATAAGGTTCGGACCAAATTTCTCAAGTTTTATCATTGTCTATTGCTGCTTTAGGTGAAAAACTTTCGCAGAATAACACAATCTGAAATCACTTATCTGAGAGAACGACCTTCAAACATTTACGTTAGGGGAGCAAAAAAATAGTGGCTTTTGGATGGTATGGCAGAAAAACTATACTTGTCTGCAGCAATGAAAAAGTGAAAAATGACATTCGGTGAACCTGACTATTAAAATATGACCCTGAAATTTACAACCCCAATCAGAAATAGTTGGGACGAAGTGTAAATTGTGAATAAAATCAAAATGCAATGACTTTCAGATCAAATGAGCCAATATGTTACTTACAATAAAGCATAGATAACATTTCAAATATTGAAACTGAAACATTTTACATTTTCATCCACAAAATGAGCTCATTTCAAATTTTTTGGCTTCAACAGGACTCAAAAAATTGGGGCACGGGCAAAATAGGGCTGAAAAAGCAATTAATATACAAGAGAAAGCTTAAAAGAAAATTTAGCAAAGAATAACATTAACTGGCCTCAAGTGTGTAACATGATAGGCTATAAAAGGGATGTCTTAGAGAGGCTGAGTCTCTCAGAAGTAAAGATGGCCAGAGGCTCTCCAACCCATGAAGGCTTGCGTAAAAAAAATTGTGGAATACTTTAAAAACAATGTTCCTCAATGTCAAATTGCTTTGAAGGTCTCATCATCGACAGTGCATAACATCATCAAAAGATTCAGAGAAAATAGAAAAGTCTCTGTGCGTAAGGGACAAAGCCGAAGACCTTTACTGGATGCCCGCAATCTTCAGGCTCTCAGACGCCACTGCATCACTCACTGGCATTGACATTACTAAATGGACCCAGGAATACTTAAAGAAACCACTTTCCGTAAACACAGTCCACTGTGCCATCCACTGATGCCACCTAAAACTCTATCATGCAAAAAGGAAGCCATTGTTGTGCATGATCCAGAAGCGCTGTCATGTTCTGTAGACCAAAGCTCATTTAAAATGGACTGTAGCTAACTGGCAAAATGTCCTGTAATCAGACGAGTCCAAATTTGACATTCTTGTTGTAAATCATGGGCGTTGTGTCCTCCGGGCTAAAGAGGAGAAAGACCACCCCTCCTGTTATCAGCGCTCAGTTCAAAAGCCAGCATCTCTGATGGTGTGGGGATGCATTACTGCGTATGGTGTGAAAAACATGCATGTTTTAAAAAGCACCATGAATGCTGAAGGTATATAAAGGTTTTAGAGCAACATATGCACCCCTCCAGATGATATCTATTCCGAGGAGGGCCTTGCGTATTTCAGCAGAACAGTGCAAAACCACATACTGCAGTTATTACAACAGCATGGCTTCATAGTAGAAGAGTCCGTGTGCTGAACTGGCCTGCCTGCAGTCCTGATCTTTCACCGATTGTGAACATTTGGTGCATAATTTAACAAAAAGTCCATCAAAGGAGACCCGAAACTCTCCAGCAGCTGGGAGCCTGTATTACACAAGAGTGGAATCAAATTCCAATGGTTAAACTCAAGAAACTTGTCTCCTCAATGCCCAGATGCCTCCACTCTGTGTTAAAAAGAAAAGGGGATGCTACACCATGGTAAACAGGCCCCTGTCCCAACTTTTTTGAGACCTGTAGCAGCCATCAAATTTGAAATGAGCTCATTTTGTGGATAAAATCGTAAAATTTCTCAGTTTCGACATTTGCTTAGTTTTCTCTGTTCTATTGTGAGTAAAATACTGGCTGGTGTGATTTGAAAGTCATTGCGTTTTGATTTTATACAGAATTTACACTTTTGTCCCAAATATTTTGGAATTGGGGTTGTATATTCAGAAATGAACCTTTCTTGTTATAAAGAACTGTTGGAAAAGAGTAGCGTGAAGCATATTTTTTATTAGCCTCCAGATACTGACCTTCTTTGAGATTTAATTTCTTGTCAGTATTTGGATGATACTTTATCGGAGGTTTGGTTCGTTTTTATTCTGAAGAATCAGTCATGAGCATCACCTAGTCCAAACATAACACTTACCATTTGAAATATGCCACCAACACTCTCATCCAAGAAAATATGCACACATGCATATGTACCACCTCAGGTCATAATGCAACCATAACCAGCATTTTGGTCTGGATACTCTGCTTTAACATGGGATTGGTCAGATCATATTAGAACTAGATAACTGGGTCGTCACAGGGACCGAGTCGTGTATCTTCCTGATCCCCATGAGAGATCACTTGCAAATTGTTACACCTGCAATGCTACTGTTTTTATTCTTGCCATGACATTAATATGCATTCATATATACTCAGCAACAAAAGTTTCTGTGACACCAATATTGTTAATTATTTTTCATAACGCAATTATGAAATTGTCATACATGGTGATATCAGACTGAAACAGTACACGTAAACACAACATTGAAATGGAAATCATGAAAATGCGAGAAAATGACTTTGCACGTGAAAATGTGCGTAAATCATGCTTGTGGATGGCAATAAAAGAGGAGAATTTTAGGAATGTTCACATTGTGCCTGATGAACGACGGAAGCATCACTTATCGAAAACACAGCCATTTCGGATCAGGAACTCTACCCTCTAAATGCCAAGACTGTCTGAAAATGATCGGTGGAGGGCCATTGGGATGATTGAATCCGGAACCTCGCAGAGGGAAGTTGCTCATCGCCTGAATGTCCACCGAAACACCATTTGGAACTTATGGCAGCGTCATCAGCAGACAAGACATGTCAGAGACCGTCCTCGCAGCGGCCGTCCACGAGTAACCACTCCCAGACAGGACAACTGGATTCGAACAACCCATCTCCGAAATCGATTCCAACCTGCAACCATAACTGCAAGAACGATACCTGGTTTGAGGCGACTGTCTGCACAGACAATCCGTCGCCGTCTCCGTCATTTTGGCATTGTTCCACGTCGGCCAGCAAGACGTCCAATACTCACAGTACAACACCGACGACTGCGTCTACAGTGGGCACAACAACATCGACGGTGGATCCAACGTCAGTGGGATCTTGTACTCTTCACTGATGAATCAAGATTCATGCCTAACCGATGTGATGGTCGTTTACGTGTATACCGTCGACGTGGAGAACGTTATGCCAACAACTGTGTTCAGGAATTTGATCGTTTTGGAGGTGGTAGTGTCATGATTTGGGGAGGGATCACGGCTAGAAACAGAACAGATTTGCTTGTTATTGATGGAAATCTGACAGGTCAAAGATATCGCGATGAAGTGCTACGGCCAATGGTGGTACCGTTTTTGATGCAACATGGTCCCGGAATAACGCTGCAACATGATAACGCCAGACCACACGTTGCAAGGATTGTACAGCAGTATCTGATGCAACAACATGTCAAGGTCCTGCCATGGCCAGCCAGATCCCCAGACATGTCCCCAATCGAGCATCTTTGGGACGAGATGGATCGACGTTTGCGGCGGTTGGATAACCCGCCAGCTACACTCCAGGAATTGCGACAACGTCTACGTCAGATTTGGAATGACATCCCACAGCAATTTCTGGCACATCTGATTCGGTCCATGCGCCGGAGATGCGTTGCTTGCATCATGGCACGAGGAAGTCACACCCGGTATTGAAGTGTGAAGGTCACAATTGGTTAGACGTCTGACAAGTGCTTCATGACGCATGAAAATGACATTTTTCGTTTTGAGTGACGTTGGCACTGAAAAGTCAGTGTTTCTCCTGTTAAATAAACATATTGATTGCATTGAGATCTTTGCGTGTCATTTATAACATACACATAAATGGTGTCACAGAAACTTTTGTTGCTGAGTATATATATATACGTATATATATGAATGCGGCTCAAAATGAGCAGAAAACACAAATTCTGCAAAAAAAAAAAATTCAACAAAATGGCCGCCGGCGGCCATATTGGATGTCGGAAATTGCCTAGAATTGGTCTTGGTCAAATACACATCTTTGACTTTGCAAATTTAGAGAAAAATCCTATAAACTTTGAAACCTCCAGAGCCTGGAGCAGAAAATCTCTGCAGCAGCCCCAGAAATAAACCATCGTATCTCCCGACTATCGTCATCAGGGAGATACAATGACAGGGCCAAAACTTACTCGCTATAGTGGAACCTGGGGAACTCCATCCTGGCTTGTCTTTTCTTTTCTTCAGAAAGCCTGATTGCTTAGCAACGCCTTTATTGTATCCCATTTGATTTCAGAGAATCATTTAAAAGAAACAAGCTTTAAATAGTTTGGGCATGGATAGAGCCTGTACATTTTCAGCAGATGCACTTATGGAGATTGTATAAAAATAACTAATAAGCTTTACAAATCAATCTAACTATGCAATTTTATATTGGGTTTTACACTCAACAAAAATATAAACGCAACACTTTTGTTTTTGCTCCCATTTGTCATGAGATGGACTCAAAGATCTAAAATTTATTCCAGATACACAATATTACCATTTCTCTCAAACATTGTTCACAAATCTGTCTAAATGTGTGATAGTGAGCACTTTTGCTTTGCTGAGACAATCCATCCCACCTCACAGGTGTGCCACATCAAGATGCTCATCAGACACCATGATTAGTGCACAGGTGTACGTGGAACAGCACTTTTCAGTTCGGTCCGAGGTTTTATACAGGTCAGTTGTCCAACTCCGTAATATTTATTGGTGAAATAGGGCCCATGAGACCTGATGTAAATCCACCAGACAGCCTGCTTAAAATCGATACTACAGGTGACGCTTTTCCAGATGGCTTTTAGTGCGACAAGGTTACTTTTACAAGCGTCTTTGAAGTGTACTCCTTCCAAACAGTTTAAACTGTGCCTGCAGCTGCTCAGAGCAGGAATGAACACCTGTCGTCTGAATCATGCCATGAACGCAAATGTATTCAATGATTTCTTTGGTTTTGCTCACACTCGGTTCATAAAGTCTGGTGCAGAAAGTAACGGGAATTCAGTTTGAATGGGGTAAACTGCAAGGCCCTGGATTCTGGACATTAGTCCATTATTTCTGACAGCAATTCAGCCACCATGTTATGCTAAAATTGAAATGGAATGAAAAATAAAAATCTGCTAATTCAGAGTAATATGCATGAGTGTGAACTCACATTTACAGTATTATAGAGGTCGAGTACTAGACCATTAACACAATGAAGTATGAGATGATGTCTGGTTGTTGAAAGATAACAAAATGGTTGAGGACAGGAGTGGTAAATTCGACTGGCAAAAAGTAAAAGTCACAGTTTGTGTTTCTACGACAATGACCAAAGCAAGCTGATTTTATCAATTATCTCCAGATCCTTATTGAATTATTGCGCTCACTAAAAAATTGGAGCAAAGTAGTAAGGAGGAATTTATTCTCTTGCCTCAAGTTTTCAACCACAGTTCACGACCATTAGAGGACAGTTGAAGAGTTCAGAAAAAATACTGAATCTTCAGAGCTGCTGTCTGATTGGTCAGTGCAAGCTGGGTGTGGTGTGACATGGTCAGCCAAGCCAATGACTCACGATAAACTTCCACCAATGACATTTTGCAAGGCCTTACGTCCCTCATTTTCTACGTTAAAAGATGTAAGAAAATGGCACAATCAATCCTCCAAGGACATTTCAGCGCAGCATGACGTTTGTGTTCTAATGCTGAGCCTCGATGCATCACATTCTCTGGGCTTTGCTCAAGTCCATCATAAAAGAAAAATCTACTTGACTGAAATGTCACTTCATGCAAGACCATGGAGAGAAGTTCTTGTGGGAGTGCCGTGTCCCTTCACCCCGTAAAAAAAAAAAAAACTCTCTTTAGTGCCTACATGTACCACACAGTTGAAAACAGATTTTACTTGATATTATGACCTCAACAGCTAGATTTTTTGGCTCATATGCATTCATGGAATCAACAATTATGGATGTGGAGTTTGAAAGCACCCAGAATGATCCATTTTGTCTGACAAAAAAACCCTGGAATGAGACAGGGTTCCTCTACAGACACAAACAGGAGCCTTTTTTTTTTTTCTTGAGAGTTTAAGTTACACGTGTGGCTGAAAGTCTGCAGCTGTCCTTGTGAGAGGATAAGGAGCATTGCTAAGCACCATTACCTCATGAGAGGGGTCAATAATTTATGTAGTTCACTGCTGAATAAAGCCACCACCCAAAATCAAAGCCACCCATCCAGGACGAAGAGTCTTCCCACATTTGTCATCGCACTGCCATCACTTAAGGACTGACTGAAACCTGAAAATAGCTAAAACTGGCAAATTTGAGATAACCGTCAAATTACTTTGCTTTCTTTTGTTTTCAGCACAGTGTAATTTGACAATGAAAAAAAAAGGAAAATATTCAAACAATTCTGTACAATTAAAAAAATATTTCATGAAATATTCTCACAAAACTTTAATGAATCAGCTTAGAGCATGAGGCCAGGAGAGCAGAGAAGAAGGGCTTTCCAGAAGATGCTATTGCCATAGCAACCAATGTAAATTGACACCAAGCCCACCAATTTTTGTTACCTTTATCTTCCATTTTCTGTGGGGGATACAAAAGGGTGGGCAAAATGGTTTGTTTAAAATACTTTTCAAGCCTTACCCCTCTCCTTCAGTGTTTAGCACAAACATAATAAGGATATTTAGTATATATCACACATAGTTAGTATTAAGATGAAATGTCACGTAACGACTCACTGTTAACAGGCCTGGCGCCCTTTCTGCCATCTTAAAACTTAGCTTATCAAGTCAGTACATGTGAAGACGTCAGATCATCCTATTATTACCTTCGCCAGCGACTTCGCTGACGAAGGTAATGTTTTGATCCCCGTGTATTTATTACCTTCGCCAGCGACTTCGCTGACGAAGGTAATGTTTTGATCCCCGTGTATTTATTTGTTTGTGTGTCTGTCTGTATGTGTATCGAATAACTCAAAAAGTACCAAACGGAATTTCATAAAATTTGGTGGGTTGATTTGGCATGACCTGAGGATCAATCGATTAGATTTTGGGAGTGATCGGGTCAAAGGTCAAGGTCAAGGCCACGAAAAGGTCAAAACCGACTTTCGGCCATATCTCGGTCAATTTTTATCCGATCGGCATGAAACCAACGCCAGTGGCGAGGGATTCAGTGGTGTTGGCGAAGGTATGCGCTCTACCGAGTGCCCGTTCCAGTTGACTTAGTATTTTGACACGCCAATTATCAAACTGCCATTAATTTGAAAAAGGAATTACAGGTAGGTCTCCATGGCCCATAGTGGAGCCAACAGCAGTGGTGCTGGTTGGCACCCCTCAACAAGTTACCCAAAAAAATACCAGAAAATAAACCACAGAAGCAAAGTTACATCAGTGTTCATTCCTGTCACAAGCGGTTTGTTTTGTTTTCACAGAGGATTTATGTAGCTGATCACCTCTTCCGTTTCCAGCTTTTAGCCCCGGGAAGACATCACAGTGATGACAAACTAGAGCGCGAGCCAAAAATCAATCAGCAATCAAGTTTGCTGAAGGCCACCTTTCAGGAGACAGCTTGATAAAACACAATATATCAGATGAAAGCGTGTGTCTGTCAGACATGTCCTGACTCGAAAACAATGGCTTGTCGGGGTTATAGCTCGTATTGTATCTCTTGCTAGCTGCAATTCACACACTGTATATAGCTAACACGACAGCAGCAGGGCAGGAGAGGCAGTACAGTACATCCCAGTACAACAATGTACACAGTTGAACCCAGTTGGAATCTCCACTTAAACCAGAATAAGCTGTTCAAGCTGGTTTAAGCTGTACACCAGCTGACATGCCAGTCAGCCAGTCCACCAGTTTGAACGCCAGCTTACTTTACTGGCTTACCTTACTCGCTTACACCAGCTTGGTCCAGCCACAGGCCATCTATTACCAACCAAAAATGCTAAAAACAAGTCTGAAACCAGCTTTAAATTCCAGATGGCCTTTGACGCAAGTGTAAATGCGGCATTTAGCACAGTAAACATGACATCACTGGCCCCTCCTGTTGATACACTGACTATAATCAATTTCTTTTCAGTCAGCCTTTGTTATTTCATCCGCAAATTTGTAAACTTGTGCTACTAGCAACTTCATGCAGCCAAAATATTACAATTCGCACACTTCAGGAGATGTACCCTATCCCAATCAATATTTAGAAAATCATAAAAAGACCAAAGTATTTATTTTAAGAAAATAAACGTTTTTTATACCTGCACAAAGGCCAAATTGAAAGAAGACTCGTATTAGAACGGCAGCAAAATATGATCGATACGGAGAGAGCCTGACTTCACTGCACAGGTCAAAAGACTATTGTCTGTGATTTTGTATCCTCAGCTGTGTGACCATGCCTGGTGTGTTGACCTCTGTCCTCTGAATGAGAGCGACCTCTCACCCCGTTTAAATGGAACAAAGAGGACAGAAGAGAGAGAGAAAGTGAGAGAGGGAGAGAGAGTAAAGGGGGGTACTGCAGACCCCTTAAGAATTTGGACAGTGACACAGTCTTTGGTTTTTGGCTCTTTGTTTTCGCACTTTGGATTTTAAAATAATGATGAAAGGCTAAAGCAGAGACTGACGGCCTTAATTTGCATAGATGTACGAGCATATGATTCGAAAAAAGAAAAAAGTCAGCATTGCAGTTTTTTTAATAAAGCCTCACCAGACAAATACTAACTGACAGCATTTTATTTCCATTCACAGGACAACAATAAGGATTGACACTTCAAGCTGTGAAAAGCATTTTTCGGTTTCTTCCTTCCCTGAAATGTCAAATTACAAAAGCTGGAGACATTTTTGAATGAGCGGCCAAAAGAAAAGTATGACCTCACTCTAAATTCATGACCACTCTGCACCGCACTCCGGAAATAACAGATTTGAGACTGATCGAGCGAGCCAGCATCTGGGCCAATGAAAACCCCAGATGTGTCACACTTTAAAGCTCACATTTAATATGCAGTATACACATACCTGCTGGCAGAGCGCGGAGCATGCTCAGAACTGCGCAAGGAAGGCTGGTCTTTTTCTGAAGGGTGAGTTCTGAGTGGGGGTTCATTCAAACTTTTGATCACAGTCATTTATAGTCAGGTGCCCAGCAATTATTTGACAGGATAATTCCATATAAAAATCATGAGTATAAGCCATGCAGATGATATTATTGAATTAGGAACGTATTTGCTACTGTTGGAATATTAGAGGCAGTTGGCATTCGTTTGTGCAGTAGCTTAGAATATAAGCAGCCTGAAAAAATCACTTGGAAGAAACAGAGAAGTAAACATCACATCAGCTAGACCTTCGGGAGTGGGGATATCTTACCCTGAATAAAAATGATACAGCCCATATGCTGATATGATTATAGGCCTTAAGGGTTGACAGAACAAAAGAGGTATAAAATCCTGAATTATAAAATGAAAGCCCTCCCCAGAATTTTGTCCCAATCACAGGCTTTGCTAATTACACAAATGGTCACATAAGCCAGTAGGTAAAATTCATTAGTGAAATGGCACAGTACCTGGTTGGACAAATACATTCACTCAAGAGAGTGTACACCGGCCGCCGCCGTTAGCAATTGCTTTTTTACATTGGCTGGTTGAAACTTCACAAGCTCAAAACGAGGGCGAAGGATAGTCAAATATTTACTAGGTTAGAATCTCATTCATGAGTGCCCGTTTAGCCAACAGGACGCGCCTTGGTGAACTCTAATCTACATAACCCTTCCCAGCAGGCCCTTCATAATTTGCATCCCTGAAGTGCATTGGCCAATTGCGCGCTACCTCTGAAAAGAGCTACCGACCACAGGTGGTTGATACAAGGCGGGAATTAAACCTATACGTTTATATAGGTTTTTTTCCGTGTGCGAGTTTAAGAATCCTTGTTATTTCATCCCTGTAGGACAAAGTCTGGGACCTTTAGTTGCTATACAAGCATCTCAAATAAAAGAAAACTGTGAACAGAAATGTAGACTTTGGGCTCTATCGTTCACACTGCCCTACCCGTTGCCACTACCCGCTACCCGTGAATTACGCATTCAACAGCTTCCACTATCCCTAAACAGTATCTTCTGGCCACATTACCTGCAATGCATTATCCCGAATCCTTAATTTGCGACTGGAGATGTGCCTGTGGGCGTTTTTATGCGCTTTCCCTACAATTGCTATCTTGACCACACACATTAGGGCAAGTGTATTGCGGGTCCTCAAACCACCCGCAACCCATATGGGCTTTTACTACCGCGCTCCCAGGCGGCTTCAATGCGCATCCCCTTGGACACATGTGGACGTGCACATGCGGCTCCACTTCCCCAATCAACTCTATATGGCCTATAAAAAGCCACCTTGCTTTGGCCTCAGTTGAACCCCTCAGAAAATGGGAGAGAGAGTACTAAATTGCCTTGATCGCCAGTTAAATAATAGAAGACGCCCAGAACGCGTGTACCGCCAGCGCACCAGCTACCTGGGCCTTTCAGGTAAGTGTATATTGTTTGTATATTGTATCAATCATTTTTCCCATTTTTAGAATAGTATATAATTATTATATATAATATATATTAATGATAATGGTGTGTGCGCCCCGCGATGGATTGGCAACCTGTCCAGGGTGGGTCCCTGCCTTTGCCCATAGTCAGCTGGGATAGGCTCAGGCTCGCCCCGTGACCCTAGTGAGGAATAAGCGGGTATAGAAGATGAATGAATGAATATATTAATGATATATATTATATATAATATTCTAAAATTATAAGAATACAATATAAGTATTATTTCCCACAGAA